>BSBK01004817.1:465000-1665000 GCA_027943335.1 Chamaecyparis obtusa
TAATTATTATCGATGATACATGTGCACATTACCTATGGACATTTTTTATTACTTGGTGGGTATCATACGACTTGATATTTTGTGGCCAATGCTTTGGATATCATGAGATGATATCTTTATAAATTTTGAGTACTTGGTGAATATTGTACACACTCAAATGGTGCACTTCTCTAAGTCATTATATCCAAGGGGATCCATGAATAGGAAACCTTAGAAAGCAACCTAGAGCTCTTTATGTATGGAGTTGCAAGATTATTTAAAATTTACTCTCAGCTAGAGCTATTAAGCTAATGACCTTGCTAGTCAACCACACAATGAGAGATTCAAATGAAGACAAGGGCAAGAATGTCAATATCCCCAAAAATCAAAATGAAATGCAATGCAAACTAGATTAAGATGAATATGCAAGCTAGAAATGAGAGGTGCAACCTAAGCTATGAAAGTACAAACTAAACTATGAAAGGAAAGATGCAAGTGTTACAAATCCTTCCTAATTAAGCTAGATGAAGTAATCTAAAGCATAAAGAAAATCTATACTATGAATGCCATGATAATGGAACTAGAATGCAAGAGATAAACTATGAAAGCATGTAAAATGTAAGCCAAGAATGCTCCAAATCTTCAAAAGCTCCAAAGTGACTTAGAAAACCTATAGCATAACATTAGTATTCAAAAATGCATATGAAAAATGAGGAACAAAGCTCTTCTTTTATAGGAAATGAAAAGGAATGGACCATGGAGATTAAGAGGCAAAAGATTTAATCAAGGGTGGACCATCAAAGAGGAGCAATCCATGTGCACAAATATCCTCCAATGAGAAAATAAAAGTTGACTTTTGTGTCCATATAAGACAAATAGTGCTTTTCTTCTTTTTATAAAATAAGAATAATGCTTTATTTGTGCAACTTAGGATAAGAGGAAAAGTGGGGGATTTTTATTTATTAAAAGGGGAGGAAATATTCCTTTTAATTAAATAAAGACTTTAGGATAAAATGTTTAGCCTAAGGAATAATTGAAAATGACGAAATATGACTTGATCAAGGAAATTGATATAATTGATAAAATGCTGATTTTTGAAAATATTGATTCAGGGATTTGATAAATTGCAAGAATGGGGGCCCAAAGTCTAGGCGACCATTTTAGGGTGCATACATTTGCCCCTCTTTGACTAATGTGTGATCGATTTGGGAACACATGTGGTCAAAGAATAATTGAAATGTGAGATCAATTTAGGATCACAAAATAATCCAGACCTATGATCATTCTGGGAACACACCGGGACAAAAATAAACTGGCTGAAAGACAAGACCAACACCATTGTTGTTAAGTGATAGTCAAGTCTAAAAATAAGAGATAAGAATCAAAAGACAAGATCAAAACCATTGTTGTTAAGTGATAATCAAGTCTCAAAATAAGAATCTCACGCTGAACTGAATGATAAAGCTGAATCAAAGATTAAAGCTGATAGGTATTGCCCCCTCGAAATCAAAATTGAAATCAGGTAGAGGAGAAGCAGCAAATAGATAAACTTGATCAAGTCACTAGAAATCATAATCAAAGATGAAAGATGATAGGATAACCATCAAGCGGTGAAGATATGCCCTAGTTTGACTGAGAAAGATATAGGATAAAGATAAAGTCAAACCTTAGAGAGATGAAGATGAAAAATGAATGAAAGACTAGAAGGTTGAAAGAGATGGGGATGAAGAAATGAAGATGCCCCAACAAAGATCGAAGGGTCAAGCCTCAAATGGTCAGCCAACTGCGCAGAAGAAGGAGAAAGTATGAAATACGATTTTGACTATCAAGATTAACTCAAATTTTGATTTTGAGTCTGAAAATATATCTAGGACATCAAAATTAGCTAGGGGTGCAATTTTTGCACAATTTCAAGGTGTTTTGAAAATTAGTCAAAAAGTCAAAATACTATATAAGGGGCCAAAAAGGTCATTTTATATATGATGATAAGATTAACCCCTTGTGATGATAGGAATAGGATGTGATGTGAAAGACAAGGAGTGAAAGACATGATCGAGAAGAGAAAAGGTGAGTGCAGTTGACTAACAAGTCTGTGAAAGATAAAAGAAGAGCTCTCTCCATATGCAAAATGCAAAATTAAATTATCATGATCCTAAAAATGCAAGCTACTATGAAAAGTGGTTGACTTGCAAGGTCACAATGCCAATAGACATCTAATAATCATCATCGAGCTTTATTGGTAGCATCACAAGATCATGCAATACACACTAGTATAACTATGTGGATCTGAATATGATCTATATCAGATAAAATGTGGGAATCCCACCTAGGCACCAAAGACATGTAGGTCAAGATGACTAGTGTAGTGAGATTACCTAAGTTTAATATGGCAAGATTATGCTTGCATCAGGACACAAGAAGGTCAAGATAGCTATAAGCATGCACTCACACAAATAGTCAAGGATAATACCTTGTAGATCCTATTGTCAAGTGGAACAAGCATGAATGCTAATGACAATTAGGACCAACAAAATATACCCACAAGCAAAAAAAGCAATAAAACATGTCCTCATGCCCTCAGTCTTCTAGCTATGCATCATCGAAGACTATCATAGGGAGAGAACACTCATCAAAGAAATCATCATAGACAGCAGACAAAGAAAATGAACTCATCAATTGATAAGTAAGAGATATTTTCCATAGCAAGTCAAATTGTGATATTGCTATCAGGATTCAACTGTGTAGTTTTTGAGTCAAACTCATTGACCCATGTTTCATGAGTAGTGGTTCACATGAATTGATGAGCTTAATGGGCTTTATAATGAGTGGTTCATAAGGCACAACACTTGGTGAAGGTTTTGCAAATGGGGTTGCAAGCAGAGTGGGTTTAACCATGGAGGAAACTTTGTAGTTAAGTGCGCTCAAGTTGGAGTAGTATTGGGATGGGTGACCTCTCAGGAAGTCCCGGTGCTTCACCTCTGTGAGCATCACCTAGATCCAATGAGTGCTAAGTGTTCCATTCATTCTCATGAGAGATGGGTTCATGTGAACCACTACTCATGAAACATGGGTCAATGAGTTTGACTCAAAAACTACACAATTGAATCCTAATAGCAATATCACAATTTGACTTGCTATGCCTACTTATCAATTGATGAGCTTAAGGGGCTTTCTAATGAGTGGTTCATAAGGCACAACACTTGGTGAAGGTTTTGCAAATGGGGTTGCAAGCAGAGTGGGTTTAACCATGGAGGAAACTTCGTAGTTAAGCACACTCAAGATGGAGTAGTACTAGGATGGGTGACCTCCTAGGAAGTCCCAGTGCTTCACCTCTATGAGAATCACCTAGATCCAATGAGTGCTAAGTGTTCCATTTATTCTCATGAGAGATGGGTTCATGTGAACCACTACTCATGAAACATGGGTCAATGAGTTTGACTCAAAAACTACACAGTTGAATCCTGATAGCAATATCACATTTTGACTTGTTGTGGAAAATATCTCTTGCTTATCAATTGATGAGCTTAAGGGGCCTTCTAATGAGTGGTTCATAAGGCACAAAACTTGGTGAAGGTTTTGCAAATGGGGTTGCAAGCAGAGTGGGTTTAACCATGGAGGAAACTCTGTAGTTAAGCGCGCTCAAGCTAGAGTAGTACTGGGATGGGTGACCTCCTAGGAAGTCCCTGTGCTTCACCTCTGTGAGCATCACCTAGATCCAATGAGTGCTAAGTATTCCATTCATTCTCATGAGAGATGGGTTCATGTGAACCACTACTCATGAAACATGGGTCAATGAGTTTGACTCAAAAACTACACAGTTGAATCTTGATAGGAATATCACAAAGAAAATGAAGTCAAACAAGTCTCAGTGAATCAAGTGTTTAAGTGTGTGTGTGTAGGTCATAGAATCAATCTTTGAGTATCACATTTACTAGTGGAAATATCATATCATGCTACACTATAGGGTAGGATATCTGATAAGTGTTGAGAAACACTTGACACAAGGGTAGTGTTGAAAAACACTGTTTGGGTTGTTGTGACTATTTTTTGGGATTTTGAATTTTTTTTTATTTTTTGGTATTTTTTAAATATATAATTTTTTTGGAGATATATCAAAGCACCTATTGCTAAGTTTCCACTAAGATGATCATTTTTTCGGGACATTTTCAAATTTTTAGAATTTTTAACAATATATCATTTTTTTTACGATTAATAAGTATGTACAAAGGATGCCCCTAGACAGAATGAGCATCAAAATCCCAAGCAAGATCACATCATGTAGTCCCAATGTCTAGCAAGGTGGAGGACAAGAGGGATTAGCAAGCTGGTGGAAGAGATGGAAGACAAGAGAATGAAGGAGAATGAAGGGAAGAAATCCTCAAGGGAAAACTCCTCAAGAGTACCCAAGCTAGGGAAAAATTTGTCATGTAAAGCACATTTGGACAAGCAATGAAAGGTCGGCATAAGATAAGTCACAGAGGCATAATTAAAAAGAAGGAAAAGATGCAGTCCAAAGGAGTAGACATGTCAAGAGGCTTCATAGCATTGTGTTTTACTCCTTTTTATTCGATCAAGACCAAAGGAGAAAAGGATAGTGAAAGGCTAGAATGAATGGAGGAAAATAAATATGAAGGCTAAACATAAATGGAATGAAAGCAAGATCATCGTAAGATAGCTCACAAGATAGCCAAATGTTCGTGTATAGGTCAACATTGTCAAAATCAAAGAGAGAAGACAGAATGGATGAAATATGTAGAAGAACTACGCATGATGCCTGATTGCTAGGTTTTCATCATGGTACTTATCCAAGGTGCCACAAGGGAGTGGTTTTCACCATAGGATGAATTTATTTCTCTTTACTTTTGCTACCAAGGCACCTGTTTCCAGGTTTCCACCAAGGCACATTTTCAATTTTTTTTGCCATTTTTTTTTTAATTTTTTCCCTTTTGGAAGAAGGCAAGCTTTTTAGATAATACTCCTTGAAAGGATAAACCATGATATGCCAAGGATTCAAAATGATATGCTCAAAGATGCTGATAGGGAAAGGAAGATGGAAGAGAAAAATGGAAGATGAGGTTTTATGTAAAGCAAGTGAGGTTGGAAGATAGGAGGAATAGGCAAATGAGGAAAAAAAATAGAAGGTAGAAGGATAATGAAGGAAATGAAGGAAAGATCAACACCAACACACACCTTAAAGGGTTGCGAGAGGATGGAGCAAATGTGAATGAAGGAATATGAGAAGGAATATGGTGAATGTTGTAAGGAAACTCAGGTGTAGAAACAACTTCCTACATTAATCTCAAAAGGAAAGTATTGTGCAAATTCTTTTAAATCCTTACAATTTCAGATTTGTTAACTACTTTAATAATGATATTAAAGCCATATACCATGCATATAGAAAATAGAGAATGACACAATGATTTACCCTGAGGAAACCTTTTGGTAAAAACCCCAGCACTCCAAAACCTGCACAGTGTATTAATCAAAACTATTATAGTTTACAATACACTTGCAATGCAAGTTCTTTTAGAAGATTTTTCCAACTCTTGAAGACAAATCGCGGCAGCATAAAACATTCCAACAATACACTTAGCTTCTCCTATCTTCGCAACCCTAAAAAATGCTTATATCATGCGCTTCCCTTTTTAGGGCAACTTCCAAAGATAGCCGTATTAGGGTTTTACCATTCCTCGAACCCCACAATTGGGAAAGAGTGTACAATACTCAACTTTATCAATTGCCACATGTCTTCACCCGTTATTGATTCTTCTAGACATAGCTCTTACATGTCATAGGAATCCGTCATAACCATTTCAACCATGATCTTGTTACACACAATTCAAGATGTTGACACATCAAGTGGAGTGACACATCAACATGCCAACTGGACATGTACACTCACACTTAATTACATTATCTGCAAGAAATACATTTTACAAAACAAAAATTAAGAATAGGAAATTATCCAAGGTTGAGACACCTTATTCCTAACATTCTCCCACTTGTCGAACACCTTGTAAGAGCAACAGGAACATAACAGGAACTAACCGCTATAGGCCAAAAGGCCCATAGACTCCGAACACCATCTAAACTTCTCAGTGCCCACTAGTTTCATTAATGCATCTGCAACATTCTTCACAGTATCTACCTTCTCTAAATTTACCTTTCCATCTTCCATCATATCTCTCACAAATTGAAACTGCACATCAATGTGCTTCGTTCTAGCATGGAAAGTTGGATTCTTTGTAAGGCAAATAGCGCTCTGACTATCACACCAAATAGTAATCTATTATGCATCAACACCAACATCAGAACATAATCTCCTAAGCCAAATGGCTTCCTTACAAGAATGAGTAGCAGCCATGTACTCAGCTTTTGTAGTGGACAAAGCAACCACAGGTTGTCACTTACTCATCCAACTGATGGCACCACCAAACATAGTGAACACATAAGCATTGGTGGATCTCCTACTATCAATATCACCTACCCAATCTAAATCCACAAACCCACAAATACAAACTGAATGCGGAGATCCAGAAGAGTTACCATGATAACATATGGAGTAATCTGATGTACCCCTCAAATATTTGAATACTCGCTTAACTGCATCCCAATGTACTCGTCCAAGGTTAACCATAAACTGACTTAGGACTCCCACTACTTGGGCAATGTCTGGCCTAGTACAGACCATAGCATACATAAGACTGCCAACTACACTAGCATAAGGTACTCTACTCATGTCCTCCACCTCAGTAGGAGATTTTGGACAATCATCTACAGATAACTTTGTTCCCATAGAAATAGGAACACATAGTGGTCTACAATCTACCATGTTGAACTTGTCCAACACAGACTTCACATACTTACTTTGACTTAACCAAAGTTTTATGTTAGACCTATCTCTACTGATTTCCATACCCAAGATGTACCTTTCTGCCCCAAGATCTTTCATCTCAAACTGTGTTGACAACTAAGATTTAAAATTAGAAATCATACCCTTACCCTTCCCAAACAGCAACATATCATCAACATATAATGCAACAATAAGAAGGCGATCATTTTCAACTCTGAAATAAACACAATGATCTAATTTCGATCTTACAAATCCAATTGACAACACAAAGGCATCAAACTTAAGGTACCACATCCTAGGAAATTGCTTCAAACCATATAGAGATTTTTTTAATCTGGAAACTAAGGATTCTTTACCTTTAACAATGTAGTGCTCAGGTTGTGACATATAAATCTCTTCCTCCAAACAACCATGAAGGAAAGTTGTCTTCACATACATCTGTTCTATCTCTAAATCATATGATGTAGCAAGAGATAATAGAAATCTAATGGATGTCAACTTTGCAACAAGAGAGAATATTTCACCATAATCTATTCCCTCTACCTGTGAATACCCCTTTGCAACCAATCTATCTTTGTACCTTTCAATACTACCATCTGCACAAAATTTCTTCTTAAACACCCATTTACAACCAACATATTTTCTCCCTTTAGGCAAAGGTGCAAGGTCCCAAGTTTTTTTTTTCTCCAATGAAGCCATCTCATCATCCATAGCCTCAATCCAGGGACCTGCATCTTCCATGCCCAAAGCCTCTTTCAGAGATCTAGACTCGTCAGTGTTAGTAATCAAAGCAAAGGCACAACTAGAATCTAACATAGAATAACCAAACCTTTCTAGTTGCTTTTTTTCTCTCGTGGATCTCCTCAAGGGCTGAGGTTGAGGTTGTTCTTCCTCTTCTTCTAAACTATCAGAGCTACTAGAGCTCTCCTCATCATTAGGCCCAACATGGTCTCTCTGTTCAGTCTTCTCAAGGGTAGGAGGCAACTGAACAACATCTTTTTCCTTTTATTTTTCATCTGGTTGTAGCACAATAGGAGAAGATGTTAGCTCTTTGAAAATAACATTTCTACTATACAACACCTTACTAGTCACAGGATTCCAAAGCTTGTATCCTTTCACACCAACACTGTATCCAATGAAAATACATTTGACAGCTTTGTTTTCCAACTTAGATCTTTTCTCCTTTGGAACATGTGCATAAGCTTCACAACCAAAAACATGAAGATGTCTAATTGAAGGCTTCTTAATAGACCACACCTCCATGGGTGTCTTACCAACAAGAGCTAATGTAGGAGATCTGTTAACCAAATAGCAAGCAGTGGCCATAGCTTTGGCCTAGAACCTTTGTTCTAAACTAGCTCCACTAAGCATACTCCTAGCCTTCTCCATCAGTGTCCTGTTCATTCTCTCTACAACTCCATTTTGTTGTGGAGTATAAGGAGTTGTCTTATGCCTCTCGATACCTTGTTCTTTACAGAACTGTTCAAACTCTGCTAAGCAAAACTCACCACCATTGTCAGTTCTCACACACTTAATCTTCTTACTAGTCTGATTCTCTACAAGAGCTTTAAATTCTTTGAACTAACTAAAGACTTGTGTCTTACTTTTAAGAAGATAAATCCAAGTCCTTCTACTGTAATCATCTATGAAAGATACAAAAAATATAGACTTGGAGATTGAAGGAACTTTTACAGGACCAAATACATCAGAATGAATAAGATCCAAAACATCAGAAGATTTGTGAGAACTAGAGTAAAACTGAACACAATTTTGTTTACCATAGACATAGTGTTCACAGAAGTCAAACTCGAGATTGCAATAATTTAACTCCTCGTCGAGGTTTTTATTTTTAGGGTTCTAAGACCCTTTTCACCAATGTGGCCAAATCTCATATGCCACAACATTATCTTTTCTACAAGAAGCTTACCTTCCCAAGTGTTTACACTTCCATCAGAACCAATAACCACAAACTTCTTCACTACTCATTTAGATGGTGAGGATGAAGAACTATTACATAGAGGAATACATGCATCTAGCTGAAATAAGGTACCTCTCCTAGTACCCCTCGCAAGCACTATCAATCCTCTCATCATCTTGCATCCTTCTTTCGAAAAGACAACTTGCACACCTACATCATTCAGCATACTTACAGATAATAGGTTTCGTGCCAAACCCAAAATGTGCATAACTCTGTTGATTCCCTTTACTCATCCATCAAGAAATTTGATAGTGACCCTTTCGCATCCAACTATCTTTAGGTGAGAGTCATCACCCAAGTACACCTTTCCACCATCGAACTCTTCATATTTTGAGAACTAGTTTCGATGAGAGGTCATGTGAAAAGAAGCACCTGAGTCTACCAACCACACATCATCAGATGCATGGGCTACCAAAGCTATAATAAAAGCATCTCCATCTTCTTGAGATTTTTCGAAAGCTGAATTTGAGCCTTTCTTCTTCTTCTTTGGTTTTTTGCAGTCCCTCTGAAAATGCCCAGTTTTATCAAAGTTCCAACATTTCGCCTTGGACTTTCCAGGAATCTTAGAACTCCCACGAGATTTGGATCTACCCTTCTTTGACTTGTTGTCATTCTGCTTTCCTCTGTCGTTGGATCTCCTGTGAACAAAAAGGGTTTCCTTAGATGAATCCAAAGTCTTTCTTTGCATCTCCTTAGATAGCAGTGAAGACACTACATCATCCATACAGAATGTGACTATAGTACTTCTGAGAGCCATCACAAGATCATCTCATGAATCTGGCAAGGAACAAAGCAGTGTCATACAACGATCCTCCTCCTCGATCTTGCCACCGGATGATGCCAATTGTGCAATCAATAAATTGAATGCATTGAGATGATCAGTTACAGATCCACCTTCCTCCATTCTTAAAGAATACAACTTCTTTCTCAGGAACAACTTATTCACCAGAGATTTGGCTTGATACACAGACCCAAGCCATTTCCACAAAGAATTTGCAGTAGTCTCATCAAGAACATTCAGAAGAACAACATCTACTAGATAGAGTCTGATGAGACCCTTAGCCTTCCGATCCTTGATCTCCCAATCCACTTGTGATATTGATGTAGGTTTCACATCAAGTGAAGTAGCCTCCCATAGATCATGATCTTCAAGCATGTCTTCCATCTTGAGTTTCCACAACTCAAAATTAGTGCCATTAAATTTCTCCACCTCCATTCTACTATATGAGGAACTTGCCATCTCAATCTACAAATAAGATTCAGAATGCTTTGTACAAAACTCCCACTCAACTTGAGATTAGCTCAAAAAACCCTACCCAACAACTAGGATCAAAAGTTGATCAGGCTCTGATGCCACTTGTAAGGAAACTCAGGTGCGAAAACAACTTCCTACACTAATCTCAAAAGGAAAGTATTGTGCAAATTCTTTTAAATCCTTACAATTTTAGATTCGTTAACTACTTTAACAATGATATTACAGCAATATACCATGCATACAAAAAATGGAGAATGACACAATGATTTACCTTGGGGAAACCTTTCGGTAAAAACCCCAGCACTCCAAAACCTACACAGTGTATTAATCAAAACTATTACAGTTTACAATACACTTGCAATGCAAGTTCTTTCAAAAAAAAATTTCAACTCTTGAAGACAAATCGTGGTAGCATAAAACATTCCAACAATACACTTAACTTCTCCTATCTTCACAACCCTAAAAAATGCTTATATCATGTGCTTCCCTTTTTAGGGAAACTTCCAAAGATAGCCATATTAGGGTTTTATTAGTTGCCACATGTCTTCACCAGTTATTGATTCTTCCAGACATAGCTCTTACATGTCATAGGAATCCGTCATAACCGTTTCAGCCATGATCTCCTTACACACAATTTAAGATGTCGACACATCAAGTGGAGTGACACATCAACATGCCAACTGGACATGTACACTCACACTTAATTAAATTATTTGCAAGAAATACATTTTACAAAACAAATAATAAGAATAGGAAATTATCCAAGGTTGAGACACCTTATTCCTAACAAATGTTTAGCAAAGGTTGTGGTTTAGGCACATGGAATGAAAAAATGTTTTTGGAAGAAGATGAAGTGGAAGCCTTTGGAAGCTTGAATGTCAACTTCACTTGTTTCTCAACATTAGACTCTTTCAAGAGAGATTTTGGAATCCATATAGCCGTAGGCTTTTCATTTCTTTTTGATGATTTAGAGAGAATATATTCAATGATGGATTTTGGAACCCATACTTGTCTTGTAGTTTTCTTCTTAGATATCTCTTTTGACTTTATGCATCCACATCGATTAGAGGAGACATGGTGATCTTCTTTTTTTGATAGATTATTGTATTGCTTCTTTTTCTTGTATTGAATATTCAAGTTACTTCCAAAATACTTGGGACTTGTGAAAGAAGAAGGAGGATATGACTAGTTTATATGGGTGGGTGGATGAAAAGGATTCAAGGGTATGCATCTATGTTGATCTTGAGGAAAGATAGGAGATGGAGGGACATAAGGACCCAAGATGGATGATGAATTAGGAGAGTTAGGAGGGGAAAGTGAAGAGACATAAGGTCCTAAGATGGAAGGAAGATGTGAAGCCCTTTGTAATGGTGGAAGAGGTCCAAGGATAGATGTGGAAGATACAAAAGGATAATCAATAATTTCATCAACATCTATGTGACAACCAAGGACATTAGAATCTTTAGAGTGAGCATTAGGATTTGCAATAGGATCATGAACATCTTGAATAGGAGCAACTTCTTCGATAGGATTGTTCAAAGCTTGCAAAGACTTAGGAAGAGTAGAAAGTGGAATCGAACATGGAGTGGTAGAACAAGATGGAAGGCTTTGATCTTGACAAGGAGCTTTGGATGGCATAAGCGCATCATTTTTTTCTTGATTTTCAATAGGCTTAACATTGGAAGTAACAATACTATTTTTAATAACCTTAATGGAAGTATCATCTTTGGAAAGCGCAAGTGTAGTAAGGTTATTTTGATTATTAATAAGCTCGATAGTGTAAGTAGTAGCTTGATCTTGCTTAGGAGAAGACTTAAGACATGGTGGAATGAATGAGGAAGGGTGTGCAAGATCAAAAGAACCATGAAATGGATGAGAGACATCATGAAAAGGATTGGATGATGTGGAGGGTTCTTGATCTTGATCTTTCTTAATGTTCTTTTCTTTATCATTTTTAGAGTCCTCTTGACATGGTGCCACTTCTAAGGACAAGGAAGCATGTTGGAATTGTATGGAAGACTTTGGAAGAGATAGTGAAGGACTAGCTGAAGTAGGAATTATAGCACATAAAGGCTTAGGCTCTTTAGGTTTAGCATTATTGAAAGTATTTGCAGCCAAGTGAAGGTTAGCTTGAGTTTCTTTAAGAGGTAGCCCTTGAGGATTACTATAGGGAACCGCATGAAAATTATTAGGATCTTTGTTGGATGAAGGATTTGTGATAGATTTGGAAGACTCGGATCCTTTAGGAAATGTATGAGTATTGGAGGAAGTAGGGGATGGAAGGGAACCATCACAAGATAAAGGTCCATCATTAACATAATCTTTCTTGAGAGTGTAATCTTTATTTTCAACATGAATGTTCTTAGAGGAGTGATTCTTATAATATTTACATTTCAAATCAGCATGATACATTTTATATTCCTCAATAGAAGTAGATGGATCATCATCAAGGTATTGTTCATAGAACTCATCAAAGTCTTTTTCAAGATCAGAGTCATACGGATCACCATTGTGATCTACCCAATAGGATGACCCTTTAGCAAGCACAAGCACATGACGAGGAGGACTCTTAGGAATAGAGGTTTCATGGGTATGACTATATGATTCATCATCATAGCCATCATAATAGTCATCATAGTCATCAAAGGTGGGTGTGTCACTCTTCATGGGAGAGGTATCACAAGGATTACTATATTGCTCATATTGAGGAGTAAGACTCTTGGGAGAAGTAGAAGAGGAATGAGATTGTGAAGAAGAGGAAAGTGAAGACCTAGTGGAGGAAGAAGACTTGGATAATGAAGAATGTGAATAATGTCTAGAAGATTCATGGTAAGACTTGGAAGATGAGGAAGGTGAATAATGTTTAGAAGAGTCATGGTAAGACTTGGAAGATGAAGAATTTGAATGGTGTCTAGAAGAGTTATGATAAGACTTGGAAGGTGAAGAAGAATGAGAAGATTTAGATGATGAAGAATCTTTGGAAGAAGAAGATCGTGACAAGATCATGTCTATGATCCTAGCAAAGGTGGGTGATTCACTTGCTTTCTTTTATATTTTTGTCATAAATTTATCATCAATAAGAGTTTTGGAGGAATGATACTTTTCAAATTGAGCAAGGAGATCAAGATCATCCATTTTTAAGAAAGGTTCTATAGCAAGATAGTTGAAACTCATGGTTCTAGAAGAGGAGGAATCAAGCATGGAAGTGACAGAAGAGATGAATAGAAGAAGGTAGACTAGATAATAAGAGGAAAAGAATC
Organism: Chamaecyparis obtusa; assembly: GCA_027943335.1. NCBI lineage: Eukaryota > Viridiplantae > Streptophyta > Pinopsida > Cupressales > Cupressaceae > Chamaecyparis > Chamaecyparis obtusa. Next base: position 478,326 of record BSBK01004817.1, read on the forward strand.
AAGAAGACATGAAGAGTTTAAGAAGAAGCATGAAGAAGAGGAAGAAGCGTGAAGGAAGAAGAGAAAGGATGAAAATGAGAGACTAGGAAGACATGGGCGATGTGGAAGAAAGGTTCAACCAAGAATCATTTTGTGCAATTTGATACCATTTGAGTTCATTTGGATATTGAGCAACATGTCACAGCACCTAAGATCTGAGATCTGGACTGACCAAGGAAGACTGGAAGTGACACAAATCAACTTCAGATTGCAAGCAACAGTGAGATAGCAAAAGGACTCTGTGTGATAGTTTCCAGGCTAATAGGGTGACAGTTTCAAACCAGGCGATATTTCGCGTTAAGCAGGGCGATAATTTCCAGGCAGCTCAGGCGATACTTTCCAGGCAAGCGGGGCGATAGTCTTCCAGTGGTGAACTATCGCGCAATATTTTCTAGGACAGGGAGCAATACTGTTCCAATGTCATATGATTCTTAACCAGTGAGTGCTAAAAATTTTAGTTTTAAGGGCAATTTGATCCAAATTTCAGTTTGAGGGTTGGTTTTTTCGATCTCAATCATAGTGATAGCAGTAAATTGATAGGTTTGGAAATAGTAGGTGATCAAACATGTCTTCAAACACTTGAAACAAGGGAAAAAGAAACCTTTCGAAGACAAGCAATTGTGATATCAAAATTGAAAAATCCTATGAACACTACTGAGATGTTGAATATGAAAGAACGTTTACACGAGTATATCACTGCGAGAACACTTCAAGCACTTGCTACCTAGAAGGACAAAGGTTCAATACTTAACAACTTGGCCCACACTTGATGCTCCATTTCCTCACACAAATTGGTTGCCCATAATAGATATTGGCTTTGTCATGGAAGTGCCAATGGCACAACCAAAGAAGCACAGATGGTGAGTAATCTTGGGGTGATCTGGGTTATTCCACTTGGATCAATCCTTGCACCAAGAAGCTAAGCGACAAAATAGGGTGGCTTCTATCTATGGTTCTTAGTAAGGGCTTCCATTTGTAGTACCCCTCTTGCTCCTCAAAAAGGACTGGGACCTCGCAGCCTCAAGAGTACCTTAAGCATTCTTGCTCAACACTTTCCTTGTGGTCACAATCTCACAAGTACTCACATCAAGCGAAGACAAGCACTACGTCTACCAAGGTTTTGTGTCCTTGATAGCCTTGAGATTATAGTGGGTTGGAATAGCTCGGTATTAGCTTGTCCCCACTTGGCTCATTCCTCTTGATTGCTCAAGAGCAGGCCCGCTAAAGGATTCTAAGAACTAAACAAAAAGTGGATCAACTTATGAGGTTCAAGGTTTTTGTTTCACCACAAGGGTGAAGAGCATACTCCCCTATCTCAAATTTTTCTCCCAAACACACCAAGCAAATGATTCAATTACCCTCTTGCTTTCAAAATCCAAAGATGGGTCAAGATTTTCTGGTTCACCACAAGGGTGAAGAGCATACTTCTCCTACCACCCAAGAATTCCTACAATAAGATATTATGTTCCTATGAAATGAAACAACTAGTAATTGCCACACTTTGAAAATGAAATAAACAACAAGCACTTGATTGGGTTTTTATGCTTTGGGCAGCCCTACAAAAACCATTAGTAGCCCTTGTGCATTTGAAGCTTTGACATGCATTCTTTTGGCAAAATATTTCAAGCAATGAGAGCACCTACAAGCACAAGTTGTTAGCCCCACAAGGTTAGCAAAATCAAAATCCAATTGAAATCTGCAAATTAAAGCTATCTAACCATAGCAAACTAAACCAGCAAGCTAACTAGATCCAAATTTGGCAAGAAAGAACCAAGAAACAACTCACTGTTAGGTATAGGTGATAGTACAGTCACCAAAAATATTGCGTGACACTTTGCAGTATACTGGGGCGATAATATATTTTTGGGTGATACTTCACTTTACTGCAGGCGATAGAATGTCTCAAACAGAGCGACGGAATGTCTCAAATAGGGTGATACTTTAACTGGTAAAGTATCGCGCGAACTATAATGTGATAATCTGAGACTGAAAAACCTGAGAGCTGAAAATGAAGCTAAAATTTGATGAAAAATTTGACGAAAATGCAGAAAATTAAGGACAAAATAATAATGCTATGCCCCACAGTGGGCGCCAAAAATGTACACACTCAAATGGTGCACTTCTCTAAGTCATTATATCCAAGGGAATCCATGAATAGGAAACCTTAGAAAGTGACCTAGAGCTCTCTATGTATGGAGTTGCAAGATTATTTAAAATTTTCTCTCAGCTAGAGCTATTAAGCTAATGACCTTGCTAGTCAACCACATAATGAGAGATTCAAATGAAGACAAGGGCAAGAATGCCAATATCCCCAAAAATCAAAATGAAATGCAATTCAAACTAGATTAAGATGAATATGCAAGCTAGAAATGAGAGGTGCAAGCTAAGCTATGAAAGTACAAACTAAACTATGAAAGGAAAGATGCAAGTGTTACAAATCCTTCGTAATTAAGCTAGATGAAGTAATCTAAAGCATAAAGGAAATCTATACTATAAATGCCATGATAATGGAACTAGAATGCAAGAGATAAACTATGAAAGCATGTAAAATGTAAGCCAAGAATGCTCCAAATCTTCAAAAGCTCCAAAGTGACCTAGAAAACTTGCAGCATAACATTAGTATTCAAAAATGCATATGAAAAATGAGGAAGAGAGCTCTTCTTTTATAGGAAATGAAAAGGAATGGACCATGGAGATTAAGAGGCAAAAGATTTAATCAAGGGTGGAGCATCAAAGAGGAGCAATCCATGTGCACAAATATCCTCCAATGAGAAAATAAGAGTTGACTTTTGTGTCCATATGAGACAAAAAGTGTTTTTCTTCTTTTAATAAAATAAGAATAATGCTTTATTTGTGCAACTTAGGATAAGAGGAAAAGTGGGGGTTTTTTATTTATTAAAAGGGGAGGAAATATTCCTTTTAATTAAATAAAGACTTTAGGATAAAATGGTTAGCCCAAGGAATAATAAAAAATGATGAAATATGACTTGATCAAGGAAATTGATATAATTGATAAAATGTTGATTTTTAAAAATATTGATTCAGGGATTTGATAAATTACAAGAATGGGGGCCCAAAGTCTAGGCGACCATTTTAGGGTGCATACAAATATCATGCAACTTGATATTTGGTGGCCAATGCTCTCAATATCATGAGATGATAATATTATGAATCTATGAGTTATGGTGAATATCATGCGACTTGATCTTCCTAGTCAGACCATATCTCTAATATCATAGTAAATGATATCTTATGATCCTAAACATGTGTTTAATCTTCCTTGGCTAAGAGGGAGTGGTGATGTTTTGTAGCTTTAGTCGAATAAAAATTATGAGTCAATACTAGTGAAGATATGTATATATATGCTTAAATATGTGTGTGTGTGTGTGCGCGCGCGCATCTGAGTGTGTGCAGGATCATGGTATGCCAAAAAGTGGCAATGTGAAAAAATGAACTTTTCACTCGTCCAAAAGTGCACTAAAAAGTTTTTTGACTTTTTAGTAGGCCTAGGTGTCAATACCCTAGCCAAGCCAAAAGCCAAAGAACGGGCCTAATCGGATATCTGATTTTCACTAGTAAATTATATTTGTAGCCCGCGATCATGTTTAATATTTTCATTGTGAAAATGTTGAACACAGCTCTAAGGGTTTCAGATATCTGATGCAATCTCATATCTGATTTTATCAAGATCAATAGGTAAGTTAAATTTTTAAGTTTGTATTGTTTTTATTGTTTTTTAATTGAAATTTATAGTTTTTTATATAAAAATTAGGGTTTAAATGAGATTCTTCATTATTTTTAAAATTGATTATAATTATTGTAGACACCTAAAAATCCTTTAGAAAATAAATTATTTTTATTTTCTGAAAAATCCCTAATGACATCATCATTTATTAATTAATTATTTATTTAATTAATTAATTTATTTTTATGTCATTAAATCCCTTTATCTTAATTAAAAATATTTAATTAAGAAATCCCTCCCAAAAATATTTAAATCTTATTTAAACATTAATCCCCTATTTATTAATTATTTTAATTAATAAATTGACCAAAAATCCCCCAAAAAATAATTAATTTATTTTTTGACCAAAAGTTAGCCTTTTTTTCCTAAAACCACTAACCTCTTCCAAAATCTTCTAATCCCTTCTTAATTTCGATTAAAAGGCTAATCCCACCTTTTCTAACCCTAATCTCAACTCAAAATATTTAATTAAGATTAAATATTTAATTTTCATATTTATTGAAAATATTTCAATAAATATTCCAAAAATTTAAGCTTTTGGAATGAATAAACTTTTATTCCATAAAACCAAGGAGAATTCTAGACTCTTCTAAAATCTTCTCAACCCAACCTCTTCACCCATCCTAATCTTAAAATCCCCTAATCCTAATCCTAATCCTCCCCCTAACCTTGTCACATTCCCTAAACAAGGTTAGCCAACTCCTAAGCTTGACCCAAAGTCAACAAACTTCTAGAGGCTTCTCTTACATGCATTAAGTGCATTTAAAGCCTCCTTATCCCTCTTACATGCATTTATGATGCATTTAAGAAGCCCCTCACCCCTTTCTTACACCCTTTGACCTTAGGCACATTTTCCAAATTGTGCACATTCCTCTCATCTTTCAACCCAATGCCCTTGTGACACTTGTCACAAGGAGGTGGCCTTGAACTAGCACAATCCATGTGCTCCCCTTTGAATGAATCTTGGCCTCTCTTAAGGATTTTGATCCTAGCCACTCATTCATCCTCCCAAAAGTCTATAAATAGTCCTCATTTCCAAGAACAAAATATCCATTCACCTTTCATTTTATGCATTGTTATCATGTCCATTTAGCTCTAGACTTAGCATAAGCAATACTAATTGTTAGTTTCTTTTTATCATCTTCAAGCTTTCTTAAAGAACATCATAGCTTAGCAATAATGGATTAACATAGTTTCTTTTATTGTTTTGCATAGCATATAGCATCATATCACACCTATATTTGGTCTAAAATCAATCTTAGTATGCATTAGAATATGCTCCAAGTGCTTAGAGAGCACACCCACATCCCTCTAATTGAAGCGAATCAAACATTTGCTCTATAGCACTTGTTTTTTTAGCAACAATCTTGAGGTGGCTTTGGTTTTGTTTTCATGTCTTATGCTATTTTTTAGTTCATGAACATGTTAGATTAGTCTAATGTTTGAATGTTTCAGCCTTTCAAGACAGGTAACAGGTTCAAAATCATAGTCTACATTCTGGCACGCCCGGTGGGACCCACTTCACGGGTTCTTTGCAAACATTCTGATGGGTTTTAGACCATTTTCAGATTTTTCAAGCTTATAGGTGGACGGAGCACTTCGATCCCTTCTTCTTCTTCTTGTCTATATTCTTCTTCCTCTTCTTGTCTATATTCTTCTTCCTCTTCTTGTCTATATTCTTCTTCTATTCCGTCTCCTTCTTCTTCTTCTTCTAGCAAGGAGGTCATGGCCATTTTTTTTCAAAAATAATAATAAAATCCATAAGGAAGCAAAATCATACACACCTTATTTTAGTGCTTAAAATGAACCCCCAAATCATTCTTGAATGCATTAAGGACTAAAATTTGCAAAATTTGTTCTAACAAACAAAACAAAAAAATTAATCAAGGCATTTGCATCCTTGCAACATCAAGGATTTTTAACAATGCATTCATGCAAAGTAGGAATGATCATATCTTTTTGGGCATAAAAAGAACATCAAATCTGCATTCAAACGAGTCAAAACAAAATCTTGAATGAAGCTAAAAGGAAGAACTTAGGTCCTAAAGCATCACTTTCCATTTGAAAAGAAAACACAATCTTGAATGCCTTAAAGATCAAAACAAAGCTTTTTTAAAAGTTCTTAATCAACACGCACACTCAATCTTGAATGCCCAAGTCAAAAAACTTGCAAACGCTCGATTTACTTTTTGGAGAAAGAAAAAGTCAAAATCTTAAACACTTGTGTCTTCAATTTCAAAGGTTCAAACACACTTAATCAAATTTGGAAAAATGAACAACTGCTTGATGTGCATTTAGGAGTTTTACTTTTTGCAAAATCCTGTTAAACTTAAGCAACGTAGAACACTTGGACTCGAACAAGTCCACTTCTTCTACTTTTAGCAAGGCCTGTCCAGGGAGAAGCGCTTCCTCTTTGGAGAACGACCTCAAACCGGTAGCCCCTCCGACCGGTATACAAACAAGTGAAGAACAAAATAATCACTTACATCTCCTAATCGCCGGGCGTTCGTGCCAAACACGTGACTGGGGATGGTAAACATTCCTCTCCCCCAGCATAACTGGCAAGGTTCTTAGGTGAGTCACGAATGATCAGCAAAATCGGGTATGGAGACTCCACGGAACTATTAAAAACCTGATAAAATAGAGGCTACCCTATCTACATCCGAAAGTATCAAAATCCTTGTGCAAGGACCGATTCCAAGGGGTTTACCGGGTCGCCTCAAGATTACTCACCATTTGTATTCCCTTCTGGGGGATACCAAGCTGTGGGCAAGCGATTTTGATACTCACCTTCCTTAGGTAGATCTGTTTGAAGTGCTTGATAGTCAAAGACTCCGTGAAAACACTTGTTGAAACATACACTTTCAAAGCTTTGTCAGAGTCAGTTGCCTTTGTTTGTATCCCGCAGGGTTGCTTTGTCCCTTGCGGAGATTGCTTTGACTTTAAACCTTTGCCATTGGAAACCTTTGCCTCAAAATCAGAAACCTCTTTTCCAAGAGATGCCCAGCAAGAACAAACATCCTAAAGCAAAGTTGCCCAAATCCCAAGCCTATCAAGAGCGAAAAGTTACCAAGAAGAAACTCAAGACCTATCAATCCACTATCCAAGCAACCCAAGCAGAGGAGAAGTCCCAAGCCAGATTTGAGAACATTGCCCATAACGCTCGCATCAAACAGTTCGCCTTCCGTTTCCGAGTTAACCATCACTTTGTCAACCTTGAGCCAGAAGATTAGCCAATTCCTTGTTCATGTCTTGTTCCATCTTCAGATCTTGAAATCTTGTCTCAAACAACCTTGCATCTTAGTTTCATCCTAGTTTCACCCTTTGCATCAGCATCAAAACTCTAGTTGCATCTCAAGAACATCATAAAAGTTGCATTCATCTTCCTACCAGCATTCTAGAAACAATCCTTGTCATTTGCATTATCCCTTTAGATAGAGCATTGTCCCTTCACCCTTCAATACCTTTTCCACCAGCATCCCCCCATCAGCTTTCCATATCTTTCCGGCAGATCCATCATCCTTTGTTCCAAATCCAGAGATCCACCAACACTTAGTGTTTACCCTTTTGAGTTGTTCCTATCCCATATCCAAGATCAGAGACCATCATCCTCTTTTTGACACAACGTGTTGTCATAAAGAAATCAAACCTTGTCCTTGCATAGCCATCATCTCGAGCAAGAGATTGGAGTGTATTGATAAGAAACTTGTTGACCGAAGATCATCAGTCTATCTTAGGTTGACCCCATTATATCTCTGATCCTCCATTTGGGAAAAATAGCAGCTCATTTGTTGACCACTCAGTAATCTTTCACCAGCTCTCCACCAGTAACCTATCTTTCCTCCACCTAATCTTGACCCAAATCAGAGCATCCCACCAATCCTCCATCATCACCAAGCTCTTTTACCAATTTGCCACCGTAAGAAAGGGGTGAGGGGCTTCTTAAATGCATCATAAATGCATGTAAGAGGGATAAGGAGGTTTTAAATGCACTTAATGCATGTAAGAGAAGCCTCTAGAAGTTTGTTGACTTTGGGTCAAGCTTAGGAGTTGGCTAACCTTGTTTAGGGAATGTGACAAGGTTAGGGGGAGGATTAGGATTAGGATTAGGGGATTTTAGGATTAGGATGAGTGAAGAGGTTGGGTTGAGAAGATTTTAGAAGAGTCTAGAATTCTCCTTGGTTTTATGGAATAAAAGTTTATTCATTCCAAAAGCTTAAGTTTTGGGAATATTTATTGAAATATTTTCAATAAATATGAAAATTAAATATTTAATCTTAATTAAATATTTTGAGTTGAGATTAGGGTTAGAAAAGGTGGGATTAGCCTTTTAATCGAAATTAAGAAGGGATTAGAAGATTTTGGAAGAGGTTAGTGGTTTTAGGAAAAAAGGCTAACTTTTGGTCAAAAAATAAATTAATTATTTTTTGGGGGATTTTTGGTCAATTTATTAATTAAAATAATTAATAAATAGGGGATTAATGTTTAAATAAGATTTAAACATTTTTGGGAGGGATTTCTTAATTAAATATTTTTAATTAAGATAAAAGGATTTAATGAAATAAAAATAAATTAATTAATTAAATAATTAATTAATTAATAAATGATGATGTCATCAGGGATTTTTCAGAAAATAAAAATAATTTATTTTCTAAAGGATTTTTAGGTGTCTACATTTTGCCCCTCTTTGATGCGATGTCGCAAGTGGCATGGCGTCAAAGACAAGAAAATAAGATGCCCAAGGCTAGAATTTAGAGGAATAAGGGATTGTTAGCATCATAAATGCATGTATTCATGGCGTTGGTGAAAAGTTTGGGATCGGACCCACCGTGGTCGCCAAAAAGTTAGCCTATGAATTCGTATGTAGGCTAACTTTTTTAGGTCATCATGGCGTTGGTGAAAAGTTTGGGATCGGATGAGGTTGTTGGTGGATAAGGATTCATGCTTCTTCTTTTCCGAGATCTGGTCTCAACAGGCATGGAGATGCAAGTGCTAAATGGATGCAAGATGTTTGGCTAAAAGATGTTGATGGATGCAAAGTTGATGAACTTCTAAAGATGATGACTTTTTAGAATGCAATGCAAGGATGGATGAACTGCTCGGATTTAGATCAAGGATGGTTATTTATCTCCCCTTCTTCCTAGGTCCTTCCTTCTCTGTTTCCTTTCGAGACAATTTCACAATGTTTGCTCCTTGCGTTATTTTCTCGAGGGGGCACAATCCCTTATTCCTCTAAATTCTAGCCTTGGGCATCTTATTTTCTTGTCTTTGACGCCATGCCACTTGCGACATCGCATCAAAGAGGGGCAAAATGTAGACACCTAAAAATCCTTTAGAAAATAAATTATTTTTATTTTCTGAAAAATCCCTGATGACATCATCATTTATTAATTAATTATTTATTTAATTAATTAATTTATTTTTATGTCATTAAATCCTTTTATCTTAATTAAAAATATTTAATTAAGAAATCCCTCCCAAAAATGTTTAAATCTTATTTAAACATTAATCCCCTATTTATTAATTATTTTAATTAATAAATTGACCAAAAATCCCCCAAAAAATAATTAATTTATTTTTTGACCAAAAGTTAGCCTTTTTTCCTAAAACCACTAACCTCTTCCAAAATCTTCTAATCCCTTCTTAATTTCGATTAAAAGGCTAATCCCACCTTTTCTAACCCTAATCTCAACTCAAAATATTTAATTAAGATTAAATATTTAATTTTCATATTTATTGAAAATATTTCAATAAATATTCCCAAAACTTAAGCTTTTGGAATGAATAAACTTTTATTCCATAAAACCAAGGAGAATTCTAGACTCTTCTAAAATCTTCTCAACCCAACCTCTTCACCCATCCTAATCCTAAAATCCCCTAATCCTAATCCTAATCCTCCCCCTAACCTTGTCACATTCCCTAAACAAGGTTAGCCAACTCCTAAGCTTGACCCAAAGTCAACAAACTTCTAGAGGCTTCTCTTACATGCATTAAGTGCATTTAAAGCCTCCTTATCCCTCTTACATGCATTTATGATGCATTTAAGAAGCCCCTCACCCCTTTCTTACACCCTTTGACCTTAGGCACATTTCCCAAATTGTGCACATTCCTCCCATCTTTCAACCCAATGCCCTTGTGACACTTGTCACAAGGAGGTGGCCTTGAACTAGCACAATCCATGTGCTCCCCTTTGAATGAATCTTGGCCTCTCTTAAGGATTTTGATCCTAGCCACTCATTCATCCTCCCAAAAGTCTATAAATAGTCCTCATTTTCAAGAGCAAAATATCCATTCACCTTTCATTTTATGCATTGTTATCATGTCCATTTAGCTCTAGACTTAGCATAAGCAATACTAATTGTTAGTTTCTTTTTATCATCTTCAACCTTTCTTAAAAAACATCATAGCTTAGCAATAATGGATTAACATAGTTTCTTTTATTGTTTTGCATAGCATATAGCATCATATCACACCTATATTTGGTCTAAAATCAATCTTAGTATGCATTAGAATATGCTCCAAGTGCTTAGAGAGCACACCCACATCCCTCTAATTGAAGCGAATCAAACATTTTCTCTATAGCACTTGTTTTTTTAGCAACAATCTTGAGGTGGCTTTGGTTTTGTTTTCATGTCTTATGCTATTTTTTAGTTCATGAACATGTTAGATTAGTCTAATGTTTGAATGTTTCAGCCTTTCAAGACAGGTAACAGGTTCAAAATCATAGTCTACAATTATATATTTGGGTTTTAATTGTAACAAGACATGGACTCAAAACAATCAAAAAACCCTTCCAATGATCCCGCAAATAATCCAGAACCACCTCCAAACAATTCCCCCACTTTTAGAAGACCAACCAGTCTCAAACCCTCTACGTTTAGAGGATCTCATCAGAGATAATTTGAATCAGCTTAAAGGATATCATACCACATATGCCAATATCCCCACATTGTGCCCCATGTTTTCCACGTTGAACTCCATTATTGAAAACATGGAGAAACTTACAGAGCAACATAATGTTGTACTTCTTTGGCGCGATTCCATGCACACCCAGTTTGACGATGGGATTGACTATGATCAAGCTATGAACCTAAACATAACAAAACATGACATATGTAATATTTTTGTGGATCCCAAAACTAGTTTAAAAATGGACCCTTAAAAACCCAAGTAGTCAATTAAATGGTACACAAATGATGCAATACGTGATAACTTTTGGGACTGCTGGTGGATGGTTTTTGATAGACCACCTCACAACAATTTGGATGTCCCATTCTATTTCATAAAAAAATTGTATGTTGAATTTGTGCTCGGTCACAAGGTAAATTATTGGAGCATGAGACTGAACTAGGGTGTAGGCTTGGCCCTTGGGCGCTCCTCAAGATAGGCCATGGGCACACCAGGTGAAATCCCACACATATGTCCCCCCTCTTGAGATTTCACCACCTGCTACAGTGCAACATCCTGATATTATTGTTGAGGCTGAATCACAAACTATTCGATCCATTCACATCTTGAGTGATCTACTGGTTATGCAAAGCGCAGCATTGTTGCCTCCTCATGTTGATGCTTCTAGCCCTTCCACATCATCCATGAGCTCACATGTTTGTGTGCCCCACACTTGCATTATGTGCAATAATTTGTGCTTAGGTCCCCTAAATGATAGTGATGCATATAACTACATCTTTGAGGTGGACAATACTACACAACACACTATAGGCACTGAAGCACCTCATTAAGATGTGCATCAAGGGCATACAGAGCCATGGACTCCTACTATTATAGTAAAGGTAAATAGTTCACTTGTTACATTATATTTAATTTTAAACGTTCATATTTTTAGTAGAATTTTCTTATAATAATTTCCCACTTATATTTGTTTATGTGTTACATTTATGTTTAGTTAATGACAGAGGAGGAGATGGCACAGGTGGAGGGGTCCATGCTTTCAGCCATATCATTTGACCTTGACACTTATATGGTACATATGTTTTAATATACTCATTGGTTTCCTTTTATTATAATAGTATATGTACATGCGTTTTCTAATTTTTATGATAATGTGAGGGGGTTCAGGTGTCTGGACTTGACAAGGGGAAGGTAATTAAGTAATTTAGATTGTTTATGCATACATGTATACTTGTTAGTTGTACGTACTCATTTTTAATTTACATGGTGTATTTGACAAAGGGTGGTGTCTGATGATGTTGTGAGACCCTTTCACCATGATAGAGTCATGGGCATCTCAATTCGTAGTGATAGCCCCACAGTACATATATTTCTAAAGTTATTTGTGTGTATTTTACTATCAAGTATATATAATATGATCAAGTCATGATTGTATGAAGTATTTGTTTGACTTTTTTAGGTCACCCCTAGTTTGAGGGAGGTAGAATGCCAAGGGTTTGTATCGCTAATGACTCCGCCGACATTTCCTAAAGAAAGTTCAACACAAGTAAGTTTTAATGTTAATTCGGTTATTTTGTAAACATATATTTGCTACCAAGAATTTAACATTAAATAGTATAACTCGTAGATCAATCTCATGTTTGCAAACATAAAAGGTTGGAGTCAACATTGGTGGAATTGTCCCTTCTCTACCAAGGACATATATATTAGGTCTCTTATCCGCGTGAGGAGACAGAGAGGCGAGGTATATGAGAGTTCAATTTTATTTTATTTTAATTTATTATTGTTGACTAAGATTTTGAATTTTTATTTTTTATTTGTAGAAACTATATAAATTAAGTAATCTAACTTGGGGTTTCACTTTTGTGTTTGAATGCAGGATCCATCAGAGCCAAAGAGTACTTCAAAGAGGCTACATTTTGATGATCCACCAACATAATAGGATGTCCTAGAAACATTTGTAGTTGAACTTCTTATTTTGAGATGTCATATGACATATTTTGAGATGGTGTATGCCACATTGTATGTAGATATTTTGATTTGATAAATATGTACATAATTATTGTTCATTTTGATATTTATGAAACTTTATATTCAATCCAATTTGTTAATTGTGTGTTCATTTATTCATTGTTAGTATGTGAATATGCTTGTGTGTATACACTCATGTGTAGGATTTATGTCTTCAGTATATTCATTTATATTCAAGTACATTCTTCATAACCTAAATTCATGTGTATGGGCTACGTGCATGACTTAAGTGAATTCATGTGTATGCTTTATAATCTATGTGCTACATGTATGCTTTATGACTTAAGAAAATTTATGTGTACTCTTTATGTGCTATGTGTGCTCACATGTGTAATTCATCATTTGAGTGAATTCAAAATTTATGTGGTACATTGTATTCATGTGTATCTAATGCTCTCAACCAAGCAAATCCGTCAAAGTTCACTTCATAAATCCGGTGATCACCTTGTCAAATTAACTCTTATGCAATGTATCATGTTAGAACTCTATTATACATGTCAAAGACACATCATTCCATGAGAATTAGTAAGAAAATTAATGGAATGATGCTTCTACATCAAGATTTTGTCAAACTGGTATTGAGGAAATAATGACCTATCATTCTAGGTACCAAACCCTCCTTTATAGGGTCTCTAGGCCAGGGCTTGTTAAAAATGACTCTTGCAAATCTCTCTAGATCCCCCCAATGGATCTAACACATCCCTATTGACCCCAATAGCATAGTTCCATCACAAAATATACTCATCCATTGGATTATATGCTCGCAACAATTACTAGTGTTTCTTCATGCACCTTCAATTAGCATTTACCACCATTTGTGGTCTCTCCACCACCATATATCATGCATAACCCTGCAACCAAACACTATTGTACAAGAAACTAGTTAATTCCTTTCCTTCAAATGCCAATGAAATGATGCAATACAAACATGGAAGTGATAACAAGACAATAGATAATCAATTTACTCCATTTCAAATCACAGACACATTCCACAATGCATTCAAATGACCATCCTTGGTCTCTTTACATTTTCCAATGACCCTTTATGGTCATGTCCCCATCTCCCTTGGAGAAAAAACATTTTTTCATTGTGGGCACAAACCAATGCTTCCATCACATCTAGTTGGGTAGGATTACCCTAGGAATGGTTCCACTTTGCCTCTTAACACACCAGAATGCTCGCCAACATACGTAATGGTGCTTAGTGCACCTTGGGGACACTTTGGTTTGGCATGTTCGTGAATGTTCTATTGACTTTGTGTTTAAAATGAGGTTTTCACTGGCATTGACCTATCCAATGAGAGCTAATGGCGCAGACCATTCAGTGTCAGGACAAACAGTTTGGAAGAAACCTAGTGGTGCAACTTTCAACTGACCCTCACTGTAAGTTTTGGCATCAAGCAAGATTGGAGTGCCAAACTCAAAAAAATTTGAATCTCCCAGAAAGGAGAGAGGTTAATGTATGCCTTAGAAACATGGTCTTGTAGCATCTCACAGCTCACCAATACCTCTCACAAGGTCCAAGATATGAGCCTCAAAAGATTGTTTCCCAATCGTGCTTAATGCACCTTGGGGACACTTTGGTATGGCATGTTTGTAAATGTTCTAGTGACTATGTGGTTGAAATGAGGTTTTCAATGGCATTTTCTAGCCCAACCAGAGCTAATGGCATAGACCATTCAGTGCCAGGACGAATGATTTGGAAGACATCTAGTGGTGCCACTTTCAACTGACCCTAACTGCAAATTTTGGCATCAAGTGAGATTGGTGTGCCAAATTCAAAAAAATTAAATCTCCCAAAAATGAGAGAGGTTATTGTAGGCCTTAGAAACATGGTCATGTAGCATCTCACAATTCACTGATAGCTCTCACGAGGTTTGAGATACGAGCCTCAAAAGAAAACTACCCAATCGTGCTTAGTGCACCTTGGGGACAGTTTTGTCTGACATGTTCACAAATGTTATAGTGACTCTGTGGTCAAAAAGGGGTTGTCATTAACATTTACCCACCCAACCAAAGCTAATGGCACAGACCATTTGGTGCCAGGATGGACAGTTTGGAAGAAACTCAGTGGTGCAACTTTTAACTGACCCTCACTGCAAGTTTTGGCATCAAGCAAGATTGGTGTGCCAAATTCAAACAAATTTGAATCTCTCAGAAAGGAGAGAGTTTATTTTAGGCCTCAAAAACATAGTCTTGTATCATCTCATAGTTCCCTGATACCTCTCATGGGGTTTGAGATACGAGCCTCAAAAGATCACTGCCCAATTGTGCTTAGTGCACATTAGGGACACTTTGGTCTGGCATGGTCACAAATGTTTGAGTGACTCAGTGGTCAAAATTGGGTTGTCACTAGCATTTACCTACCCAACCAGATCTAATTACGTAGACCATTTGTTGCTAGGATGAATGGTTTGGAAGAAACCCAGTGGTGCAACTTTCAATTGATCTTCACTGCAAGTTTTGGCATCAAGCGAGATTGGCGTGCCAAATTCAAAAAATTTTGAATCTCCAAGAATAGAGAGAGGTTATTGTAGGCCTCAAAAACAAGGTCTTGTAGCATCTCATGGTTCACTGATACCTCTCACGGGGTCTGAGATACGAGCTTCAAAAGATCTCTACCCAATCGTGCTTAGTACACCTTGGGGACACTTTGGTCTAGCATGGTCACAAACGGTCTAGTGACTCAATGGTTGAAATGGGATTTCCACTAGTTTTTACCTATCTAACCTGAGCTAATGGTATACACCATTCGGTGCTAGGATGAACAGTGTAGAAGAAACCTAGTGGTGCAACTTTCAACTGACCCTCACTGTAAGTTTTGGCATCAAGCGAGATTGGCATGACAAATTCAAACAAATGTGAATCTCCCAGAAAGGAGAGAGATTATTTTAGGCCTTAGAAACATGGTCATGTAGCATCTCATGGTTCACCAATACCTCTCATGAGGTCTAAGATACGAGCCTCAAAAGATAGTTGCCCAATCATGCTTAGTGCACCTTGGCCGGGACACTTTGGTCTGGCATGGTCACAAACATTCTAGTGACATAGTGGTCAAAAAGGGGTTTTCACTAGTGTTTACCCGCCCAAATAGAGCTAATGGTGCATACCATTTGGTGCCAGGACAAATGGTTTGGAAGAAACCCAGTGGTGCAACTTTCAACTAACCCTCACTCTAAGTTTTGGCATCAAGAGATATTGGCGTGCCAAATTCAAAAAAATTTGAATCTCCCAGAATGGAGAGAGGTTATTGTAGGCCTCAAAAACATGGTCTTGTAGCATCTCATGATTTTCTAATAACTCTCACGGGTTCCAAGATACGAGCCTCGAAAGATTGCTACCCAATCGTGATTAGTGCACCTTGGGGACACTTTGGTCCGACATGGTTTCAAACGTTCTAGTGACTCCGTGGTCAAAATAGGGTTGTCACTAGAGTTTACTCTCCCAACCAAAGCTAATGGAACAGGTCGTTCAGTGCCAGGATGCAATCCTTCAACACTATCCCTTCACCCCAGGGAATCACCATTTTATACATGAAATTAAGACAATACAAATGTAAGGATACAAAATTAAGATGATACAAATATAAGGATACAACATTCATAGTAAGGAATCACAATTTTTGCACTTTACATGGCATTAAGATTATACAAATGTGAGCTCTTAATATTTGCAAATCAACCCCATGGGTGCTTTTATATTTCAAATTTTGCATCTAATATGCATGATGAAACTCATTTTTGTTTATATATACAAAATTATGCATATAAATATGCACATTACATTCAATTTTTGTTTTTATATACAAAATTTGGCATCTAAATATGCACATTACAATCGATTGTTATTTTTATATACAAAATCTTAGATACACAACTATATATCAAAAATAAGTGTCCTTTCCGCTCCTAAAGTGTATAGTTTAACACATGGTACTCGATGACATCTACATTCCAATCCCTGCATTCAGAAGGCAGAAGAAAAGTTAATAGAGAATATAAGAAGTTTATATAGGTTGACAAAAAGATTATGAATGTATAAGTAACTAAACGAACCAAAGAACATGACTAGCCAATTCATAGTGAAGTTTACCGTCATAAAAGATGGGCTAATCAAATGCACACCTCAATCTTCTATATCTATCATATATGTATCCAACTGCATTTACAATCCACATACAAAACCAATTTTATTGGCTCAAACAAATAAAGAAAAAAACTACAATTAATTTATTGAACGTAATCGTAATAAACATGGAAAACCTTGCAGTGAGTTGAACTTACCTACTAAAGTGTGCCTGAAGGGTCATCTCTCTACTTGAGGGTATTCAATATTGCTTCATGATCAACAGTACTAAATAGTCCAAAGTTCCTTTTTCTTTGGTTTTCCTTGATGTTTCAACAACTTAACATTGGCTGTTATAACAAGGTGTGAACACATGAGAATGGTTTTGTGTTTCTTGTAGTCTTCAAACACAGGAATGCCATTATTTCTAATCATATATGTGTGCAACCATGTTCCCACAACAACATGTGATCCTATTGGATATGTGAAAATATCATCATCTGTCGTTGATTGTGCAAGTTTATGCTTTCCTCATACACAATGTGCTAACCAGTAATTTGATCTCTCATCATTCTCTTGTGCTGCAACCAATGCAAAAACATGTCCTGGTTGTAGAAGATCTAAAATATGGTCGTAGTCAAGTGAACAATCCATGTCATCATTTATTACAGAGACTGTGATAGATAAAGAAGTTAGATAATGTGGAACCCACGTATCAACCCACTCACTTGACTCACACTGATCCCAATCAAACTTAAGACACCTCGGACAATAACAAGCCAACTCTCGTGTCCAAATGATCCATGTACTAGCATATGAGCTTTGAAATGAAAGTATTTTTAAAGAATTTTTCACGGTTTGACAATCCAACCTATCTCCTATTGTGCCCAACTCAACCAACCAAAAGAATTTGTGCACCGCTGAATCAAGATTCCCCTCCTATGAAAATATTGAAGTACACCAATCAACAATAGAACGAGCATCAAGGAGTTCTGCACCTAAAATCCTCAATTACTCCTTAACTAGAGCTCTTTTTACGCATGCACCTGCTCCATCATGCTCCTCTTTTCCATGACCGCCTAAAACAACTCCAAATATGAGGTACACCTCTCTCTACATGCATTCTACATAACCAATAAAACATACAAGCATTTTTTAATTGACTTGTACAATTATCTGACCAAATGAGATGTCTTATTTTCCCGAACCCACTAAAAATAATTCTCAAAGCAATGTTGGACATACTCATGAGAGTGAGATCTATCATCGCTCATATAAAAATGGTACTCTCTAACTATCTTCCGGTCATTTTCTGTACTATCAGGGGAATGTCTATATGTTATGTGCACAAAAATAGCAACCTGAATAGAATTGTAATATTGAGCTTGCAACTCATTTTGGGGCTGCAATGTATAGTTCTCTACAAAGTTAATGACCAATATAATAGTGTCAATCGGGAAAGTTTCCTTGCACATCCTAAATTGTTGATCCAACCACTGAGACCTATGACTATGCCTTGCATACTTGTAAAAAAAATTCTTCCTGAAATTTGAGCTATATTGCATTCTTTTGTAACCAACTCACATCTCTCTCTCTCTCTCTCTCTCTCTCTCTCTCTCTCTGGTATTATTGAACATATAATATAAATATTTTAATAAATATTTAATACTAATATTATACTATTATACAATAGAGAAATAAATAATAATAATATAATACAATACTAATATAAAAATTTATATAATACTAATGCTATGCTATTATTATTTAATATCAATATTAAAAAAAATTGTAATATATAACTTAAAATTGAAAAAAAAAGTCAAGTTGAAATGTTGAATTGGGCGAGAGATATCGAATATCTGATGTTATCGGATATCTAATTTTATCAGATATCTAAAATTATCGGATATCTAATTAGGCTTGGTATTTGCTTCAGGCAATGCCAAACGTGAATGGTCAACCCAAAAGACGTGTTCACCATATTTGCTTTGATCTCCAAAATTCGACCATGTAGTTGGCAACCTTTTTTTCACCCGAAATTGATGAAATGAAAAGGGTTTCTTAAAAACATTATTAGCTTTCCATCAATATAATTGTTGTCAAATTTCAAGTTCAGTAAGTAATTATTACTTATTTTTTAATTGAGTTATCTTTAAAGTCCTAATTGACGGACTGATTGTAAAACAACTATAACTTTCAAACGGTTTAACCTTTTTGAAATCCGAAACATGTGTCACATTATATGCTTCGCCTACTATAAGAAAAAAAAAGTTTTCAATTTTGTAAATTTTAGAATTAGTTAAGTTGGTCAGACATGAAAGTTTTTTATTCTGAATAAGTTGTAGCAAAAAATTCATAATTAATTATTTATTTGGGAAAAAATTACACAAAAATATGTGTCACATCTGGGTATGATTCTACTACTTATATCTAGAATCTTGTGAAAATATATCATCATTTGATTCTGATTAAGGTGGTCAGACATACACGTACTTTTTCCTTTTCCTAAAGTTTTTGTACTACTGCATTGAAATCTAAAATTTTGAGCAATCAAATTAATTTCTTTTCAGACAAGGGCTAGTAGTTTGGAAACTACATTCAATTTTCTACAATTTCTGTTCTTACAACTTTTTCACATAAGGTTGATAAGATGTTCAAATTTTTATGTCAAGTTGACTAACCTTGATTTTCTAATTTTTTATTGCCACTTAAGGCCATAGCTTGGTATACCATGATCCTGCACATACCCATACACACACACACACACACACACATATATATTAATGTGTGTGTGTGTGTGTCTATATATATTACATAATAATGAATAGACATGTCCCATGAAGGGACATGTCTCTTCTTGGCTCATTCTCACTATAAATGCAAGATATTGTTGCATTTGGAAAACACATACTATACAAGCAATGCTATTACATTTGCAATGATCCTAAAAACCTTAACAATTTAGTTATCTTTTTCATTCTTTGTTAGCTAGTTTAGTTACTTTTTGTTACTATAATTATTTATTTCACTTTTTATCCCATACTCTATACTATGTTTGTATGTGTGTTATGTTGTAATCCCATACCCATTGTCATCCTTGATCAACACGGGTGTCTTGGATAGTGATCTTGTATCTAGCTAGATAGTTAGAGGAGGAAGTTACCTCTACTATTTTTAATTATCAAATTATTTTATGAGTTAATACAATTAAGTTAATCTAGTTCTTTTAGTTCCACATTTTATATCTTTTAAATATTAGAACACACATTTATCATGTTTGAATTGGCATGATCACCCTAGCTCACCAAAGTGCTAGTAGAAGTGAGGTGTCACAAAGATTGGTGCATCCCCTAATCTATTTTAATCGGTCTGGAGGGTGGTGAATTCTCTCTTCCCCGCAAAAATGTTTGATTATTTGATTTGTCATTTTTGTAGCAATTAGGACTTTATATTTAAGTCTCATTATTAGGGTTTTGGTTTCATTAGTTTTAATTTTTAATGACTAAAATTTAAGGATACTTAATTTACATGATAAGAGGATATATTTTATTAACTAAATCAATCCATTCAAAAGACCTATTTTTGTCTTAAACATCAATGTGTCTTGTATCCTTGATCAAAAGAATGTGGTTAAAATTTAGATTTGGGATTTCTTGGTTCTCAATTTTCACTGTAGTCTAACCCTCATGTATAAACTTTTTCTAAACTATTGAAATAGATTGTGGAACCAACATGCACTTTAGATTCATCCACAACCCCCTATCCCACATTGTAGTGGAGGGTGTGTAGCACCAACGCCACTAGTCATGTTAGAAAGGTCATGTGGAACACTATAGTTTGTAGGGGGCTACCCAATTCTTGTAGTCTAATAGAAAAGAGAGAGACTCTTCTACAAACCTT
This sequence comes from Chamaecyparis obtusa, assembly GCA_027943335.1. Lineage (NCBI taxonomy): Eukaryota > Viridiplantae > Streptophyta > Pinopsida > Cupressales > Cupressaceae > Chamaecyparis > Chamaecyparis obtusa. The sequence goes on from BSBK01004817.1 coordinate 499,018, forward strand.
GTCAAAATCAATGATCCATGAGGCTTGTAACTTCATAGGCATTGAGTTTCAAACCAAACCTCATTTCAACTCTCTAGACACTACCATGGAATATGAAAGTTCCTTTTGAACTATTTCACATCACATAATTTAATAAGACCTTGGTAACTTTATAGGTTTTAAGTTCTTATTCCCATATTTTCCCTATAATCTACATGAATAATAATTCTCGTAAGGTTTTAAATTTGGCTCTTTGTAGGAACTTAGAAATAATTTACAACTTTTAATTTAATATTGGTTTTTTGACTCCATGTTTTATTTTAAATTACAAGAAGGCCTTGGATCTTTTCCTAGACTTAAAAACTTAGTTCCAATCTATCATTCTATTTTCCCTTTTAATGCTCGCTAAAATTCTCATAAGCCTTAGTTTTCAGATTCCAAATTTAAACGTATACCATTGTTTTAAAATTTCATAATCCTTGTCAACCCCCATGACTATTAAAACATTAATTTAATAATAATGTAGATCGTAGACTCCAACATGGACATGAAAACTAGTTCTAAGTCCTTGTTCCAACTCAACACTTGGACCTACTAGGAACCAAAAACTTAAATTTCCTAATGATAGTCTTAAATCCAAAATCAATGTGAAAGAAAATAGAAGTTTAGATGGTGTTTAGACTCTATGGGCCTCATGGCCCCTAGCAATTGAATTATGGTGTAGTTACTCCCTTTTCTTTCTTGCAAGGCGTTCCAAGTGGGAGATCATTGGGAAAAGTGTCTCAACCTTGCATTTACATGGGGGTACTATTTTTAATGAATTCCCATTTGAGCACGTATTTTCCCTATTCTTTGTCAAAAGGTTCAAAATGGTTTGATAAGCATTTTTGTAACTTTTATTGTAAAATCATGTCCAATTTGGAAGATATTAAAGTTTCTATTTTTAAAAATTGCTAGAAAAAGTTGCAAATGCAATTACAAAGACAAAATGAGCTAAAACTATGGTTAAATGGTGTAGAAATTTAGGATTTTATAGAGCACATTGCAAGCTTTTTAACACTTCAAATAGTTTGTCAATCAGAAACCCGGTTGAAAGTTGTGGCTTTTAAAAATTGGGTCTCCTGAAATGAGAAATGTAAAAATATGTCGAACAAGTAAATGAGTTGTAAAAGGGAGTTACACGTGTTGGTTTGTGTGTTTACACATCATAGGGAATATTTGATTGGAGATAAGATGGGCATCGCTTTATAAGTTGTTTTCAATCCATAGTCTTCTAATACAGTTTGACAATTTCTTGTATTGTACCTCCTATACATTAGGTGCATGAGATTGGGAAAGTGTGTAAGATTCTTATAGCTTTTTAATTACCTTTGGATCTCTAGTTGGTGATACTTTTGAGATAAGTTTGTTATAAAAGTATATTTCAATTTGCTATTCATTTTTTAATAATATAATGTGCAACATTTCGAGTGGGATTTTTCTCTCGAAAGGATTTTCCCCATGTAAATCATCGTGTTGAGGTATGTATGTTGTTTTATGTTATTTATGTTAAAATTATGTAAGTGTTATAAAGATCTGAAAAAGTGTTTCCATTACCCTGTCCTCAAGGTTAGTGTAGGAAGTTAATCCACTACTTAACTTCCTTACACCCACAAACTCAATCCCTAGTAGAGTTCACTGATTCTTATAATATTGTGCCTAGTTACTATTATAGATCTTATATTTTATGTCCCAAGATATCTATCTTTCTATGTATCAATAGACATATTTAGCATTAATCATCTTCCCTAAAATTAAATGTCATTATTTATATTTATTTTTAAATTTACACTTCCAATAGCTACACCCATAACTTTTTTGTCTAAACTAATACAATCATTTATTACTTCTATAATTCAATTAATCAATCTAACTATAAACATTTTAATTTACAAAAAGAAAACCTTTAAAAAATAATATACATTAGAATCAATAACTCATAAGATAACTTTAATTTAGAAAAAATAAAATTACTACTTGAAACTATAAAAAATTATATTATATTTCTCTTAAAATTTTGACAAGATAATAACAATTTAAATTACTAAAATAATAATTCAGCATTATTAAAAGAAATATAAAGATTTGCTCTTACATGGATCCGCCATGCTCTCTCAAGATGTCATCCAAAAATGAGGGCTCAAGATTAAAAACTTGACAACTACACCAAAGATTTGGAAGATGAAACGTTAAAATATTTGATAGCCCTCCTCCTCTTTGTCATCCAGGAATAAATTACCATATTCCTTTGAAACGGCCACTCCACTCCCATCAGCCATTTTTACTACTTCCCATGTCTCCCCACTACTTCCATTAAGACTGTAGGCCATTATCTCCATACCTTTTTTAATGTTATCAAAAAAAACTTATTCAAATTTAATTTGTATTCTGGTTTGAAACTCCATTTCCATCATCTCAGCCCAAAGTGTTTTTACACTTGAGTAATAATGCCCAATTTCACTTAAATAACTGACAAAATTTAAATCAACGCATGCAAACAAAATATTCTGATCTCTAATTAAAAAAGTAATCATAGCAAGAAGAAGACTGTGACTATGAATCAAACCAGTCAATGAATCATCCCGACAGAGCTAATTTCAGATGTATTCCATCGATTTTGCCGATAAAAATAAAAAACAGTCCTGATTTCGCTTTTATTTGTGCCAAACAGGTATTGCCAATCATGCATCAAAGAATAGAATGAAGAGTTATAGCAGCTATAAGTACAATAGTTTAGTTAGTTTCAGCTGTGATCATATGGATTGCACATTGTCTTTGGGCATGCCCCATAGTGGACCATGAAGACCAGAGGAACAACATCTCATGGACATGTACAAGCAAACAACTATGCAAGACGTCATAGAACTAATGAAGTCTATACTTCTTTCATCCAAGGTACCAATCTCATTTTATTATTGTTATAGAAAATGCTCGTTAATGTTGGTTTTGGTTTGCTGTTGTTGATGATGATTCTAAAAAGACACATCTTACCTTTTTCTTAATATTATTTAATTTTTATTTTAATATGAAGTTCAGTAAGAATATTCTTAAAAATAAAAATGAGATTAAAATAAAAATTATTTAGTTTTTATTAATATGAAACGTAGTAAAAATATTCTAAAAAATAAAAATTAGATAGAATTTTTTTTAAATAGAACACAAGTTTTAGGTTGAACCTTAGCAAAGACCGAGGACTATATATATTCCACTAAATTCATCCATAACTTTTCAACTTCATTTTAAAATAAGATAATTTTCTAATTATTTCAAAAATGAATCTGTTAGAAATTGAAAATATTATCAATATCATCTTAATTTATTATATTATATTTGAATGTAAAAGTTCAAAATCTTTAATTTATTTGTCCTTTTCAAGATCTATAACTTTATTCATTGAAAAGGAGAAGATTTCTGCATCATTATAATTCAAATATTTGATGGCCAAGATTTTGATTAAAACTTGTGTAGTAGTTATTCCATCGATTGTTTGATTATCAAATCAGCATTGGAATTACATAAAGCTTATGCTCAGCTTAGGTTATGATTTTTTTTGGGTAAGGGCTTATCAAGAAGATAGTTTAATATTGTATATAAGAAAAAACAGCCCAGTTACTTTTTATCATTGAGAAATGCCCAGTAATTGATTAGACAAAGTTCAAAGCCTTACCATTCTTTATTTTGAAAAAATTGCAAGCGTACTGATTATTATACAAAACAGTTTCTCTGCTCAACTAAATAGGCTTATGCACCTTGCATCGACAAAGCGTTGACAGCCAATCTAACTCTTCCATCTTCCTTCAAAATTTTCAATAAATTAAGTGATTATTAAGTAAATTTAACCATTAGTAGTTTTGGCAATTGAATAGATTGGTCTTTTGTCTTCTCTGATTATTTTGGTTTCTTGTTTTGATAACAGATGAGGATTCCTGAATTGGAAGCTTTATACAACACAGCTGCTCCTCTTGGTGGATTATACAACATACCTGCATCATCAGCAAACTTCAGATACAAACCCTACAAATCTTGTTGGGGCACTGCAATTGATGCTGCTCCCACTTCCAATCCCATATCTTGGTTTTAATTTAAGCATTGATTGGTGTTATATAGATATAATCTAGTAAGTGATGTTTTCTCATGCATTCGTTTGAACCTTACAAGTTTGATCGTTTGGGAGGAATATCAGTTTAATTGGTATAATTGGTATGACACATGGAAAAAGTAGATATCTAAATGTCCACATTTTCTTGTTTGTTGGATATTTTCAGATTTACATGGTCTGGTTTCTTTTGCAAGCAAATCAGATACCACTGTTGATTAATTGATCTGCTCATAATTTTTATTTGTTATTTATTTATTTAATTTTTATAATATAAAATTTAAGAAGTTAAATTAAGAAATTAAGGTTTACATTTAATAAATTAATTATTAGATTAGTTCGGCGGAAAGTTATTTTTCTAAAATATTAGATATATGGTTAGGAGATGTGTGGCTACTTTCTAAGTCTTGACCAGAAATTGACTTCTCCCTTACAAATTCTTGATTTATGTAACTTCTTGAAACTTCTCTTATGAGGAATAACCCCATAGACGGGGGTGCATGTGCATTTTTCCTTCTAAATAGAAGAGGCTTTGTATCTTGAATAACTAAAGATTGACCATTCAAACAAATATTATAGAGCCCAGTGATAATTAAGAATTAGTTTGACATTATTGGTAATTAATGGTTAAATGTTCTAAAAATCTTAAAACTAATAGATTTTCTAGAAGTTTCTAAAGGTATTTAAGTATTGTTTATTTATTTGTTTTTATAAAAAATATAAAAGTATTTAAATAATATTTTCTAATTGTAGATTTAAACAATAAATTTTATTTGTAAAATAGATATTTAAAAAATTAAAGTTGAAATTTAATACAAATTATTATGATAATTAATTTTATTCAATAAAACTATACGATTTGATTTATCCTACTAGTTGTGAAATATAATGATATTTTCTTTCTTCTACACTATAACCTAATTGAATAGTTTAATTGCCTATTTACCAAGCTTTATATTTTGCCTTGTATTGTTAGTATTAGACCACACCCACTTTGTGTCATTTCTCATTGTTGACATTGGGGTAAATAATTGAATAAAATTATTTATGTTTGCATGCCCACTTATAGAAAATCTAAGTATATTTTTTTTTGCTTAAAACATGTGACCCTTCATTATGCATTCCTTTACATCCTCTAACAGGGGACAAAAGACTAGCCGCATTAACACCAAATAATTTCCAAAATATGATATTGGATACTTATCAAAGACCATGGTAAGAATTAGAGGAACAACACAAAAGTGAAATAACAGGTATTGTTGATCAATTTTTCCAATGTTTCAAAAATGCCCAAACTCCATTAATTATTAACAACCATTTGGTGGTCACACACCATATACAATATAATTCAATCTAGATATCCCTATGTTTGATGGAAAGATTGATTTGAATGCCCTAGATATTTGCCTTTGCAAAATATATTCGAAATATTCAATTAACCAAAAAAACATCACAAAGCTTTACAACTTCTTGGATTAGCACACTTCTACAGGAATTGTGTACTTGGTTTCTTATATATGACTCACCACTAAACTAGGTTACAGGAGGTTACACCAAAGTAAGGTTTATCTAGATGACACCACAACTAAAATCATTCAAAGACTTAAAATGCAAAATTTCATTCTAGGTTCCTTGTGCTACCAAATCTTCAACACCTATTTGAGATCATGGTTGATGCATCTAAGCTTAGGAAGTTGTTCCACTTCTTAACTTCCTTACACCCACAAACCCAATCTCTAGTAGAGTTCACTGATTCTTATAATATTGTGCTCAGTTACTATTAGAGACCTTATATTTTTTTTCCCAAGATATCTATCTTTCAATGTATCAATAGACATATTTAGCATTTATCTTTCCTAAAACTGAATGTCACACTTTCAATAGCTACACCCATAACTCTTTTGTCTAAACTAATCCAATCATTTATTACTTACATCAATCAATTAATCAATCTAAATATAAGCATTTTAATTTACAAAAAGAAAACCTTTAAAAAATAATATACATTAGAATTAATAACTCATAAGATAACTTTAATTTAGAAAAATTAAAATTATTACTTAAAAATATTACAAATTATATTATATTTCTCTTAAAATTTTGACAAGATAATAACAATTAAAATAAGTCAAATAATAATTCAACATTACTAAAAGAAATATAAAGATTTTCATATTTTAATTCACTTCGTGTTAAATTGAATTCTTTGAAAACACTTAAAACTTTGACTTACTATAAATATTTGCTCTTACATGGATCCGCCATGCTCTCTCAAGATATCATCCAAAAATGATGGCTCAAGATTAAAACTTGACAACTACACCAAAGATTTGGAAGATGAAACGTGTGAAATATTTGACAGCCCTCCTCCTCTTTGTCATCCAGGAATAAATTCCCATATTCCTTTGAAACAGCCACTCCCATCAGCCATTTTTACTACTTCCCATGTCTCCCCACTACTTCCATTATGACTGTAGGCCATTATCTCCATACCTTTTTTAATGTTATAAAAAAAAACTTATTCAAATTTAATTTGTATTCTGGTTTGAAACTCCATTTCCATCATCTCAGCCCAAAGTATTTTTACACTTGATTAATAATGCCCAATTTCACTTAAATAACTGACAAAATTTAACTCAATTCATGCAAACAAAATATTCTGATCTCTAATTAAATAAGTAATCATAGCAAGAAGAAGACTGTGACTATGAATCAAACCAGTCAATGAATCATCCCAACAGAGCTAAATTTAGATGTGTTCCATCGATTGTGCCAATAAAAATAAAAATCAGTCCTGATTTCGCTTTTATTTGTGCCAAACAGGTATTGCCAATCATACATCAAAGAATAGAATGAAGAGTTATAGCAGCTATAAGTACAATAGTTTAGTTAGTTTCAGCTGTGATCATATGGATTGCACATTGTCTTTGGGCATGACCCACAGTGGGCCAAGTCCAGAGGAACAATATCTTATGGACATGTACAAGCAAACAACTCTGCAAGACGTCATAGAACTAATGTAGTCTACACTTCTTTCATCCAAGGTACCAATCTCATTTTATTATTGTTATAGAAAATGCTCCTTAATGTTAGGTTTGGTTTGCTGTTGTTGATGATGATTCTAAAAAGACACATCTTACATGTTTTCTTAATATTATTTAATTTTTATTAATACGAAATGCAGTAAGAAAATTTTTTAAAATAAAAATGAGATTAAAAAAAATTATTTTATTTTTTGGCTAAATTTTTATATTTATATTAATAATAAATTGGTTCAAAAAGGGCTTAAGAGTAAAAAAAAACTAAAGAAAAATTTTGTTCATTACCCATAATATAAAGTACAGTGAATTTTGAAAAGAATTAATATGAAGTGTAGTAAAAATATTCTTAAAAATAAAAATAAGATTGATTTTTTTTTTTAATAGAACATGAGTCTTAGGTTGAACCTTAGCAAGGACTGAGGGGTATCTATTCCACCAAATTCATCCCAATAGAGTCTTGCATTCAGCAAGACTTGATCTCTGTAGATTCATTAAGAATCTTTCAACTTTTTTTTAAAATAAGATAATTTTCTAATTATGTCAAGAATGAATCTGTTAGAAATTGAAAACATTAGCAATGTCATCCTAATTTATTATATTATGTTTGACTGTAAAAGTTCAAAATCTTTAATTTATTTGTCCTTTTCAAGATCTATAAGTTTGTTCATTGAAAAGGAGAAGATTTCTGCATTATTATAAAGGTTTCATAAATTTGATGATCAAGATTTTGATTAAAACTTGTGTAGTAAATTCATCGATTGTTTGATTATCAAATCAGCATTGGAATTACATAACGCTTATGCTCAGCTTAGGTTATGATTTTGTGGTAAGGGCTTATCAAGCAGATAGTTTAATATTTTATATAAGAAAAAACAGCTCAGTTACTTTTTATCATTGAAAAATGGCGAGTAATTGATTAGACAAACTTCAAAACCTTACCATTCTTTATTTTGAAAAATTTGCAAGCATACTGATTATTATACAAAACAGTTTCTCTGCTCAACTAAATAGGCTTATGCACCTTGCATCAACAAAGCATTGACAGCCAATCTAACTCTTGCATCTTTTTTCAAAATTTTCAATAAATTTTAGTGATTATTAAGTAAATTTAACCATTAATAGTTTTGGCACTTGAATAGATTGGTCTTTTGTCTTCTCTGATTATTTTGGTTTCTTGTTTTGATAACAGATGAGGATTCCTGAATGGGAAGCTTTATACAACACAGCTGCTCCTCTTGGTGGATTATACAACATATCATCATCAGCAAATAACAGATCCAAACCCTACAAATCTTGTTGGAGCACTGCAATTGATGCTGCTCCCTCTTCCAATCCAATATCTTGGTTTTCATATAAATATATATAACCTAGTACGTGATGTTTTCTCATGCATTTGTTTGAACCTTACAAGTTTGATCGTTTGGAGGAATATCAGTTTAATTGGTATGGCACATGAAATGTCCACATTTTCTTGTTTGTTGGATATTTTCAGATTTACATGGTCTGGTTTCTTTTGCAAATAATATGCAAATCAGATACTACTGTTGATTAATTGATCTGTTGGTAATTTTTATTTGTTAAATATTTATTTTTTATAATCTACAATTTAAGAAGTTAAGAAATTAAGGTTTATATTTAATAAACTAATTAGTAGATTAGTTAGTTAGGTCGAAAGTTGTTTCTCTAAAATATATTAGATGTTTGGTTTGGAGATGTGTGGCCTACCTTCTAAGACATGTTTCAAACACGCCCCCCTGGCTTGACCAGAAATTGACTTCTCCCTTACACATTCTTGATTTATGTAACTTCTTGAAACTTCTCTTTGTGAGGGATAACGACATAGACATGGGTGCATGTGCATTTTTCCTTCTAAATAGAAGAGGCTGTGTATCTTGAATAACTAAAGATTAACCATTCAAACAAATAGTCTAACGGCCACTGATAATTAAGAATTAGTTTGACATGATTGGTAATTAATGTTAAATGTTCTAAAAACCTTATAACTAATAGATTTTCTAGAAGTTCTTAGTCTTTTTATTATTAAAGAAAAGTGTAAAGGAATTTAAGTATTGTCCATTTATTTGTTTTTATAAAAAATATAAAAGTATTTAAATAATATTTTCTAATTGTAGATTTAAACAACAAATTTCATTTGTAAAATAGATATTTAAAAAATTAAAGTTGGAAATTAATACAGATTATTATGATAATTGAATTTTTTTTCACAATCTAGAATAAATATAATAATTATTGACTAAGAAATATTCAGGTATCTCAAACCTACTTGAAATCTTGGGTGTTACACAAAAAACAATGTGATTATATTAGTCTTCTTTTAATCAACACCCTTGAACCAAATTACATGCCATAATGCGACATCAATAAAACTATACGATAAATTATTTATCCTACTAGTTGTGAAATATGATGATATTTTCTTTGAATCTCTGAGAATCTTATCACACAAAATCTTCTACGCTATAATTTAATTGAATAGTTTAATTGCACTATTTACCAAGCTTTATATTTTGCCTTGTATTGTTAGTATTAGACCACACCCACTTTGTGTCTTTTCTCATTGTTGACATTGGGGTAAATAATTGAATAAAATTATTTATGTTTGTATGCCCACTTATAGAAAGTCTAAGTATTTTTTTTTTCTTAAAACGTGTGACCCTTCATTATGCCTTCCTTTACATCCTCTAATAGGAGACAAAAGACTAGCCACATTAACACCAAATAATTTTCAAACTATGATATTGGATACTTATCAAGACCATGGTAAGAATTAGAGGAACAACACAAAAATGAAAGAATGGGCATTGTTTCAATCAATTTTTCCAATTTTTTAAAAATGCCCAAACTCCACTAATTATTAACAACCATTTGGTGGTTACACGCCATATACAATATAATTCAATCTAGACATCCTTATGTTTGATGGAAAGATTGATTTGAATGCCCTAGATAATTGCATTTGCAAAATATATTCAAAGTATTCAATTAACCAAAAAATATCACAAAGCTTTACAACTTCTTAGATTAGCCAACTTCTATAGGAATTGTGTTGTAATGCCCTGCGAGGGAACCCAAGAGAAATTAACCTAAAACATGCTATCAAGTTTACAAAATAATTTTTTTTCTTAAGAGTTTACAATCAACAAGTACATTAATGTGGAAGCAATATAGTGTAATACAAAACATACACATAAAAGTGACTCAACACATAGATTACAATTCCCAAGGGTTCCTTAACGTAGAATTACTCATAAGTTAATTAATCTACTAAGTACAATAACAATATATAATTCCCACCCAATGTAAATGAATAACAAGTACAACATCATATAAATGGAACATAGATACAACTGATACCACGAGGTATACATATCAACCAATATCCATTGCACAAGTCGTGCACGGTATGCAATAACCAATCTAATACAAGGTACATGTACAATATCCATAAAGATAAGAGCGAGTCTCCAATAATGATGACCAAGGAAGAAGGTAACAGTAACAAGGATCATCTAGCACCAGTTCAGGAACATTGAAATATCAATGGTAAGAGAAATATTACCACTTGACCGTGTGGAACCAAGAAGTCCACTCCCACCATGTTGAGGAGATAACATCAGGACCCACTCGAATAACAATACCACAACCAATCATAAGGTAGAAATAAGTATGGGATCCTGAAAGCTCTCTATCTCAAAAGGTGCAAATCAAATGCAAAGGTATACAAACTAATCGAGACGCAACCAACACATGTAGGAAACCTAAGATGTATATAGGAAAGTGTCATCACATATGTCTAACTCTTGAGTTTTGTCCTAAAAATCTCTCTAGACTCCAGCAATCAAGTGACCATATGTGGCATCAATAAACCTCTCATACAAACAAGGCTACTAATCATGCAAGACATCAATCAAGCATCTTCTCCCACTTTCATCCTAGTCAAGACCTCAATCAAGTACTCAGGTATGGAAAAGGAACATATCTTATTAATTCATTTTAAACACCCCCATTTAATGTAACATGTTATCACTTTATTAAGTTACTTACAATAAGTGATCCTAGCAGCCATTTGTGGACCTTGGCACTTATTGAAAATCATTCCCATCTATATACCTAGATAACCTACCCTAAGCTCATAAGTCATAAAAATATCTCATAAACCCAAAAGACATGCTAAATGAATACAGTTCCATAAAAGGTATCTGGAGTTCACAAACTGGTCCTCAAACCATCACATCACAAATCCCTACTAGTCCTCAACCCATAACTCATAAAACACTCGTTCAAAGAGTTCATGAAAAATAATCAGCATAGAAAATCAGGTTGGGTAAAAATGATCGAATTACATAGCTCCACAAAGCATAATGAAAAGACACATCAATAGAGAAAAATATACCCATAAGCCTCTAGCATAGTTTTTCCTAAAAGCCAACAAAGTTCCCCAATTACAATCAATCAAAGTCTCAAAACATGCAAAAGTACCCAAAACCAATTTATAAATTCCAATTGACTAAAGCAATCATCTTGTTGACTAAAGTCCATTTGACTACAAAAGCGTTCATATAAATGTCTCATACATAACTATCTATTTAAAATAAAATCTCATGTTTATACAAAACACCATGTCTTTAATACTAAAATAATGATATTAAATTTATCAAAAATTAATTATAATTTCTATATATAAAAGTTTTCAATAATTAATATCCAATATCAAAATTTTGACTTCTTAATAAATTCTATTAATATTTCCCAAATACAAACACATGCCAAATATTACCAAATTAATACTGATTATTTATTAAATATTAAGCATAATCCATAAATCAAAATCCCCTAAAATTAACAAATATTTAATATCTATGGACTATAAACAAAGTAAAAAACAAATTTATTAATTTAATAAATATTAATTACCAATTAAGAAGTGTTAAATATTAAATAAATCATATATATATATATATATATATATATATATATATATATATATATATATATATATATATATATATATATATATATATATATATATATATATATATATATATATATATATATATATATATATATATATATATATATATATATATATATATATATAAAACTTTGTTTGGGGGGATCTACCCCACCCCCTTGTTGTCATGGGCAGCTTAGGCTGTCGCGGGAGCTAGACGCTGTCGGGGGGAAGGAAACCCTTGCCCCCTCCAATAATAAATTTTTTATTTTATTTGTTTATTTATTTTATATATATTTATTTTTATTTTATTTTTTTCTTAGACATTTCGTCTGTACTTTTTTCCAGCAAGTATATATATATGGGTATGTGCAGGATCATGGTATGCCAAAAAGTGGTGATGTGAAAAAATAAACTTTTCACTCGTCCAAAAGCACACTAATCCATTTGTTGACTTTTTAGTAGGTCTAGGTGTCAATACACTTGGCCAAGCCAAAAGCCAAAGCACAGGCCTAGTTGGATATCCGATTTTTGCTAGTAATTTTTATTTACATAGCCCAATCACGTTCAACATTTTCATTCTGAAAAAGTTGAACATGGCTTAGGGCTTTCGAATATCCAATCAAATCCTATATCCGATTTTCTTAAGATCACCAGGTAAGTTCAATTTTTATGTTTTTAGTGTTTTTATTATTTTTTAATAGAAATTTATAGTTTTTTATATAAAAATTAGGGTTTAAATGAGTTTTTTTATTATTTTTAAAAATTGATTGTAATTATCAATTTGTGTTCTAATTTTAATCAGACATGGACTCAAATCAATCAAAAAACCCTCCCAATGATCCCGCAAATAATCCAGAACCACCTCCCAACAATCCCCCACTTTCAGAAGAAGAACCAGTCTCAAACCCTCGTCGTTTAGAGGATCTAATAGGACACAATCTAAATCAGCTTAGAGGATTTCAAACCACATGCCAATATCCCCACATTACGCCCCATGTTTTCCACATTGAACTCCATTATTGAAAACATGGAGAAACTTACAGAGACACATAATGTTGCACTTCTTTGGCGCGATTCCATGCACGCCTAGTTTGATGATGGGCTTGACTATGATCAATTCATGAACCTAAACATAACAAAATAGGACATATGTAATCTTTTTCTGGATCCCAAAACTGGTCTAAAAGTGGACCCTAAAAAACCCAAGTTTTCAATTAAATGGTGCACAAATGGTGTAATACGTGACAACTTTTGGGACCGCTAGTGGATGGTTTTTGATAGACCACCTCACAATAATTTGGATTTCCCATTTTATTTCATTAAAACTTTGTATGCTGAATTTGTGCTCAGTCACAAGGTCAATTATTGGAGTATGAGATCGAACCAGGGTGTAGGCTTAGGCACTCCTCAGGACAGGCCATGGGCACATCGGGTGAAATCCCACACATATGTCCCCACTTCTGAGATTTCACCACCTCCTACAGTGCAGCATCCTAATATTATTGTTGAGGCTGACTCACGAACTATTCGAGCCATTCACACCTTGAGTGATATGTTGGTTACACAAAGCAAGACATTGTTGCCTCCTCATCCTGATGCTTCTGGCCCTTCCACATCCTCCACGAGCTCACATGTTTGTGTGCCCCACACTTGCATTATGTGCAAGAATTTGTCCTTAGGTCCCCTGAATGATAGTGATGCATATAACTACGTCTTCAAGGTGGATGATACTACTCAACACACTGCAAGCACTGAAGCATCTCATGAAGATATGCATCAAGGGCATACAGAGCCATGGACTCCTACTATTATGGTAAGGGTAAACAGTTCACTTTTTACATTGTATTTAATTTTAAATGTTCGTATTTTTAGTAGAATTTTCTTATAATAATTTTCCACTTATATTTTTTTATGTGTTACATTTATGTTCAGTTGATGACAGAGGAGGAGATGGCACAGGTGGAGGGGTCCATGCTTTCAACCATATCATTTGACCTTGACACTTCTATGGTACATATGTTTTCATGTACTCATTAGTTTTCTTAAATTATTATAATTATATATGTTCATGTGTTTTCTAATTTTTACAATTGAATCTTATTACATACTTATGCAGGTGTCATCAGTTGCCACTGGGGGGCAATGTGAGGGGGTGCAGGCGTTAGGCATTGACAAGGGCAAGGTAATTAAGTAATTTAGTTTATTTATGCATACATGTATACTTGTCAATTGTGCGTACTCATTTTTAATTTACATGGTTTATTTGCCAGAGAGTGGTGTTAGATGATGTTGTGAGACCCTTTCGCCATGATAGAGTCACGGGCATCTCAATTCGCAGTGATAGCCCCATGGTACGTATATTTCTAAAGTTATTTGTGTGTATTTTACTATCAAGTATATATAATATGATCAAGTAATGATAGTATGAAGTATCTATTTGACTTTTGTAGTTGACCCCTATTTTGAGGGAGATAGAATGCCAAGGGTTTGTACCGTTGATGACTCAACCGACATTTCCTGAAGAAAGTTCAACACATGTAAGTTTTAATGTTAATTCGGTTATTTTTTAAACATATATTTGCTACCAAGGATTTAACATTAAATAGTATAACTCATAGATCAATCTCATGTTCGAAAACATATACAGGTCGGAGTCAACATTGGTGGCATTGTTCCTTCGCTACCAAGGACATATATTAGGTCTCTTATCTGCGTGAGGAGACAGAGAGGCGAGGTACATGATAGTTCAATTTTAGTTTAACTTTTATTTATTATTGTTGACTATGATTCTGAAACTTTATTTTTTATTTGTAGAAACCATATAAATTAAGTAATCTAACTTGGGGTTTCACTTTTGTGTTTGAATGCAGGATCCATCAAAGCCAAAGAGTACTTCAAAGAGGTTGCATTTTGATGATCCACCAATAGAATAGGATGTCCTAGAAACATTTGTAGTTGAACTTCTTATTTTGAGATGTCATATGACACATTTTGAGATGGCGTATGCCACATTGTATCTAGATGTGTTGACATGTAAATATGTATAGAATTATTGTTCATTTTGATATATATGAAACTTGATATTGGATCCAATTTCTTAATTGTGTGTTCATTTATTCATTGTGAGTATGTAAATATGCTTGTGTGTATGTACTCATATGTACGATTTATGCCTTAAGTATATTCATATCTATTCAAGTAAATTCTTCATAACCTAAATTCATGTGTATGGGCTACGTGCATGACTTAAGTGAATTAATGTGGTATGATTTATAATCTATGTGCTACATGTATGCTTCATGACTTAAGAAAATTTATGTGTACGCTTTATGTGCTACATGTGTTCCCATGTGTAATTTATCATTTAAGTGAATTCAAAATTTATGTGCTACATTGTATTCATGTGTATCTGGTGCTCTCAACCAAGCAAATCTGATGTAGAGCCCTCTATTATCCCCTCGTGGAACCCAACTCAACTTGAGGATTCTACAAGCATCTTGGAATCTACTCAAGGAGTTAGTCTCAACTCACGGGTCAAATAGAGTTCTCTGACTTTAGAGAACCAACACATCTGACATTTTGAACAAGTTCACTTCCTCTAACCTCTCATCCCAACTTCTCTTGGCACTAACTCCATTCTAGGCCTCTCAGTGCACCTAGAGCCTCCATCTTGTTAAAAATTGAAATAGGGCTTCCACCTTGATTGTAACACCATATAACATCTTAATATGGTCCATCTACTATGTTTCACCAATCTACCAATTCTAGTCAACTCATCTTCCACCAATCCACTCCAATAGCCCTTCTAGGCTTGTAGCCTTCACCAGTCATAAATCAGCCTTTTTCTCCAAAATTCTCCAAACAACTCAAGAAACTAATGGTCGATATAGATACCCTTTTCGATTCCTTAAATACTCCCCAAGACTTAGGGTAGACTCCTTTGGACCAAATGCCAGATCCACTACCCTAGCACCCACAAACTAGGCCTAATTTCCTCCAAATAACAAAGCAACTTATATATGCACTTACTCACTGCACCCCAAAGTGTGAAACAATATTTCTTAAGGTTTCAAAACACAAGGTTTTCAATTTTATAAGGTTTCACCACTCACCAAATTCGCTAGCCACCAAACCCTTGTTTCTAGGGTCATATACCTAGGGTCTGCTCAAAAAGACCTTTGTAACTCTCTCGAAGACAATCCAGTTGGCCTAACACATTATTATGGATCCTAGTATCCATATTCCATTGTTAGAACAACTCTTCTCAAGGGTATTCAACTTCCATAATGACTCGTGTGAAGACGGGCTCTCCTTCAATCAGTAAACTCCATCAATTAGTGTTCTCTCAACCATCACTTCGCATATCCCTGCATAAAAGAATTATAATACAAAGATATAATACATCAGTCACTTCTCCCACCAATTACATTGGTCACAGTGGGTGGGAGAGTCAATCCCTTAAGGAGACTACAATCCCTACATACTGAATGTACCCTTCAACCAGTCACAGTCACAGAACAACAATCACTTGCTTTGCTTTAAGAACAATAAAAAAATTGAACATAATGCATGGAAGATGTAAACCATAATAAAAGAAATGTATTTACTCCACTACCCAACCCAAATCACATTCAAGTCAAGCACATTAATTTGTTGTTGCATTGATTGTTCAACGGGACAGTTAACAACATGCAGAGAAAATCTTTGTTTATTGATTGTAAAACATTACATTTTTTCTTCCTTACACTCCTAACTCGACATCCCCCATTCACTCACGTAGATCCCCTACAAAAAAGACTCAAAACTCCTTCAAAACCCGACTACTACCTCTATCTAACTATCTAACTCCTTGGTAACAGTCCCAAACCGACTGTCATAACCAAAGTATGATTTAAAGATGTTGTCAAGTTGACAACTAATGTTGTCAACTTGACAAATTGAATCTAATACCCCTTCTTATAACTTTTAAAAAGGTTTAAAACAACCTTTTTAATCCAAACTAACCTATAACCCCATATGAGCCTTATAGGCTTATTTTGCCAATATAGGCAAATTCCATATTTTAGCACTTCAAGTGCTTTTACATCATTTGATTGACCCTATTGGCCATTTTATATCCATTATAGACCTTATAGGTCCTTAGATCAATCCAACTAACCTATGATTAACTTAATCACCCCTAGTGGCCCCTAGGTACATTTAGCCCTTCCCAATGCCATTTAATGGCTTACAATGCATGATCCTTTACAAAGGATTATCAATCAATACAAAATATCAGAATGCTCACCTCTTGACACACCAATCAAAGGATCCATTTAAAGGCTTACTTTTCCTCTTGACACACTAGAACGCTCGCCAACATACATAATGGTGCTTAGTGGACCTTAGGAACAATTTGGTCTAGCATGTTCGCGAATGTTCTATCGAATTTGTGTTCCAAACAAGGTTTTCACTAGCATTTACCCGCCCAATGAGAGCTAATGGTGTAGACCATTCGGTGCTAGGATGGACAGTTTGGAAGAAACCCAGTGGTGCAACTTTCAACTGACCCTCACTGCAAGTTTTGGCATCAAGCGAGATTGGTGTGCCAAATTAAAACAAATTTGAATCTCCTAGATTGAAGAGAGGTTATTGTAGGCCTCAAAAACATAGTCATGTAGCATCTCATGGTTCACCAATACCTCTCACGGGGACTGAGATACGAGCCTCAAAAGATCGCTGCCCAATCGTGCTTAGTGCACCTTGGGAACACTTTGGTTCGGCATGGTTTGGAACATTCTAGTGACTCAGTTGTCAAAATGGGTTTGTCACTAGCATTTACCCACCCAACTGGAGCTAATGGAAAAGTCCATTCGGTGTCGGGATGAACGGTTTGGAAGAAACCCAGTGGTGCAACTTTCAGCTAACCCTCACTACAAGTTTTGGCATCAAGTGAGACTGGCATGCCAAATTCAAACAAATTCAAATCTCTCAGAACGGAGAGAGTTTATTGGAGGTCCTATAAACATGGTCCTACAACATCTCACAATTCACTAATACCTCTCACGAGGTCCGAGATACGAGCCTCGAAAGATCGCTACCCAATCATGCTTAGTGCACCTTGGGGACACTTTGGTTCAGCATGTTCGCGAATGTTCTAGTGACTCAGTGGTTGAAACAGGGTTATCACTAGCATTTACCCGCCCAACTAGACCTGATGGCATAGTCCATTTGGTGTTGGGACAAACCGTTTGGAAGAAACCCAGTGGTGCAACTTTCAATTGACCGTCACTGCAAGTTTTGGCATCAAGCGAGATTGGTGTGCCAAATTCAAACAAATTTGAATCTCCCAGAATGGACAGAGGTTATTGTAGGCCTCAAAAACATGGTCTTGTAGCATCTCATTGTTCACCGATACCTCTCACAGCATCCGAGATACGAGCCTCAAAATACCGTTGCCCAATTGTGCTTAGTGCACCTTGGGGACACTTTGGTCTGGCATGTTCACGAACGTTCTAGTGAATCAGTGGTCGAAACTAGGTTGTCACTAGAGTTTACCCACCCAATCGGAGCTAATGGTGTAGTCCATTCGGTGCCAGGAGGAACGGTTTGGAAGAAACCCAATGGTGCAACTTTCAACTAACCCTCACTGCAAGTTTTGGCATCAAGTGAGACTGGCGTGCCAAATTCAAAAAAATTCAAATCTCCCAGAATGGAGAGAGGTTATTGTAGGCCTCAGAAACATACTCATGTAGCTTCTCACGGTTCACTAATACCTCTCACGGGGTTTGAGATATGAGCCTTGAAAGATCACTGCCCAATCATGCTTAGTGCACCTTGGAGACACTTTGGTCTAGCATGTTCGCAAATGTTCTAGTGACTCAGTGGTCAAAAAGGGGTTGTCACTAGTGTTTACCCACCCAACCAGAGCTAATGGCATAGTCCATTCAGTGTCAGGATGAACGGTTTAGAAGAAACCCAGTGGTGAACCTTTCAACTGACCCTCATTGCAAGTTTTGGCATCAAGTGAGATTGGCGTGCCAAATTAAAACAAATTTGAATATCCCATAGCAGAGAGGTTATTATAGGCCTCAGAAATGAATTCCTGTAGCATCTCACAGTTTGTTGATACCTCTCACGGGGTCTGAGATATGAGCCTCAAAAGATCATTGCCCAATCGTGCTTAGTGCACCTTGGGGCTTTGGTCCGGCATGGTCCGGAACATTCTAGTGACATAGTGGTCGAAACAGGGTTGTCACTAGCATTTACCTACCCAACCAGAGCTAATGGCACAATCCATTTAGTGTCAGGACGAACGGTTTGGAAGAAACCCAGTGGTGCAACTTTAAACTGACCCTCACTGCAAGTTTTGGCATCAAGCGAGACTGGCGTGCAAAATTCAAAAAAAATTGAATCTCCCAGAATGGAGAGAGGCTACTATAGGACTCAGAAACATGGTCTTGTATCATCTCATAGTTCATTGATACCTCTCACAGGGTCTGAGATATGAGCCTAGAAAGATCACTACCCAATCGTGCTTAGTGCACCTTGGGGACACTTTGGTCTAGCATGGTCTGGAATGTTCTAGTGACTCAGTGGTCAAAATGGGGTTATCACTAGTGTTTACCCACCCAATCGGAGCTAATGGTATAGTCCATTCAATGTCGGGATGAATGGTTTGAAAGAAACCCAATGGTGCAACTTTCAACTGACCCTCACTGCAAGTTTTGGCATCAAGCGAGAGTGGTGTGCCAAATTCAAAAAAATTCAAATCTCCCAGAATAGAGAGAGGTAATTGTAGGCAGTTCATAAATGCAGTCCTATAGCATCTCACAGTTCTTCGATACCTCTCATGGGGTCCGAGATATGAGCCTCGAAAGATCGATGCCCAATTGTGCACCTTGGGGACACTTTGGTCCGGTATGGTCACGAACGTTCTAGTGAATTAGTGGTTGAAACAGGGTTTTCACTAGCGTTACCCACCCAACCAGAGCTAATGGTGCAGTCCATTCAGTGCTAGGGTGAACGGTTAGGAAGAAACCCAGTGGTGTAACTTTCAACTGACCCTCACTACAAGTTTTGGCATCAATCCAGATTGGCGTGTCAAATTAAAACAAATTCAAATCTCCCAGAATGGAGAGAGGTTATTGTAGGCCTCAGAAATGTGGTCTTGTAGCATCTCACGGTTCACTGATACCTCTCATAGAGTCCAAGATATGAGCCTTGAAAGATTGATGCCAAATCGTGCTTAGTGCACCTTGGGAACACTTTGGTCCGGCATGTTCGCGAACATTCTAGTGACTCAGTGGTCGAAATGGATTTGACACTAGCGTTTACCCGCCCAACCGGAGCTAATGGCACAGTCCATTCAGTGTTAGGATGCAATCCTTCAACACTATCCCTTCACCCCAAGGAATCACCATTTTACTATGGACACATTTGACCAATTTGACTCAATGACTCCAACTATTACACCATTTGACGATACAAATGTACATGGAATTAAGACAATACAAATGTAAGGATACAAAATTAAGACGATACAAATGTACATGGAATTAAGACAATACAAATGTAAGGATACAAAATTAAGACGATACAAATATAAGGATACAACATTCATAGTAAGGAAACACAATTTTTGCACTTTACATGGCATTAAGACGATACAAATGTGGGCTCTTGATATTTGCAAATCAACCCCATGGGCTCTTTTATATTTCAAATTTTGCATCAAATTTTTTATATAAAAAATTTGGCATCTAAATATGCACATTAAATTCGATTGTTGTATTTATATATACAAAATGTTGCCTAAATATGCACATTATAGTCGATTGTTGTTTTTATATACAAAATTTGGTATCTAAATATGCACATTACAGTCAATTGTTGTTTTTATATACAAAATCTTAGATACACAACTATATATAAAAAATAAGTGTCATTTTTGCTCCTAAAGTGTATAAGTTTAACACATGGTACTCGATGACATCTACATTACATCTACATTCCAATCCCTTCATTCTGAAGGAAAAAGAAAAGTTAATAGAGAATATAAGAGGTTTATATAGGTTGACAAAAAGATTATAAATGTATAAGTAACTAAACTTACCAAAGAACATGACTAGCCAATGCATAGTGAAGTTTACCGTCATAAAAGATGGGCTAATCAATGCACACCTCGATCTTCTATATCTATCATATATGTATTTGACTGCATTTACAATCCACATACAAAACTAAGTTTATTGGCTCAAACAAATAAAACAAAAAAAAAAATTTATTTATTGAATGTAATCGTAATAAACATGGAAAACCTTGCAACTTGAGTTTAACTTACCTACTGAAGTGTTCCTGAAGGGTCATCTCTCTGCTTGAGGTTATTCAATATTACTTCATGATCAACAGTACTAATAGTCCAAATTTTCTTTGTATTTGGTTTTCCTTGATGTTTCAACAACTTAACACTGGCTACTATAACAAGATGTGAATACATGAAAATGGTTTTGTGCTTCTCGTAGTCTTCAAATGCAAGAATGCCATTATTTCTAATCATATATGTGCACAACCATGTTCCCACAACAACATGTGATCCTGTTGGATACGTGAACATATCATCATTTGTTCTTGGTTGTGCAAGTTTATGCTTTCCTCGTACACAATGTGATAACCAGTAATCTAATCTCTCATCATTCCCTTGTGGTGCAACCAATGCAAAAACATGTCCTGGTTGTAGAAGATTTGAAAGATGGTCGTAGTCAAGTGAACAATCCATGTCATCATTTATTACAGAGACTGTGACAGATAAAGGAGTTAGATAATGTGGAACCTATGTATCAACCCACTCACTTGACTCACACTGATCCCAATCACACTAAAGACACCTCGGATAATAACAAGCCAACTCTCGTGTCCAAATGGTCCATGTACTAGCTTTTGAGCTTTGAAATAAATACATTTTTGAAGAATCTTTCACAGTTTGACAATCCAACCTATCTCCTATTGTGCCCAACTCAACCAACCAAAAGAATATGTGCACCGCTTAATCAAGAGTCCCCCTTATGACAATGTTGAAGTACACCAATCAGCAATAGAACGAACATGAAGGAGTTTTGCACCTGAAATCCTCAGTTTCTCCTTAACTAGAGCTCTCTTTATGCATGCACCTACTCCATCATGCTCCCCCTTTCCATGACCAGCCTCAAAAAAAATCCAAATATGAGGTACACCTCTCTCTACATGCATTCTACATAACCAATAAAATATACGAGCATTTTTTAATTGACCTGTGTAGTTATCTGACCAAATGAGATGTCTGTCCATAACAATATTATTTTCCCGCATCCACTCAAAATAATTCTCAAAGCAATGTTGGACATACTTGGATGAGTGAGATCTATCATCGCTCATATAAAATGCATTCTTTTGTAACCAACTCACATCTAGAGCCTTCACCTCCACTTTTCAATGTATATTTAACGGTTTCATATACCTTTTTGTGGACAATGATCTCTCCAAAATCATGTTTGCAGCCCTTGTGAAAATATTCAACAAACTTCACTAGCCCACCACACTCTGAGCACTTGTCATTTAAGAAATCTTTTATATAAAAGAAACATCCATCATCTCTAGGACATAAAAAAAGATCTAGAAAGTCTCTTGATGATTTTGGAAGAGCACTTGCACCACACTCCTCCAACATTTCACTAGTATGCAAAGTAGAATAAAGGGATCATAACAGTTCATGGTGCATTGAAAACTCCACATGATATTTGCAACAACAAGTATTTTGAATCTTAAGAGGCACACACAAAAAAGGCTTGAGGTCTTCAAAAGATCTTTGTGAAATTTGCAATGTTGGATATGTCTCACAAAATGTTTTGAACAAGACTGTTTGACTTGCCTCCAAATAATGTTTGGGATGCGGGGTGTGATCTTGAATGCCAGCTCTCAACTTCAAGACATCCTTCACATTTGGTGACACTCTTGAGTTAGATTGCCAAAATAGTTGAATTTGATCATTCACACCATCGGTAAGCTTCTTTTCACAACGTGAAAGTCTCTCACCATAAGCCCATGTATCATGTTGAAGAGGATCATCAAATCTTTCTCTTCTTGCAAGTGCTCTATCCAAAGTTTTACGATTTAGGTTCAAGTCAACACAAGTTTGTCTCATCAAACGAGTCTTTCTCAAATGATGACTTACTAAGGAGGTTGTAATAACCCTCCTAGTGGCTCTCTTATCTTTTTCCTTGGTAGTCTTCCCAATGGAATTGAGAGCACTAAAAAGATTTCTCCCAATAATAGCATTCCTCTCCTTTTCATGTTCACACTAATCTTCAATTTGACTAGTATATGTCTCATCTTTTGAATCTTTAACAATCGCACAAACATTTGACATTGCTCAACCAACGTCTTATGGCTAAAACATTGATCAAAAAGTTTTGAAACCCACAACCAAATGGTTATTTCTAATCTCTTGCCATCGAAATTGCTCATTATGTTCTCATCGATTTCAAGTAACCATTTAGTTGTTCTTGAAGGTCTCAATTTTGAAGTTTGTCTTTCTTCCTCCCAAGTGACTTTATTTCTCATATAATTTGAAGATGTGTTACATTGATTTGGTTCTTGTGTACCATTATCATTGCCAATTCCTTCATATTCAATCGGTGGATTTTCATTGGCAATGTCCACACTTCCATTGTCCACATCTACATGTTCATTTTCAAAACCTACATTTTCATCTTCAATCCCTACATTCTCATTTTCAATATTATTGTCATAAATAATTTCAAATTCATGTTCTTCTTCACTTGAAAACACATTTACGAGTGGGCCTATGCCCACATCTTCATTAATATTTAACATACCTTGTCTCTTGTTCCGATGAGAAACCCTATCCATTTCTCTATACACTTCAATCTCTTCATTTGTGAGTTTCCTCTTCCGTTTATGATTTCGACAACTACTCCCCATAGTGAGACCAAAAAGGTGATGCAAAAACCTTTGGTAATAGACAAAATCCAACCAAGAAAAGATAAAAAGTGGATTTTTGTCTTACTAAAACTGCAATCCCGTGATTCTTTGCTGAAAAATGTGCATCTCAGACAGGGACCCAAAGAATAAAATTTTTACTTTTCAATACCTGTAAAAAGAATCAAATATCCAAAAATATCTGATATTATCAAATATCTGAACTTTTTCGCCCAAAATTTCTCTCTCTCTCTCTCTCCCCCTTAGGTATAATATTGAACATATAATATAAATATTTAATAAGTTAATATTATACTATTATACAATAGAGAAATAAATAATAATAATATAATACAATACTAATATAAAAATTTATATTATAATAATAATGCTATGCTATTATCATTTAATATTAATATTAAAAAAAAAATTGTAATATATAACTTAAAATTGAAAAAATACTCAACTCAATTAATATTAACATAAAATAAAAAAATTAATATACATAACTTGAAATTGGAAAAACGAGTCAAAATAAAATTTTGAATTAGGCGAGAAATTTTAGATATCCGATATTATCAAATATCTGAAATTTTCAGATATCCAATTAGAACTTGTATTTGCCTTGGGCAATGCCAAACGTGAATGGTCAACCCTTTAAGCGTGTTCAACATATTTGTTTTGATCTCGAGACTTCGACCATGTAGCTGATGATAATTTTTTCATGCGAAATTGACGAAATGAAAAGGGTTTCTTAAAGACATTATCAGCTTTCCATCAATATAATTGTTATCAAATTTCAAGTTCAGTAAGTAATTATTACTTATTTTTTAATTGAGTTATCTTTAAAGTCGTAATTGACATAAGGATTGAAAAGCAACTATAACTTTCAAACTGTTTAACCTTTTTGAAATCTGAAACATGCTTCACATTCTATGCTTCGGCTACTATAAGAAAAAAAAGGTTTTCAATTATTTAAAGTTTAGAATTAGTTTTTGATTAAGGTAATAGCAGGTTTTGAAGGGACCCCAAAAGCCTTTACATAACTAGAACTTAAGATAAAACTATAAGGGTTCCAAAGATACAATAGTCTAGCCAAAACAGAGGCTTAGACACACCAAACCCCTCACTAAGAACTCCCCATTCTACTGCACAAGATAGACCAGTGGAAAACAGCAGAACAAAGGAAGGGGACTAAACTTTTGATCCCTTCTTGTGGGATCGAAGGGTCATGTCAAAAGAGGATGGAAATCTCTTAGAATGTTTACCTTTAACAGTAATCCACCCATCTTCAACTCTAGCCGCCTTGTCTTGCCAGCACTATGAATCTAAGACTGAAGAACCAGCACCCAACAGAGGTGTTGGAACAGCCTGCGAATCACCCAGCAAAGGACCATCATTACTCCCAGCTGAGGGATAACCAATAGGAGGATCAAGAACATTAGGACCAGCACCAATCGAAACCCCAGCAGGGACAGTAGAAGCAACACCCACCAAGCAGCCAATAGAGGCCTCAGCTCCATCCATCAAAGAATCAGGAAGAGGACCAGCAAATGGGCGAGCATTTCCAACCAGCAAAGTAGGAGAAGGAATAGAATCAACTAAAGGACTAGTAGAGTTAGGGCTAGCAACAACCTCCTCAACCACTTGCAAGAAGCTCCACACCTTCTCCACCATATAATGTTGAGAGGAGGCACCCTTCCACCACAAAGCAGACTTTTTAAATCTCAGAAGATCACATTGAGAAGCAACATGACCAGTCTTAAAGCATCTTCTGCATTTGAAGGGGAGACCTTCGTAGTCCTATTTTTTAATCCAGCTTCTACCCTGAGGAGAATAAAATTTAATCTCTGATGGCCCTTTAGAGGTATCAATATCCACCAGGATACGAGCATAAGTAGAGTGGAATAAATTTGAAGATTTCTCATCCACCATTAACATTTCCCCAATACCATCCCCCACTATCTCCAGAATGGAACCAATCCAAAGATGGAGGGGAAGATGAGGAAGCCTAACCCAGATAGGCTACAAATCAAACGATTCAAAACATGAAGAGAAATCAGGATGCCAAGGTTTCAACAATAGCATAAAATGATCCTCCCAGCTAAATAAATTTTCACATATAATAGTTTTTCTATCCTCAACATTATCAAATTTAGCCACAAAAAAGCCTTTAGCCATTGGGAAAATATGGACTATACCAGAGATTAGGGGTTCCCAATGTCTGGAAATTTGGGAATGAAGATCAAGCAGAGAGGGCCAGAAACCCTTGAATCTGCAAATCAACCCATGCTTAGAAAAAATAGAAGCTGATGCATCGATCTCAGAGAGAATGTCATCGTCCAACTTCACTACAATATGGTTGCAGACTGGGAAAGCACTGCGAGGAATGCCATCTGTAGTAGAGCGACTACGATCCTTGGACAAGGGGGCTACTGATGGCTGACCCTGCAACGAGGGCACCACAAAGGGAGCAGGAACTTATGTAGCCTTTCGAGCATTTGTAGACTTTCACGTCGCCGCAAAAGCCCTAGCGGGAGCCAAAATGACCATGGCTGTAGATGCCTTACCAGGCATAGAGGATGCAGAGGGGGCATTAGGAACTGATGCAACCGCTGCTACCACTGTTGCCTGAGCCCTCAAACACGTGCCAGGAGAAGAGAATGCTTTAGGAGCGGGAGCAGGAGACCCCATTTGAACAACTACTCACTTATTAAAGACGTTGAAAGTTTAGAATTAGTTAAGGTGGTTAGACACGAGAGTTTTTTATTCTGAATAAGTTGTAGCAGAAAATTCATAATTAATTATTTATTTGGCAAAAAATTACAAAAAAATGTGTCACATCCAAGCATGAGTCTATTACTTATATCTAGAATCTTGGGAAAATATATCATCATTTGATTGTGATTAAGGTGGTCAGACATACACGTACTTTTTATGTTTTCCCTGAAATTTTCGTACTACTCCATTGAAATCTAAAATTTTGAACAATTAGATTATTATTATTTTCAAAAAAGGGCTAGCAGTTTAGAAACTACATTCAATTTCCTACAAATTCTATTCTTACAACTTTTTCACATAAGGTTGATAAGATGTTCAACTTTTTACGTCAAGTTGACTAACCCTAATTTTCTAATTTTTCATTGCCACTTAAGGCCATAGTTTGGTATACCATGATCCTGCACATACCCATATATTTTAATTTAATTTAAAGAAACATGAAAAGTAATAATATTTAAACATATATTTAATATATACATATATGTTATTTTCTCTCTACGGTCTAATTGTGCAACTAATCTTGATTTAAGAATATGAATTTCCACCCAGATCTAGACTCAAAACCCTGATTGGATCTAATGTATTACATTTTCTAAAACATTTACCTGTAGTTTTCTACCAAGAACAACCTAGGGTTTTAACCAGTCAAATTTTAACAAGGATTTCTAATACAAACCAACAGATAATTCTTTCCTCAATTTATCAAAAATTAGAAATAATCCTTTTCCTCATACACACAGCAAACCGATTCAAAATTTTAACACACAAATTTAAGTACAACCTAATAGGCACGAAGAAGACAATCTTTTTGAATGGAAACATTTGTAAAGGAAAATACAAACCTTAGCTCAAATTCAATGGATCTGTGATGACACTAGTCCAAAATTCAAGCTCCCAAATATCCAAGCTTTCAAGAAAATTCTTCAACTCCAAAATCTAAGCAAAACCTATGATCTCCAAGTTTGTGTCTCAAATAATGGCTAAGGGGATCTCCAATATAGAAATCCCAACAGACAGAACTCAAACATGCAACACCCAATCAAAAATTAGAACTCAACTTCCTAACCTTGTTTAAATTATCAATTTCCTTTTTGCATATTTAATTAATTATAATAATAATCATATGCACTTTCACATAATAAGCCTTAACTCGACTTTCAACTTAAATTTCTAATTCGATTTATTAAACTAAACGTGCAACTTAAATTGCATATTGATAATTTATTAACAATTAATATTTTAGCATATTATTAATTATGATTGATAATTAAATATCAATTCATTAATTATGCTTTTAATTTCTATTTTAAATTTAATAATTAATTAAATCTTTCATTCACAAAATTGGACTTTTAACTAAGCCTTTTTAAATTAAACAAATGTATTTAATTAATTCTCATTAATTAAATACCCTCATATTAATATTTCTATATTTAATAGGATTTAATTATTTAATCACTTAATTAATTTTAATTAAATCATTTATCTATTTAAACACAAAAATCACTTCAAACCTAAAGACATGCAAACCTAAAGGACTGACTACGTCAAAATACTATAATCAAGCACAAAGAAGGGTTCACAAATTCACATCACCTTGACGAATTCGAAGGGTAGTAAAATGGATACTTGTCCACTATTTTAGGACAATTATTGGCTTAGGTTTGGGATTTGGACCTATCTATTATCTCTCATCTCTTACCTTTGAGATATTGTGATAGGGCATGCTCATCCTAACAATTCAGGGAAGTCATTTCTTGGTACGTGAAATCCTGCATAAAAGATGAGCATGTACATACATGTATAAATATATAACAAACAATGGCGGGGATCGACTGATCATGTGGATATCGCAAGCAAGTAACTACGACTTTGTCCCTCAACCACATCAGGTGCATCAAACAGAAATATAAAACATGCACGCTAACCATACACATGCAAGTATGGGGTTAGTAAAACCATAAATATAAATAACATCATAACATGTAGAAAACCATCATGAAAATAACCATAAATGTAACTGTAAACACATGATATCACACACCATCCAATGGCTCCTATATCAAATCAAATATAAAGTCACATCAATAACCTAAAAATCATAGAAATAACCAACACACACATACAAGTGGCTTAAAAGAATTGGGCAATAAGAACATGAAAAGAAAACTATAGGAGGGGTATTACATGTGTACTTGGCTTCTTATATATGACTCACCACTAAACTATGTTACAAGAGGTTACACCAAAGTAAGGTTTATCTAGATGAAACCACAACTAAAATCATTCAAAGACTTAAAATGCAAAATTTTATTCTAGGTCAATCTGTGTGCTACCAAATCTTCAACAACTATTTGAAATCATTGTTGATGCATCTAAGCATGCACTTGGAGTAATTCTCACTCAACATAGTCATCCCATTTACCATGATGAGGTAGTCACTCCATCAATCAAACAATAACCAACATATGATTGGGAGTTATGCTAAATTAAATTCAATCATGTAAGCATTGTATACAGCAAGGAAACTATGATCCATACATATCACAAGTCACTCTAGTTATTTAAAGAACAACATAAATCATAATAAGAATGCCATCAAAAATGGTATTTTTATATCAACAGTTCCCTTTGAACATCAACCACGTGAAGAGAATGCACTAGTAGGTTGTCTAAGCCATCCACCATTCTAAGCTCTTCTCTCTATTCTTGTCATTATGGACAAGAAGTCAACAAATGCTCAAAATTACAACCTTTTGATAATGATTTTTCAAAAACCTATCAAAACTTACTTTGTGATAAACCAATTTAAGATCTCCAGTTGCAAGGAGGACTCATCTACCACCCTAGGATCTTGTCGATTCTACATAAGGTAGATTAATTGACTTGGGAGACTCATTATGGAATAGAAAAGACCATTGTGTTGTAGAAGATAGAAACACTTTTGGCTAATCTCAATTCAAGTGTTAAGAAAAAAATTAGTTTATGTACCACGTGCAATTACTAAGCAAGACAACAAGAAGCAAAGTATGCACATGCCACCATGAGAGTCTATTTTCATCAAGTTTCTCTTAGTCTACCCTACAACCAAACATGGCAATGATTGTGCTTTTGATAAATTTGATACATTTATTTCTAACAAAAAGATCATCACAACTTTGACAACTTGATATTTCTATAATTTGTCTTAATTGACTTTGAAATCTCAAAATTTATCATTTTGAATATAGATACTAGATTGCTAAAAACATTCAAAAATTTCTTTGGTCTATCTTAAATGCAAAGTTGAGAAATTATAGACAAAAGAAGGTTGTTAACAAAATGTTAGTGCTAGCAATTTAAAAAAACACCACATGTGAGATGAGTGTTTGTCTTTCATTTAGCATAGTTTTATAATGCACAACCATTTCAAGTTTTCTTGAGTTTCCAACCATTGACACCCATTGAGAGCTTATAATGTTCCTCCATCAATAGTGACAACTTTTGCTTGGAAGGAAGTTAACAAAATTGATTTGTTCACTAAGAACATTCAAAGGATTCGACAAGTGTGGACTATTGTCGAGTAGACTAATGCAAAGTGTTATACCCATACAAAAGTTTTGATACTATAACAGAACAAGCCATGTTGTTTTTTCATCTTTTTTGGTATCTTAATGGAAGGAAAATGAAAGATCTTTTGGATTATCTCATAATTTTGAAGAATGAAGATCAGTCAATAAAGAGATGATGGAAAGAGTTGCACTTAAGCAACACACACTAAGAAACAAATTAATCTTGAAAATAATTAGTCAACTTTGACTATTTAACACATTTAACTTAAGAATCAACTTTTAGTGTGTGCTATTTAAGCCGCTCTAATGAAAAGCTCAAGATAGAGAATGAGTATGGTTATAGTCAAAGTTATCCTTAGACAACAAAACCTAAGGTTTCAAAACTCCAAAATCACCCCACTTTGATCAACAATGCCTGATAGAAAGAATTAAAAATTCGAGCTCAAGAACTCTAATCGTCCTGGCCAAACAAACGTGAATTTAGATTTTTGAAGACAATTTTTTGGTTGTTTTGCCGAAAAATGAAATGCAAGTTTTCAAAAGCAAAAGCATAGTCCTGTGCACGTAATATACAAAAAATTCACGTGGTTTACTTGTTGAAATCGCACTAAGAACCTTTCAGCTTCTTTTTAAAATAAGATAATTTTCTAATTATGTCAAGAATGAATCTGTTAGAAATTGAAAACATTACCAATGCCACTAAACTAGGTTACAAGAGGTTACACCAAAGTAAGGTTTATCTAGATGACACTACAACTAAAATCATTCAAAGACTTAAAATGCAAAATTCCCTTCTAGGTCAGTCCTTGTGCTACCAAATCTTCAACAACTATTTGAGATCATGACTGATGCATCTAAGCATGCACTTGGAGTAATTCTCACTCAACATAGTAATCCCATTTACCATGATGAGGTAGTCACTCCATCAATCAAACACTAACCAACATATGATTGAGAGTTATGCTATTATTTAAGCATGTAAGCATTGTATACGGCAAGGAAACTATGATCCATACATATCACAAGTCACTCTAGTTATTGAAAGCACAACATAAATCATAGTAAGAATGCCATAAAAAATGGTCTGTGTATATCAATAGTTACGTTTGAACATCAACCACATGAAGAGAATGCACTAGTAGGTTGTCTAAGTCATCCACCATTCTAAGCTCTTCTCTCTATTCTTGTCATTGTGAACAAGAAGTCAACAAATGCTCAAAATTACAACCTTTTGATAATGATTTTTCAAAAACCTATCAAAACTTACTTTGTGGTAAACCAATTTAAGATCTCTACTTACAAGGAGGGCTCATCTACCACCCTAGGAACTTGTGAATTCTACATAAGGTAGATTAATTGACTTGGGAGGCTCATTATGGAACAAAAAAGACCATTGTGTTGCAGAAGATAGAAACGCTCTTGGCTAATCTCAATTCCAAGTGTCAAGAAAGACATTAGTTTATGTACCGCATGCAATTACTAAGTAGGCCAACAAGAAGCAATATATGCACATGCCACCATGAGAGTCTATTTTCATCAAGTTTCTCTTAGTCTACCCTACAACCAAACATGGCAATGATTATGCTTTTGATAAATTTGATACATTTATTTCTAACAAAAAGACCATCACAACTTTGACAACTTGATATTTCTATAATGTCCTAATTGACTTTGAAATCTCAAAATTTATCATTTTGAATATAGATACTCATATTGCTAAAAAAAACTTTCAAAAAGTTCTTTAGTCTATCTCAAATGCAAAGTTGAGAAATTATAGACAAAAGAAGGTTGTTAACAAAATGTTAGTGCTAGCAATTCAAAAAAACACCACACGTGAGATGAGTGTTTGTCTTTCATTTAGCATACCTTTATAATGTACAACCATTTCAAGTTTTCTTGAGTTTCCAGCCATTGACACCCATTGAGAGCTTATCATGTTCGTCCATCAATAGTAACAACTTTTGCTTGGAAGGAAGTTAAAAAAATTGATTAGTTCACCAAGAACATTCAAAGGATTCGACAAGTGTGGACTAATGTGCAGTAGACTAATGCAATGTGCTATACCCATACGAAAATTTTGATACTATAACAAACCAAGTCATGTTATTTTTTCATCTTTTTGGGTATCTTAATGGAAGGAAAAGGAAATAGTTTTTGGATTATCTCATAATTTTGAAGAATGAAGATTGGTCAATGAAGAGATGATGGAAAGAGTTGCACTTAAACAACACCCACTAAGGAACAAATAAGCTTGAAAATAATTAGTCAACTTTGACTATTTAACACGTTTAACTTAAGAATCAACTGTTAGTGTGTGCTATTTAAGCCGCTCTAATGAAAAGCTCAAGACAGAGAATGAATATGGTTATAGTCAAAGTTATCCTTAGACAACAAAACCTAAGGTTTCAAAACTCCAAAATCACCCCACTTTGATCAGCAATGCCTGATAGAAAGAATTAGAAATTCGAGCTCAGGAATTCTTATCGTCCTGGCCAAACAAACGTGAATTTAGATTTTTGAAGACAATTTTTTGGTTGTGTTCCCGAGAAACGAAATGCAAGTTTTCAAAAGCAAAAATACATAGTCCTGTGCAAGCAATATACAAAAAATTCACGTGGTTTACTTGCTGAAATCGCACAAATGTACATACACGCCTTTGGGTATGGACACATAATTTTGAAGCCGAAACAAGCAATTACACAGTCACGCGTGCCTAAAAAGCAGGAGAATTCATTTTCAAAAACCAAAGGAGCCATACAAAGTCGTCTGCATAAAAAACAGAACGTTTCAAGTTCTAATGGCAGCCATACAAAGACGCACACCCATAAATCACGTGTAAAATGACTAAAAATAAACAAAAAGACGTGTAAGTTTACAACTAGTTCTGGTTCACAAAAAGCCATATTGATAAAGCTTATGTTTGGTTGGGTAGGGGACAGCGTTCTTGTTTTGCTGCTGTTTTATATTAAAAATATTTAATTGAAAAGTCTTAAAATAAAATCATCTTATAGCAAAGATGTGGTTGACATTAAGTGGCACTTCTTAATTGAGTGTATAACATATGGAGATATTCACAAGCAGTTGAATACATTTTAAAGGTGGACAATCTTAATAAAAATTTTGAGGAGATAAGGCTTCACAAAATCTCAAGTTTCTTGGTCAACATTCATAATAGAAAAGCTGACATGGAAAGAAATCTGAAAATGTGTTAATTTTGCAGGTTGGGGCCTTTTTTATAGAGGTGTCAACTATGATCTAGTTGTTAAGTTATCTAAGAAGATTAGAGAACATGGAGTTGCATTGTTGGTCCAAAAAGGCAATAGAAAATAAACTAGACAAAAGGAAGAACATGTGGATGAAACCAAATGACAAGTGGATGAATAAGTGAGGTATTAGCATAAAAGACTGCTCAAATAACAATGAGAAAATTATGAAAGTACGTGCAAAGAAAATTCAATGAAACCATGCTGGTAGAACAACTTGGGAGGAAAAAGAAAACGATATCAAACATTTCAATCCTATATGTGACAATACACAAACGAACTACATAGGCACAAAAATAAAATGGAAGGCAAAATTGTTGGTGACTCAACTAAGAACTAGTTCGCATCAACTCAAATATGAAACCGAAAGATGGATGATACCTAAAGAAGAATGGGTAAATAGGTGTTGCTATTGCATGCAAGAAATGGTGCAGACACAATGACATTACATCATATAGTATTCAACTAACACGGATATTTGGTTGAATTACATTGAGATGCTAAATGAGAGCACCATGAGTAATTTGTTTAAAGAAAAGATAGCAGAGGTTATAGATTTCCTAATCAAAATACATAGTAAAATCTAAGATTTAAAATGTTAAAAAATTAAGTAGGCACATGTCGCCAAACTTGTTGTGCTTCTTTGTTTTGTTGGCTATCTGTGGGTCCCATAGGTTGTTTGGCATTGTTGAAATAACTAGATAAATTCATTCAATCAAATCCTATACTAGGGCATGGATGGGACAAAGAGATACATGACCCATCTAAGAAGAATTCAAAAAGAAAATAAAGTTAAAAACTCAAGCTATAAGAGTGTGGCATATAATTGTGTGCACCTAATCATATATAATGTTAGTCAACTAAGAAGTGTTAAAAATTGAATGTTTTAGTAATAAAATTGAATTAGTAATAAAATTGACCTTTATAGACCCACTCATTTGATTATCATAACTATTATCATTTGATTATCATGCTATTTAAAAACTATTGTCATTTGATTATCATGCTATTTAAAAACTATTATCATTTGATTATCATGCTATTTAAAGTATTTGCCTCACAGAGGGGGCGAGGTGGGCAAACCTTGATTTAAAATTTGAAGTAACTTTCAAAGTACAAATTCAGAGGTTATCAATATGAGTAGGAGTGATTTGTATTTAAGTAGTATTCTTCATAGTTCAATTGTTTCTCGTACAATTATAGGGTTGCTTGGTTTAACGCATTTATTTTGTACTTTTCTAGCAATGATCTTTTAGAGATTTTTTAATTAGAAATGAGGGTTTTCATTAGCAACAACCATATTGGATATTCAACAAGCTATTAGCATCATATCCAAATTACAACAAGAGTGTAGAGGGTTTAGTGCATAATTGACAAATGGAGGTTTTTTACCTCACGACATCACAAAAGGTCATAGTTTGAGAATGTATTTGAGAATTTGCTATGATCCATATATAAAGAAAAAAAAAATCTAAAGCCGCCCATTCAAATAAGTTTTAGTTGTATAACTTACAAGGAGTAAGTTCACATTCCAAAACACGTTTTTAGCCAGAGTTATTTATAGCTCATGTTACTTCTAATTGACACAAGCTTTTAATGGATATATTGAGAATAATTTAATTTGTCAAGTTAGTTGACAATTGCATTTATTACATTCTATTAGTAGATAGGTTATTCTATAATAAAACTTACAAGTGGTTTAAAGTAGTCATGAAGTCATAGCAAACATTAATTTGTAGCAACCGTTAATTTTTCTTTTATTTTTAAGCATGTATTTATAAATTATATAAATAAGTTATTTTGTGCTTAGATTCTTAATAGTAATTTTTAAATCTACATATTAATAAAATTATATTTCATTGAATCAAAGTTTTGTTGTCCAATTGCTTTATGTGAACATTGTGAAGTATAATTTGATACTGGATTGCAAGCTTTGAATAACAATTGTTATAGAAAAAAATCTTGTAACTTTGTGTAATACTTTTATGTCTATGTTTATATCTCCAAATCAATCTTGTTTCACATAAGGTTTCTTATCTCTACACCTAATTGAAAATCATAATATCTTTTAGTCATGTTAATTATTATTTGATATAAGATAGATTTATATACAATTATTTGCCTTGAGTTGAAGTGCCAACCAACCTTTTGCTATTATCAAATTTAAAAAATACTTTATTAATTTTACTTTACATGGAAATGAAACACCATAGAAAATTACTATAAAGATTGTGAATAACATGTATTGTTTTTTATTAAATTCAGCCGCCTAACAAGGGGGTTGACCCTTACATAGTCCAAAGGTGTGAAAAAGAACAACTTTTAAAGTAGAGGTCATTAACGACTTACTAACAACACACTAACAGTAACAATGTTGGCAAAATAAAATACAAAATATAACCAGTACAATAGCGTACATGCTAGTGTTCCTCATCAAGAGTGGGAGAGTAGCTCACTCATCCCTTGTGGAGAAGAATGTGAGTTTGAAGAACATTTTTTCTTGCATTGTCGAACAACCGTCCAAGGGATGTTGTCCTTTGTATCCCCACCACAAGGGGGAGCAATTGAACTCCATTTGGGTAACTAACAGCACAAGGGCCAGAGTGTTGAGAAAGTTGTACATTGTCAGCTAGAGATTGGAGCATAGCAAGAGCAGCAGGTAGAAAAGGGTCCTCGTGGCCAGAGGGGGTCGCACCAATAGTAGCAACAATGGTATTCACATGATTTAAAATAGGAGGATCACCCAGATTTGCAATAGGAGATTCATCCTCATCGTCGGTCTATGACTCATAATCAAAGGACGAATCGGGAGGGACAGTCAAATGTTCTACACCAACATCTTTCCACCAAGTGGTCGCACCTTTACGTCGCAGGAGAGAATAATCAGTTGAGAAGTGACCAATAGAGAAATCTTGTATCTATGAATTGTAACAATCCTAAATCTATGATTATACCACTCAATAAACATTTGTATTTAACTACTCACAAATAACACAATGAAGTATGAAAAAACTTGTAGATATTAAATTAAACCTTTCTTTTACCTTTTCTTCAGCTTGGCGGCACATTGTTCTTCTCGATATTTTGAGAAGATAATGTGCTCTTAGAACTTATCGCCTTCCAAAATGACTTCAAAAATTTGAAGAGTGGTGAATAATGCAACTAGGATGAAACTAGAATGCTAAAATGCTTAATGATATTGTGATGCAAACTAGATGATGATAAAGCTCATGATTGTGTAATGTCCCCTTTTTCGAATAAGATTTAATAATAAATATTAAAAATATATTAATGAACAAATAAAAATAATAATATAATACAATCTATTATTAATATAATAATAATATAGCAATAATTAACAATATATAATAATATTATATTATCAGCAATATAATAATATATTATATTATTTATTAATATAATAATAATTAGCATTATATAATAATAATAAAAATATAAATAGTTAAAGAATATAAATATGTAATTAATCTCTTATATATCGAACAAGACATTATATAAACTCCTTATATAAAATAAAATATAGTCAATAATATCAATCAATATTTTCGATCAATCTTCTAGAAGGATTATGGACAGCACAAGATATAAAACTAAAGGATAGCCACCGATACGATATCATTGAATGAATGAATGCTTTTAATGACATCCACGAGGCCAAACAGTCTAAGGGACCACCGGATCACAGTCGTAAGGTAACTCTAGATTCTTTTCTAAGTCGGACCTCCTATTGTGAATCTTGACAATCAAACTAGCAGTTTGGTTATCTTATCCTCCTCGAATAGGTTGTGCATGTTGTTTGCTCCCAAACTCATTTCGTACTGAGCCTGGATGTCATCATAAGCGGTGCACTCAATGATAAAATGACATTCAGTCTCAATCGCACCTGACACATAGAACTTGCAGATCCTTTCTTCCCATTCCTCTTTGGGCCTTTTCCATCTACCTGTCTCACATCTGAGGTGATGAGAGCCCGTCCTCAATTGGGCCACTAACAATCTAGCCTTTCCTTTAATAGCTGCCCCTAGATATACTTTATCACCATGTTCCCCAGTTGGGTTGAACACTTTGATGTAATGAGCCTTTTTCCTACCCATATTATTAGTCCACATGGCAGTCCAGAATTTTTCTATGACGAACTTTTTTATTTCCGCATTGGTATTGGGGCATTCTTATAACTTGATGTCCCATTTACTCAACCACTTTATATTTTGTTTCATCCATGTTTTCTTTCTGCAGACCAAGTCCTCTTTCATTGCAATTTTGGGCCAGCATTTGTTATCCATGTTTTCAAGTTTCTTTAGATAACTTATTAACCTAGTTATCATTGTTGCTTCCAGCGGGAATCTACCTGCTTCAGCTAAGAGAATTTCATATGGGACCAAGGTCTTGACTTTAAGACTGCTCGTGATTAAGTGTTTCCGAATCCTCTCCACCTGTCGCCAACCGCATTTTGTCATGCTACCTCCCCAAACTTCGCAGCCATAAAGGACAACCGGCGTGACCAGCAAGCCAAATAAAGTTTTCTTGGTTTTCTTGTCTCAAAGTTCAGCGTTTTTGCATCTATTTTGGAGCAGGTAGGACACTCTCCACCCTCCCTGAATCCTTTTCTCTCTACAAGTCTCCCAGCTGAGTCTATAGTGGAGGTCAATCCCCAAATATTTGTATTCTTTCACAATTTCTAACAGGCTGCCTTCAAAGATGAAGGAAACATGTTTTTCCTTCCTCTTCAAAGAAAAAATCATAATTTTCATTTTGGTGATGTTCACCTGCATCCCCACTCCCTAACAAAAGTGCTCCAAAGCCCCTAATTGATCTCTTAACCCTTGAACAACTTTAGAAATTAGAATAAGATCGTCTGCATAAAGAAGAAGCTTTACCACATATCTCGCTAAATGCACCCCTTCGCCATCTATCTTGTCTAACCAGGAAGTTATATATCAAGTTGATTCAAGCAAAAAAAGAGGAGTATGTTAATATGAGGGAGTTAATACATCTCGGCAAACACAATCCCAAAGACTTCTGGAAGGAACTCCAACAAAGGAAAAAACAAGTAGTGAATAATATTACAAATAAGCAATGGTTAGAGTATGCCAAGTTACTTTATGAGCGGTCGCACGAGAAGGACTCTCCCCCCATTGTAAACACCTCGGTGGAGCTGTTTACGGTAGATGACATCAAACTTGGGATAAAGAAATTGGCTGGTGGAAAGGCAAGTGACATTGATGGGCTTCGGACTGAATTTTTAAAATGGGGAGTCGATCT
The DNA here is from genome assembly GCA_027943335.1 of Chamaecyparis obtusa. NCBI lineage: Eukaryota > Viridiplantae > Streptophyta > Pinopsida > Cupressales > Cupressaceae > Chamaecyparis > Chamaecyparis obtusa. The sequence goes on from BSBK01004817.1 coordinate 537,981, forward strand.
TCTTGCACCCCACATCACAGGTGTCTTCAACAGTGTCATTCAGGAGGGGTTTCCAGCTGATTGGACCACTAGCGTGGTCATCCCTCTCTTTAAAAGTGGGGACATCAATAACCCATCTAATTATCAGACAATTATGGTCAATCCATCTAAAAGTAGGGATTTGACTAGTCAACACATTCTCTAAATCTGCAATTAAGAATAAGTTAAAATGACAAGTCAGCAAATAAGGAGGAAGGGAGAGGAATACATAGTGGCGTCTAATAGAAAATCTCAGTTCATTTTATATTTTGGGGAATCGTTGAACTACAGGAATACAAACTCAGCAATCAAACGAATTCAGGGTAGATAAAAAGCATCATCAGGCACAACCAGCAGCGATCATACCCTTAATAAATTGCAGAATCTTTTTCAATCTGGTATTGTCAATGAATATTTTTCTATTGCATAATTCATCCATATTTGAGTTGCTCAAATAGAGCAGTAGCTTTCTTAGAGAAACAACCATATAGATTAAAAGATATCAATCTGGAACAGCATCACATGATAATCAGTAGTAGACAAACAATTACTTTACAGTAGGAGGTCCGATCTGAGAAAAACCACAACATCATTACATGCTCCCACAATAACATCAAGAACCACAATTATTATTGCCATAAATGATAGAGAAAGTGATCATTAACAGAATTCACAATACTATATCAGAAACAGTGAGATCATTCAGTTGATAAGATTCACCATCTGCAGATTAGAATATTAAAGATATACATGGCTCTATTGTATCAATATAACCTTTTGAATATTATATGGTACGAGGTTATAGCGTTAATGCATTTCAGATCCATCTTATAGAGCATTCTATATATATAGCAGTTCATAAATTAAAGACAATCGATTGAGTTAAGAGATTATCATTATTACATAAGATCTGTTAACCATATAATTTTGACAAAGCATCAAGATATTGTATTTCGCCTGAATAGTTGAGGATTTCAAACCAGAAAGAATTCTCTTGCATTTGAAAATCCAAGTATTTGAAAATCCAAGTATAAGCCCCATAATCTTAAGTAATTACAATAGGGGTCATTAGATATTGCTAATGCTAATTGATATGAACCTAAAATGATAAAATAGATGTTAAATTACTAAGCCAAAGGCACACGAGAATGCTTGAAATGATCTCAAAAATGCTCTATATCTCAAAAATGTTAGATTGCTAATTAGCTCAAAATTGAGAAATAAGGGCTCCTTTTATAGAGTTTTCTTCACCATGATCCCATGTGGCATAATCCAAGGGCTGAGATTGAATCTTGGACGAATGGAGGGTTCAATTTGACTTTGTTGAGAAGGTAGAGAGCATTTAGGGATTAGTTGGATTGTGAGAGAGAAAGTAGGGAAGATGTTCCTCCTACAATGGCAGGATGGAGAGTTATGTGGGAGGGTGGAAGAAGATTTGAAGTTCTAGGACTCTTACGACAAGTGACTTTTGAGTCAACTTTGACCAAGTGAGGTAAAGGGACAAAGGGCTAGATGGTTGGAAAGGTTGCAATGACTTGGTCTCATGAGGATACATAGTCATGTGACCTAGTCCTATGAGGCCACATAGCCTATTCCTTCCCTTTTTGATAGGGACACCTTGTTGAGGATAAATAGCTAATTTTTAATTTAAATTAATTAATTCTATTAGCCATAAGTGAGATGAATGATGGGTTGGAATAGGAGACCTAGTCATATGATGACAAGGTAATTAAATAGTTTTAAAAAATTATTTAATAGTATAATTTAGAAGACTTAGGCTTAGACGAATAATACAAAGTGAATTGACTAAATAAATTAAATAATTCATTTAGCAATGGGACTATTAATTAAATAATTAATATTTAATTCATTATCTCAAGTTAATTTTAGGTGTATACAGAAACATCGACTATATCAAGATGGGATGCCCTCATAATCCATTGATTGAGTCCATGGCCTATCCCCACCATAAGAACTACATCACCATGGAGAGGTGTGGAGATGTCAATGTCCACCAAAAAACGTGCAAAGGTAGAGAGACCCATAACAGTCGTAGTCTCATCAACCTTTATAAAATCGTTAATAGAGTTGTCAATGGCCTAAAAACAAGAGTTCTCCCAAAAAGTGAAGGGAAAGATTGGGGAGTTGAACCCACACTAGACACACACTAAGTGGTTCAATAAGAGGATTAAAAGAAACTATCCAAGGTTTGGTCAAGAGAGAGTGATTCCCCCAAATCCATAGCTTGCTTAGCACCAAATCTCGTTCCTCAAAGTAAAAAGAGCAACAAAAAACCCCTTAGCGAATGGGAAAAGTTCAATATTACCAAGACTAAAGGTCTACATGCATTTGTCACCCAACAATGAAGATCTAGTAGAGAAGACCAAAAACCAACAAATCTACAAACCAACCCACAGTGTTGGTAAAAATCCACATTTTGCACCACATTTGAGTCAAACATCACCACAAGGGATGTCTTGGTGCAAGGAATAGGTCGAGGTTTCTCCTTTGGAGATGTAGACTTGGCGACATGAGCAAAACTCCTTCCACCAACAGCAATAATCCTAGAGCCAAGTCTCTAAGGGGGCTTCCCAATAGACCCTGTGATAACAAAAACCCTCCCCCTAGCAATGTCAGGAATACCCCCCAGCTTTAGCACCCACAACACCCAACCCAAGAAGTCACGAGGCAGAGAGAGCAGAACCAACAATCTATAAACTAGGGGCCGCCACAAAGATTTAAGCCTCCACCAAAGCACCAGCCTCCACCACAGGAAGGAGAGATGTAGCAGATTTTGGGACAAAGGGAGTTGTTGCCTGAGCAGAAGGGAGTTGTCGATGTAGGAGCAGGGGTCAATATAGTTATTGGAGCCTCGCCCATGCGTGTGCACTTCAGTTTCTAAACAACAAATGTTAATCGCATGTACTGTTAATAATTGGTGGGTTTTTAGTTTACTAGGAGTGGTTTTTATTCTACAAGGAGTTTCCTCTTCTAGTTTGAAGAGCAATATGACCGCATATATAGTTCATTTTGTGTTGCACTGTAAGGTGTCAATTAAAATATTAACATAAAATACAAGCAATGCTATGACTCCACACTTTTCATGTCAATAATCAAATATGATGGCATCTCCACAAGGAGAGACTAACAGGACCTCACTACAGCCTTTGTCCACTTTTGGATGAGCCCTCTACCATTACCAAACAAGGAGATAGCACATGTTAACCCAATATCCCTGCCTACCTTTGGTTGCATCCAGTCTTCAACACAAAACTCTTGAGTCAATACTTTACTCTTTACTCTCTGTTGGATTCTTTCAATGTTGCAAAAATAGTTTAACAAGCAAAGCTCTATTCAAAATGTGGCATTCAAACAAAATTGATTCAAATCATTCAAACCAGGGTCAAATGTAGAAGACAACAAGAAATTCCTCTCTTCAAGTTGATGAAAACAATTCAAGTTGCTTCCCAAATGAAATGGTTCAGAAAAGCTCTGGTTGCGAGTCAAATTTTGCATCTTTTATCATACTTGCCCGCAATAGGGATTCTTCAAGGAGGGGCAATTAGGCTAGAAGGATTTAGGGCAATCAAACCTACCACAAATACACCCTTAGTCCAAACCGCAGTAACACAGTGCTATTTGTCTAGGCAGTTGTAATCGCAACAGTTGCAGTAGTAATATGAATCACCCCTCTTGTACAACTATGCTCACCATTCTTTGTAATGGCTAGACACAAGAAGGAACAACCATAATACAATCTGTTATTACAGTCCAGATTTTTTTTACTATGATTCTGTACAATATTTTCTTTGCATGTTGCTTGAATCCTTATCATGCACGAGTCTTCTGAACTTGTAACTTAATTATATCTCTTTGACTGAGTTGTCCAGATACTTGAGCCTGGGCCACGAATCACATGTTTTACAAGGTCCATTCAGAATGCTTGATTATCTTTTGAAACTACTAGCTATTTCAAATCCACTTTTGAAGATTTACGCTTGTTAATTTAATCAAAGATTCTCCCAAATTCAACCTTATTTTCAAACATTTAAATAGCTTAGTAAATCATTGTCCCAAATGATTTCCAATGTGAAAAAATTAGAGTCCAATACGATTTCAGGCAAACATGTTCCAGACCCAATATTCAAACATCAAGTTACTGAAACAAAACTACCCAATTTATTTAAACACAAGACATATCAAACAAATTTAAGATTTTGATAGATCCACTGTATCTGTCAACACAAATAGGAAATGGCCCAGGCCTCCAACTGAAAGCAGAAAAAAAATTCTGAGTTATGTTTATTTGAGAAAGCACTTCCGCACTCTCGTTACAACAATTGCAATTTCAAGTAGTTCTAGCAGCTAACAACACTTTATAAAGATTAAAAGCTTTAACCCCATTGATGAGGAAATATTTCAGAAATTTACAAATTGTACACAATGGAGGTCTCAACAAAGAATGGATAAATAACACCATAATTTGATACTAAATTTCATACTTAACCATGTTACACAAGGAAGAATTTTTCTGTAGTGAGAGCTTGTATTTTCAGCATCTCTTATAGATACAAATGAAACCTAAATTAAATACAACCTCCCAGCATGCAAACCGCATGTTATACAAGAGGAATTCCAGGTCCTAAGTGACAGGAAAATACATGTGCTTAATTGCTACTCACATTTGAATGCATTTGCTACTTCAAGACCAAGAACCATAAATTACATGCTCACTGGACTTGCATTGCACAAAATGACAACAAAGCTACAACTCCTGTGATAAAGCATCTTCATGGAATTCAGAGGAAGGATCCGACATGATTGATAAATGCATTTTATGTGGATCATCATCATATGTCATAATCTTACAACGTTTAATATCCATACTTTCCTCACTACCGGCTGATTCTCCAAATCCGTTCATGGTTTTGTATTCTTTTGTTTCTAACACTGCAAGCTTTGCAGATATATGCCGTTTTTCTCTTTCAAGTGCCTCCCGCAAAACTATCAGGTCATGGTGATTATGTTGGCGAATAAGTTTCATGGGCACTTTTATAAGTACCTATAAGAAAAGAATATACTTTTAATGCACATGAATATCTCAATGTACTTAAACAATGGAAGAAAAAACAGGCATAAAAAGGTGTAAGAACATAACCTTTGGAAACTTTGCTTTTTGTGATGTAATTCAAGAACAATAATGTGAGCGATATGTTTTTATTGCTTAGTGATAGGTTACTCTTTGCTTTTTGTGATGTAATTAAACAACAATAATGTGAGTGATATGTTTTTATTGTGCTTCTGAGGTACAGGTTACTTATAGCCACATTTCAAAAAAATGACAATCAGTAGTAGTTCCACAATATCAAATTAATACAGAATTGTACAATTTACCATGTTAATGAGTTGGAGATGTTTGAATAAACTAATAGCATTCGTTCTCAGTATCACTGAATCATTTTACATTTTAATCTACAAACTCACTTTGTCTAGTACAAAGTAGACATGAAATATTCAAAGCAAAAGGATGCAGATAAGCTGATATAGATAGCAAAAATGTAAATTAGACAATAATGAATTTATAAAGTGAATATTATACTTATACCAAAGTCATGAAATTGTGTAAATAGGCATCTACCAGTGAACTCACGTGTAATACAATTCTTCTAGAAGCCATATACCTCAAGTTGAAACATATCCTTCCTAGAGAGAGGGTAAGAACAAATATAATTCCTCACAAACAGAGATCACTTATATGATTTCATTGAAGATAGCACAAAATGGTACAAGTTCAGATCACTAAGTAGGACATTACATCCACGATGATTTTCGAGAAATTGAGTAGCTATTCTAAAATGCAACCAGCTCAAATGTGTACTCAGATGCCTGTACTTCTGATATACTTAATGGTGTGGGTATTAGATTAATTATAAGTCAGGATGCCACTGTTATCCATTTGCTCTTCCACTCACATGTTTGTACTAAATTCTTTGGATGATACTCTCCCCAAAGGTTTGGCAAAGATTAGCAATTTCAAATCTATATGGCAAGAATTTACATTTGCTCCTGCCCAAAGATTATCATCTTGGCTAAAGGATATGGTGTTGCATTGCCAAGCAAATAAGGTGGATGGCGCTGTTGTGAGATTTTCACACCATCGCCCCATTGCAAATGGGGACCCCCTCTTTTCGCTTAGCAGTAGGGTGGTTGTCTTGGGTGGTCCTAGCTTAGTGGCAATTTTCCAAGTCTCCGAGTCTAAGAGATGAGTTTAAGCAACTTTGCCCATTTAGGAGTCATGAGCTAGTCAAGTCTCGAAGTTGAAAACAAAAATCGCCATCAAAAGGGGATGAATGTGAAAGCATTGATGTGGAAATGATATTCAAGTCAGATTTGAAGACAAGTCCAGACATAAAAAAGGAGTTAACACCCACAGGCATGGCAATCAAGATTTGCACCCAAATTATTTGTACAAAGGGATTTTAAGTTCAAAAGTTGAAAACTCTGAACATGGTCATAAAATAAAATGAAGAAATTGACATGCAAAATTGTGTGTTCTAAGTCAAAATCTTGAAATTTGAGGCCAAAAGCATGAAAAAATGAAGATGATTGACAATACATTTGATATATAGCGAACACATCTTAGGCCTTGAGCCCAAGAGAGGGTAGAATTCCGCCCTCTCTCGGGCTCAATGCTGGACGTGTATCACTCTATGCTGGGCGCATGTTAATCAATTGTGGACCAAGAAACCCAGCCACCTATGAAAGGGGACGCAATTTAACAAAAAATGACTGTCAATTAATTTGAATTAATCAAAAAAACACATGAAGAGGTGCGATTTTTTTTAATCAAATGTTTTAATTGATGTGCTAAGTCGGCCTGATTTTGCCATGAAGGGCTGCTATTTTGGGGTCTAAATGAATTAATTTCAATAAATAGGCCAAGACGGTCTTGACTAGAGATTTGTGTACCTTCACCCAAGCGCCTATAAAGGGAGGTGACTCATTTCATTTCAAACCACAATTCAACCAAGTGCAGATCGATTTCAAGAGGAGCAGATCAATTACACCTACAGCATCTTCCACAAGAGGAATTTGAACTGGCCGATTAATAATCAGACTTGAAGCATTGAAACCACTTGATTGAGAAAACTCAAATTCTTCAATACAAATAAACTAAAAAGAAGAGGCTGAAAGTTACAGGTATATGGCAAATCTGAGCATGTAACATGGTGGAATTCTTGTTTAACAACAAAAAATCAAACTGAGAGACGGGGTACTTGGAGGTCTCAGGTACTGTTACCAGTACCGGTACGACAATTTTTCAAAAATAGGAGACGGGTACTTGGAGATGGCAAAAATTTTTTTAATGTAATTTGATAATCTCTAAGAAATATCATTATGTAGAGCTTTGAAATCAGAAAACAAGAACAATGGAAAGTTTTAAGTATGAACATTAAAAATTTAAAACCATTGAATCAAAACATGATATATCATATAGTCCACTGTCTAATAGTAATGTCATTTACTCATTTAATATCATTTCACATAGAATCAAATAGTTCAAAACTCACACTGCATATCTGATTTCTGCATATCGCATTAGGCAATGAAACAAAGTTACAAAACGGTGGAAGGCAGAAGCTAATAAAAATGCAGTCAATAAAACAACGCAGCAAATAAAAACAGTAAAACTAAAACCTAAACACAGCCCGATTGCTGTCAAATGCAAACGCAAGGTATGGAAAAAATAAACATATTTAACCTACCTTCCAAACGCCTGTGTCTCCAGTTAGGGCATAAAACGATGCAAGTCTCAGTCCAAATGCAAAGTTGTCGGGCCTAAAATGATGGTCAAAGACTCAAAAATGAAATATTTTGTTTTCAATGTGCTTTTTCCTCCGGAGACATGCAGGACACTTCAAGTTTCATGGTGGGAGACTGGCAGACTTTAGGAGACCTCGTGTTGAAGTCTCCACTCAGTTTTGAAGACTTTGGAGTCGTGCAAGGTCTCTGAGACACGTCTCAAAGGGGGGGGGGAGACGCATCTCCCGGTGACTACAGAATTTACAATTCAAGTCAATTGTGCAAAATGTACTCACAAGTGTGATTTGTTATCACTAATCATGTTCTTGATTTGTAAAGAGCCTGACTGGCTCTTGGCTCCAAAAAATTCAATTCTTTGAAATAGATAACACTTCCACAGAATTTTATCAAGGAAAATATATAACTTGGATATTTCTTCACAATTATAATATCATAAATTTCAAATAATCCATTTATAAATTAAACTCACATGTATGAATGTACAAAGAATTTGTAAATTCAAATTCTGAAAATTATTTCCATCAAAAAAATGGCACCTGGCAAGCAAGTATGCGTGTTGAATGATGAATAAACTCCAGGTGTTATCACGCAGCCCTAGGAAAAATTTTGCAGCTCAAGGAATCAAAACGCTGCCTCCTAGGAAGAACTCGCAGGCAAGAAAGGACTCCACACAGCTGTTTGAAATCAAAACGTGGCTCCCTGAAATTGAAACACAACTTCCAAAATAATTAATGCAGCCTGTATTTATTGGTAGGCAGTCGTATAGTCAATGCAACAATCATAAGGAGATACATCAGCCTCCCTTACTCAGCCATGACATCCAGATAAGAGAAAATCGAACCCCAGCTGTAGAAGGAATGGATTCAATTTATTCTTGAACCAAATTGATATACATCAGCATCAATTTACAGCCATGAATTATCAGAATTTCTTCAGTAAAATCAAATGCACAATTCACCACCACAAGAATGATTCAAAGTGCAGCAGAGAGGAATCAGTCCTCAAACCCTTGTTGAAAGCTCTCAACAAAAGACTTCATGATTTTTATCAAAATGAACAATGGATGATTTGTTTTTCACAATGCATTGCTTTTATAATAAAAAAGTGTCTTCTCTCACACACTTTTCACTTAAAACACTTTTTATACTTAGGCACATATTGAATAATATAATTTAATAATTCATTTGGCTCCAAAAAGGACCTTTTCACCAATATCATGAAATTATGACACGCAAGGTACCTGTTTCTTGTGCCCAAGATTTAAAACTTTTCATCCTAGTTCCAACGAGCTATAACACTAAGGTATTCAGCATATAATATCAACAAAAATGGCAACCTTAGCAAATTTAATTAAATAATAATAATAAACCACCTGTCTTGCGAAAACAACTGAAGAAGCGTCCAAATCGAAATCCGTCTGCATAGGATTGATCCTGATGATGAAAGATGATGAATGAACCTAACGGGGTGACTTACTAAAAATAGACGTTCTCTCCAAGATTCTTGGAGCCCAAACTAGAAGCAAGAAATGAAAACCGAGAGCATCATTCAACTCCTCTAACTCATCTGAGCTCATCGAAACTATCCATTGACTTACTATAAATAGTAAGTTCACACCAATGACCCTCTAAACACCTCACCAGGCCACGAGGATCGCAATAATGACCTGGCACCATCAGATCAATGATCTGCAAAAAAATGGGGACATTACATGATTTGAAGCACAAATCAAATATGAATGTCTAATAGATTGTTGTTTTGCAAGGTAAAATGGTGGGTGAGTGTGGAAGGCAAGATTCGAATGGAGTTAGCACGGGGCTAAGTAGATCAAGCGCAAGCATGATTTCAACACCAAGACTTCAAGCACCAGCAAGTTGCAAATAATTTCTCAAGTGGACAATTGAGATGGTGTTCAAGATCAAGGTCAAGGCATCAAAAGGGACACCACAATTTCATGTACAAGCAAGTTCAAAAGAATGAAAATGAGAAAATTCTAAGGACAAGAATGGAGGAAATTTGAGAAGATGAAGCAATTTGGGAATATGCCATCACAATTGGAGGCTTCATAAAATTGAGTATCAAGAGATATTGTCTTATCCCCCAAAGAATTGATCAAGTCTATGAGATAAGGATGCTGAGGTGGCGCCCACTCATCTTCAACAAATCAAAAGGCTCCATTTACACGTGTTCAAGCACATTCAATCATATTATGCCAAGTGTACATGTGGAAGGCATCTGGTGCCTCTACCTTATCTATTTTCTCACTGGCTTTTCAAAGCATTGCAAATTTTTTATTGGCCCACAAGACGGTGCATTCACGTAATTGGATGATAGCGTGCAAACCCTAATTAGGGTTTGTAATGGGTAAATCTTGGCCCTTGATCTTGAATTTGTGATATCCCCTCTCTAAGATAGACTTTTAATAAAATTGAAATAAAATATAAATAGCAATAAATTATAAAATCTTGATGTTGTAAAGTCTCTGAATAGACCAACGATCATTCCATAAACAAATAAATATGAAACAATGTTAGTCGTAACACAAAGTTAATTCAAAGCTATGACCTTTATCTATCAAGATGATATCGTTCAAACGAGAAATAAAATTGAATGCGATTACATAAATAAACACAAAGTATATATCAGCGATATGTGGAGAATCGAATAAGGAGAAATATTCATGTTCGACATTTGTAACGATGATTCTATCAATGTGATGTCCCCTTCTAGCTAGAGACATCATTCTAGCTATTGATTAGCCTATCATTGGACCCTCGTAGGCTAGAAGAGACGGATAGAGGGTCAATTTGTGCACAGAGGAGATATGCTTATCTGATGGTTTGACTTTTGCAGAGCTCAGCATCCTTGATTTGGTATGGAGAGGTTTCAGACTCTATTTGTTTGAGTTTTGCTATTTTTAGCAATTTTTAGAGTCATAGAGATGGACCCCTGCTATTTTTAGAAATATTATTTGATCACATGGAAAATTATTATGCCAACTCCAGTTCCAGACGGTTAAGCTAGATTCTAATTTTTGAGAGAGTTACTTAGTTTTCAGTGATTATATATTAATTAAATGGCAAAGGATTTAATATTAAGTTGTAAATTGACTTTATATTAAATCAATTAAGTGATGGGTCTTAATATCATGAAGGGGGCCAAATTAATGTATTAATTTGTTGGCATGTTTTCCTAAGTCTAAATCATTAAATTTGTTTAATGATTATATTTTTAATACCTTGAAGAAAGAAATCGCAACTTTTCAAGAAATTGCGATTCAGGGTTGGAAAGCCTATTTATGTTTGTTGGGGAAAGAAGAAAGGCATCCATTGTTATTTTGCAAATTGATCATTGTGATTTCAAGCTCTGAGAAGGGTTTCAGCTTTGCCATTGAAGAACGTAGTTCTTCTGTGTGTATCCATTTGAGTCGGTGAAATGTCCAGTGAATTTGGAATTTCAGAGAGTTTCATCCAGAGACTCTATTTGTGCTTCAGCAGTATTAGTTTCAGTAGCAGGAAGAAGAAGATAGTATTTAATTGCAGCTTTATGGAGGAATAAGTCGCAGCCATTATCCTCTTTCAGATTTACAACCACAACATTGCAGAGTTGAAATAAATAAGTTCCTGCAGCAGCTGGTGTATTCTCTCAGGTTTTTCATGCATTTTGTAGTTGTCTTTGTTAATCATTTTCCAATAAAGGATTGTCTTGATTTCCTTTTGTAGTTCATTTGGAAAATAAATAGAAGTTGCAGCAATTAATTGAATAGTTTCAGAATTTCAGATTATTGCATATTTGCTTTTTTTATTTCTAAAACCCTTGAAAATCCAAAAAAATCATAAACTTTCAAACAACAAATTGAGATAAACATCTGCAGCAGTTAAGTACTAATTTGGGGTTCTTACAGTGGTATCAGAGCTAAATCCTGCCATCCTGAGGGTTTAGTTATTACATGCAACCAGAGCAGGTTGGTTCACACAAGTATTATACACGCAGGAGAGCCTTACTTGAAGGCAAACAGGTTTTAGAACAATCGGTCATCATGGGTGACAGGCGTGACGGTAGCCCACCCAGGGTAAATAGGAATGATGAAGACCAGGAAACCAGAGAGTTTTTTAGAACTATGGCAACAGGGCAGCGGCAGGTGGCCCAAGCATTACAGGCACTAACTACCACGATAGAGCGGATGAATCCACCTGACAGGCAGAATAGGGAACAAGAGGATAACAGGAGTGCTATAGGTTCTCCACGGGCACAAAGGACACACTCTAGGACAACAGATAGACCCACATGTCCTACCTTTGTTAGGGAGGAACCAGTGCAGGATCCCGTAGAGGAAGCTGGGGATGAGATGTTTGCAGACATCCTTATGGCGGCAAATGATGAGTGGGAACTATTGGCCCCACATGTGCGAGAAAGGATGACCTTCGAAAGGTTTGTGAACCAAAGGAGAGAACACTACCATGCAGTCAGACAGGACAAGAGACCCAGGGGGCACAATAATGAACTAAAGCATGCTATAGGCAAGCTTTCCTTGTCCACTTTTGATGGTAGTGGTAGATTGACAGCGCAAGCTTGGATCCACAAGCTTGATATTTTTCTAGCATTAAGGCCTATGATAGAGATTGAGGCAATAAAATATGCCACTTTACATTTGGAGGGAGTAGCACACGATTGGTGGTATCATGGGTTGATCACTCTTCAGCACAACCAGGTGACTTCTTACCAGGACTTCGTGGACAGATTGGTTGAAAGGTTTGACAAGAAAGATCCAGAGGTATACTTTAGAGACTTGGCATAGCTCAAACAAACAGGGAGCTTAGAGCATTTTATTAATGAGTTTCAACGGTCCTCAGTTATGGTGCTAGACATATTAGAGAGGAGGTTAATAGTATTATTTACTGAAGGCTTAGCCGAACCAGTTAGAGGTTGGGTAAAGGCTTTTGATCCTTTCACATTGAATGATGCTATGAAGAAAGCCAGAAGCATGGAGCATGCAGCCCCGGTGAATAAATTTCAGCCCAAGGCAGCTTCCTCCAGCAAGGACAATAAGCCATTCTTTAAGAAACCAGATTTCAGTAAACCATTTGAGCTTCATTGTGATGCATCTGACGATGGCGTTGGAGCAATGCTTATGCAAGACAAGCACCCGATTGTGTATGAGAGTAGGAAGCTCAAGGGACCTGAGAGGAGCTTCAGCATTTATGATAAGGAAATGTTGGCCATAATGCATGCTTTGGCCAAATTCAAGCAATATTTAGTGGGCAGCAAATTCAGCATAAAAACAAACCACAATAGCCTGAAGCATTTCCTGGGGCAGCAAGATCTTAATGACAGGCAGCAAAAATGGGTAAGTAAATTACAGGCATATGACTTTGATATTACCTATTTCAAGGGGACACAAAATGTAGTAGCAGATGCCTTGTCACGAAGACCCCACTTGAGATTGATGAAGGATATATCAGAGGACTGGAGACATTTGATCCTTGCAGAGTATGCAAAGGATACATGGGCATCAGGATTCATAGACGGATCGGTTCAAGATAGCGATTTCACCCTTGCGAATGAGCTCATCATTTACAAAGGGGGCCTTTATTTGGTGCCAGGGTCAGAGGTGAGGAGGATGGTGTTGAGAGTTTATCATGACTCACCTATGGCAGGACATCCAGGTTTTTATAAAACCTACCGGCAGATTCGTGAGCATTTTTCTTGGAAAGGGCTCAAGACTGAGGTGTTACAGTATGTTAGAGTGTCCTACTTGCCAGCAGAATAAACAGGAGCACTCTTATCCAGTCGGTTTACTTCAACCACTTCCGATTCCTGACAAAAAGTGGGAGTGTTTGTCCATGGACTTCATCACAGGACTGCCGAGAGCCCAAGGCAGAGATTGTATATATGTTGTTGTTGATCAGCTTACGAAGTTTGCCCACTTCTTCCCGATCACTGCTACCCAGGTGGCAGATTTATTCTTCAGAGAGGTATTCAGGTTGCATGGCTTACCTTGGAGCATTGTCAGTGACAGGGACAACAGATTTGAGTCACTTTTGGCAGGAGTTATTCAGATTGTGCGGGACAGAGCTCACTCCGAGTACTAGCTACCACCCCCAGACGGATGGACAAACTGAGACAGTCAACAAATGGGTGGAGGGATACCTCAGGAACTACATAGCAGGGCGGCAGAAGGCTTGGGTTAAGTGGATTTACCTATGTGAGTATTGCTACAATTCCACTTATCACATGTCTATTCATATGTCACCTTTCATGGCATTGTATGGGTATGAGGCACCCAATTTCATGGATCTTTTGCTGAGCGACAGTAGAGTGCCTAGTGCTGGAGACTTGTTACAGGAGAGCCAGGACATTGTAAAGGCTCTTAAGGAGAATATTACTAAGGCACAAAATCAACAGAAGCAGTATGCACATCAGAAAAGGACTGAGTGAATTTTTGAGGTAGGAGATATGGTGTACTTGATGTTACAGCCTTACCACCAGTCCACTCTTAAAAGGAGTGGTGCCGAGAAACTAAAGCCATGGTACTATGGACCTTTCAGGGTGATCAAGAGAGTTGGAAAGGTGGCGTATGAGTTGGATTTGCCAGCAGAGAGTAAAGTCCATAATGTTTTTCATGTGTCACGTCTAAAAAAGGCGTTAGGACACCAGATTGTTCCTTCTACAGTGCTTCCACCCTTAGATGATGAGGGGAAGTTGGTTTTAGTGCCCGAGGCTATTTTAGAGTTTAGGGAGAGAAACTTGAGGAGACACACTATCAGGGAGTACTTGGTGAAATGGAAGGACATGCCAGTTGAGGATGCCACTTGGGAGAGCGAGGAGATTTTACAGCATCCAGAGTTGAGATTGCTCGAGGACAAGCAATTTCAGGAAGGGCGGACTGTGATGTCCCCTTCTAGCTAGAGACATCATTCTAGCTATTGATTAGCCTATCATTGGACCCTCGTAGGCTAGAAGAGAAGGATAGAGGGTCAATTTGTGCACAGAGGAGATATGCTTATCTGATAGTTCGACTTTTACAAAGCTCAGCATCCTTGATTTGGTATGGAGAGGTTTCATACTCTGCTTGTTTGAGTTTTTCTATTTTTAGCAACTTTTAGAGTCATAGAGATGGACCCCTGCTATTTTTAGAAATATTATTTGATCACATGGGAAATTATTATGCCAACTCCAGTTCCAGAAGGTTAAGCCAGATTCTAATTTTTGAGGGAGTTATTTAGTTTTCAGTGATTATATATTAATTAAATGGCAAAAGATTTAATATTAAGTTGTAAATTGACTTTATATTAAATCACTTAAGTGATGGGTCTTAATTTCATGAAGGGGGCCAAATTAATGTATTAATTTATTGGCATGTTCTCCTAAGTCTAAATCATTAAATTTATTTAATGATTATATTTTGAATGCCTTGAAGAAAGAAATCGCAGCTTTTCAAGGAATTGCGATTTAGGGTTGGAAAGCTTATTTATGTTTGCTAGGGAAAGAAGAAAGGCATCCATTGTTATTTTGCAAATTGATCATTGTGATTTCGAACTCTGAGAAGAGTTTCAGCTTTGTCATTGAGTAACGTAGTTCTTCTGTGTGTATCCATTTGAGCTGGTGAAATATCCAGTGAATTTGAAATTTCAGAGAGTTTCATCCAGAGACTCTATTTGTGCTTCAGCAGTATTAGTTTCAGCAGCAAGAAGAAAAAGATAGTATTTAATTGCAGCTTTATGGAGGAATAAGTCGCAGCCATTATCCTCTTTCAGATTTACAGCCACAACATTGTAGAATTGAAATAAATAAGTTCCTACAGCAGCTGGTGTATTCTCTCAGGTTTTTCATGCATTTTGTAGTTGCCTTTGTTAATAATTTTCCAATAAAGGATTGTCTTGATTTCCTTTTGTATTTCATTTGGAAAATAAATAGAAGTTGCAGCAGTTAATTGAATAGTTTTAGAATTTCAGATTATTGCATATTTGCTTTTTTTATTTCTAAAACCCTTGAAAATCAAAAAAAATCATAAACTTTCAAACAACAAATTGAGATAAACATCCGCAGCAATTAAGGACCGATTTGGGGTTCTTACAATCAACCACTATGCTAGAGATACATATTGAAATTCGTAAGCCATATAGATAATCGTATTCCACTAATTACTGCAATTCATATATTGGTGATTAATAAATCATATGTTTGGGAAAATATCAATTGTTCGATAATATCAAATAGTTTGAAATATCATTTATTAATTAGCAACAATCACAGTAATAATCATCGACTTCAATATTGATTCAGACCAGGATAATCTAATCGATATCATGAGGAAGGGTCTGACAACAGCGGTAGTCCACATAGGGAGACAGCGGTAATAAACTCATCATGAGGTTGTATGGAGTGATTCATCTTAGCCAACAAATTAATTAGTAATTCAACTAGTAACCAGCCGCAAATAATAATAGTCAGAGATCAGAGGAAATTATGCTTAAATTCATAACCAATGATAATCAGCGATTATCATAAAGGAGCAAACAGTAGTGATTTAGAGGGAATCAAAACTTAGTCTAGTCTAACCACTATCCTTGAAGCAACGATTACAAATATATTTTGTAGTATTAACGATAGTGCCAAATCATTATTAATACCGATAATATTAGCATCTTGATAGTCATCAACAATACATGTTAGATTAATATGGTGTCAATTGCGATAATAATAGCAACCTGATTAATTACGAAGGGCCACCATCGTTGCAAGAATTGTAACTGCTGAGAGAGACATAACCTCCCATTCAAAGGGATATATATATGGAGGATGAATACCGAACAAGGGGGGGAAGATATAAGGGGTACTCTTCAAAAGGAAAGAGGAAATAAAAAAATATAATATCACTGGAAAGCAGCAATCAAGTAATACGTACTGGTCACAGAATATTAGTTCTGAATCTTCTTAGCATAATAAACTAGTATATGATCATATATATATAATGAATATATGTAAATTACATGTCAGAGGTATATGATTGAATTAAATAATTGAAAGATCAAATGACCTGTAAGAGATGTCTAAAAGATCTAATATATCTGAACTATAAGCATTATCTAATACATATAACTATATATATGTTAATCATATTGAAATCAGAATCATCTATAACATGTCTATGAATGATCTAATATTTACATCTATAATATATATATTCATTAGCAATTCTTTTGTTACAATTACATGTGTGCGTGTGTTTAGATCTGTTAATACTGCAGCAATAAGAAGGGAAGGGCTGAGGCAACCAAAGAGGGCCAGTCTAAATCCAATAGGATAACTCCCAAGATAGGGTAGGGACCAGCTTCCTCTTTAACCTTGAGAGCTAGAGATCGAGACAGGTTAAAGGCTGGATCTATAAACTTTGAGGGAGCCTATCAATGGTCTCTAAGCACTTTGGTGATTGCCTCCAATGTCTTCTCCCATCTTTATAACTGAAACAATAATAAGATCTATTCAATAATATGTATTGGAAACAGTCAATTTCTTAGTTCATTACTTATTCCCTATTTTTATTGCAAATGTTATTGCCAAATTAGCTGGGGACATTACAATTGATATCAAAGCTATGATCCTGCCATCCTGCAGGGTAAATACAAATTAATGATTCATTTTAGTCAACAAAAGGGATTAGATTGTTATATACAGGTAATGCTTGTTGTTGGGATAATTGTATGTATGGGTTATTATATTAGTAAAGTATTATGTTACTCTCGGTCGTTAGCGACCGACAGGTTAGATAGTTACGTCACGACGTTTCGGTCGTGGCCCTTCGAGTACTTTATATACTCTCTCGGAGGTTGGACATGGGAGATATTATTGTATGATCATCACGATGTAAATGTACTTGCCAGTTTGGAATGATTAATGAAAGTATTTATTATTCTATGATACATTCTGTGTTTATTATATTTCCTGTACTATGTCTGTGCAATACTAAGTTTACCCCAGCAGGTAAACATCTGGCGCCGCTGCCTAGACGTACTCGGGAAGAGAGTTGAGGGGAGGGTTTATGCCCAATGTCTTAAATAAAGATAGAAATAAAAAGGCACGAGATGACGAAGGGGAAGCCACACAGAAGGCTTTGATCTCCGCGCAATAGCGTGAACGTCGGTATAGGCTGAGGCAACTTGCCAAAGACCAGCTTGCCGGAGGGTTGCCCGAAGGGAACCCCGGAAGTGGTACGGAAGGTGCAGGGGCCGATTGGGAATTGTTCATCTCGCCGGAACATCAGAGAGTGCGGAGCAGAGAAGAACTACTCGAAGAAACACAACTTAGACAAGTCTTGCTTCAGGAAGAGCGAGACCAGTTTGAAGACTTGAACCGCACGTGGCGTGCGAAGTAAGGGAACTACGAAGGTGAGCGCATTGCCGAAGGCACACGAGAAGGTACGACCGAAGACACACGGGACGCGCAGGCAAACCCGCCATTGGAGCCAACGATTCCACACAATACGGTTCCACCCGCTACACAGATACAAGTACCATTAGTAATCGGCCAAGGGAACGTGGGCGCCGGTTCTAGCACAAGCAGTGTAGGAGCACAAAATCCACCGTGCACGCAACAACCAAAATCAGCCAAACCAACCATGGCGACACATAAGGAAAAGTTGCCAAAATTCCACGATGATGGAAAGGACGATCCAGCACGGCATTGCCGTACGTGTGAAACCATCTGGGCAGCCAACGGGGTGACTGACCAGAATGAATGGATGAGGCAGTTCCCTGCCACACTGAGAGGCGTGGCCATTGACTAGTACGCGGATCTGGATAGAACGAACATAACCACATGGGATGACCTGAAGGGGGGATTCGAGAAGGAATTTCGGCTAGTATGAGACAATAATGAGATAGTCTCAGAGATTTATGGAATGAAGCAAGGGAAGAGGGAGACCGTACAAGTGTATGGCCGCCGGCTAAAGGAATTAGTCGGAAAGATGGAAAGCCAACCGGCTGACGGCCTAAAGAAGAGGTGGTTTGTCGAGGGCTTAAATCCTAAGCTACGATAGAAGATGAAAATTGTGCCTCCGACATCCTACAATGATGCATACAACCGGGCCATGGACCTGGAAAGCGAAGATAAGACGGCCAAAAAGAAGAAGAATAGATCTTCGTCATCCGAAGACGATACGTCCGGAAAGGAGAGTGGCAGCGACGAGAAGCCGAAGAAGAAAGTCACGGCCCTTCAGAAGGATATAGAACAGATGTTAAAAGAGTTTAAGACAATGAAGGGGACAACAAGCAAGGATGATGAACTGTGGTGCACGGATTGTAAGGAGAGCGGCCACACGAAGGGTGCCTGTCCCAAGAAGGCATTCTGTGACATCTGCCAGATTATGGGACATTCTACGAAGGAATACCCATACAATCTGAAGGCGCGTAACCAGCAAGTGCTCTATACACAAGAACAACCATCCACATCAAGGGGGACGGAACCAAACAATAATGCATCTTTAGGAGGTTACCGTGGCAACCGGCGAGGTGGAGGAGGGAACAATAATAATTCCACCCGTAATAGGGTCCAGTATGACGCGAAGGGACGCCCAATGATCCAATGTAGGGCATGCAACCAATGGGGTCATTACGCAAGCGAGTGTAACAATAATGACGCCCCTCAGCAGCTGTGTAGGTGGTGCGGCCCTGGGGACCATGAAGATGCTAATTGTCTGAAGTCTGGCGTAGGGGCCAATCTAATTGATATCGAAGGCAACACATGGATTAAAGAAGCTATACTTGCTCTTACTCGAGGGCAAGCGAAGGAAGCCCGCTACCCCCATCCCCAAACGGAGAAGCAAAGAATGGCGGAGGCAAGGGAGGAAATAGAAAGGGTGATGAAAGCCCAACGGGGAGAGACACACGAATCATCCGGACCCTACTGCACAGACGCGGAGAGGAACATTGTACGGCAGATGCTTCAACTGGAGGTGCCTGTCAAGCTGGAGGACCTCCTATACACCATGCCTCAATTGGGGACAGTGCTGTTGGGTACAAAGGTTGATAAACCCAACCCGAGACACACGGATGTTTCCGTACCGGGAAACTCGGTGACAAATCCAATGCTGCTCGCCGTCAACAATGGCAGACATCCAGCCGTGGTGGAGATGGGCATCCTGGGCACCATCCTAACGGATACTATAGTAGACGGCGGATCCAGGGTAAACGTCCTCCCGGAGGACACATGGAAAAAGCTAGGAAAGCCCACTCTGTGGCCACCTACGTTTAATCTGCTAAGTGCCAACCAGCACGGGATTAAACCCCTCGGCACGTTGATGGCACAACAAGTCACCGTGGGTGCACAACCATTTGTGCTCGACTTTGTGGTCATTCCGTTGAAATAGAAAGGGTAAGATGCCATACTCGGAAGAGGATGGCTGGTGGCAGCGAAGACAAACCACAACTGAAAACGGAATACACTCTCGATGGAGAGCGGAGGCAAGAAATTTACTATTGATCTCCGGACCCAGTTGGTGAGCGAAGAACTTGCCTCTTCCTCGGGATCTGAATCGGAAGGGGAGAATGACCCACGAGACGAAGGGAGAGAGGGGATGGATCCAGATGCCGAAGGCATATTAAAACTTGGAGGATGCTATTCGGAGGATGACACAGATTCACTAAATGGATTGTTCCATTGGCAGCAGGAGGACTATGAGATGTTCTCACCCTCCTGTAACGTATTAAGTGTCGACAAAGAGGAGTCAGATAAATATCCTCCAGAGTACGGGGAGTATAAGGACGGAGAAGCTACAATGGACACCATACTCGCACACCAGTTTAAAAACAAGGAGGCCATGAAGTACGAAGAACCGACGGTGAAACCTTTGAATCTGGATACGGAGACGGATGAGAAAATCATTCTGGTGGGAGACGACTGGAATCCTGTGTGGAAGACCGCAGCCTTCAAAATCTTGATTCTCCTTCTTATGTACGGGCAAGAGGCCGTGGTCCCTGTAGAATTTATGGTTCCAAGCTTTTGGATCGCCATGGAAAACAGACTCGGTGACAGGGAGAGGGAACAACTGCACACTTTGTAGACTCTCGACGAACGGATACATGACGGCAGCAACGGGACCAAATTGAAACCTTACCCAGAGAAGATGGATCCGAAAGGAGGGACAGAGCAACCGAGAGGGACTCGGCAGGCAGAGCCGTCCGTACGGGTGACCAGAGCCTCCAAACAGAAAATTGAAAAACACCCGTACGGCTATGCATGACCGTACGGTGGAAAAAAAATAAATAAAAATAAAAAATAAAAATAATAATAATAATAATTAAAAAAAATAAAAATGAAAAAAGAAAATATATTGCAGCGCTAAGTATCCGTACGGCATTTAAAATATATCATAGCAGAGACATCCGTATGGTAGGGGCATTTCACGCCACCGTACGGTGAGGGGAGAAGAGAGTATAGTGTGGGTGCCGTACGGCAACTGAGAAGCAAAACTCAAAAGGAGAGAAGTATATACCGTACAGCAGTACGAACGGGAAGTAAAAGTCACATGAACATAGGACTGTCGTAGCCAGCAAGGACATTGGATTACCGTACGGTCACGACAGGACCAAGTAGATGTTTCACATCGTACGGAAAAAGAACATTCATACCTTACGGTAGTGCGGAAACCAGCACACAACGAAGTCAGGACACTATACAGTGTGGAAAGAAGCATCATCCGTACGGCAGACATGACACCGTACTGCAAACCGTACGGCCAGGTCACACACCATGAGAAATAAAAATGCAAGGGATATATATCTATACGGTCACGGCATAAGATAGAGAAGCCATACAAATACATAGGTGCGGCATAATTGGGAACATTGATCAGTATTATTTTGGTTATATTCGGGCATTCTGTACGGTATGGAAGGAAAGCCAGGGAGAGAGAAAACGAGGAAGGAATCCTTACAAAAGTTAAGCAAAGCAATAAATGGTTATATCTTTAACAGGAACAAGGATTGGCAGCAGTGGAAGGTTCTAAAAAAAAAAAAAAACGACGACGACAAATCAAAAACGACTTAGGGAAGTTGAAACATACAATTCCGTACGGGCACAGGAAGAAGAAGACAGTAATTGATGCCAAGGACTGGCAACAGCCGAGGAAAAGTTCTGTAAAAAAAAAAAAAAAAAACGATGACAAATCAAAACAGTTCAAAATGAATAACGCATGGTACCGAAAGGAAGGACATAACGAGGTAGTAAGGAAAACATAAGCGCTTTACAGAAAAGAGCATGGGATCAAAAGAAAATCACGACAATGGTGTGCTGCATAGACTTCTATGTGCCCCAGGACCCCGCGGGGGCGCTGCCCCTCAACCCCGCTGGGGGCGTTGCCCCCTAGACCCCCAGTCGGTTCAGTTATCAGCCCTTGGAGAGTGACCTGTTGATGAGATCGGAGCTGCTACAGGCATGGAGTGTCTGCATGCCGGAGGTGAAGAGACCACTAGAGCAAGTCTTTCAAGAGGGGTACTACGCTTTGAGGCACTTGGAGTAGGTGTTGGCTGGACGTGAGACTATCTTGGTGGATGCATAGAGAGCTCGGGAGGAGCTGACCACCTAGTTGGAGGCAGTAGACCAACACTTGGCTCAGCATACCCAGGAGTTGGAAGCAGAGAAGTTGGCACGGGTGGCTATCAAGGTCAGATTGGCTAGGGAGACAGTATGGTGTTAGCGGAGGCTATAGCTGAACAGTATGTTTTGGAGACAAGTTTGGTGCAGGCACGGGAGGAATGGGATGTGACGAAAAAGACCTACTAGACGCAGCATTGATGGGGAGGGCGGCACTTCATCTTTTCAGGGACGCCCCTCTGCCCCTTCTCAGTGATTTTCTTCTTCTATGTGGTGTATTTCATCTCCCTGTTGTTGTAAGTCGTCGAAGACGACTTGTTTTTTTGGGGGGGATGATGTTGTCGGGATAATTGTATGTATGGGTTATTATGTTACTCTCGGTCGTTAGCGACCGAGAGGTTAGACAGTTATGTCACAACGTTTCGGTCGTGGCCCTTCGGGTACTTTATATACTCTCTCGGAGGTTGGACATGGGAGATATTATTGTATGATCATCACGATGTAAATGTACTTGCCAATCTGGAATGATTAATGAAAGTATTTATTATTCTATGATACATTCTGTGTTTATTATATTTCATGTACTATGTTTGTGCAATACTAAGTTTACCCCAGCAGGTAAACAATGCTGAAGCCTGAAAACATGATTGAATAAGCGATGAATCTATATTCAAATATATGCATTATAAAAGCATGGCTAAGATCCTCATATTGCCTTAGTGATTAAGAAGGAAGGCTGAAGCAATTCAAGGAATGGCGGTCTAAATCCCAAAAAGGATAGTTCCCAAGTTAGGGTGGGGATCAACAACCCTCTAATCCTTGAGGGCAAAAGTCCCAAGGGAGGGCTTGGATCTGTAAACTTTGAGGGAATCTATCAAGTGGTCTCTAAGCACGCCTTGGATTGTATTCCGACCTCCTCTCTCCTTAGGACAAAGTAATATCGGATCAAGCTTAGCAACAAGAAATATAGAAAGCATATAAAATTAAATTACTTAATATGAAATATGGAATTTAAGAATTGAAATTAATTTAAATAATGTGTATATTGTGTATACTTTGTGTATGCTTCGTGTCTTCAATGTGTATGCTTTGTGTATTCATGCATTAGTGTGTATGCCTCGTGTATACTTTGTGTCTACCTACATTTATATATTTTCAAACGAATGTGATTCTATTGATTGAGAATAGTAAGAATACCTAAGTGAACTTATACTGATTAATATCAAAGTTACACAACTACTCACAACAAAAGATTATCTCTATAGGAAATGAGAGAAAACTTAAGTTACCAACTGTTATTATCAGATAATGAAGAAAAGTGTAATTGCTTGAGGACAAGCAATTTTGGGGAGGGTAGGACTGTGATATCCCCTCTCTAAGATAGAATTTTAATAAATAATAATAATAAAATTGAAATATAATATAAATTATAGCAATAAATTATAATATCTTGATGTTGTAAAGTATCTGAATAGACCAAAGATCATTCCATAAACAAATCAATCTGAAACAATGTTAGAGTCGTAACACAAAGTTAATTCAAAGCTATGACCTTTATCTATCAAGATGATATCGTTCAAACAAGAAATATAATTGAATGCGATTACATAAATAAACGCAAAGTATATATCAGCGATATGTGGAGAATCAAATAAGGAGAAATATTCATGTTTGACATTTGTGACGATGATTCTATCAACCACTATGCTAGAGATACATATTGAAATTCGTAAGCCATATAGATAATCGTATTCCACTAATTACTTCAATTCATATATTGGTGATTAATAAATCATATGTTTGGGAAAATATCAACTGTTTCATAATATCAAATAGTTTGAAATATCATTTATTAATTAGCAACAATCACAGTAATAATCACCGACTTTAATATTGAGTCAGACCAGGATAATCTAAGCAATATCATGAGGAAGGGTCTGACAATGGCAGTAGTCCACATAGGGAGACAGCAGTAATAAACTCATCATAAGGTTGTATGGAGCGATTCATCTTAGCCAACAAATTAATTAGTAATTCAACTAGTAACCAGCAGCAAATAATAATAGTCAGAGATCAGAGGAAATTATGCTTAAATTCATAACCAATGATAATCAGCGATTATCATAAAGGAGCAAACAGTAGCGATTTAGAGGGAATCAAGACTTAGTCTAGACTAACCGCTATCCTTGAAGCAACGATTACAAATATATTTTGTAGCATTAACGATAGTGCCAAATCATTATTAAGACCAATAATATTAGCATCTTGATAGTCATCAGCAATACATGTTAGATTAATATGGTGTCAATTGCGATAATAATAGCAACCTGATTAATTACGAAGGGCCACCATCGTTGCAAGAATTGTAACTGCCAAGAGAGACATAACCTCCCATTCAAAGGGATATATATATGGAGGATGAATACCGAACAAGGGGGGGAGATATAAGGGGTACTCTTCAAAAGGAAAGAGGAAATAAAAAAATATAATATCACTGGCAAGCAGCAATGAAGTAATACGTACTGGTCACAGAATATTAGTTCTGAATATTCTTAGCATAATAAACTAGTATATGATCATATATATATAATGAATATATATAAATTACATGTCAGAGGTATATGATTGAATTAAATAATTGAAAGATCAAACGACCTGTAAGAGATGTCTAAAAGATCTAATATATATGAACTATAAGCATTATCTAATACATATAACTATATATATGTTAATCATATTGAAATCAGAATCATCTATAACATATCTGTGAATGATCTAAAATTTACATCTATAATATATATATTCATTAGCAATTCTGGATTTACAATTGCATGTGTGCGTATGTGTTTAGATCTGTTAATACTGCAGCAATAAGAAGGGAAGGGCTGAGGCAACCAAAGAGGGCTAGTCTAAATCCAATAGGATAACTCCCAAGATAGGGTAGGGACCAGCTTCCTCTTTAACCTTGAGAGCTGGAGCTCGAGACAGGTTAAAGGCTGGATCTATAAACTTTGAGGGAGCCTATCAATGGTCTCTAAGCGCTTTGGTGATTGCCTCCAATGTCTTCTCCCATCTTTATAACTGAAGCAATAATAAGATCTGTTCTATAATATGGATTGGAAACAGTCAATTTCTTAGTTCATTACTTATTCCCTATTTTTATTACGAATGTTATTGCTAAATTAGCTGGGGACATTACAGAATTGATCTTGGCCTTTCATTGTAATTGAGCAACTATAAAAGGTCAATGCCTTCTCATTTGTAACTCATAAGATTAGATTGAGGAGATTAGAATAGAGTAGGAGGAGACTTGGAGAAATTGTTTCCATAATGCTATAAAAGTAATTGTTGATTCATTGTTGGTCTTCATGGCAAATTACTTGTGTTGCTTTGGAGTATTGCATGGTTTCTTCATTTAGAGTAGGATTCCATTTCATGTTGGTTAGAAGTAGTGTTTAGTTGAATGGAAGATAATGGAAGATCTTTTGAATGCATCTTTGGTGAGCTCACTTAGACCAAACCACTAGCTACTTGTTGATTGTTGATTGTTGATTGTAAATTTGCCTTGCGTGGTCGAATAGCGTATTTATGAACTTAAACTTCAATTATTGTTTGCACATTGATATGCATCGATGGATGGTGTTAATTGAATGGTGGTAGTTTCAACATCTTACATTTACCTTAGGAGATTGCACTAGCTCGGTTGACGTCGATGGTTAAACTAAGTCTAGTACAGTCACAAAGACATTCACAATTTCTTGCATTCTAGGAGTAGATTAGACTCTCTAAACCCTTTCCTTTGCAATTTGTTGGTTGGAAGAAGTTAAAGTCAAGTATATATCCATTGATTGCACAGTGTAAGTCCCTTTGTGATAACCAGCATATCACATCATAAAACTGAGTGAAAGTCCGCAATAAGAAGGAACCTTGGTGTTGTCTCATTTGATCACACAATCCATATACATTGTTTAGCATGTGAGCATCCTTATTCAAGAGAGAGTTGGATATTTAGTGTTTCATCTTGGAATACTAAGTATTCGATTATGTATGTTGTAGTGGAGCAAAACTCACATCAACAGGTGCTATGCAAACAATTTATTTCTTGATTAGCAAACAAGTTGACACGTGTCTAGCAAACTCTAGAATGTAGCAAACATCCAATTTGTCTTCAGGGGCCAAGATTAAAAGGTACATCCCAACTGCATAGTCAAAGTCCCAAACCCAAGCAATTAAACATCCCCCTTTTGTTAGTGTTGTATCCGATCTCTTCTCATTAGGTATGGTGATTCAACTTACTTCTACTTCAAGGGCCATCTTTCTCTCTCACTTACAATCCTAGTGCATTATTGATCAAAAGTATTTTTTAACTCAATTCATTCACAGCAAATTAAGAACTTATAAATGGCCTCAATATGTGTACACTGAGGATGATCCTCAAAGAGAATCAAAGAGACACATTACATGATGAGTTACAAATTTATAAGGGAGCAAAAAGGTAGTTCTCTTCACCTCTATGCATTTGAAGGAGAGTTATTCTACAACCACAGAAGAAAAACATATATACTTAATTTTAGTTTACTATTTATTGTAGTCTTCAACTTTTAAGTTTACTAAAATCCTTGCAAAGTTATAAATGTTGTCTTTGCAGATTTGTGGCTGTTCCATCCCTATAGCACTTATAGTTGTAAGCACAATTGGAGTATTTTGAGGCCATCCACAAAAAGAAGCCTAAAATGTTAGCTCAAAAGTGTTTAATTGACCTTGTCTTTGTGTAGTACAACCTTCAGTTGCATCCAAAAAAGGTAGAGAAGCAGACATGTGTTCGAATTTCTGATAGTCACTCAACAATCACTGTGAGCATACATACAACAGTTAGAAAAGAAAATTCTGGTTTTAGACTACTTTTAGTAGGCTTTTTTGGGCACAGCTATGCAGCTTTTGGTGCAACTTTGACCATATTATTAGCATAGTTCTAAGCAGCTGCATACATGACTTTTGTTTACAGATTTTAGGCAATACATTTTTTTTAATCAGGGTGCAGGCTTCAAATAAAGGATGTTAATTCTAGGCAGCTACTGTACCTGCAACTCCAATTTTCAACTGAGACCTTGTTTGGAATAACAAGTTTGTGGGTCATTTATTACCCTTGGCATCCATACTTTTGTTCACTCAAAGCTATTTTCCAAAATAGTACTGTTATTTTTTTTAAACAGCAAGCATATTCTGATTTAAATTTGTATTGTTTTCTTTTCTATGTTTTCAAAAGTTTGTTTATGCAGGTTATAGCACTCTGAATTATAGGTATGGCTGATATTTAAGAAAGACAATTTATGTCAAACTCTAGAATGCAGAATCTGCATACCATGTGCTAACATGAGGCACTTGACCTCAAAAACATCAATCAAAATTCAGATTGGATTACAGTGGATGTGGATGCATTGACTAGTAATGATATTTTGTATTTAAAGAGGGAGGCAGCAAAATGGGGAGTAGAGTTGGCAACATTTGAGGAGGCTAGAGGGAAGCCATCAATAACTGGTTCATCAAATTCACATCATGATCCTATGCTTGAGGTTCCTATTGACAATGATAGAGTTCCTTCACAAAAAGCTACAACACTACATTCAAATTTGAGGACACCCATATAGCAGCAACCTTTATTGAGCTTTAGTCATAGAAGAGATTCATAGATTATGAACATGGAAATTACAATTTGACATTGAACTTATTATGTATTGAACTCATTTTTGGGTCTACGATGTGCATCAAACTCTAATTTTGAACACTATATGAAAGAAATAAGTAATATGTTTCCCTAATTTAGTAGCATGCATGTTTTTGAAAACTGTTTTTACAGATTTATGTGTTTTTGCTGTTTTGTAAATTCATCAATTTTTTCCCTAATTTTAGGTAGAGTCCAAGATGTCATGCCCCCTTCTTGAAATAGGATTTGATAGTAAACAATAATAATTATATAAAAAATATAAAAGAATAAATTTAAAAATGATTAAAATTTAGTTAAGTTAAATGAATTTAAAAGGCATGAATTGGAAATTTGTGTCTCCCTCAAACATGAGATATAGAGGGGAGAGAAGAGAACTTCATTTGAGGGGAGGAAAGAAAGTAAGACAGAATGGAGCATGGGAATCAAGGAATGAAAAGTAAATAAGGAAGTGACTCTTTCAAAGGGCAGAAATTATGAAGGGTTGTACACTTCCAAAGGGTGCTAACTGTGAAAGGTTGTGTCTCTCGTCAAAAGGCAGACATGATGAAGAGATGTGACATCTCCTTTATGTTGGAAGAGATAAAGGAAGAAAGTTTCATTTGAGGGGAAAGAAGGGAGGTATTATGGGTACAGCAACAGACTTGTGTGAGAGGATAAATATTAATAAAAGCAATCTTTGGGAATACTTCTAGCAGATCTAAGAGCAAATTTATAATCATATCTTTAAGCAGAGTTTGAGAAGAACTTAGAACAGATATAAGGCAGAAGTAGAGGCATTCAAGATGATTTAGGGAAGACGTTTAAGGCAGATCCTAAAAATTGCCTGGAAGAAAGAAGAACAATTTCACTCCAGCAATTCAAGTATGTAAAGGAATTGTTTGCGATGAATAATAGATATGAAGAGGCATCACTAACAGTCAGATCCAAAGGACATGATCCCTTACAGAAGGGAAGATACTTCCAAAGATTGCATCTTTTCGGGGAAAAAAGACGATATAAAGCCAAAATAGGAAGAAGTCAACAAGGCATTAAAGAGGGAATAAGCATCCAATGAGCAAGAGATTTGCAGTCTTGATTTTAATAAATTAGATAACAGTTTATTTACTGTTCAAAGCATTGGTATGGTGCATGGTGCATTCTGATCTCGCTTTTTAATTATCTTGTCTTCCATTTTGATAGGAAGTAGGAACTATGCATAATTAATAATGATGAAAATTCCTTTAAGACCTATAACCATTAAACCGTCCCATTATGGAGTGGGGATAGGGTACATGCAAGGAATGCAAGAAGCATAAGGTCTATTCAAGTAGTGGCAATGCGAGAGGAGCCGGAAGGCCAAATGGTGAGTGCCATTTTATGCTCCTGGGCTTGATGGACAGGCTCGAGGCACCTTCTGTGATCCCCCAAGGTAATTCATGATGTGGATGGGTTATTGGTGAAGATCTGAAGATAATTCCTCTTGCACATTATGAAGGAACAAATATAAGGGATGCATGTAGCACCTAAGTTCCATTCGAGTAGTGGTGACCCAATAGGGACTGGGAGGCTGAATGACGGGTGTCATTCCGTGCTTTTGAGCTTTATGGAAAGGAATAAGCTTGAGGTGCCTTATATGTTTTTCCAAGGAACTCCATCAATGAAATTGGTAATATACTAATATCATATGATTGAGTTAATGTTCCTAACCCTAGTGGGAAAGATATGTTTTATGGATTACGTTTCAATAATTACCTAACATAATTGCAGGGTCTCAACTAGGATCTATCTTACTCCACAATTGGTAAATGGTATCGGTAATTCTATCCGATTTCTTGCTTTTTACTTGGAATTGAGATTTAGGGCAAAATCTAGGGCATTGGAAAAGGGGACATTACACAAGATTTTGGTAAATTTTGGGTCCCTTTGATACAAACAAGGAACATGAAAGCATTGTGGTATGCACATCAAAGTTCATTGATTGATTTTGTGTAAAACATTTATTATTAGGAAACCAAGGTTTAAAAACCCTCTAGTACACATTTTTATGCAATGAAGAGATAAATAGGTTTGTTTGTTTTTGGGTTAATCAAGAACAATAGCCTTATCTTTACATTTATATAAATTAAGCCAAGTTTTGTTAAAAAAATTGTAACAACTAGCAATGTGCAATATAAAAGATGTTTCAGATTCACATTTACATGTTATTGTCTGAATTACTACATCTAATGTCTAACATAGCTGCAACAACAACATTTTTAGCTTCATCTCTATTAAAATTTAGATAGTAATAAGGCTGAAACAAAGTAAATTATTTATTCAATTTCTTACCCATCTGTGAAATATTTTTTAGCTATAAAATCTGAAGCAGGTAGTCACAAATTATATAGGAAGCTTGCACTTTCACATACAAAGCAACTTTGTGATGGGTGGTCATCGACAACATAGAACTCTTTCACATACCATCGAGGTACCATGTACCATTTTTCTCTCACATGCCTTGTTCTCATGTGTCTTGAGGTCTCTTTCACATACAATCAAGTATATAGCAGGGACCAACTTCTTCCACGTACCAATGGGCATATTGCTAGGACAGGCATATCAAGAGGATCAGCATATAGGTAAGGCAAGTACGCTGAAAGGGGACCCTATTGGAGAGCTTGAGAACCCTTACATTTTGCAAAATTCCTTCAAATACCCCTAAAATTGTACTTTTAGACTTTCAATTGTTGAGAGTATACTACTAGATTGGAACACACAGGTCCAATTCAACTTGAATTTAAGGACCTGTAGGATAAAGTTGTTAGAACATCACAAGACCTACAACATATGACAATGAAAATTGGATATTCTATAAGACCAATTAGAAAGCCATACTAATCATATGATTTGGTGCCACAAATGAGGCACAAGTTGAATCAAAACAGCCAAAACTACAAAAGATGCATGGTACAGATTGAAAATGTACGAAGTAAATTTTCAAAATTAGATTCTTTGCCTTTTAAGTAAATTAGATATCCTAAAGATGCAAAGTGTAAGAACCCCTGCAAGTTCTAACTCTGACAAACACTGGATTTGTTTCAATTTTGGATGTTTGACATTTTGTCAAGCACTTTGCATCCAAGCTTTGATACCACTATAATGTCCTTGGAACTCTACCCTCATAACACTGATTTCAACCTTTAGAAATTTTGTCAAACACTTGCCAAATGAAACCTAAAACTTGCTAATTGGTGATTCTTTTTGGTATTTTCAATGAAGATGATAATAATATGCATTCAATGGACTCAAATGAACATATGCAAAAGCCTGAATTGAGTTAAGGACGTAACACGGGGCATATATAAAATGCAATAAGATTGTTGTTGTGTACCAACAGCCAAGGGACATTAATGCAAATACTTGGCAAGCAACCAACCTAAGCA
Organism: Chamaecyparis obtusa; assembly: GCA_027943335.1. Taxonomy (NCBI): domain Eukaryota; kingdom Viridiplantae; phylum Streptophyta; class Pinopsida; order Cupressales; family Cupressaceae; genus Chamaecyparis; species Chamaecyparis obtusa. The sequence goes on from BSBK01004817.1 coordinate 569,541, forward strand.
ATTAAACACCTATAACAAGGAGGTATTTTAACAAACAAATCATATGTAGGTCCAAACACTTATATTGCAGCTTTTCAGACTGATTACAATGATTGAAAAATGAATAGGCATTATTACAAATAGTTGGCATTCAATACTTTCATACCCGGATTTCAATGTCAATGACTACAGGTCTGAAAACTGCTATGACGGAAAATTCTGGAAGTGCAAACTAGTAAGCAAAACCCAAAATAAATATTCTGCAATAAGTATGCCTTCTGCACTTGACCAACTTTAATCCCTACTTGATATAAACCCCACATGCCAAGAAGGCGGCACCGCAGCGTCACTGTTCACTTGGGTACTGTAGCAGCAATAAAAAAAAACTTGAAAACCGATATTAATTGCAGCAAATAAAGGCTGCAGGTCTGCCTTTGTTGGTTCTTCAATCTGCAATGTCTTCCTTCAAAATATGCTTCAAATTCCTATAAATTAATCTTAAAGCCCAATGCTAGATTCTGAAATGAATTCTACTCACAAAGAAGGCTTGAGTTTGCATCCAACCTTCAGCTTCCTAAGGGGTTTTTGTCCTTAGAAATCAGTCACTGATTTCCACAAACAATGGAGAAATAGTTTCAATATCCAATTCTCATAACATGTCTCAAATGAAAGGATGGCCTTGCTTATATAGCTTTTTAGTTGGTGAATGCTTGTACTTTTAGCAATGTGAGATAAAACATTCTTTAATTTTAATTCCTCCTGATGAAGTAGCTTCTTGAACAAGCTGAATAACTGAAGTGACTTTATATTATAAAGTTATTATAGTCACTTCTTAATTTAATTAATGATATGCACTTAATAATTAATTATCATTAAAGTATAACTTTAATAATAATTATAAATTTATAACTCCATCATTAATCATCACAAGTCAATTCTGACTTCATCAGGAGGTAGCCCACTACATTCACTGCTAACCAGGGTGCCTTACTAAAAATAGTAAATCCATCTCTATCAACCCTTGATTTACTATAATTAGTAAATCCCTGAATACCTAATCAAAATAAAGGTGCCAAAGGTCATCACTGTAATTGAGGCCAGTCCAGGTGCCTTTCCCAATATAGAAATGTTGGATAGATGACTTACTATAAATAGTAAGTGTACCAAATTGAACCAAACGAAGAGCAATCTTGAACGCTTTTGTACTCCGGAAGGGAAAGAGCCCCCTGTTCTGCCAACTGAGAACCCTCTAACCAACTGCCTTAGCCTACAAGGGCGAATAATAGGCTAATCCAAACGAACTCTGATGCTCACGAAAATGAGGACATTACACAAAGTGGTATGAAATTGGAAGGATTCTTGAAAAGAGTATCAAAGTTGAAAAAGTCACTTCAAGCATTACGGAAAACAATTACAACTGAAAATCTTATACCAGTTGTCTTGAGAGCACTACCCCCTTCCTTTCAATTGTTTGTGTCATGTCTGAAAAATGGCTTGAAAAAAGCCTATATTTGAAAAGTTGATGAATTTGCTTCAATAAGAAGCATTTCAACGTGAGATTGGCAACACACTAGACAATTAAGCTCTCGAATCACAACAATGTGGAAAGCAATCTATACATCATAACAATCCACCCAAAAGACAAGAAGAAACAAAACTACACCTCATAAGAAATGCCTCATTTGTGAAAAGAAGCAGCATACACTCCACAACTATTAATACTTCTTAGCCACTAATAATCTAATCGATAGAAGACACAACAAAATTCACAAGGGAAAACAAGAAGAATATGTAATGGAAGAACAAATCTCAAAAGCAACAAAGGAATGTTGCTTCTATAGAAGACTATTGAAAAGGTTTTGTAGGTTCAAGACTCACCAAGAAGAACTATACTTCAAGATCCTATCATGAAGAGCTATACATCAGCAAAGATGTTTTTGATGAGGAGAGTGGTTATAGCACATCTTCCTCACCATATCCTGCACCAAATAAAACACCAAACTATTCAAAGATAGAAAGAAATTTTTGACATTGAACAAGGAGGAGGTGGTGAAGATTGTTCCAAATAGAACAACCTCCATTATCATCCTCACCCACGTGCACAATATACTCAATTGGTATACCAGCACCATGAAGGATGTAAAGTTAAACATATTTTAGACATGTCTACTTTTAGGCCAAACATTCAAAGCACGATTCATGGCAAAGTTAGTTTGGCTATCATGGTCTTAGTGATATAGAATTGAGAACCAGAAACAGTGCAAGAAGCCCTGGAAAGCCCTTGAATTGAAGTCATGGAAAGATGCCAAGGATGTAGTACCAATCATTGATGAAGGATAATACATGCAAACTTGTTGATCTTCCACCAAGGAAGAAAGGCACTGATGCAAATGAGTGTTCAAGATAATATGCAAACTAGATAGAAGCACTAACAACTATAAGGCTCAACTTGAAGCAAAGGGGCATGCTGAGAAGAAAGGTATTGAATATGAAGAAGCATTGGGCCCAACCAAAAATATCAAAATCATCAAAATAATTTTGGCTCTACAATTTAGTTTGTTTGCTAAGTACATCAAATGGATGCAAAGAGTGTCTTCCTAAATGGAGATTTTAAGGAGGAGGTCTATATGACTCAACCAATGGGATGCTCTTCACCAAGTCGAGAGAAAAAGGTGTGCAAGCTTGTAAATCTCTCTAAAATCTGCAATAACCTCCAAGAGCTTGGTACACCAAGATCAAAAAGTGTCTCCCCTAATACAGATTCATTAGAAATCCATATAGTTATAATGCATAGTCACCTAGAGACGGGGAGACTTGGAGGTCTCGGACACTGGTACCGGTATTGGTACGGCTATTTTTCAAACATAGGAGACAGGCGTACTTGAAGACGACAATTTTTTTTAATATAATTTAATAATTTCCAAGAAATATCATAACATAGAGCTTTGAAAACAAGAAAACTGGAAGTTTTAAATATGAACATTAAAACCATTGAATCAAAATATCAAATCTGAAATTCAAATTACTAATAGTAATAGTAATGTCATTTACTCATTTAATATTGTGTCATATAGAGTCAAATAGTTCAAAACTCACACTGCAAACAAATAAAAAATAAATGTTTTGTTTTTATTACTTTTTAATATGCTTTTTCCTCTAGAGACGTGCGGGAGACGTCAAAATTCATGGCGGGAGACTTGGAGATGTCAAGAGACTTTGACACAAAGTCTCCACCCAAATTTGAAGTCTCTAGGTATGCACAAGGTCTCAGAGACGCGTCTTCATTTCCGAGACGCGTCTTGGAGTGGGTTGACAGGTCTCCGGGTGACTATGTTCTGATGTCTACCTTGAAGAGAAGGGAAGTGATAGTAGTATAGATTGTTTATGTCAGTGATCTAGTCATCACTAGAAGTTCTTAGAAGACAATTGAAGCAACAAAAACTGATCTTACGAGATTGTTCACCATAACAAATTTTAAGCTTTTGCATTGTTGCCTTGGACTAAAATTGTGGCAGTCAAAAATCCTATCTTTGTAACATAGATGAACTGTGCCAAGCCATTGTTCTAGAAGTTTAGAAAGGTAGAATGCAAATGTAATGTCCCCATTTTGAGCTAGCATTGGAGTTAGTGGATTTAGCCTATCATTGGGTCCTTGTAGGCTAATACTGGTGATTAGAGGACCCTGTTGTGGGTTTTGGCCCCTTTTTGAGGGACTTACTATTTATAGTAAGTCAACTTATGGTTCTACTGAGCTCGGAGGATTTAGAGGAGTTATATGATGCTTTCAGATTTTATTTCCGGCTTCCGGTTTGGACTCCAAGATTCTTGGAGGGAGCGTCTATTTTTAGTAAGTCACCCCGTCAGGCTCATTCGTCATCTTTCATCATCAGGATCACTCTCGTGCTGTCAGATTTTGATTATGATGCTTCCTTAGTATTTTTCGCAAGATGGGTGAATTATGATTATTATTTAATTAAATCGGCTAAGGTTGCCATTTTTATTGGGAATGTATTATGGGCATCTTAGTGTTATAGCTCGTTGGAACTGAGTTGAGAAGTTTTAAATCCTGAGCTCATAAAACAAGGACCCTATGTGTCAGAATAGCATTATTTTAATAAAAGGGTCATTTTCAGCATTAAAGTGAAGAGAAATATAATAGTTTATTATATTTCAAATGTGCAACCATAAAGCAAGTGGCTTTTAAGTGAAAAGTGTCATTGAGAAGCTATGGAAAAATATTATATATACAGCCTTATGAGAATTCGAACCTCATTCATGAACTTGTGATTTTATCGAAATTGGAGAGAGGAGAACATGGCTAGGGTTTGAGGATTGATTCCTCATTTTGCAATTTGAATCATTACTTGTTAATGTGGCAGTCAAAAGTCCTATCTTTGTAACATAGATGAACTATGCCAAGCCATTGTTCTAGAAGTTTAGAAAGGTAGAATGCAAACCATGCCAACACAAACAGACACAAGTTTGCAACTATCATGCACAAATCCATGACATTTAGGGCAATGCAACTCTCTATCACTAACTAATTGGGAGTCTTATTTACCTAACATACACAAGGCCAGATACCAACTACATTGTGAGTTATCTTCCAATGTTCATTCAAGAACCTAAAGTGTAAATAGAAATCAGCGAAGTGAATGTTGAGGTACATCCACGCTACAATGGAACATGTCATGGAATAAAAGCATAATGATCATTTTTTCCTGACATGATACATAGACGCTATGTACACAGATTCTCTAGATGATATGAAATCCACTCCAAGATTTGCTTTACCTTTGGGATAAATCTGATCTCATTGGGAGGTAAGAAGTAAACCACTATTGCACAATCTTCCATGAAAGAAAAAAATTACACAAGTGAAGTTTGTGAAAAACAATGATTTTGTTGCATATTGACAAGAAAGGGAATACTTTAGAAACAAACAATTTTGTTTTGCAATGAATAAGGGTGTTTTGGAACTTGTTTGCAATTTAGTATTTCATGAGCATATAAAGCACATTGAATTTCAATGTCATTTCATTTATGAACATGTTCAACACTATAATATTCAACTACAGTCTTGTTCTACTTAGAAGCAGTGTAACAACATTTTCATCAAATCACTGCCAATTGTGATGTTTGAAACCTTTCGACATTTTTTGACTTGTACTCTGAGAAAATGACGTAATAAGAGGTGAATCGTTAGTGTTCAACTATTGCATTATATAATAAATAATTATATTATTATTGTTAATACTATTAGTTATTAGTTGTTGATTATATCACTTGTTTATAAATTTATAATCAACGTTCCTTCTGTATATATTTTGCATTCTGCATTAATAAAGATGAAACTAACGAATAGTTGTTATACGTTAATAATATCATTTGTTGCTAATCAACATTCTCTTTTAATTTAACTGTGGGGCACATGCATATCACTATTTTTTCCTCTCATACATATACATTGCTACCAGGTTTGATAATTTTAATTCATGTAGGACGTTGATAAAAATTTGAAAATCCATAATTTCAAATAAGTAAAATTTCTATAGAAACTGAAAAGTGCAGACCAAATTGAACAAATCCAGCCAATCAAAGACTCAAAAGTAATCTGTATCCAGTCATATTTGGCAAAAAAGTCAAATTTGGTAACTAGGCTGCATAAGGGATCATTTGTCCACGATGTTAGGAGAGGTACTAGGAGTATTTGGTCTTCCACTAACATTGTTCAGCCATGCCCTCTTAGATTTTGTTAATGTACAATCATTTGGATTGCCTTTGTGAAAAACAAAGAGGCTATTATTCCAGTTCCTCTTCTACTTCCATTTTTTTTGCAAATTAGAGCTTTACTCTCAATTGCCATTCATAATATAGGACCTTCCTTCCTTAAGATTGCATTTATTGTATTATGATCTTTGCATTTACATTACTCCTGAATTTTAAGTTTCTGATTACTTTTGAGGGTTTTCATTTCAAATATTTGGTAACATTTTTAGCTCTCAAGGTTTGTTATTATGGTCCCCTTGTTCTTCGTGTCATTTGTGCATATTACTTATTGTATCTTGTCACAATATGAAGAGTCTGTATTCAATTTTGTTGACTTCTGATTTTGGAATGACATGTGGAATCTTCCAACGAACATACAAAAAAAGATAATTTGAAGTGAACAATGCTGCTTTTATGCTCGTGCAGCAGGAATTATTTCCATCCTAATTCATTATCTTCTAGTAGTTATCGCCAATTATTACTGACCTCCTCAAAGAAATAACCTACCAATTCAGTACAAAATGATGCCCTGCGATGACAAACTATCATTATATCAATTTCACATCTATTTTTCATAGATTTTAACAAAATATACAAAGCATAATGAACAAGCATATTTACATTTATTGTGAAAAGGCCTCAATGTAACCATCTTTCTAGAACATTTATTTATAAGGTAAATACTCACACATTACAGTTGACTATTGAAGATCATTTATTTGTATAAATCCTTAATAAGCGGAGCATTGTACAGGGCAAAAGAAACTATGAGAAACAGTTTAGAGCCAACAAGAATGCAAATTTTAAATCTTTCAGCTTTTCACATCATTACAAATTAGTCTTCCTGTGATGGAAATTGGAATTTAGAAACCCCCTATTGATTTTCTAAATATAAGCATGTAAATACTACTCCTCTGAAGTAACTTGTCATGGATCTCCTCAGAAGGATTTGATAAAGATACTTACTTCTGTATTTTTGGAACCCTCGTGTGAAAAGGCTTCAGCAGCAGCAATAGCAGCCGCAGCCGTGACTCCAGCAGGAGAAAAACCTTCAATTAAAAGGGTGGGAAACAACTTCTTCAGGTCAGCATATTCATTATCATCAATTTTTTCATTCAAGTGCACTTGATTTCTCTTAGCTTTTGCTGTCATCCATTTTGAAACATCATCATTGAAGTTCCTCCAAAGGTATAAAAACAAATCAGTATTATCTGAATCCTTGGCAGTATTTAATTGCTTCTCCCATTCTTCATCTGGCATCCCACCTGCAGATGCCAAGAGCAATGAACTGCGGAGTTCTTTAAGTTTGATTCCCAACTCCTGAAGCAACAACAAGCATTAGCTTATATATCAGTGATCATAGGAAACAGAAAACACACTACATGAAAAACATCCTCCATAAAATCATTATTATATCTGTGATAGCATGTCTACTGAAAATACCCTTGTGCTTTAAAAGACAGATACTATTGTGACCCAATAAATTCATATTTTGCATATCACTTAATTTCATCTGTGCGGGCATTTCATCTCCTATTTCGTCCAAAAAAAGTGACTATTCACTGTTGTATAGCTGCACTTAAAATATTCTGTCAAATAATGCACACTTAACACAACCTACCATGATTTGGACTCCAAATAAAGGAAAATTAATAACAAGTTCAAGGAGCTATGTTGGATCAAACAGCACACTTCATATCTACGCAAGGCTTTTAATTGAGAGCATATAGCACTCTTTGTTGCCCTGCCTGCTGCTTGTTCAGTGGACACTTTTAAACCCAAACAGAGAATCACCTTAGATCTCATATCATTCACTTCTTTCTTTCTCTTTAAACGTGGATATGTGGTTCTCATTATTTTCATAGTTGAAAAATTTTAGGCTTTTCATCTTTCATCCTAGATATTTAGGTGTCAAATCAGTAATATTAATAAAATTAAATATGCAGAGAAGAAGAAAATGTTAAAAGAAAAATATTTATTGGCTGCTAACATCTGATGAATAGTGAAAGGCCCTCTTTACAAGCTATAATACAAACTTATGCTGCTATCCTCAAATCACATATTTCTTCTATGAACATCCTCAATGTCCTAAACATTACAGCGATCAGTAACCCTTCAATTCTCAGATAAGCAAACAATAATATATTCAAACTATTTGAAGATTTTTGGACAAAAAAGGCTATGAGAGATAGGATACTAATCCAAAGATAGCATTGAGGGACAGCATCAAAACAATAGATGTAGCATCGAATTTAATTTCCACAAAATTCCTAATTTTGAGCATAAAGATCATTTATTGTCTTTGCTGGGCAGATTGGAATTTGATGCTATAGTATTTCAGGAGCTCACAAAATTGGTACTTGTGTAGTTAGGAAATTATGTTTCTACTTCAACCATTTTTTCTCTCGTTTGACATGTGACAAATTTAGTGACAGAAATAGTGTATTAAAAACATATCTTACAACTGATGTCATTGAGGACATTAACATGTCCAGAGATGCTTTGAGTCTTGATCATTGGGACTGAATTGAAACTCCCAATGAGCTTTGACTTCAGGGATAGATGCTCTGGCCAATTTATTATGTACTTACTTTTTGACTATTAATGTACCTGTATTAACCACTTTAATTGCTGTGCTCACTAGAGTATTCTATTGTTGACTATTTAGATCAACCGTAGATGAATAATTTGCTAGTGAACAGACTGCTCAACCAGTTCTTAACCTTTCTATTCCATGCCATGATGATTTCTCACCTTATTATAAATTAGTTAATGACATGTGCTATTATACTGTTTGATGTATGCATTGGCTGGAAATTGATTTTCCACGAGTGACTCAAACTTAAAATATTCCTTTCTTGAATTTGAGATTCAGAAGAAGGTTTCTGGTGGTGGGATGGTGAAAAATAATCTTCAACTGCTGAGATTCCTTCTTCCTCATGGGATTGGTCTCACAATGTGTTGATAACCTTTACTTGGTCTTTTGATTGATTTCATTTTTTCAGTTCTTTCTTTGGTTGGGTTTTTGAGTATATGTTGGGGCTTTTATTTTTATTTGTTTTCTCATGTGTTACAAGCCTGGTATTCTCGGCCCTTTTGGGTCATTTCCCCACTGGAAGTGAAGTACTTTGACTGTCAAAAGTTTCAGAGCTGTCCAATCTTTAAGGATGTATTCGGGATTGCACTGGTTTGGGTAAAAATTCTAGTATTGATGGCGGAAAATCATATAAAACTGCTCTGTTTTGTGGTGAAACCTTGAAGCTCCAAAAAGGGCTGCATTTGAGGATGGAAGGGGAGAACAAAGAGATGCTAAGCAAGGTAACATTTCTACATTCACCTTAAAGTAAAATCCGAAAGAAGAGAAGTTGAAAGCCATTGAAAATGAGGAAAATAGATTAAAGAATGTTGGTATCTTCTTCGTTTGTCTATGTACAGCTTTTTATCTTCAGTTTGTGGCATAAAACTTGGATTGTATGTTAGTACATACATAATTATTCTAAATCCATTAAGGATTTTTTTTGTTTGTTTCAACTTCAAGAATTGAAGTAGAAAAGAATTATTTCTAAGAATTTTGAAATGGGGGGAAGTCTGCTTTTAGGGCTTTGCCTTGGGACCTTGTTATCTAGCTAGAAGATGTGACGAATTTTTCCTCGTCAAGGAGGATTGAGTTTGACTTTCCTCCCTTTGTTTGGTTTTTGCTTCCTTGGCTACTCAAACCTTTAGGTGTAGCTATTAAAATTGAATACGCTAAATTTACTTTGCCCTATATGAATTCGAAAGTTCTCGTTTCTATGAATATGTCAAGAATTGTCTGGATAAAATGCATTTATATTGCATGTTAGAGAAGTTGTAATTAAGACTAATGGTTTAGGGGGTCTGAGCTCATGTTCTTATGTAAAAATAATGGGCATGTTAGAGCTAACTGCACTAACTTTCCTAATAGGAAGATAGATTATAGTAATGGCTATAATTTTAAGAATATAAATTAACAGGGGTGAAAGTAGAAAAGCACATATTGTTCTTGATCCTATTAATAGATTCCCTCGTTGGGATAATGTCAAATATGAAGTAATAAGAGTTATCATTCTTTTTGAAAATAAACCTATTTCTAATAGCATACCTTTGAGTGAAGATTATAAAGGTTTTGCCAAGTCTGCAATCCATGGGGCTTTGGTTAGTAGTGTGGAGGTTGATGAATCTCTAGAGAGGAAGGCTTGCTTAGAGTCTTTTGTAAATTGTTTAAGTTGGTCCCAATCTAGTATGGGTGCTAACAAGTCCAAGAGAGTTGCTGCTAAAAGGAATAAATTTAATATTGAATTGCAAGAAGATAAATTTAGTCTTAGCCTGTCATGATAGCCCTAATATTGGTGTCACTTCTCCTTCAACCCTTCTAGAAGGTGTTAAAAAGGGGTGTTAAAGTTACCTCCTGGTTTTGAGCATTTATATAGAGGGAACAAGGGTTCCTCTTCTTAGGGCTCTTGTGTGTTTTTTAGCTTCATGAAAATTGTCAACTGGAATGTTGGAGGTTTAAAAGCTTTAGATAGTTGGTTTGTTGTCAGATCTTTTTGCCAAGCAAAGAAGAATGACATCAACTTTTCTTTTTTGCAAAACGTCGAGTCTATTAGGCTATTTTTAGAAACAAATCTCGATTTCCATTGGCTAGGGGCTACATTGATTATGTTTGGCCATTGTTGTTGTTAAATCAGGATCGTCCTATAGAGAATATATGTGAGTGTTGTAGTGAAATAGATTACCATTGTGATTGATCTTTTCACCAGCCATCAATATGCATTTATATCCTTTGAATAGTCATGTCTTGAAGACCCATGACCATACGTGGCTTATGCTACATAGGGTCATGACCCTTCATGACCGATTGGTAATATTATATTGTAACATATACAAATATCAAATGCTCTTAATATATATATATATAATCGACTATTAGATTAATATAATTATATCAATCAATTCGATGCTATATTTCAACACTCCCTCTTAGCGAGAGGAGATTGATATTCACAAGAAGTGAGTGTTATTGAAATCTACGACTTAGTTCAGGGCTAGATTTCTTTTAAATAACACATAACCACTTTCAATCAAGATTTCTGGCATAATCCGGAACATAACTCAACCTGATAAGAAATTTATCAAAATCCCCGACCAATTCGGAACTGGATTTAATGATAAATATAGGTGTCGAGATATCCGGCGCAATCTGGATCAAAACTTGAACCATTCGTTATCATGATCCCCGACTAAATTCGGAACTAGATTAGATGATAACTTACACACAACTTCATATCAAGATATCCGACACAGCTCGGGACATCATCATGATGTACTCATCCTGATAGAAGAGTTATCGCAATCCCCGACCAATTCGGAACAAGATTTAGCGATAACAATCAAGATATTCGGCACAATCCGAATCAAAACTTGATTCACATGTTATAATCCCCGACCAATTCGGAACTGGATTTAACAACTCAAAAATTCAATGTCAGGAATAGTGACTACAATACATAGTCATACCTAACACTAGGTTAAGCTATTGTCTAAGTCATCACCTAGTAATAGTAACCCAACACATATGAAAGATCGTCACCTTTCATAATATAACACAAAAAGAATGGGTCCATAAAGTCACACATATGACATCCACCTTGACTCTTCTCAGAGGGTGGATCGACCATGGCTCATCCCAGAGAGTGGAAACCAAGACTTCCACCTTAGACTTATCTATCAAAGACAAGAATCATTTAATATACAAAATGATGAATCACAGAAGCTGAAACCTTCTTTTCAGCTAAGGCTTTACTCCTCAACATACCAAGGTTATCTGAAAGTACACAATCTCCTTTCTAGCAAGGGGTTTGGTGAGAATATCAGCCATTTGTTCTCCACTGAATTCTGAGCTTACAAAGTATACACTTTCTAGCAAGGGGTTTGGTGAGAATACCAGCCATTTGTTCTCCACTGAATTCTGAGCTTACAAAGTATACACCATAGTCTTGGTGAATTTTGAGGTTACAAAGTATACACCATCTTGACATGGTACACTCCCTCTGAATTTGTGTGACCAAGATCATGGGGTGCCAACTTAATTTGATCTTCTAGCTTCTCCCTTTGACATATAGCCTTCTCACATGGTAATAATCATAATTCTCTGCTAAAATTTCTTGATTACTAAAAATTTTAACTCCCTCTGAATCAAGATCCTCGAATGTCTACTGATGCAGATCCTTTAACTTCTCCCTCTGTCACGAAGGCATACCTGTTTATATACTCAACTAAGTGTCACTGCAAGATGCCACTTCATACCTTCCTTCCTGAGAGAACCAATACAAATAATCTGAATAGTCACAAGGTGACATCAGCTAGCATAATCTTTTCCAAGGCCACAACATTAACACTCCCTCTTGGACTTAAGGGAAGATAATAAAGATCTCTAGTATGATGTTTATCATGATGTACGGAATGCCTTAATCAGAGATTCTATCCACATGCATCTCATAGGCGATTTTATCCACGAGTTCCCACAACTATAATCTTAGAATTCTTTTACCTTTAATAGTGAACTCCCACTCAATAAATATAATCGGGTTTGTCACAAGTTGACTGAATCATCTATTTCCTTAGAAGCTAAATTTTGCCAACTTCTTGACCTTTCTGAAGATGTCAAACTCCTCTGAATCTGATATCAATCTTCTTTTTCCTGCAGGAGTATCCCCGAAAAAGATCAAGGCAAATAGTTCTTATAGTACATATAGAAATAAAAATAAGAGAGAGACTACAATGAGTAGATAAATGTAATACTTATCTGTACATCAACATCCTTGATAGTCCTCGTCATCGCTAACATGTTCATCTTAATGGAAATGTAATGTCCCCACTTTAGCAGTTGACCAAGCGTGTGTGCGTTAGCCTTGTTCTACATGGTCCCGAGGGCTAACGAAGGGTTTAAGGGGATCCTGGAGTGTTTTGGCCTAGTCATTTCCGGTTTGGGCCAAAATGAAGTTGATTTACTCAGTTTCAGGCATACTTACTATTTTTAGTAAGTCAACAGGACACAGTGGAGGCCAGTCTTGGTGATTGGATTTGATACTCTTCGGTGAGAGCTTTCCGACAAGCTATCACTTGCATTATTCGGAGTCCGATTGCTAATACATTTTAATGCCTGAAGTTTTATTAAAGTAACATTTAATTTAATTGTAAAATATTAAAGTGTTACTTTAATATTTATTTTATGGGGATGTGTACCCAAGGGAGACATAAGGGGATATTTTAATATATGTTTTATATTGCACATCTTTTATCCCACATTGGCCATGAGAGTTGAACCGACCCTTGGAAATAGAATAAAAGGAAGCGTTTGTGGCTTCATGAAGGGAGTTGAATATGAGAAGAAATTGGTATGGGAGTTGCAGATCCGTTCTTGGCATTTGAGGACGTTTATCCTCTCTTGTGACATTCTAGACGTCATTCCCTTGGGGTTTGGCCTTTGGAATCCAGTGTTCTCAGCTTCATTATCAGGCAGATTGGGTGCATTTCCAGCTGAAGACAAACCGTTCCTGTAGCACAGCACTATTAAGTTCCTGTAGCAGCGATACTGTAGCAGCGCGATACTGTAGCAAGTTCCTGTAGCAGCGACACTGTAGCAGCGCGGTACTATAGCAAGTTCCTGTAGCAGTGCGAGTACTGTAGCAGCGCGGTACTGTAGCAGTCCGAATCACTGTAGCGCGGTACTGTAGCAGCGGGTTACTGTAGCAACAAGTTCCTGTAGCAGTCTGAATTACTGTAGCGTGGTACTGTAGCAGTCCAGGAACATTATAGCTATGAGTTACTGTAGCAATTTTCAGAACTATTAACACTGTTGTAGCTGCAATGGGTATGGACCATCATTGAACTCTATAGTTGTTATAATGTGTTGAGTTTAATAAGATATGTTAGATATGGTAGTTGTAATTTCCTAATAATCTGAAACAAGAAATAAATGAACGGTCATTGTTATTAGCTGCATATGGTTTCATGTTGCCTTCTACTGATATCTCATACAAAATACAACAATCTTGAGGACTATTAAACAACATCAATCTGGAAAAAACATAAGGACAGTTGCAGGCCAACTGTTTGACAAAATGACAGGAAGAAACAGACTCTAGAATTACAGAACCAGGCAGCATATTACAGGAAACAATGTCAATACAAATACCTGATGTTGAGTCCAATATTGAAATGCAGATGGTATCAATTTCTCTTTCATGTAAGGAATGAAACTAGCAGGTGATCACATTACTCGGCTTTGAGTCCATCATAATGCGAATATGGCTTAATACAGTTGTATGTTGGGATGTGATTGCAGGATTCCCACAAAGACAAATGATAGATGTGAACCATGTGTAAATTCTGTCTAATTCTAGACAATGCCTGTCAAATAATGCCCGATATGTTATTAACTGCATAGAGCTCATGACCAACAAAACTCTCTGGTGACAACATCAATGAATATTTTGACACAGGTACAATTGCATTTGGTTGTCTGAAAAAAATGATACGACAAAGATATGGAGGTCGTCCTTCATTGGAGCCGTCTATGGATAACTTTCTTGGGCAAACTATTGTTCAGTTTATTCGTTGACTTTGTGGAGTTGACTGCAATTTTACAATTTTCACAAAATGACATGCCACTAATATTGACTCTTTAATCATCCCACACACAATAAAGTTGTCCAAACCACTCATAATCTTAGTTCCAATGCCAACCTAACCCACCAATCTTCCTCGACGTTCCTTCTCATTCGTATCTCTCGTTTAAAGATTTCCACTATATTACTCTGTTACGGGTGGGCTGCAATACCATCGTTCAATCTCTGTTTCGATTGGTCTCATTGTACCACCTTCGCAGAACTAAGATGTTGAATAAGTTACAACAAAATATAAATACTCGGTCCCTGGAATAGAAACACACATCCATGGCTACACGCCACACCCTAGACTTAATCACCAGCAATTCTTCTGAAATACATCACTCATATTGCAAGCTCAATGGGATATAAGGCTGCATTTGGTTCAACTCTTTGAGCAACTATAAGATGTATATACATCAACCTTCAGACATGGTTCCTTATCTCTGACTGGTAGAAACTATTGCATACTTACTATGTATGTATATAGTTACATGGTTGGCTCTTCTACTCATAGAAAGTAATCTCAACCAGAGTCACCAGTCCCAACATACCGTTAAGTGATGATAGATAACATAAGAAACTAGGCAGTGCTACTTGACGATAATAATGATCATCACTGTTGTTGATCGTAATTGTTTTGATTATTATAACTTGTTCCTCCAACTTTAACGGCTGTCCATTCTCTAAATGTTCCTTCCATTGATCATGTGGTTATTAGGATTGATTTTCTTCAGATTTAACTGCAAAAGACTTTGAGTCTATTTAATAAGCATCAATGTGTAATGTCCACAATTTCCTCTACATGCCCTTTTGTCAAATATTGTTCCTATTGTAATTTTGTCAAGCAATATCCATGGGCTCTATAACTCACTTGATGATTAGATATTATCTCGAGTATTTTTGCATGGCACGAACTAGTTATGTTCTGGGGTTGCTAGGATTTATCTCGATCATTGGGAATCCCATCTCCAAAGAGTATTCCCATTATCTATCTTATCCCTTTCTTGATAATGCCTCTCTAAATTTGATATAACTTTCACTATTACGATCAACTGAGGATTGTTGTTACTATCCGGACATCTATATATAATGATCAGTTATTTATTTATTTGTTATCGGGAGATCTCCATATGGTACTATAATCAAGGAGTATCAGGTTTAGCATGATGAGCATATATTGCTACATTGTGTTCACAGTCTTTCCAATCACCGATACCACAGCGATAGAGGGAAGTGTGTTCTCCCTCCATTGTCTCGACTTGTTACCTGTGTATATACCTCTCCATACAATACTTATCTCACCACTACTGATTCCTATATGCATTTGCGGCAGTGATTAATATCATCGTGGTAATTATCGATGTGTACTATGCCAAGAGTATGAAGATCACTGTCATCCGATAGTATTATGATTGCTATGTCAATACGTAAATTTCTATCGTCCTCCCTGTCTTTGTTGGTACTGACTGGATTTGAATATTTGTTCTGATCAAATCCTGAACGGTTCTTCTTTACAATCATTGATCGTTGATTGGCTCTCTTGACTGGAAGTGATTTGATTATCTGGTGTTTTTCCCGTGGCCGGTTTTATTTCTCTTCTTTTCATAATGGTAATGGTGATGAGCAGTGGGGATCGATTTGAATATATTGCCGCTATTTCAAATATATTTTTCTAATGCATACGTTGTTTCACTTTTAATAAGTCCACCTGCGACCATTTTGATGAGGGCACCAACAATGAGACTTCTCAGGGAATTAATCAAGCCAACCACCGAAACAATAGCACAGCCGGACAAAGAAAAGAAACTAGTCTTTAGGATCTTCCTTTAAGCGGTTAAGCTTTGTTCAAAGGAACTTGGCTCTGATACCATGTTGTTAAATCAAGATCGTCCTTTAGAGAATATATGTGAGTGTTGTAGTGAAATAGATTACCATTGTGATTGATCTTTTCACCAACCATCAATATGCATTTATATCCTTTAAATAGTCATGTCTTGAAGAGCCATGACCATACGTGGCTTATGCTACGTAGGGTCATGACCCTTCATGACCGATTGGTAATATTATATTGTAACATATACAAATATCAAATGCTCTTAATATATATATATATATATATAATCGACTATTAGATTAATATAATTATATCAATCAATTCGATGCTATATTTCAACAATTGTAAAGCAAAAGGGGGTATTGTTATTCTGGTCAAAAGTAAGCATGTTGATTAAATTATTTAAGAAGGTTCTTCTCCATGGTATAGGGCTGTTTGGTTAAGATCACTTCAATGATAAGAATTTCGGTATTTGCCCAGTTTATACTTCTAACTATTATAATGTAAGGTCCAATTTATGGATGTCATTAGGTTCCAACCTACCTGAAATTCCTTGGGTTTTTGGAGGAGAATTTGACATGGTGGAGTACAGAGATAATAAGTTAGAAGGTTTAAAGTTTGGCTGGAAAAGAAAAGAGCTTCTGTAAGAACCCAGCTGGTTCTAACTCTAACAAACACCAAATTGCTTTACTTTTCACATGTTTGACATTTTATCAAACACTTTTGCGTGAAACCTTTATCTTGCTGCCATTTATTTTCAGATTGCTTTTGCTTGCTTGAAATGGTTTCAAATGTAGTTTAGATGCTTGCATATAATTATTAAGAAATCCACGCGAAGAACTAAAATGCAAATGCAATCCTTTTTTAGTTTTTCAAATGCAAAAACATATGATTTCTACATGTAAAATGTGCACCTCAGCCAAAGGGCATTTCCACAAACACTTGGCATGCAATCTAATAAACCTACAACCAAAGGGCATTTTCACAAAGACTTGGCATGCAATCTAATAAACCTACAGCCAAAAGGGCATTTTCACAAACAGTTGGCATGTTAACTCCAAGCTTCCTTTAATTGAAAGAGATGCAAGTAATAACAATGTAAATACTTGCATATATATAAGAAATAAAAAACCTGAAATGAACTGTGTTGATATTTTGGCCTTTACGGCAAATATCCAATGGTTTGGGAATTTCGATAGGTATAAATAATAATATTAAATATTAGAGAATATTTAACATTCATTGTTTATAATATAAATCGATTTGAGGGCCCCTCTTGGTTAAAAGATTTATTATTTATTAATGCATATATATGATAATAAATAAAGGTTATTTATCATTTACTTGGAGGGTCCAAGTCAGCCACCTTGGTAAGGTAGAGTTTAGCATTTGGTACCATATATATGCATGATCGAATCTTGGAGGAGAATCATCAAAAACATAACATGATTCTCTCCTTCAAGGATCGATTGGAAAAGTGCTGGAGCAAGTTCATGCATTGAGCGAACTAAGCTGAAACAAGAGAAGCAAATATACATAGAGCGGTTATGTATAGAAGCAGCGACATATACAGATGATATTCGGGGCTGCTACCAAGTAGTGCAGAAGCGGCTATGTATAGAAGCAGCAAATCGGATGTATGATGCAGACTTGTTAATGCATAAGCTGCGATTTGCATCAGCCGCCAAGTGCAGGCATTAACAGCGAATGCACTGCATATATACATAAATTACTAAGTGCAGCTCGATAACACCTTGTTGATCAGATCTGGGCAGATCAGTGACCTCTTGAAGCTGAGTTAAATAAAGCCCTAGGTGGGGATGGCATCATTTCCGGGTACTTTCTTTCCTTCTTTGTGATTACTATTTTATATCGTGTGCTTAGTGTTTGGAGGACCTCTGTAGTTTGATCATTCCTTGATAAATCTAGAAAATACTAACATGGTATCAGAGCCTAGGTAGAGGAAAGATCTTTTCAGACTTAGGAATACAAACTAACTCTTTCAAAACTAAGAAACTCTATGGCAACTAGGGTTTGGTCTAAAATTGTAATGAGGGTTCTTTATTTACAATATCATTGGTTGTCTTCTATGGGAAAACTTATTAGTTCTCATTGGCTGAAAAGTTATGGGTCGAACTCAAGATTCTTGCATTGATCTAGAGGGAGTAAATCATCTTAAGTTAAAATGCATGGCATGTATGATCCAGAGGGAGTATAATCATGAACTCTAGTGATAGGATCATAGCTGGTTAGTGTCAGAACTAATACCTTGCATATCTAGCTAATAATCTGCTATTAGCACAAATGGGATGCATACTTCACATGGTATTGCAATATACCTTCATATTGTTTGGCATGTGTTGTATGGAAACTTCAACTGTTTCACTTTGGTATACACATACTGGTTTTATGCATTTACATTGGCATTATTAATGTGTAGGAAGTACACTTGGCATATCAATCTTACAGCATTGATTCATTGGTTATAATATACCTTGGCATGTATGTGTGGAATTATCTATAGAGAATATGATTCTTCGTTAATAGCTGATCGGATCAACTATTTGGAATGTTTGCTTAGCTGATTAACAGCATACTTTGCCCAGACATATGTTATCTTTTATGCTGTCATAAAGGGACATTCACTGCAGATTGTTAGCCTTTTGATGTATAGGCACATACATTGGCTTTATATAACTCTGGCTGCATATTGGCATATGTTTTACATTAACCAATTAACCTCCTAGTGCATATTATCTTCTCTTAAGGCATATTTTCAGATTGCCCTTTAGTTATTGGTTAGATTCAGAAACATACCTTGAGAGGGAGTTTTGATCTTGTTAGAGGGAGAAGATACGATTATCCAGAAGGAGTAGGCCACCTTGAGTAACATATACCTTGGTATGACTTGATTATGGGTATGTGGCTTAAGAGGGAGTTCATTCATGGGCTCACTTAATTATGTGTTATGAACTCCTTCCTTATGTCATGCTGATTACTTGCTATGGAAGTCTATTTTGCATTGACATATTTATGTTTTGTATGCATGGAGGCATACTTTACCTTAGTATATGTTTTACTTATGTATGAGAAAATTCACAGCTGATTGTTAGTATAACTGATTAACTGTTCTCTTTATTGATGCATGGGTGCATACATTATTGGTTAATGAATGTTGGAACATACTTACATTGGCATATGTTGTGTATGTTAAAATTGGCATATTTTGTGTGTATGGGAACATACATTATAATAATTAGAGATAATGTTGTGGATATATGTTATCCTTTATATATGTCTTGCTATTGATCATATATATGTATGGATACACTTCTTTATATTGCATCTTGTTGTGATCACATTGCACCTGGATAAATTTGGTTACCTTTAGGTGGTGAAGACTTATGTGATTACTCTTATGCTTATGGCTAAGACTTGTCTATAGATGCTGGATGAATTATGCTGGTTCTATGAGAAAACTGCATTTGGATATTGGCTACTTAATATGATTGTATGGAGCATACGTCATTTGTATACTTTAGCTTGTGAAGCATACTTTAATGGATTATTGTGTATGAATGGATCATACTTTCTTTTATAGCTTTGTCTATATTTACTGATTATAGCTGAGACTATATTACATGTGGTTCTATGTGTGAACACATTTTCTTTACATTGAGCTTGAAACTTATGATCATATTGGTTACTCTTATACTTATGTGGATTCATGAGATAAGATTTTGATTATGAGATACATTTGGTAGTGTCTAATTCATTTGGTTACATCTATGCATATGGCTAAGTTGTTTCTTATGAATTGGATACTTAGAGAATATCATGGACTTGATATTCTTCTCATGGATCAAGGATCCATTGTTGAGCATATGGTGACATCATGGACTTGATGTCGGGAGACCATCACTCCGAGCATTTGGTGAATATCATGGACTTGATATTCGCTAGACCAATGCTCGAGGATATCATGGACTTGATATCTCGTGGATCAGGGATCCACATCTAAGTAATTGGTGGACATCATGGACTTGATGTCTGGAGACCATTACTCCGAGCACTTGGTGAATATCATGGACTTGATATCTCGTGGATCAGGGATCCACATCTAAGTAATTGGTGGACATCATGGACTTGATGTCTGGAGACCATTACTCCGAGCACTTGGTGAATATCATGGACTTGATATTCGTTAGACCAATGCTCGAGGATATCATGGATTTGATATCTCTTGGATCAGGGATCCACACTTGAGTATATGGTGGACATCATGGACTTGATGTCTGGAGGCCATTGCTTTGAGCTTTTGGTGAATATCATGGACTTGATATTTGTTAGACCAATGCTCTTAACATCATGGACTTGATGTTGGTTTGATGTCATGAACTTGACATCTCTTGAGTCTTGGTGACTCATGGATTTAGTTATCCACCAATTGGATGGTATACATCATAGACTTGATGATACCCTGAATATCATGGACTTGATATTCTATTGGCAGAGTCAAGAGGACTTGTGGATTTAGTTATCCACAAATTGGATAGAATACATCATGAATTTGATGATAACTTGTGTTTGGAAAGTATCATGGACTTGATACTACCTTGAATATCATGGACTTGATATTCAAAAGAGTCAAGGTGACTAGTGGATCTAGGAAATTCACAAATTGATTGAAACTATTTGATATCATGGACTTGATATCACTTATGGTTCATAAGCATCATGGACTGGATGTTATCATGAATATCATGGACTTGATATTCTTGGGTCGTGGAGACTAGCGGATCTAGGAGATCCACATTTGGATGGTAAGCATCATATGATATGATGTTTCTCATATGAATATGAGATGTATGGTTGAGGAATAATGAAGAACAGTTGTGTTCTCATTATATCTTGTAGATAGAGATCTACTATCATAGATGAGAGATCTATGGCATCATTGGATAAGGAATCCATTTTTTGTTATTTGAGTCACGGAGACTCGTGGATTTAGGAAACCTAAATCCATTTTCTAAATCCACACCAGTTGGTAAACATCTTGTGATTTGATGTTACCATGATTTTCATATGGATATGAAATCAATGATTGAAATTGGTAGAATGGAGATCTACCTTCCTAGATGAGAGATCTATGAAATCCATTTTGGATATGTTTTGTGATGAAGAATCCATGAGTGGATCTTTGCCTCAAGACCAAGAGGGAGTGTCGATATTTTGGCCTTTACGGCAAATATCCAATGGCTTGGGAATTTTGATAGGGATAAATAATAATATTAAATATTGGAGAATATTTAAATATTCATTGTTTATAATATAAATCGATTTGAGGGCCCCTCTTGGTTAAAAGATTTATTATTTATTAATGCATATATATGATAATAAATAAAGGTTATTTATTATTTACTTGGAGGGCCCAAGTCGGCCACCTTGGTAAGGTAGAGTTTAGCATTTGGTACCATATATATGCATGATCGAATCTTGGAGGAGAATCATCAAAAACATAACATGATTCTCTCCTTCAAGGATCGATTGGAAAAGTGCTGGAGCAAATTCATGCATTGAGCGAACTAAGCTGGAACAAGAGAAGCAAATATACATAGAGCGGTTATGTATAGAAGCAGCGACATATCCAGATGATATTCAGGGCTGCTACCAAGTAGTGCAGAAGTGGCTATGTATAGAAGCAGCAAATCGGATGTATGATGCAGACTTGTTAATGCATAAGCTGCAATTTGCATCAGCCGCCAGGTGCAGGCATTAACAGTGAATGCACTGCATATATACATAAATTACTAAGTGCAGTTCGATAACACCTTGTTGATCAGATCTGGGCAGATCACTGACTTCTTGAAGCTGAGTTAAATAAAGCCCTAGGTGGGGATGGCATCATTTCTGGGTACTTTCTTTCCTTCTTTGTGATTACTATTTTATATCCTCTGCTTAGTGTTTGGAAGACCTCTATAGTTTCATCATTCCTTGATAAATCTGAAAAATACTAACAAACTGCAGGTATGAAAACTATTATGACAGCAACTTCTGGAACTACAAACTGGCAATCAAAGTCCCATAAATATTCTCCAACATGTATGTAATTTGCACTTGACAAACTTTAACCATTGCTTGATATAGACCCCACGTGCCAAGAGGAAATTACTATAGCAACTACTGTTCAAAGTATTGTAGCAGCTACTGTTCAAAATACTGTAACGTCACTATTCACAAGTACTGTAGCAGCTACTAAATAGTTAAATCTGATAAAGAATGGCTGCCAAGAATGAATCGCCAGGTCTGCTGTAGATATACCTTCCAATCCTTCAAACCCTAGATGAAATACTTCACTTTTAAGCACAAATAGAACTCCTGAATGAAGCTCACTTGAATGGCAAATTCACTAGATATTTTACCAACTCAAATGGCTGCAATAACATGGAAGAATTCTCAATTCTTCAAGGAATTGCAGAAACCCTTGGAAATTTGAAAGTCTTCACAAGAACACAAGCAAAATTCATCAATCACATTTTCTCTCGTCAATAGCAAATATCAATATCCAAGAATGATTTCATTTGCAACAAGCCATTGCTTTTATAATAATAAAACAAATCTTCCTTATCACTCCAATAGTTAGCTTCATGAAGATACTTTTCACTTAAATGCCTTTTGCTTTATACTTAGGCACATATTTAAATAATAGAATTTATTAACTCCCTTTGGCTCCAAAAATGACATTTTCATCAATATCATGATATTCTGGCACACAAGGTCATTGTTTCTTGTGCCCAAGATTTAAAGTTTTTCAGCCCAGTTACAACGAGCTATGACACTAAGGTCACCAATATACAATACCAACAAAAATAGCAACCTTAGCGTATTTAATTAAATAATTATCATAATTCACCCGTCTTGCAAAAATGATTGAAGAAGCATCAGAATCATAATTTGACAACACACGAGTGATCCCGATGAAGAAAGTCGAGGAATAAACCTGACGGGGTGACTTACTAAAAATAGACGCTCCCTCCAAGATTCTTGGAGCCCAAACCGAAAGCCAAAAATAAAAACTGACAGCATCATTCAACTCCTCTAACTCATTTGAGCTCATCGAAACCATCCCATGACTTACTATAAATAGTAAGTCCCACCAAACATAGCCATAACCCTCAACAGGGTACTCTAATCACCAGTATTAGCCTACAAGGACCCAGTAATAGGCTAAATCCATCCACTATCATGGTCACGCTAGAAAGGGGACATTACAACTTCTCTTCTAGTCCAATTTTAAAAGAAGGTTTAACTTATGTGACACTTTGACTGGTGGTACAATAAAAATATTTGGTTCAAACGGCCTAATATGCAGAAAGGTAACAAAAGGGTTTGTAAATTGTATGAATTTTATTTTGGTAAGTTCTTTTTCAAAAAAATTCTAGATGAATAGTTGGTTGCAGTCAAGTATTGCCTTTCTCTCTTTCTAATCATTATCTAGTTGAATGAGATTGATTTTATTGTTGCTCTCTTTAAGGTTATTTTTGCTTTTCATGGGTTGTTGAAGCTATTGTTCCCATACAGAAAATAGTACTAAGTCACATTTATCAAATCCTCATTTATCTACCCTTGCCATGTTTCCAAATCTTATCTTCTATACATTGTCTTATTGGTTCATTTTAATAATTCTACAAGATCATAAATTCAAATAATTCGAAAAATCAATGTGCTAATGCAAAAAGCAATGAAAGATGGCAAAGCAAAGAAATGTGCCTAAACAAAGCAAAAGATGGCAAAGCAAAGAAATGTGCCTCAAAAAAGAAGCCAAAAACTTACAAAACTTACTTATAATGTATTGATGTATACCAAAAAGTGTTGATGAACCAATAGAAAGGGTCAATATGATTCACCATGAGTAATGGTTCATGCCTAGAAATTGGTGCATGCCTATAATCAGTAATTCTCTAAAAATGTAAATGAGCCTAGTTTAGTGAAGGGGATGCCTAATGTGAGGAGTGCAAAAGAACAGAAAACACTTGCATAATGAATGATGCGGCCAAGGCGATGCAAAGATGGATGGAAGAAATTGTTGGCACACCATTCCAAGAGAGTAAGTCAAAAGTTTTGTTTTCTAGTGTATGGCTGCATGACTTAGCAAAGAATTGAGATTTTAAACGATGAAAAATATTGTATTGGCACATGCATATCAGGTGTGACGTGCCAATATGAAGAGGTATGATTTTCATTGTTGAAAGTTGAAACACCTCCAAGCTAGTTGCATGTGTCAAAGTTTGACAATGTGCCAATATAAAGGCATAAAATAAAAAAATATTGCTTAGAGTTTTGGCAGACACCTCTTAGTCATCAATTCCCCAAGAAAAGAATTTCAACATGAGATAAACACACCAAAGAGTGATAACGAGTATGCTTTGCAAGTCAGCAAATGCACACCAATCCAACAGTTCCAAGGTCTTAAAAAAATGATGAATAATGTCACACGTTACTCAAGTGCTACATACCTTCACCAAAAAAATTAGGCTAGTGGGACATGCCTATCTCATCACATTTGTCACCTAACTGAATATTTTTTTGCCTTCGAAGAATGGTCCTTATCTATAGGTGCACATTAGTGAAACTCCACACACCTGTACATTCATAAAATAGTTTTTTTTTTTTAAATATAAAATGTCTTGGCCGACACAACCTAGGTTCCTATTTTACAAAAGGGTCAACTTTTGGAGATATAAAAGTTGTAAGTAGGAGATATTTTCCATATCAAGTCAAATTGTGATATTGCTATCAAGATTCAACTATGTAGATTTTTGTGTCAAACTCATTGACCCGTGTTTCATCAGTAGTGGTTAACAAGAACCCATCTCTCATTAGAATGAATGGAATAATTAGCACTCATTGCATCTAGGTGTTTCCCATAGAGGTCAAGCACCGAGACTTCCCGGGAGGTCACCCATCCGAATACTACTCCAGCTCAAGTGCGCTTAACCACAAAGATTTCTCCAAGGTTAAACCCACTTTGCTTGCAAACTCATTTGCAAAACCTTCAACGAGTGTTGTGCCTTATGAACTATACATTAGAAAGCCCCTTAAGCTCATCAATTGATAAGGAGGAAATATTTTCCATAGCAAGTCAAATTGTGATATTCCTATCATGATTCAACTGTGTAGATTTTTAAGTCAAACTCATTGACCAATGTTTCATGAGTAGTGGTTCACAAGAAACCATCTCTCATGAGAATGAATGAAACACTTAGCACTCATTGCATCTAGGTGATGCTCATAGAGGTCAAGCGTTGGGACTTCCTAATGAATTGTTCATAAGGCACAACACTTGGTCAAATAGTGATATTGCTATCAATATTCAACTGTGTAGATTTTTTAGTCAAACTCATCAACCCATGTTTCATGAGTAGTGCTTCCCAAGAACCCATCTCTCATGATAATGAATGGAAAACTTAGCACTCATTGCATCTAGGTGATGCTATGGAAAATATCTCCTACTTATCAATTGATGAGCTTATGGGGCTTTCTAATGAATGGTTCATTAGGCACAACACTTGTTGAAGGTCTTGCAAATGGGGTTGCAAGAAAAGTGGGTTTAACCTTGGAGGAAACTCTATGGTTAAGTGCACTTGAGAAGGAGTAGTACTGGGATGGGTGACTGTGATGAGCCCAACTGGCTCTCAATAATAATCTGGCTTCTATCTAATTTAAATTGCAATTTGTTGTGTATTTTCCAAAACATATATGAATTTTATAAATTTCTCAACATAAGCATTAAGAATAACAAATTATTATTATTCAATTGCTCAACAACAATTCATCCAAATGCTTGAATTTATTTATAATCATTACAAAAATTAATTAAAATGAAGCACCTTCATAAATAGCTCCCATATTTGTAACGCCACCCTTCTTGGATTGAACACAGCACCAAAAATTTGAAACACAGCTCTAGGAAGAAGATACACAACCTTGTGTAATTGACGCCAGCTGCAAATAGTTAATCCAACCCTCAAGGAAAAATGATGCAGCTACTCTTGAAGGCATGATTCATCTCCAAATCTGATCCATTCTATCAAAATACAAACCTCAATCTCATTTGTTGTTGACTAAAACCAAAACTCCTCACAATTCATTGGCAAACTGGCCAACTCAAAGTGAATGCTATAGCAGGAGTAAAAACAGAGCCCTACTGGAAATGACGCAGCTCTTTCCACAATTCTGATTTCCCTCATAACAGTACGGCAGTCCCTGAATTAAGTTTGCAATACAAATCTGCAACTCACATTTCATTTATTTAACCACCAATTCAGATTGCATCAAAAATCTGGAAGAGTTCTATCCAAAAATGAAGACCAAACTCTCAAACCCTAGCTTCCCTTCAAGAATTTTGAAATTCTTCCTCAAGACAAACTTTTCACTTTTCAATTTTTAAACAAAAGACAATGGGTGAATGAAATCCCATTCTCAAGGCTTATTTGTAAGCTTTTAATGAAGGCTTCTTTACACCTTTCACTTAAGAGCCTTCTTCAACACAATCAAATTATAACATATAATTGCATAAGTTATTAAATTAAAGTAGACTTAATTTAATAACTTCAAATATAATGTGATGTTATAAAAACTTCCGACAATAGCATCTTGAACTCTGACACAGCATCCAAATTATACACTGCCCTGCCAAAAATAGCAACCAAACCAAATTAGACTTACTAAAAATAGTAAGTCTCCCAAACTGGAGATTATGCATGAGAAGCTCTGAATCAACTGAAACCACTGCACAGGCACTTTGTTAAACATAGCAACACCAAAAAAATACCACTTATTATAAATAGTAAGTCTGCCAATCTGACCCCAACGAAGAGCAATCCTGGCATCTGAGATCTCCACAGTGGAAACCAACCACTGGATCTACCAAACGACTCCCTCTGACAACCTGATTAGCTTACGAGGGTCACTGAAATAAGCTAATCCCAAGGGCCTAAAAAACGGGGACATTACAGTGACCTCCCAAGAAATCCCAATGCTTGACCTCTATGAGCATCACCTAGATGCAATGAGTGCTAATTTTTCCATTCATTCTCATGAGAATGGGTTCTTGTGAACCACACTATTCATGAAATATGAGTCAATGAGTTTGACTTAAAAATCTACACAATTGAACCCTGATAGCAATAACATGATATAAAAGTGATTTGAATAAGGTCAAGGTGAATTTCAATAGATCAACAAGTTGACAAGATGTATGTTTTGGCAACAATCACAGTCTGTTTCCTGAAAATAGAGAAAGATTTAGAGGACTAAAAGAAATTGGTCCCAGAAATAGAGTTGATTCTTCAAGTCCAAATTGTGCACTAGGACTCGGTGACTATGCCAAGGAGAAATCCAAGCAGATCAATTCCTTCAAAGTTTAAAGAAGATTTTAGCACCAAGAAGTTTCAATGTAGAGGTTGAGTTGCTTTTTCTTAGCTATCCAAATTTTTAGTCAAGTTTGCTAAATTCAAGGAAATCTAGTTTGAAATATTCCTATTGTCAAGGGAAAACTATTATTAGAATTCTTCTCATGCAATAAAATAGATAAGAGAAAAAACTTTGGACATGTTTTATTTGATGTTGTAATAATTTTTCAGTTCAGCTAATATGTTTCCATGTCTTAAAATGAATTTGTGTGGCCGCGATTAATTCATAATAAAGCTTGCATGCAATGGAAGGCTATTCCTAGGCTGGAAACAGCACTTGAAATTATTTTATTTATGTTCATGCAATTCCTGAAAATAGTGTACACTATAAATAAGTGTCTTTTTGCACTTCTCAATGAATGGTAATCGTCAAGCTTCCCCGTTGCTCAAATTGTTGTTCGCTATTGTTTAAATCTCAATCATTCTATGTTGAATACATTTTGATAGTTTTTGCAAGCTTTATATTGCAACTATTATCAAAATTAAATGTAACAACTTTTTGTGTAGTTCTTTCATATTTAATAATTGTGTGTGCTTGACTCAAATATTTTCTAAATTTATGATTTTTCAAATATGGTTCCTTTTAGGTGATTGTCAACAAGCTTAAGCATAAGCTTACATGTTTTAATATGTTTAAAGTTGAAGCTGCTAAGGTGAGATAGGATTAACTGGCTTAAGATGAGGGGTAAGGATTCCAAATTTGTAATGTCCCCTACAAGGAGGCTTCCAATTCCCAATGATTAACATGCATCACTATGCATTTAAATCAATTTAAGTAAGAAACAATGAATGATTCATAACACATTTGACAGCTAACATATTTAAGCCCCAATTCCTTACTTCTCTCCTAAACATCAACCCTAAGGAGGATGGGGAATTACTTGTCATAGGACGCTTGAAAACCATCTACAAGTAGGCTCCCTCAATGTATTGGGAATGCATGTTCATACCCATCTCAGGACTTTTCCCTCAAGGCATAGGAAATACATGTCCCTACCCATCTTGGGACTCACCTGCCTTGTGAGGATTTACTCTGCCTCCCCCTATACAACACTAACCTATCCTCTTAAGGGGCTATACTAACTTCGCATAAATTATGAACAAAAATGAAAATATGTGTGTGTGTGTGTACATATATATATATATATATATTTCCGATATCACTATTATAAAACATCCTGATATAAAATTCTGCAAATCAATAATGATGTGCTTAAATTACAGCATACCACTGCTGTTACTCGATACTTGTAAGCATTTAAATATAATTCAATTCTCTTTCTAATTACTGCTGATATGCATTCCTTTCTGAACTGAGGAATACCAAATATATTCGTAATCCCTGATTCTTCCCAATCCAATGGTCCAAAATTTATTTAATAATCTCTTATTCCTTCCTGATGCCCCTTGAATGAGTTGGAACTATCTTTTAATCTTCCGAATCCAAAAGGTGGCAGCTTTTGAAGGCAATGGGTCACAATCTTCTTCCAACGTTTCCCTAAATAACAATCGGTTTGTTATTAGCATCCTTTCATTATGCCAATCGGTTAGCCTTCTTACTAATCAATGCATTAGTTATTCCTTTAGGCAGTGAATAGCTACTTCACTGATAAATCTAATCATCTTATTGGTCATCTGTAAGCACACTCTTCAGCTAAGCATTTATTATTTATATTAGTTGCTGGCAATAGCAAATCAGTTTGTTATGATATCGATTAGTAACTGACTAATCTCGATGCCTTCGTTTAATTGGTTGTTGTCATTGCTGTTGGTACTGATTTTGACCTGAGTCGTGTCACCTTATGATTTATACAAATCACTGATTACCAGCAAGCAACTCTGACTTTTACGTATCATTGTTTATTCCTTTATCAAGTCGATTCCTTTGTGTTAATTACTGTTATTGCCATCTAACTAATAATATTGCTTGATTAACTTAATTATCCTTTCAAAGCCTTTGACTGTTTAATCTTTCCCACAATTCTGCCTAGTGATCAGCGGTATAAGATTTGGCATTTCCATAGCTTTGATTTTTGTTCAAGGTAAAGATGTCTTACATCCTCTATTGTATTTGGAATACATGGCCTTCATGTGAAGTATCTTTGCTGAGGTGGCCTTCCCGTTATTATCCGCATAGGATAAGACTTTAGGGTTTAACAAGCGACATGACAAAAAAATTCATTTATTTTGCTAGAGCTAAAATTGTTAGGGCAGAAATTTATGGGATTAAATTGAATAATGTTTTAACTGACAATAAAATTCAAATCAACTATGCATATAGTGATTTTTACAAGGATCTATTTACCTCAGCCAGAATAGATGTAAAATGTATAGGTATTTTGCCTCCGAAACTTGAGGCTTCAAATGCTCTAAACTTAGACGGACCCTTTTTTGTGGAGAAAGTAAAAGTTGTCATGAGCTCTCTTAGTGATGACAAAATGCCTAGGACAAGGAGCTTGCCTACTGATTTTTTTAAGGCAAGTAATCTCTCCTATTCTACTTCAGATGTATAATGAGGCCATTAGAGTTGGGTCATTGGGCAAAGACATCAACAAAGTGATTTTTAAACTACTTTCCATGAAAGGTAATTCTATTTGGTTGAAGAATCAATTGAAGAATTGAAGGACAATAAACTTTGTTAGATATATCTTATAAGAAATCGGCTAAAATGATTGCTACTATATTAAAAGATGTCCTCCTAAGATCATTTCTTTTCCTCAAACTACTTTGTCAAGGGTAGATTACTTCAGAAAATTCATTAACAAGATGGAAACGTATGAATTGGGTTAAGGACTCTATGCAGAGTGCTTGTATGGTATTGATTAATTTTGAAAAGGCTTATGATGGGATTGAATGGAGCTTAATTTTGGATGTGATGTATTGTCAACAATTTTGAATTTGCAAAATTTGATCAACACTACGAGATTTTTGATAAATTCGTAGTTTATTTCTCTAAGGTAGGCATTTAGAAGGCGTTTCTCAAAGGCAATCGATCATACCTTGATTATGCCTTAGTTTCTCATGCTATAGATGTCATTTTTTGAGATTTTCGCCGAGTTTTTCCTAGTCTTCCTTGCAATTTCAGGTTTTATTTTCCTGACTGCAAGTGCTCAATTTTTTAAAATCTTGAGTTTTTGATTGATTTTTCTTGTTTGATTTGATTGATTTTGTTTTTCTTTGTGTCTTAGTTTTCTTGTCTTTTCAATTTTGATATTTTTGAGCCATTACGAATTTAAATATATGCTTTATTTGAAGAGAAAATGCAGAATGTATTACTTGTAATATTCTTTAAAGATCATAAAAGCATGAATCGTAATATCAAATTCAAAGTCTGACTTAACCAATTTGGCTTAGTTTTTTATCATATTACAAGTAAATTTTACTTGCAATTGGGATTTAAAATCCCGATTGCAAGTTATATTTAAAAGTCTCTTGTTTTTACTACTTGCAATTGGGATTTTAGAACCCGATTGCAAGTAAAGCATTAATTTTAAATGACTTGTAATGAAGATCAAAAATCCTGACGTTAGCATTATGACTTAAAAGTGATTTGCTTTTGTTTTAAAAAAAAAATACTTGCAATGAAGGATCTAAAGCCCGATGTCGGGTTTTCTTTATTTCAATACAAACGTTTTTACTTGCAATATGCATTCAAAAGCCCGAAATGCCCAACTTAGGATGCGTTTTGAATGGAAAAGCATATTTCCCTTGTAATCGATATCCAAAAGACTAATTACAAGTGGACTTTTATTTTAAAAGTTTTTCAATGTGTAAAGTGTAAAGAAAGCCCGACTTAGGCTTTAAAACATTATCAAACTCTACATGTCGGAATTTATGACCTTGATCGCATGTGGTGAGATGGCATTTTCACTTGCAATAAGAAAAACTAAACCCAACTTTGCATCTTGAAGCACTGTTTTTAGGAAGGTCTATTTTCTTACTTGCAATCGCATTTCAAAAGCTCGCCGCTAGGTATTAGGGCAATTTTAAAAACATTTGTAACTTGCAATCCTAAAAACGAAACCCGACTTGGAAGTTTGAATCAATCTTTGACAACGTTGAGCTTGAATCTTGCCTGCAAGTTGGAGCTTTTGAGGGATATTCTCTTTTCAAATTTGCCATTTGTCAAAAATGCTGCTAGAACTAAAAAATGCAATGGTGGTAGAAAGTTTGAGTTTACTTAGAAAAACGTCTATAAGGGCTGTGTTTTGGAGTTCTTCAAGATTGCTAGGCGTTTGTCTTCCCAACAACATTTCTAGCGTCATTTTTGGCATTTCTTTTCAATTTTCGGGTTCTAAAAACCAGGTATGTTGTTTTTGAACATTTACAAGTCATTTTGTATATATTGCAGATTGTTTTAGGAAATTTTTCCTCTCTATACATCTGCAACTAGCGTTTGTGCATATTAATTTTGATTTGGTTATGTTATTTTTGTTTCCATGAATTTTGATGGATATTCATTTGCAGATTTTTGTGTGTGGAGGTTTTTGGCATTGTTTGAAAGATAAATATGGTTGTTACAATGCAAGATTTTCCCAAATTTCGGATTTTTTAAATACAACTATTTCTTCCTCACTTGCAATCAGGATTTTAAATCCCAATTACAAGTCCATTTTTCCAAGCAAATGCTAAGTTATTCCCCTACTTGCAATCGGGATTCTAAAACCTGATTGCAAGTGTTTCTCAAGCAAAAAATGAAAGCTTTTCCCTACTTGTAATCAAGGTTTTAAATCCCGAATGCAAGTAAAAGTTCTTCCCGAAAGCACTTATTATCAGAATTCAAAATCCTCATTACAAGAAAAATTGGTCTTCCATTATATATGTATATATATATGTGTGTGTGTGTGTGTAAGGAGCCCAACTGGCTCTCAATAACAAACTGGCTTTTTTCTAATTAAATTGCAATTGTTTTTGTGCATTTTCAATACATATATGAATTTTCATAAATTTTCCAATAACCACATAACAATAGCCACAAACTTAATTTCCAAATACTCTTTGAATGCACATTTAAATCAGAATTTAATCAAACTGTTATTAAAATAACAATAACTACGATAACAAGTCTGGTCATGGCACCTTTGACAACTTGTGTCTGCTGGAAAAGAAACGCAGCTCTAGGAGATTGAAACACAGCACCAAGGAATTGAAACACAACTTCAGATAAAGAATGCAGCCTCCCAGATTATTAACGCAGCCTCCTCTAATAGTCACACAGCTCCAAAAGAAAAGTCACAGCCTCCTAAACTAGTCACGCAGCCACCAAGGAATGGTGCAACACTTATAATAATTCGCAGCTCACAATTCAATGCAGTACGGCATTGAATAAACTCTTTCAGCAGCAGACTCAATCTGTACAGTATTGTCTCACATTCATGTCCAACTCAAATCTGCAAATTCACCAAACAATTACGATCCAAGCTCTTCAACTCCAACATAGAATCCGATCCAGCCTGGAAACCCTCTGTATCAAATATAAATTGATAATTCTTCCTCCAATTTGGTATACCTCAGCACCAAAATTGAATTCACATAATCAGAATTGAATTCTCAAAATTCAATAGCAAAATTCACCATCAACATGTGATGATTCAAATTGCAAAGATAAGGAATCAATCCTCAAACCCTAGCCTTTCTTCTCCACTTCTCAAAACACATTTTTTATCAAATGAACAATAGATAGTTGAGAATGAGCTCTCAAGTCCCTTTTTATTCTTTCTTGTGAGAGCTCAAACACAATTCTTACCAATGTGGTATAAAAAGATATACTTTTTCCTTTTAATAATTCATTTACTCCAATACTTTAAATAAATACTTTGGCTTAGGCTTCCATGAATTAATTAAATAAATGGCCCCTTCCCATGATGACTCAACCTTTAACTTAAGTGAAATTATAAAGTTAAATTATAACTTTATAATAAGCCATTTAATGATTCAATAATAATTTGGCCACCAAAATAATAATAACTCCCAAAATACTTATCATTTTAATATGTCGTTTGAAACAAGAGTCACACTTATTATTTCCCCATGTGACCAAATGCACTTTCCAAAAATAGAAAGGGTCCTTCTCAAACAACATTAGGCTTACTATAAATAGTAAACATGGCAAAAACTATAGCAAATGAAGTCCAAATGACGCCAAACCAAAGCATACTGAATCCTGAAGTAGATGCCCACTGAAAGAGACCCTCTGTCTCCATCCTCATTAGCCTATGAGGGTCACATGATAGGTTAATCCCAAGAGCCTGAAAAACGGGGACATTACAGTCCTCCCTTCCCAAGAATGTTTGTCCTCAAGCAAATAGAAAAAACAAGCAACATCACAGACCACCTGGATGCCAAGGATGGTCATAAGTAAAGTCTCGATCTTCACCATACTCCTGTGAAGAAAATCCCAACATCAACAGTACAAACCCTTGCAACTGAAAAACCGCCCTCAACACCCAAATAACTGACATCATTGAAAACATCATCTGAAGGCCGACTGTAGATGTCAATGCAGAAAACAACCCAACGGAACTCAACCCAACTGAAACATCAAATCTGTCAAAACTCGAGTCCCTATCTAACCAACACTCACACCCAACTGCACTGAGAAGAAGACAATGACCAAATTTGTCTGAATCACTATTACCAACTCTAACCTCTGATAAACTGTCCTGGGTGTGTGGCTATTGCAAGTAGTCTAACTTGCAACTGTCAATTTCATCTGCAAAAAATGATGCTAATCCATCCCATAATGGATGATGAAAAACTGGAGCCAGTCTACACCTGCATGAGATCAAATCTTCTACCTGTGGGTCAAAAGAAAAATGATGAGCATACCCCACCGTATAATGTCGGTAGAAAGCCCCAATCTCTGTCAATGGCTCATCATTACCCAACTGGGAATCATGAGATGGCTCCAATCTCTGACTCCACATAACCGCAAGCTGGTTAGGATTCTTAGTAACCCTCTCAGCAAACCCAACCTCAAAATCCCTGTGGGGAAGCATAGTAGATAGAATCTCCACAATCTTCCCTACCAACCTTCGAATAGCACAAGAGCCTCGATGAGAGTACCCTCAGACACTCTGTATGAATCCTCTCGCACATCTACACGCTCAAGTAAATACTCCATGAATGACTCGGTGTAGTAAAAATTATACATGGAAGCGTTAACTAGCTCCCCCGGAACCCACAGCTGATCTCTCTGAAAATGTGGCACTGCTAACTGTCCCATGCTATCAGCTATATGAGATAAAGAAATAGATTCACTTCCAGCAAAAGGAAGCAAATCAACATGAGAGCTTGATTCCACTGATACTCTTACCTCATCCGTACCTAGTGCACCCACATCCTGAACAGATGTGTCTGTCACATCATCATGTCGCACATCCCCAACCGTAGAAGCCAACTCACCAACCAAACACCTCAATGTGCAACCGAACTGGGTTTGGGGCTGGTGTGGACCAAAAATGCTCCAACTCCATGGTCACCTCCTCTAACTGAAACTGCAACTCCTGAAGAGCCCGTTGAGTGCCCTCTAAAGCCTCAAAAGTCGTTGTGAGCTCCTTAGTAAGCTCACTCACCTCCTCCTCTTTGTCCATCAATGCCTCATATGTTGTACTCCCCCACTCGACTAGGTGATCTCGGTCGGCTACCATCTGTAAATAATCCTGTCTCAAAATCTTGACAGCCTCACGCAAAGAATGAATCTCTGTCAAGGAAAGGTAACCACCACTGTGCTCATCTGTCATAGGAGCACCCCAATCATAAACAGCCAACATCTGACAAGCGGCATCAAAATGCTCAAGAGTAGAAGTAATATCTCTCTCACCAACTCGCAATTGGCTAGTCACATGATGATTTTGCACAATGGGCCTCCTATGTACAACCTCAACTACACTATCCACACTATGGAAGGAAGCTGCATCCAACAAACTCCCCTCAAGATCACCGTATCTCTCTGAGCTTTCATCTGAGCACCCATCAACAAATTGAGTACAGACATCAAACTCGTCCTCCACTATCCCCGAGGAAGCTGCTGCTGAATCCGACTTAACACAATCTCCAGCTACCTCGTCCTCTGGGACAATCCAGATCATGGGATCCATCCTCATTCACTAACAACTCAGTGTCCTCTCCCAAGGCCTGAAAAATCAAACATGTCTCGCTGCAGGAAGAATCATCCTCATGAGTCACCGAAGACGTAACCCCTTCTCTAGAAATGGAAGCCCTGGCTGTAACAAACTCTTGCCACTCATATGCTTCCCAATCCTCATCCATGATTCCCTGTAACAAAGAATCCTGGAACCCACCACCACCGTATGACAACGCTGAGTCCACACCCAAAGTCAGATATAAAAAACCAAAAACACTGCAGCACCCATCATCCTCACTCTCAACATCAGAAAGATCTGTGATGCTAGTGTCCACATCGTCTATGCGCGACTCCTCAGCTATCTCTGGCTACATAGATGACTCAATGTCATTATGTAAATCAACTACACCGTGGGATGAATCTATGTCACCCAACTCAACTGCAACACTCTCATCATGAGTGTCATCACTAGATAGCTCCATGCTCACATCCTCAATACAAGAAAAGACCACTGTCTCCTGTACTGATTCCACACTACAATTGCTATAATAAACCTCAGAGCTGTCAGAGCTCATACACTCCTCACAATCATCGTCCAACATCTCACAAGGGGTGTCATCCCCAATGCGGCTCACAGCATCCTCAAAAGTATCATCAGATGTGTCTATACTATCTGCATCCACATCTCCTGCTAAAATCTCAACTGCTGACACCTGACTCTGCTCACATGACTCAACGTCAGGCTGTGCACCAATAATGTTGGAGCATGAACCGTCATCAACTAACTCCGCTGTAACGCCCAAATCACCAACATCACAGCTAGGAGACTCCATACATGCATCAGTCCCATACGAGGAAGCAGCTGCCTCCTGCACTGGAGCAACAATACTATAGCTGACATAAAAATCTCCAATAACAACTCCCTCCACAGAAGAGTCTGAACACTCAGTGATAACTACAGCATCAGCTGCCTCTGTACAATTCGTAGCGACTACTCTGGAAGCCTCAACCTGTTGATGCTCAGCGCTGCTATCAACCAATGGTACTGAAACATCCACATATTCCTTTGAAATAAATCCATTATCAGCACTACAAATATGACTAGCAGGTGTTGTACTAAATAGAGGTACATCTGCATCAAGGGCACCTGTCGAGGAAAACTAAAGCTTTCTTCCTTGCAATCTCGATGTCGGCCTCCTAAAAGCAGAGACCATATACCTCGCTGCCCTGTCTACTATCACTGGATCCAACAAACTCTTAGCCAATCTCTACTGATGCAACCTAAGTCTTTCCATACTTTACACTAAGGCATTTATTTCCTCTTTTTTTCTCATACTGCTACGCTGACTTCAAGAACTAGGCCTCCTGTATTTGTCCATAGCTAGGAAAAGAGAGAGTGTTGACCACTTTTAAAATATCATCAGAATATAAAAGAGTTCATTCCCCACAGGATGGCAGGAAACATACTCTGATACCACTATAAAGAGCCCAACTGGCTCTCAATAACAAACTGGCTTTTTTCTAATTAAATTGCAATTGTTTTTGTGTGTTTTCAATACATATATGAATTTTCATAAATTTTCCAATAACCACATAACAATAGCCACAAATTTAATTTCCAAATGCTCTTTGAATGCACATTTAAATCAGAATTTAATCAAATTGTTATTAAAATAACAATAACTACGATAACAAGTCTGTTCATGGCACCTTTCACAACTTGTGTCTGCTGGAAAAGAAACGCAGCTCTAGGAGATTGAAACACAGCACCAAGGAATTGAAACACAACTTCAGATAAAGAATGCAGCCTCCCAGATTATTAACGCAGCCTCCTCTAATAGTCACACAGCTCCAAAAGAAAAGTCACAGCCTCCTAAACTGGTCACGCAGCCACCAAGAAATGGCACAGCACTTATAATAATTCGCAGCTAACAATTCAATGCAGTACGGCATTGAATAAACTCTTTCAGCAACAGCCTCAATCTGTACGGTATTGTCTCACATTCATGTCTAACTCAAATCTGCAAATTCACCAAACAATTACAATCCAAGCTCTTCAACTCCAGCATAGAATCCGATCAAGTCTGGAAATCCTCTGTATCAAATATAAATTGATAATTCTTCCTCCAATTTGGTATACCTCAGCACCAAAATTGAATTCACATAATCAGAATTGAATTCTCAGAATTCAATGGCAAAATTCACCATCAACATGTGATAATTCAAATTGCAAAGATGAGGAATCAGTTCTCAAACCCTAGCCTTTCTTCTTCACTTCTCAAAACACATTTTTTATCAAATGAACAATAGATAGTTGAGAATGAGCTCTCAAGTCCCATTTTATACTTTCTTGTGAGAGCTCAAACACAATTCTTACCAATGTGGGATAAAAAGATATACTTTTTCCTTTTAATAATTCATTTACTCCAATACTTTAAATAAATACCTTGGCTTAGGCTTCCATGAATTAATTAAATAAATGGCCCCTTCCCATGATGACTCAACCCTCAACTTAAGTGAAATTATAAAGTTAAATTATAACTTTATAATAAGCCATTTAATGATTCAATAATAATTTGGCCACCAAAATAATAATAACTCCCAAAATACTTATCCTTTTAATATGTTCTTTGAAATAGGAGTCAACTATTATTTCCCCATGTGACCAAATGCACTTTCAAAAATAGAAAGGGTCCTTCTCGAACAACATCAGGCTTACTATAAATAGTAAACGTGGCAAAAACTATAGCAAATGAAGTCCGAATGACACCAAACTAAAGCATACTGAATCCTGAAGTAGATGCCCATTGAAAGAGACCCTTTGTCCATCCTCATTAGCCTACAAGGGTCACATGATAGGCTAATCCCAAGAGACTGAAAAACGGGGACATTACAATATGCATTTGCACATAAAAACTTCTCAATTTAACGCGAAGTGCATATGTTCCATCCACCTACAAAGCTCAGAAAAAATCCTGAAATTCATTATTCCACTCATTTCAAAAGTTGATTTCACTCATATTTCTCCAATTTCCATTGCCTAAAATCCTTCTGTTCATATCCCATATACACCCTTTCAAATCTACAAGGTCATAGGTCTAAAAGTTGTCTTATGGATTCTCTAGTGCCTCAAGAAGATGTTTTTACTCTCTCAAACTCTCATGTTGTAACTTCATCCTCTGCAAATCAATTTGCTAGGTCAGAAGAGCCAGTCTCTCCCAGTAACAAGAAAAAGATGAAGTATGAATATGACAAGTATCAGAACTCCATCTCACATTCACAGGTTACCTCTTCAGTTGATGAGATCAGGGATACCAAGTTAGGACATGTTGATATGTCTAAGTTCATCAAGAGGGTTACATCCAAAAAGCCCGAGATGGTCGTTCTTATTCAAAGCAACATTCATCTTGTTTCTACATTTCCAATGGATGCCCTAGAGCCCGAATTAGTGCTAGCTTGTGCAGCTCACTTTGACTATAAATCTAGAACAATCAGAGATGATGATGGAAATGTGGTCATTACTTTGGGTCCAGAAACCATAGACAAAATCTTCAAGGTTCCTCCTACTACTATTTTTTCAAATATTTCAAAGGAGAAGGCCTTGAAAAGGTGGAATGACAAGAAGCAGGATTGCATCATATTTATGAATGAGAATTGGCTTGTTAACAAGAGAACTTGCTTCTCTACATGGCCCAAATTGTTCAAAACTGATTTTCAGAGGAAATCAACGATATGATTACCCTTCTTAGCAAGATTATGGGCTTAAATGAATCCAATGGTTTTGAAACTTGGATGTATAAATTCATTTCCCTTATTGTACGATCCAAGCAGAAAATTTTCTAGGGAGAAGTCAACAGTGACGTCTTGTGTGAGCAGCTGGCTCGGGTTCCTAATACTCTCACCTTTTAAATGAACTCCTACCCAGTATGCATTGCAGCTTCTCTTAGATCCTTTTCTGGTCTTTCCACTAAAGGTGATAGATCATTAGTTCCTGTTTGGGAATACTACGAGCAGTTAACTCTAAAGCCTAGTAGGGTACATTACAGGAGGGTACAAGATGCATACTATGGATACTACATGTGCCTCTTCGATAAAACACTTCCGAAAAGAAGACTATCAGACGTAACCTGAAAAAAGGTGAACGGATATGGATGCTTGTTTCTGCAGTTTCCAACCTTTCCCTACATGACTATTGGTTGCTTTGACGATGGGTCAAACACACCTCCACAGTACCCCACAAACCGAATCATCTTGATGGAGCTCGCAAGGTAGCTCATGGTGGTTCAGGCCTATCAATCAAATTAGCATAAAGCGGGAGTTGGTATCTCTCCACAGAACCCACTCCATATAGGAAGGTATGTGTTGATAACCACACCCAAGGCAAAGTGCACGAAAACAAAGCTGCAAGAGATTACACTCAAAAAGTTTAAATCCAAAAAGCACTTTGACTACCAAGGGATGAATGATAAGATCAAGACCCATTTCATTCATGTCCATCGCCTCGAGGATATCTGGATTGACCTGCGTATGGAGAACAACATAAGAAGAATGGATTACAGCAGGTTGACTCTACAGCAGATCATGGATTTTAATCTAACCCAAATTCCTAAAGGTGTGGAAGATGATAAAGATATTCTTGATCCTGAATATCAAGAATGGCGGATTGAAAAGCTTCCAATCACCCCTGTTCAGTGGTCACCCAAGGAAAGCATGTCTATCTTTGCCAGGTTTCAGTCCATTTTAGCCAATACTAATGCATGGTTGAAAAGAAGGGGCATTAAACTATTAAAATTAAGCCCGGTAAAGATTTTGATACTGTTGGCCCAGTTGGGCGTAAATCTGACATCGGGGCCAAGGTGAAGGATGGTTCTTCATCAGCAGTGGTAGGGATACCAAAGCTTAAGGTCAAAGAGAGCAAAGCCACGGTTCAGTCATCAGAGGAAGTGGT
This sequence comes from Chamaecyparis obtusa, assembly GCA_027943335.1. Taxonomy (NCBI): domain Eukaryota; kingdom Viridiplantae; phylum Streptophyta; class Pinopsida; order Cupressales; family Cupressaceae; genus Chamaecyparis; species Chamaecyparis obtusa. The sequence continues at coordinate 610,321 of BSBK01004817.1, forward strand.
GGCAGAGAAAGATATGGCAGAAAAGGAGAGAATACGAGTTGTAGCTAGTGAAGATAAATTGCAGGAAGATCGTGTTCTAGAAGTATCTCATGCTATAAGTACAGAGGTGGTTCCTGTAATCCCTACATCGGTATCAATACCTACTGAAGTTCTTCTGTCACCTCTTGACACCGATGTAGATTCATTTTCTACAGTTTGTGTTCCTCCAGTGAATTCATCCATAATGCCTATTTCTTCATCTGTTCCTACATCTACTTCTGAGGAACAATATGATAGCTTGGAGAATGTATTTAATGCATATTCCACATTTCCGAGTCTATCAAATGTTTCTATGACTCTCTTGGACATGTCAATTGCAAACTTAGACAAATTTATGGCTAAAGCTTCTCAAGGTGCTCAAGCTCTTGTAGATATTTAGACTGAGGCACCACCCATTGTGACAACTATTATACAATCATGATCAATGTCTGCAATAGCTACCATTGCTCTAACCTAGGATGCTTCTTTTAGCCTACCTCCTTGGCCCGGTGCTATTACTCTGAAGAGGAAGAAGCAAGAAGTACCTCCAAATGACTTTGATTTAAGGCAGCTTAAGAAGTTCAAGTCTCCAACGTGTAAGAAAGCAAAGATAGTCTTTAGAGTAATAATTGATCAAGATAAAACAAAGTATGTCGAGATTGCAATGCCTCTTGTAGACAAACTGCCGAATGAGTTGCAAACATTTGATTACAAGTTCATGAGAGTGGAATTGGGTAAGCAAACGCAGGTTGGATACCAAAAAGATGCGCAAGATTCCGTAGCATTACTTGCTCAGAGTAATGAACGGCTATGGGCCAAGAGAAATCAACTTGAGGAGGAGAATGATCGATTGCTAGAAGCGATCCAAAAGATCACTAATTCATCAGAGCAAGTTAATCCCATTACTTCTATTTCAAAAGAATCAATCAGACAAGCTGAAAAGATAGGAGAAAAGGCCAAGGCAATGGATGATTGGGTCACTCAGTTAATGGCTCAAGGGACACAGTTGACCAGAGATGCTTTCCGAGTATTGACTCATGCTAGAGCAATTGCAGCCAAATTGAAAGAAGCCCTTGCATCATTCACTCAAGATCTAAAGGTCTTGGATGAGGACTTGGGAGTCTAGAACAAATTTCTAGAGATTGATTTGGACGTGTTGTGTGAATATGGTGTCATTTCTTCCCGAGAAATGTTTCTTTAATACCAGGAGCTAATGGTGAATAAGGGCCAAGTGATTGAAGGGTTAGTCGAGGATGTGAAGGCAGCTATTAGTATCTGTGAGGAGAAAGAACGTGTGATCAGCAATGGTTTCGAGGAGCTGTCATGCAGGTTAATGAGTGAGAATAATAAGCTGATTCCAGAAGATGTTGCAATATCAAAGCTCGTGAAAGTGATTCACCTCAAGCTTGGGCAGGATTATTTCACTCTCAATTCCATGAACAAGCTCACAAACTTCAAATTTTTATTGGATCGTCTACAGGCCGAAATTGAAGAGAGCAACAAAGCCATTTCCAAGTGTGTGGACACAATCATTAAAACAACTTTGTAGCCTGACATACATGTGTGCCTGATCGTAGAGCAGTGCAAGATTCTATCCTTAGATTCGAAGCTTTCATAGATGATCTCTGTAGAAGACCCCAAAGTGTCTCGAGACACTTAACACTTTTTTCATGCTTTTAGAAATAGTTGTTTTATTGTTGACAGATTACATGTAATCAAAGAGCAAGTTGTAATTGTAGGTGACCTTTCACCTGTAAAGCTATTACATGTAATCGAACTGCAAGTCAAATACATTAGGACTTATAGTTTGAATAAGTCAAAGTTAGTTGTAGAATAAGTCAAGTTTGTTGGGTTTCTCTTACCTTTTTCTCCCAACTTCTCATCTATATAAAGGAGTGGGCTTCATTGTAAAAACCATCTTTTGTTTTAGGCAAGGAGACTATGGTGAGAATTATTGTGAAGTGAAAACTTTGAGTTTCATTGTGCAAAAGTTTCAAAGTGAATAGAAAGAACAAGTTTGCTCAAACTTTGTCTTGAAAGGCTTGTGGATTGTTTATGTATTCTTACGTTGCATAGATAATTCAATCTTCAATTCATGTAGTCGCATTATTTCTACTATCATAATCTTTTGAAGTACTTAATTTGTGTCTTTTTGTAGCCTGTGTTACAACAGAGGCAAGTTAAGATAATTTAAAGTGGCTTTCAGATACTAGGAGCAGAGTGACTTTGCGCCTCAGTTTTAAGTAACTTTATAGAATTTAGAAGGTATACGGTCTAAGACTTTGAGCTTTATCATATACCCAGAATTGTTAATCTATCTCTCGGAACAAGTGTAGAAGACTTTGGGTTTCTATAACTGTTCCATTAGGAAGAAAATTGGTATCCTATCGGTTGCTCTTACGTCAACCAAAAGGCTATTGATATTATCGTCGCAACAAGTCCTTTTTGATATAATTTTAGTGTTTGAAAGATATTTGTGAATTGTTCCTGAAAAAAGAGGAATCAATTGTAAGAACCTCCCTTTCTTGTAAGTATCAATTGTCCTTGTCGAAGCCACCTACAATAAGAAGGGAGCCTCCCCTATTGCTGAGAGGAGAGAGTAATCTCACTTAACGTTGTCTAAAATCATAGTTTTGTAAGTTGTGATCACAGTGACTTACAAAAATTTTAGCCAACATGATGAACGCCTTAGGTGTCGATGCCAAGTTTTGTAGGAATATTGAAGTTCTTCTCAAAAATACTTTAGCTCAATTCAACATTAATGGGATTTTATCTCTCCCTTTTGACCTTCAAAGATCTATTAGGGAAGGAAGTCCCATGGCTTCTTTGTTTATTATTGCTATTGAAGCTTTCCATTTTGTGCTTAGACATGATCGCTTGGGTCCTCCTCTAAAAGGGTCCACATTCACACTAGTGGGTTCCTGATATTTCTTTAAGTCCATTTAAAAGGCTTGGAACAAGGTAAAGAGTTTTTCTGTTCAGTGGCATGTGAATAAGAATAAGATAGATCCTTTATGTCCTTTCAGGTCAAGCTAAATGGTAAGCCTCTTGTGTTGCATAAGGGTTGTTCTGCTCTAAATTAGTTTTACAAAGTGATTAGGAATTTCAGAAACATTGTTAACTATAAGGGCTTCATCCAATGGAATGTTCTCAGAAAAGAAATTACTCTTTAATAATGAAGGTTGTCCTGCTTTGAAAACTGATTATGATACAAAGTTATGGAACAATTTTTCTAGGGACTCTAGCAGTATATTGATTGATGTTGCTGTCAAAAATGTGTATCAAATGCTTTCCAAACTGAATAATTTTCATTATTATTTCAATTTCCTCCCGGAGGAGAATGAATCAAAAGCTAAGTGGACTTCTAAGCTCAATTTTCTTTGGTCTAGTTCTGTTAAACCCAATAAGTGTCTTTTTAGATGGTTTTCATTCTGTACAAGGCTTGCTGATGGGGATTTCCTGCTTGCTTGATAACAGCCTTTGATTAGTCTGAGGGGAGGGAGAAACTATTATTCATCTTTTTTCTTTCTATTGTTGTTATGCTAAAGTTGTTTGCGACTGTTTTACTCATTTATGGGCTAATTGGTTTGGGGTTAAGGAAATCTGTTGATGGCATATCTTGTTTGGTTCTATTGAAAGCTCTGATGCTGTTTTATAAGTCGATCCATAAGATTTGGCTTCTTCTGTCCACTAAGGTTCTGTGATTCATCTTAGCAGAAATAAGCATGTTTTTCAAGGTGAATGCACTAACTTCTATGAAGAACTGATAGTTTTTCTTATGCTTTTGCAACTTTCTGAGCAAATTAGCAAGTCTGAAGAGGGCATCCACAATTGGTTGAAGAGCATCTAAGACTAAGATTTAAAGACATGATTACGGTTATGGTTGAGGATGATACAAGCGCTCAAGGAGCTGATAACGATGTTGGGGGAAATGGTTTGAAGAATGATGAGGTTAATGTTACAAGGGATATGATATTCTAAGTTTGGCAGCTTTGATGATATTCTTTTACTTTTTCAGAGTGGTGGATTAGAAAAGGCATGAATAGTCTAGTGTTGGCTAAAAAGGTTATTGACATCATTGAAGACAAGAAAAAGATGAGGAAAGCTATAAAATCTATAGATTAAGATATTGTGATCCTTTTCCCAGTTCTGTTGCCACTGCTGTGTTTCTTTTGATGGATGTTTTGCACTAGTAATTTCTATGTTAAAGCACTGATGTACTACAGTTTTCATGATACTTTTCTATTGGTGGCAGTTGGTTATCATATGTCGCTCATACTTGAAGTCTGAACTGGTTATTTGAATTTTGAATTTAAACTCTGGACTTATGTAGCCCTGTTAATGTCATTTTATAGTGGTCATCTTGGTTGTTTTGATGCTGTTTGACCTATATTTGTTCTTCATCAATATTACAAATATATTTCTTCTTTTAGATAAGGCCTCATTATAATAGATGGCCTGTCCCTACCTGGGGGCTACTTTTGGTATTTTCCTTGTCCAAACATAAGGCTTGATTTTGGTAATATCCTTGTCCTGAATTCCGGCCCATTTTTGGTATTCTTCCTCATTATAAGATCATCAGACAGTTTGGAAATGCTTCTTTTATCAAAAACCTGCTATCTTGTCAGAGGATGTTGCCTAGGGCTAGTTTGAATATCATTGTCCAACATGGATGTAGCTCTAGTATTAAGGTTTCATTTAATATATGGATCTTCTTGTTTTAAAAGGTCAAAGCTTTGTCCTATATTTTATAGTTGAGTTGAATTTATAATTATATTGCTATATGTGTGTTGGGCCAACTAGTTCCATAAACCCAATTTAGTAATGCCTATATGTTAGTGGATGCTCATCTGGAGACAGCTATTACATATGATTACAGATTCGTTAATCGAAGGCCCTTGCTGGAGTCAAAGAGAAGACACCTTTGTTTAAGTGTAAAAATAACTTACATAAAGTTACAACAACCATAATAACTTCCCACAACAATAATAAATACAAGCACTCATTGGAGTGTGTGCTATCTAATTCTCTCACATTCTGGCCTCACTTTTCATACAACAATTTCGCTTGCTTATGAATGCAGAAAACATGCGTTAAGATTATCAAAATATACTATGGTCCAACACTGACCAGGTACGAAGCCAATAATTGACAAAAACAAACCTGAAATGCAGTTTCAACCACAAGAATCAGCAGCATTCGCATTTGATTGTTTTTATTTTTGATATAGGTATCACCCATTTTTTAAAATGGCATTTTTATACAACTGGAAATACTTGTATGATTCTGTATCGTTGACCTTGTAACCTTATATAACCTGGATACCTTTGTGCCTCTCTGAATACTGCACAGATACAGTGGCGTTATATCCAGTACCCACACAAACTTTTCAAATAGCACGTATGTACTTTTATGAGAACAAAAAAATGATATATAAGATACATATCCATGCTCTGTCCATATCAGATATGCTGTATTCTTGTGGGGCATCAGCACAATGGCATACAATGCAGCTCGGTCTAAACTTTCTTCAATATTTTCATGGCATTAAGCCTTCGAGGCTAAATACCAACTTTCTAAATTATCTAAACAATTTGAAATTAAAACACTGTTTTGGGTGCACAAACTAAACAAGGATAACAAGCAGTAGCTTGGGTTAAGTAAATGGATCTCTATCTCAAATCTCAGGAAATCATCCAAAAAATTTATGATCCATAAGAATTAGCTCTATGCAGCAGAATCTTAGTACTTATTACCCTTATCATTGTGATTTAAATTCCCCAATGTAGGTTGTTGCAGCTAAAGATCTAAAAGTGCTGTAAAGTGCAAATTAAAACCAAAGCGAGTGAACTTAACTAGGCATTGTCGAAGTGGAAAAACATGGTAATCCTACCAGAAACCATCACGCAAATCACTAAATAAATAATCTAGAACCCATATCCACAGACAGAATAAAGTGTCTTCATGAAGGGATCATAAAGTCCAAACCTGAAGAGTAGTTGATTCTCGCAGCCCCTTATACCAAGGAGACCGCTGTTTCCTCCACACTCTTTGGAAGCATATCCAAGGAATATCTTTCTCTAAATTAGCCATGCCCTTTTTTATCATTTGCAAAACCTCCAATTGAATTGTTCTTGTATTACATACATCACCCTTGACATCTTCTGTTTCTTTGGTGTCTACTGTATTCAAGGAGCTAATTTGCTTTGTTTTCTCAACCAGTGAATGAAGTGTAGTTCCATTTCCAATATACGATCGTTTTCGTGCACCAGAAATAAATGCCTGGATTCACAATTTAATTTCAGCAATATTGTAAGAAAATCTAAATATAAACAGCTGAAATAGAACTCTTGGAACAGGCATAAGCCATCAAAAATCATAATTGGACAACATTGATCAGCCAACAAAATCTACATATCCGACCTGTTAGCTTGATATTTCTGCCAACAAAAATCATAATTGGACAACACTGATCTGCCATAAATAGTATCTCACCTTGGGACCCGCTGATGATAAACGTCCACTTCTGATGTTGGAACCTCTTGTGACAAGGGAGCTTCGTTTTGATCTTACAGTTACAACATCTAAACCAGCTTGCCATCCATTGCAGCCTAAATGAAATATTTGCAAATTATAATTTGTAAAGATATAATGTGCATAAGTTACTCTTATGCATGCTAAATACAGGATCTGAAAGAGTTATCCTGGATGATGGAAAAAGGACACCTTGAATGTTTACCAGATGTATATGGCAACCAATTCTTGAAATGTGTAGAGAAAATCTTTTACATGAGATAAAGCAATACATGAAAAGGTAATTCGCTTCTCCTGTAAAATCATCTTATGTCATGCATTACTAGGTAATAGAGCTGTATGAAACTTAACATCAAGAATTAGAATTCAAGCAATTCATCATCATTCCAATTCCTTAAAAATTAAGTAAACACTTTTAGTCGTTAGGATGTACCATATCTATGTGAAGACCCCTAAAGAATTTTCCCACTTCATCCTCTAATATTCTTTTGCTTCTGATCATACAATGTTTCAATACTGCTATGTATGTGTTTGGACTGACCAGTTTAACATGGTTTATATAACATGAAATACAGAATGCAAGATAGAGAACAGAAAATGGATCAAATAGCAGAACATCAAATACAGAATGCACTAGAGACCAGATATTTTATTGCCATAATAATACTCAGAAGGTTTTATGGAAGCGGGTATAAGATATTATTAATGTTCAGTGTCTCTAAGTGCTGAGCGAAAATTCACAAGAAAATCCATCCTTGGCCGAGGCACTCAATATGCATCCTTTAGCTGTACCTTCGGAAAATCTGCCAAGGGATATTTCCGTGAATGCAGCGTTGATTCTTGATAAGTGAAAGGCTCCAGAAAATTGTGAAGTCACACCAAGCCCCAGCATAATGTAAAGATTGATCACGACAAAAGAATGAATGCTATGAAGACAATAAACAGCTGCAAGATGTGATATGGTTCAGCCTGGCCTCGCACCATATGAGGCTCTCTATGGATTTCAATAATGATGCTCCATTTTCTGATATAGGTGCAACACGCATATACACCCTGTGTGCTGATAGGATGCAGCAATATTATTCTCGTCAATATTATATCTGCCCAGCAATTAAAATTATAACCTTCTGATTTAATATACTCCATGGCTCCAATATGATTGCCAATCTTTTAAATAACCCCAAACAAATAAAGTATTACTCTCATCAAATATTTAAACGCAGCTATCAAAAGGAAGAATCCACGATATTCAATGAATTGGCTCCAAAGCATATTCACAGCAATGTCGTAAATAAAAGATTATATGCACCAAACTATAGAAGAATCGACCCAAATAAGGATTGGGTCCCGTACAAATGATACGCCAAACTTCAAATAATAGCGATAAAATTATATCTCAAATATTTAGCCATCCATTCCCAAAATATAATAATCTGATAAGAAATCCATTTCTTATTTCTGAATCAAACCCCAAACTTCTTCAAATTTGTCTTTGATGCAGACTTTACAAATTTGGCCCAGCTGTGAACTCCACCACGAATTCACTCAGTTCTTGTCCAACTCCTCTTTAATCTACTGAAGGTTTCCATCCTCAGTAATAAGCTCATACAAAGCATCAAACATAATCATCATATCAAAAACCATAAGCATATGCCCACAAGGAAGGCATCTAGTCCTATGCTGGCTGGAGGTAGAAAATCATTTATGGGGTGGTATCCATCAATCCTTCCATTACTGGCTTTTTTATTGCACTGGGGGATAGAGCTATCTCATTGACTGAGTGGAACACATTATACCCTGGGGATGTCTGGTTTCTCATTTTTTCTGGTTTCTATCCGGGGAAAAAACCATTTCTTAGTGGCAATGAATACAAGAAACCACTCCATTCATATGATGAAATGGAGCCTCCTTATCAAGAACTCCAGCCAATTTTCAAGAAAATTAGATTACATTTAATATTGGTCACAACTGGAGAACTTTATTTGATAAAGTGAATTATTTTATTAATTTCACTTTATTTTTAATTAAATTAATTAATTAAAATCATCCCTTTTGAAATATTATTGATTTTGGGACAACTTAAATCAATCAATTTAATTCACCTGATAAAATTTGGGGACATTACAACCTATACAAACACCAATGCCACAAATTCCACATTCATTGTCTGAATACAGTTGTTCAAACTTCAAAGTGAGACCACAGATGAGAAAGGACACATAACCATGTCACTTTTGGAGACCACCCTCCTGGCAGAGATTGGTCCACTGAATACAATTTTGCAATCCATAGATCTTAAATTCAATCAAAGCTGGTATCTGTTAAAAATACTTTCTTAAACCATTCACACAATTCTTTCTATCAAGCATCAACGGCTACCATTCTTCAGTACAACATTAATACTAACTAGAACTAGGGTTTTGGCAGTTGTTTCTGAACTTCCAAAATATAGCTTTGGCACTTGGTTCTTTACTATAGCATTTTGACAGGAATAATGTCCTAAATAAAGCAGAAAAAAAAGTTTAGCTATCTATTCTGAGTATTCTCAATAGCATATTCATTTGACTTATCTGGGGCCTCAACAACTGAATTTTCTTCAGATGCTTCACTCTGGCAATCAACAAAGGAGATAACCATCCTCCTAGACCATGTCAAATAATGGGCAGAGCCAGCGATTTATAATTTGTATAATCCAGAAGTCACATCAAAACTAGTAACATATCTCTGTTATGATGTATACTACACTTCATCCAACAATGTCACCACCATATGCTAAATCACTATTTCAACAAGAAATCTAAATTATTGAGAGCATGATATTGACACACAAAACATGTCATTGCAGATTCTAATACTATAATGCATCAGTTGGTGATTCTAACAATGCAGTGGCTCTATTGGCATGAAGCTCTTTTAGGAAGAAAAAGTTTAAAATGTACTGCAAATGTGCTTCACTAAAACAACACAAATTATTAATTGAATATTATAAGCTACCAACCAGAAAATTAGGACAATTGCACATTCGACAAAACTTATATGCAAGTACTTCTCAACAAGAAGAATTTTCCTCTGATTTGCTTTCTTAAATTTAATCTTGGTTACATTATCAGCTTCTAGGGCTCTCCTCTAGTAGATTTCTATTGTATATGGATGTACTGTACTTATAAGCTTCATCACTCATGAACATCAATATAATTTCATTCCTCACCATGTTGTGATTACTATTTTACTGTTTGCAGATGGCATTATCTTCTTCTCTCATTAGCCTGATGTGTTTTTGGAGTTTGGTTATCTTTGTCAGTCGTCGACCTCAATAAAGCAATAGTCATTGTCTTCAATGCCCCGAGGGCACTCTTTCTAGGTTACATTTCTTCAATTTACAGATCCTCTCTCTTTCTGGCCTACCTCTTAGTCTTGTCTTTGGATATGCCTCATTTTCTGTCTCTTAAAAATCAATAGATTTGGGGCCATCTGTTAGTTTCATGTGACTAGGCTCGGTTTGAGACAGTTCAGACAATATGCTTCAGCATACTATCCAGAGAGAACAAAGAGTTTCTATGTGTATTTTTCACACCAAATCACTGTCCAATCTCTTCATCTCAAGACTGCCTTCAGGCTCAATTGGTTTAATACATAGGCTTAAATGCAGGGCATATACTTTCTTGGCACTCTGTTCCTCAGAGGTGATTGCCTCTTTGAGCTCCTAGGAGTCATCATTATTGGTTTTCTAAGGGCCACCTATTCTTCTAGTCTAGTGGAATTTATCTAGACCAGCTCCGTTCTTCAAGTACTCTTTATGCACTACCCAACACCTCCTACAGAAAGAGATGCTTAATCAATTCATCAAAAAGGACATTTACCATCAGTAAATCCAAGTCACTTTGACCTTCCCTTTCGCACCAAATCACTGTCCAATCTCTTAATCTCAAGACTGCCTTCAGGCTCAATTGGTTTAATACAGAGGCTGAGATCCATGAGCAGTTTTGCTTAGTCTAGCAGGACATATACTTTCTTGGCACTTTGTTCCTCAGAGGTGATTGCCTCTTTAAGCCACCTAGGCGTCATCGTTGTCGGTTTCCTATGGTCCACCTATTCTTCCAGTCTAGTGGCATTTATCTAGACCAGTTCCCTCCTTCAAGTACTCTCTATACACTATCCATCACCTCCTACAAAAAGAGATCCTTAATCAATCCATCAAAAAGGACATTTACCATCGGTATATCCAAGTCACTTGACCTTCCATTTCGCTTCTCACAACTGCAAACTATTAGAATATTTAATTACATTTAGTCCGTTATTTTTAATTGTTCTATTAATGGTCATTTAGTGTATTTATTTACGCTTCTTTTATTAGAAGACATAATTGCTATTTTTAGCTTCAGTTAAACAGTTTGTTCTTTTTAGAACACTGTCATGTAAATTGCTATATATACCATATTCATGAATAAGATCATGCAATTTAGTTTTCATGGTATCAGAGTGGGTCAATGGGGTTTTTAAGATTTGGAGAATTATTTTTAAAAAATTTGTGGTTTCTTGTTTTTTGGCGAATTTTTTAATAACAAAAATTCATGGTTTTTTTACCTCTGAAATTTGAGGGTTTTGGCAGCTTCTGAATCAAGGGCTTTTGTGGTTGTTTCATGGCTAGGATTTTGTAGGTTGTTTGCCTGTGTTTTGGCACCCTCTGCACGCAATTTTTTGGATTGGGTTTCATCTTTTCTAGCGCCGAAAATTCTCAAGTTTTGTGTTCTTCCAACTCTTGCAATTGTCATTTTTTTTTCTGGTCAAGGGTCATTTTTTTACATGCACAATCTTTTCTTGTTTATTCCACAATTCTTTGCAACTCACACCCACATTTTTCACCTCTAGAGTCATTCTCTGTTGTTGGTGAAATCTCTCTACTCACGTTTCCTGTAGTTTTTTTTTATCTGTTTCCTCCTACGACTGCCCACAAAGGATTTTATTCTTGCCGACTCATTTGTTTGAGTTTTTTGGCATGCAACGTGACAATTCTTATCTATGACCTGCATTTTGTTTCCCATGAGTCGTACTCAATATTTATGGCCGTCTTTTCTCAGTGTAGGGTCCTCCTACAAGGATTTCACCTAGGGTTTTACAACAATGAGCCTTGAATCGCAATCTTTGATGAGCTCACATTCGTGTTTTGTCATGCCTTTCTCAATTTTTTTGGCGGCTAGGGTGTTTTGATATTTTGCCAAAAAAATCATGGAAGGGTTTTTCACGTTTTTTGAAAACAAATAGTGATATTTTATGGATTTTTGTCATTTTTTCCCTAAAACATATTATATGGGTTTTATGCAATTTTTTTCCTAAAACAATTATCTGGGTTTTTATATTTTTTTCCCTGTAAAAATTATTTAAGTTTTTGTAATTTTTTCCTTAAAAAATTATCTAAGGTTTGATCGATTTTTCTCCTCAAAAATCGTGTCTAGTTTTCATCGATTTTTCTCCTCAAAAATCTTTTAGGGGTTTTTTTCGATTCTCTTTAAAAATTGTTTCTAGGTTTTATAATTTTTTCCATAAAAAATTAATATAAGGTTTTGTAACTTTTTCCTCAAAAAATTGTTACGTTTTATAATTTTTTCTCAAAAAAAATTCCTACAAGGTTTTATAATTTTTCCCTCAAAAAATTACTGTTAGGTTTTTTTATTTTTCTCTTTAAAAATCAGGCAATTTTTCATGGGTGATCTTACCATCACATTAAGGGTTTGGCAATTTTCACCACGAAAATTGTGATTTCTTGCAGCAGTCTGTTTCAAGTCGTAGTGCTCATTAGCATAGGTTTTTAGCAATTTTTTGAACAAAATAGTGGTTGTTTTTTGAAGCAATTGGGATTCGGCGATTTTATCCTCAAAACTGTGGTTTCAATTTGAGAAATTGTTCTCAATATCTCTAACTATAGGGAAGGACAATTTTGTTTCCCAACATCAAGTTGGAAGGAGTTTCTAGTTATTTCAAGAAGTTTTGCGGAATGAGGAAGGGGGCAGCCTTCTATGCATATGTGACCAAAAGACTGCAGATATCCTCACCAAGTCTCTTAGTCCAAAAAAGTTTGTCAAGTTCGGGGGGCAACTTGGTGTAGTTGATAGAATGACCATTACAAGAAGTTATTAAATAATTAATTATATTTAGTCCATTATTTTTATTTGTTCTATTCATGGTCATTTAGTGTATTTATTTAGGCTTCTTTCACTAGAAGATGTAGTTGCTATTTTTAGCTTCAGTTAAACAATTTATTCTTTTTAGAACACCATCATGTTAATTGCTATATATACCTTGTATATTCATAAACAAGATCATGCAATTTAGTTTTCACAAATTTTCTTTTAATGTTGAGCATTTCTTATAGATTGGTGACGGGATCATTGTTTGGAATTTCCTTTGGCCAGTTGCGAGTGTGTTCTCATTAACTTTATGTTGACACAAACCACCATCTTTTACAAAGAGAAATACTATGCCACCTTTGTTCTATTTAGGAGATCGAATTTGAGGAGCATTTTCCTTTTTGTTGCCTAGTTCACTATGAAATGCATAGGAAATAGTATTGCAAATCTAGAGATTCTAATGACTGTCCTTTCGAGTTCTCCCACTACCCATGTTGAACCATACAACAAAGTCATACTAAATCAAAATTTAAGTATAAAACTTGTCGTTTGTTGCTTGTAAGCCATTATTGAGTCCTTGCCAACAATTGATAATATTGTTGTTGTACCTGTTGAGAGTATTGAGTTGTTAGCATTGTTGTCATTGATGTCAAAACCCTTGTACCAAATATCTGTACCGGTTGGTTGTGCTCTGGTAATGTGTAGATCTGATCTATTCTATACAACTTCCTTTTGGTAATGGATTGTGTGGATGGATGTCCTGTTTCGGTTATGGTAATATATCTTTTGGGTGCATCTATGGTGTTCAATGAATATATAAGTATGAAGTTTTGGATGGATTTAACTGGCTATTGTATTTCAAAGTTCTTTTGAGAATCTCTGCTATCTGAACATTCATGCAGTACATCATAAGTGTTTGGTATGAGAGTTGTTTCTATTCTGGATAGGCCCCATATTATTCTATCCATCAATTAGTTCAAGAATTTTGTAGATTAAAACATGGTCTTGGTTGTGGCCTTCCTATCGGCCCCAAAGTATACTTATCTTTCGGCGATTACAGGGTGCAATGTCCTTATCTTATGTGTGGTATGAAGTTCTCGTATGTATGACCTATCTTTTAAGTCTGGTGCTAGCGTGTTAAACCATATTGAAATATCTTTTTGTAATTCAAGCCAACACATTTTATTGCTAGGCCAACATACGTATTTGTTTTATCAGATCTATATATATATATATATAGAGAGAGAGAGAGAGACTACTTGTATCTGAAATGATGTGGCAGTGAGCATGTTGAAGGTAGTATGATGAGAGCATGATTATGTGAATGGATTATCAACGATAAACTGTGCGAGATGAAATAGGAAGTGTGAAAGGTAATAGTGAAGGCAAAAGATAATAACAGAAAGGAGTATTCAGTTTTGAGGAAGCTTGGCAAAAGATTTGTAATCGTTTCTGCTACAATCGGTTACTAATGCAGGAGCATCCTGGGGTAGTTGGCAATCCTATATCAACCAAAAATATGTTTGTGTTTGGTTTTGGATTTCTGTTGTATCTCGGTTGAAGACCTAAGATTCTCGGTCTCTTTGTGTTAGTTCTCGGTTGTAAGCTTGTTTGGCTTCACTAATGGAGCTCGGTTGTTGGTTGCTCGGTTGAGGAGTTCGGTGCTCGGTTACCGACTAGGTCTCGGTGATATGGTTCTGGTGCTCGGTACTCTTGCTGACCAACTTTCTTGTTTGGATGAAATGGCTTGGCCGACTGGTGCATTTAATTTGGACCGCACTCCTCAAGTTATGGATTGACTGTTGGACGTGTGGGGACCTAAATCTGGCATGTTGCATTCTTCTATGTGGATCTGATGACCGTTTGAAGGCCGACATAAAAAAATATATTTTACAAAGGCTATGTTGAGAGCCAATTGATGTTTTGTAATTAATTATTGTTGCAAAGCCGACTTGTGGCTGAGTAGTATATAAGGAAGGTATGGGTAATGTTTAGGAGGACAGGAAAAAGGAGGTAGCAGAGGATATTCTGATCTGAGAGCATAATTCAATCAATTATTCTAAGTGTAGCAAAGCTAGTATTGTTTTGGAACAAAGAGATTGCTTGGAGGCTTGCGAGCTCAAGTTTAGATCTGCCTTTGTAGTCCAACCAGTTGTTGTTTTTGGTACAAATCTGGACTAGCTAGGGAGAGTTGGATCATTGTTGATCTTGTTGTATTTTCTGATGTAATTGGCCATAACCAGGAAGGCCTTACAACCCAGCATGTTGCTTGTAAGCTCGGTTATTAATGAATAAAAGTTGAATTTCCTATCAGGGATTGTTGTGTGTTCATGTTTTTTGCTATGTGACTTTGTCTACTGCATGTTTGGACATCTCCTATGGGGATTCTCCAACCATGACTGCGTCAATTACTACTGTGCTAGTATTTGGAACTGTTTCATGCATATACAGATGCAACTCTATCAGTTGACATTTTGTTTGTAAGACCTTTTTGTAATAAATCTTTGTATTAGGGCAGTTAGCCCAACCGGCAGTGAGTCTACCTGCAATGAACAAACCAGCAGTGAGCCCTTGTAAAATCACCTTAACCGGTGTCACCTTAACCAATGTTTATATTCATGAAAATTAGTTTTTCTGTGGTTTTTCCTATCTTGGGTTTCCACGTTATATCCGGTGTTATGGTGTTTATTGTTTTTGCTCTTTCAAGTTTTTATCAATTTTAATTATCTGATGTTTTAAGTTTGTACCGGTTTAACAAAGTTTGTGAAAAGTGTTTTGGAATAACTGATTCCCCCCCGCCCCCTCCCCCTTCTCAGTTATTCAGCCTGTTCAACAATACCTATAGGAAAAAACAATATTGAGTCATCAAGTCAAATTCTTAAATTTATTGCCTTGTGAACCATACTTGAACCCTTGTCATGATCATCCATGTCATGTTTGTCATCTCTTGTTAGTTTCTTTGAAAAGCCAACAAAAGGAGTTCTCCAACACATCCAACAAGATCAAAATTAAAGCTCAAGCAAAGCAGAAAAGACAAAAGAAAAATCAAAGACAAAGAAATGTCAGTCAATGGAAAGGTGCATGCCTTAATGAAGGAAAGCAAGTTATGGTCAAAAAACAAGAAAGGTGCATGCTTGTGCAATGGCTCACGCCTGACCAAAGAGATACACATGTTATAATTTGAAAATATGTTTGTCAATAGTAAATACAATGGTGCACACCTAGGTGAAGAGGTGCAAAAAATGTTACTCAACATATGAGTGCATGCACCTATGAAGAAAGACAATTTTCCAAGATTAAAAAAAGGTTTCCCAATTGTAAGTTCCACACCTCTCCAAAGGGATACATAAAATTATGAAATGCAAAACTGTTGGTCTTTATAGCAATGTGCATCTCCAACAAATTCATAAAACTTCAAAATTCAAAATCGTTGGTCAACATAGTAACACGCTCCATTCTAAAGAGCTTTTCATTTATTTTTTAAATAATTCAATTGCAAGTTTGTCTATGGGTGCATGCTCATTTAAAAAATATGCAGCTATATGCTGTGGTGCACACCTTTCTAAAGAGAAAAGACAAGAGGCAATAAAAAGGCATGCACTTCATAGTGTGAGGACAAAGATTTCAAAAACACAACAATCATTCAAGGGGTTGAGATGAAATGGTCAAAGCATTGGGTTCTTATTGTGGAGACCCAAGTTCAAATCCCCAAAGTGACACCTAAGGTGTTGAAATACACAGGAACACAAGACACCAGCTACCCTGGGAAAAACTCTCTTAATACAGAGGGAAACAACCCAGCAAAAGAAACTTTTATTAAGATAAGAAATACAACACTGATATGAAAATGAGCTCAGCTGAGAGAAGCTCACTACACAGGTCAACCAGCTGAGACTCAGATTCTCTCTCTGCTAAAGAAAAATGAATACCAAGAGTCCAAAGTTCATGAATAGAAGAAAAGCATAACACTTAGAACCCGCGAAAAAATCCATTCTATCTCCTAACATCAAAACAGGAGCCAAAGCGTGAAAGAAGGAAGAGCAGTGCGATCTGGAAAACCGACGCATAACCCAGCATCAATATCCATTCTTCCAAAACGCACGAGAGCATAGCTATTCCTCTATGGAATAGTAACGTCACCTCCGAATTGTGGAGAGTAACCGTAGAGGCGTTGAAAGCCAGCGGGAGAGCGCGGGTGAGGAAGGCACAATGAAAATTGATGACAGCTGTGCGGGCCCGTCAATACAAGGGAGTGCTTTCACCGTGGATGAGATGGGCTTCCGAGAATGCCATCTGTCATCCTGCAGAGAACAACAGACACGCAAACAAAATACTACATTCTACGAAACATAGGAATGAGACATTTCGTAAGTAATAAATCTTAATTAATATATTTGATATATTCCATTCATATAAAGCTATAAATTTAACATAAGGTGGAATTCTAAGTGGGGACTCTTGTTCTCCACTTATTTTGGACCTTGGTTCTAATAGTAATTCCTAAGTTGTTGCAATTAAATAGCTAAGTATCATATTTCTTGTAAAGAGCTAAGTATTTGTATTAGTTGGCCAAGATGCTTGTGTTTGAGTTATATTTGTAGACTATCAGAAAATATCATAAAAAAAGGCACAAAAATCTGCACCCCTATAGACCAGCATGCATCATGTCAAATGTTGACTGGATTCTTCAACACTCCAAGTTTGCGACTTTGCATTCATAAACAACAGTATGCACCTTCATGAAGAAAACAAAGATTCTGTTACAATACAAAAGGAACAGAAAATGCTCTATTTGTAGGCATGCACTTCAAGGATGAAAGGACTGAAAATAGCTAATAATCCATTGTTTATTCTTCTTTATTGATCAAAATTTCCATAAGGGTTTGCAGATCTTCAGACACTTTTGCTGGGATCCTAGGGTTTTGAAACATTTTTTAGTCATCATCAAAATGACAAAATCTAATAAACAGCTGTAAAGATTCTCAACAGTGGTTAGGTGTTAGAATAATAAGCTTCTCCATATTTTGTGACCATGTGTAGACAGTTTCTAGGATTCTCTTTGGCATTTTATGAGGATTTTCAGTTAGCATAAGCCATATTAACAGCATTCATAACAGTGGATTTGTGTATGTATTTTTCTGTCTTCATTTGTGGATTTTCAAACATGTGACAGAAGTATTTTACAGCTGTTTTGTGAAAGTCATAGAAGGATTTTTATGGTAGTCTTTGATCACTTCATTCAGAATGACAGATTTTCATACACTAGTGTTTTAAAGTATAAAAGGTTGCAGATTTCAGCTAGGTTTTGATGTAAAAACAATAGATGGATGCAAAATCAGATTCAAAGCCTCAAGATTGATCTTAGAGGTTTCAAAACATCCTTATACGATCTGCCATGATCAGAATGGAAGAACTTTTCAGAATCGCTCCAGGAGCCAAATGTTAAGACTGTTTTTTAGCCCAACCTATTTATTGTATGCAGTATTTTTAGTTGTCGTCATTTTTGAGGAAATACCTCGTATTTTAAGAGGTGTGTTTTATTTCTGTTATTTTCAATGAAGTGTGTGATAAGGGCCCACTCGTTGTTTTGACAACAAATCAAAAAATGAACCAAAGGGAAGAGCTTCAGACCTGTAATCCAGGTTACAAACAAACTACACATTCTACAATACTGATGAAGTGTTTGAGGCTAACAGAGAGAATCCAAGCAGCAGAAAGTGGCTGACTAAGAAGCATCAAAAACCTAGCAACGAGAAACCAAAGAGAGAGAGACCTGTGGCGCAAACAAACTAAACCACCTAAAATATTGATGAAGTATTAAAGCTAACAGAGAAAACCCATGCAGCAGCAAGTGACTGACTAAGAAGAACCAAGAAGCTAGCAACAAGACACCCAAGAGATGCAAAAGGATACAAACTTCCTCCTACTCCTAGTGATAAGGGCATCCATTTAAAGTCATCATTGACTCAGTCATTCCATTCTATGCATAATTTTCTGCTGCTGTTTTCTGTCCTTTCTTCTTTCCTAAGGGACTGCAATTAGGCTTCGAGATTTGGCTAGCAATCTGGTAACTCATTGTGCTTTTGGAAAAGGGAACGAGATCATCTTATTTATCAAAAAAAATCTTTAAAATCATCTTCCTACTGCTTCATGAAGAGACTCATCTTCCATCATCTGCTTTATGCAGTGAGTAAATCCTTCCTCATCCTCTGAGAATTGATTTATGCCACCAAAGTCTTCTATTAGCAATCTATGAGAAGCAAGGGAGGGTGCAAATCCTCAAGCACTTGTATAGTCCTCAGAGATCTCAAGCTGAACCACAGACCTAGTTAATTCATAAGGATTCTCAAAAACAATTCCAGGAATGCACAAGTATTTATCAAAAGAACCAAATTTCTTGACCCATATATTTAGGCTGAGCAATCTCAAACCACGAGGAATTTTACAAGTGCACCTAATAATTTTGTGCCTGACAAATTGTTGCAAAAACACCTTAGAGATAGACCTTGAAAATTTAAGATGGATTCATGTGCCCAAAGAGGAATGGAATAGGCTTTCAAATGTTGAACATAGCAGAGATCCTGATAAATCTGTTTTCAGATCCAGCATCACTGAGTCCATTTTTATAAAAATGCTCAGCTGATCAATCAATTGTTTAAGAATTCCACCATCTCTCATGTCAGTAGTAATTTATACAGGATGGTCAAGATCAGAACAAAAGTAATGGTGGCAACCACTAGATCGAAGACGGAACCACAAGGAAAATCCAGGCTTTCTATAAAACCAAGGGTCACTCTGTTGGATAAAATTGCAGTTTTCAATGATGTTAAACTGGACAAGACAAAAGCCGCAATCTGAAACCTTAAACAAGAGAGCCAACAAATTGTGCCACAGTTTGTTTTGTCCAAGACACAAAATCACCATACAGAAAGTGTTTCCCAAACAGTTGCTGACAAGAAAGCAACTGCCAATGTCAACTGATACCACATGAACACAATCATCAAGGGCATCAAAGTCATTAGGATCATTCACCAGCATGACCATGATATTGCCCAAGGAGAGATAGGGACAACCAATGAAGACTAAGGGTTTGCATCTTCCCCAAAAATTGACACTAAAACCAATTCCCTCTCCACACCCAAATTTCTTGTTGTCAACATAGGGAAGAGATTAAGATTGGCCTCTATAATCAGCTCCTTAAATATGCACCATACTCTTAAAAATGGTTTGTCCAAATTTTACATTCTTTAAAGAGTTGATTTTCCTGAGATTAAGATTGACCTATATAATCAACTACTTCAATATGCATCACACTCTTAAAAATGTTTTGCCATAATTTTACATTCTTTAAAGAGTTCATTTTCCTACAATGTATCATATTTGTCAAGATAGTTTTCTTCTATCACATCAAGAATAGGAGCAGGGAAGAGAGAGCCCCTCCAAAGCCTATCTAGGGATATCCTCTCCACCATCAAGAAAAACTCCAATCTTCATAAGTGGATTGAAAGTCTTGCACCCATTACCCTTCACATCTTTGTCCTTCTACTACTACAATAATCTTTTCTCTTGGTTTCCTTTGCACCCACCTATGCTTCTACCTTCACACATTGTCACTCCCAAAAGCTTTGGGGTAAACTCTCAAGAGATTTTACACAAACTCAAGCTAGTGGGCAGCAGCTTATAGAAGACATGGGAGTGGGCTCAGTTCTTTAATATATTCAAACTTGACCTTACCTCAAGGTGCCCCCATGGTGAAATAAACGGGTGGGAATTGATCCATAACATAAATGTGACTCATATCTCCTAGTATCTCCATGGCCACTAAAAAGGAGCCTCCACCTGGCAGGATATGAACCTGGGTCTATGGTGTGAAACTCCTCACTTCCCACAATTAAAACCAAACTCAATGGGCTTCTGCAAAAGTTACTTTTAACGCTTCTGTTTATAGACAATCTTCAAAAAGGTCTAATATTAGTTGATGGTTATCCTTGTTATGTGTTCAAGCAAACTACTCTTAGCTTACAAGTTCTAGTTAAGTTTTTTAATAGTCTTGACGCCAAGTTCCGTAAAAGTCTTATACATAAGTGTCATTTGCACATTGATTTTCTACAGGAATCTTATGCCTACTCGCTGCATAGTTGGTCAAATGTCTTATGAGAAATCTTGTGTATGTGTTCTTTTATCTATAATTATTAATATTACCATGTTGTATCTGCTGGCTTTTAATTACATTTTTCCATAAAGTTGGCAATTGTGGCTTTGTACTCAATCCCTCAATCCCTCAATTCCCTGTCTTTTATTCAAATCAATTCAATCCTTGTATTGTACTCACAGTTTTTTGTATTTTCTTTAAGCCAGAGAGAGTGAGCTTTCATCAGCTTCTATTGGTTGTTTTCTTTCTATAAATGACAGAAAAATCTCTCATTTTGGGTCGAAGTGTTGAATCATCTTGTGCCCCATGATTTGAATTGTATGTATTGTAAAAATCCAGAGGTCATGTCATCAGATTGTTGGTTTTTTGTTTTTGTTTTGTTATAGAGAGCTTCATCTTTTGATTTAATGAAAAATTATATATTACACACTATCATATTTTGCATCACAATGAAAGGTGTGAATTAAAATGCTGACAATTGTCATCAATTCAAACTAACACCATGACAATCTTAAGGACAGTTTTTTCGTCAAGCAAGGTGGATGCATCAACAAGGTAATAAGGAAAAGTACTGAGGTACAAGGCAAGCAAATGAATAATAGAGCTCCTAGGGCATGTTTTAATGAAGAGAAGGTACCCAAAGGCAATTTGACATCTTGAAAAGACACACACAAGTGGTACATGACATGAAAAAGGAAGAGAAAGTCATGTTGGAAAGTCATAATCTTGTGAAAATGTCCAATATCATGTTGCAAGTAAGAATTCACCTGTCATAAAGTGATTGCATTTTTCAATGCTAATGAAGAAATAGATCATTCAAGTGACTCAAAAAAACACTTTTGCACTTATATGGCAAAGGCAATGACAAATTACGAAAAGAGTGCATTTTTCCACTTACGAGACTAGCCTCAAGTTCAACATCAAATTAGAATCGAAAGTGTCTTTTGGCACTTACTGAAAAAGGGCCCATGGGATGACTTAGGTGTCAAATTATCAAAGTGTATTTCAAACCAAAAAGTTGTAATGTCCCCTGTCCGGTCCTATAGGGTTTGGGACTGATTTCTTCAAAATTCACTTCCAAGAGCCTTCCCCCTATTACACTTATATTCAAAAACAAATTGGAAGGGTGGTAGTTGGAATGTCAATTAACTAGATAATTAGATTGCTCACGGTACTTGTATGATAATAGTGATTTACACAATATCAGATTTGATAAATATAGTGGAATGTATTTGTACCATGCACTTATATATATGAGATATCCGACTATGCTGATATATATATATATAGTTTCATAGTTTTATAATTGATTACAGATTTGAGAGTTTTATGCTGTTCCTAATCCTTCCATATTTTGTATGCAATTTATACTTCTATTAGTTGATCTGATCTTGATTGCCTATCTTAATATAACTGATTATGATGGTTATATTCTCGACACTGTTTCTGAATTAATATCTTTGAATATCTGTGGCCAATGCCTACAAGGATGCAGCTCAACTAGAGTGATCTAATTATGGATGAGAAGCGGAAATAATAGGTGTTCAATGATCTGCTTGAATAAGTTTGAATTAGTATTAATATCTTCCAAGCCAAAGAGGTGGCAGCCTTTGGGAGACCGTGAGTCAAACCTCTCCAGCCATATACACAATAGATGGCCTATCATTCCCTTAATTCTTCATTAGTTTATAGTTTATTACTCACTCTTGACCATGTTGTCAAGTCAGTCCATGACTTGATGGATCTGTTAATCCCATCACTAAACCCTTATAACCTATAGACTCATAACCTCAGAACAAATTATCAACACTGATGATTTGATATTAATAGTGCTCTGTATTTTCATACTATAGAATCGCACCATTTATACACTTCAAACACTGGTCTATACTAAACACAAGAAGACCTGTTATCCGTTAATATATGACAATCAGGATGAATGATTATGTTTTAAATAGACTTTACAGAATGCAGCTTATTCGTATTGCAGAACAGGCATACTGAAGTATCAACTTCAGGGATTAGACGTGACGGGTTTCCTGTCTAAACCAAAGGATATTAGAAGTAGCAGAATGTTAGTTTATTACCTCGTTCTGATGCATTGAGTTTTGTATATTTTTATTCTTCCATGGTCATCGTATAAAGTTCTATTACAAATGATTCTTTAATTCACTGCTCCTTGTAAATTTGTCACTGTTCATATATCGCTTATTGTTGTACTGCGCAAGCCTTTGTAATATTTTGCGACATGTCTGATTAGTCAGGTGATTTCGACATTGAATAGTTTTGTATGTAATTCATATAATCATTGTTCTTGATTAACGTTGATTGGCATTGCTTGTTCAGAAAATGAATCACTGCTTTATATCTTCAATTATAATTACTGTCTTAAATTATTATTATCTTTAATAATTATAATCACAATCTTTAACGATTATTAATATTCACTAAGATAATAAATAAGTATGACTGAAAGAAAATCGTGAAGTCTTCTAAAGAAGACAATTTTTTAATTAATTATTGTATATATATATATATGATGATTTTTCTTATACTAATAAATAATATTATTATTTTATTATTATGCCCTATTATGTTATTATTATTAGGATGTTATTATTTTATTATTATGCTATTATTTTATTATTATGCTATTATTTATTAAATTTGATCCCAGAAAAAAGGGGACATCACAAAAGTGCACTAAAAAGCTTGGACACCCTTCTAACAAATTACATGTCATTGAGTTAATTCAATTGAGCGTGTCAAAAAGTAAACTCAAGCTCTTTGGCACACTCTACACTTCCTTGTGTCAAATTGTCAATTCAAAAACCTGTTAAAAACTGCTTTGAGTGATTGAAACCATCATACAAGGGTTTTGATGTAAAGATGTCAACAAAAAAATAGATGATAAAGTGCCTTCAAGTGCCCTAGGCATGCCTGAGAGGCATTATATGTTAAAAAGCACAATGAAAACATGTGTGAAGACCAAAAATTATGCCTTTCATATGTCAAAAATGAAGTTTCTTCTTCGTAACACCAAAGAATATCATTGAAGCAAACTTACACAAGATACTGTTGGACATTGACAACAAATTCCTCAAGCTTCATTGACAAGATCGAGGAGAAAGATATTGAATTGCATAAGTTTACAAAGAAGGGATTCATCATCATGTTTTAAGGCTTCTTCAAAAGATCTATGATAGTTAAAACAAAAGAACATTGTCAAAATCATTTCCAAGAGCCAAGTATCATCATATTTATAGCTACTATTTCTAGCTATTGCTATTTTTTGAAGAGAGCAATTTTGGGATGATCTTCGAGACAATCTATCTATAGATCAAATTTTTGTTAGCGAACTTCCAAAATGATTACTTTCAGTTGATTGTTATCATTATTAGAAATCTATTTGAAGAATTCTTGAATTAGGGTTTGGAATTTGTGGACAAAATTATATAATAAGTTTGAATAGTGCGCAAGTAAACTATTAAATTATTAATAGAATAGAAGTATGGGTAGCTTTTTACTTGTTTCTCATGCAAAAGATTATAAATGCTTATAAATAAGTGTTATCTGCACTTTGTCTTCTAATGGTAATTGTTCTAATTTTCTATTGAAATTATTGTTCAAAGTTATCTTGCATAATCTTATAATTGTGATTTTGTGAGTTGAATACCGCTTGATAGTTGCTTGCAAGACTTTGTAATGAAGTAAATGTCAATTTGAACTTTGCAGCTTTGTTTCCAAATATCCATATTTAAATTATCATATATGTGTGTTGTTTATCCAATTCCTGTGTTATACTCACTCTCACTTTCTAGTCTCTACTCTTGACTAGAAAGCACAAACATTCGCTAGATATTGTGTGTCTATTCCATCAATTAAAGATAAAAAAAATCTCACATCTTGAGTAGAAGTATTGACATGCCCTATGCCATTACCTACGAACTAAAATGATAGGCAATTGCTTAATTTCTTTTACAATATATGTTCAAAAACCCAAGATTTAACTTGTACATATCATAAAATGCTATAGGTCATTTCCTTAAATTCTAAGGTTCAATTTTGCTTTCAGTCACAAAGGGGCCTCCCCTTCTAATTCTAAGAAAGGTTTATCTTTACACAACATTTCCTCGTGTTGTACCAAAGTTAAAAATTAAAAGGATAACGACCCTAATCAATTGTGCTTGGCCCATTTTTCTTCATGAGATCTCCAAGTTAAGGCATAGGTCTCTTGCTAGTGATCCCAAATCTGCAAGTTTGATTTCTTTTCTCAATCAATCACAATTTGGAAGCATTAAGCACTCTATAGACACTTCTAATTCATGTATGCACAGGCATAAATAAGAGAAGTAATGATCATCGCCTATAGTTGGACCTCCTAAGCACCAACCACATGCTCCAATTGTGATGGCTCTATCTCATCACTATGTTAGGGGCCCTCCCTAAACTACCTTCCATGGTGTAGATCTCAATGGCAGGCTCACATTACTACCTTTCTCCCACTACCAACAATTATTTGACCTCAAATGTTGGGACGGGTGTACATGACATTCGCTACCTCCTAGGATTCTCTGGCTTGACCCCTTAGTTTTGGATTCTCCCCAACATGCATTCTCAAACTCTACATTAGTACTCCCAATCTTCTATTAATTAATTTACAGATATTACTATCCTTTTATTATTGCACTTAATTGGCAATTTTACTTTTCTAGTTTAGCCTTCATTTGTGTTATTTTTTGGCTTAGGTCTCTCTATTTTGCCCTAATCCTTTGCTTTTATACATGTTGTAAATTCCACTCCCCTAATCTATTTTCAATCATTTGTGGAAATTTATATCAATGAAACACGAGGACGCGTCACCCCCAAACCCCTAAGTTTCCAATACAAAGGCATCTTGGGGACGGGGGGGATGGGGCGTCTTCCTACCACCTCCTTTGCACCACCCAAATGTTGTTGGGAGGAGGGGATGCACAGAAGTCCCCAAGATGGTTGGGGAGCGCCCAGTCGTCTCTCAACCGTCTCAAGGACTTTTGCACGTCCCTTGTCGACGGCCACTTAAAAAGGCAATTTAAAAAAAAACATGATGCTTTTTAATTGTAATTTGGGTTCCATTCAAACCCTAAATGGAAGTTGGTCCCATCTTGGCCACTCAAGCCTACATAAACCCCTCCAAGCTTTATTTTTTCTTGCATTTGCATTCCTCATTGTTTGCTACGGCAGATAGAGAAGAGTGAAAGGGAGAGAAGATTGACTGGAGTGAAAAGAGGAGTGCAAGTGAAAGAGGAGCAAGAAGAAGAAGAGGAAGATTCTACACCTTCCGTGAAGAGATTCATCAAGCATAAGGTAGGGTTTTGTTTTATTTTCTGATTTTTATTTCTAGATTTCAAATTGTTTTGAAATGTTGAATGTTCATTGTTCATTGTAATTTGTTTTACAATGCTTTTTCATTTTTGTTGTTCGAATGTTGAATGTTTTAAAGTTTTCTTTTTTAATTTTTGTGTTTGAGTTTCATGTTCTAAATAAGAATTTTAATTTATGATGAATCTTGAGGGCAAAATGAAGAATTTATGATGATTCATCATTTTGCCTTCAAGATTCATAAATTTTAGATTTTGTTTGACTTTGAAATTTGTTAAAATCAATAAATAAAATGAAATTGAGAGTTCTAAATTTTTTATTTTTTCTTTTTGAAGTAGGTTGAGTCTAATTGCTTGCTGAATTTATTTTCATTTTGTGAAATGAAATGTCACAATGAGCTCTCATAGTCATGATATGAGTGGAGATGAAATGGAAATTCAGTTTGAGGGTGCAAGTCAATCAGAATATGATGTTGAGCTTGAGGAGAGTGACCATGGGGCTGATCCGAAAGCCCAAACTAGTTCCATGGCTAGTAGACCCGCTTCTATAGATTGCCCCTCCCAGCTTTTGGCAGAGTTTGTTAGGGGTCCTTATGACCCCAAGTCTCCTCTCAAACAATTTGCAACAAAAACAACCACAAACCCATCAAGTGGTGGCACAAGAAAATGAAAATGGAACATTTGTAGTATGGGATGGTTCCTCTTTTGGAAAGGACATGGTGTGAATCCATGTAAAAGTTTGCAAGACCCTAAAAAATATCAAGTACCGACTTGAGTTCAACAAGCTTTGGGGTGTTCCTGAAGACAATGCAATTGCAATGCCTATTACTTTGTCTGCTAGGAAACAAGTTCGGGCAATTTAACAAATGCAGGGGCAGCAACATGTTCCTACTCGTACATTGCATCAAAGAGCAAGAATGATGTCAAGGTTAGCCTCAGTACCTTCATCCACTCAAAGTGCAGCAAGGGAGGGCAGCAACAAGGAGAAACATAAGGCAGGAAATAACCCCATAGCTGATTTGCTCAATGTGCAGCTAAAGGATCAGATAGATGATTTCATTGGCAAGTTCTTCTTTGCCAATGGCATCCCATTGCATGTAGCTCAATCTCCTTGTTATAAGGAGATGATGTTGATAATGGCAAAGGGGGGACCATCATATGTGCCACCACGTGAGTACAAATTGAGGACCATGGTCTTGGATAACAACTATGCCAAGATCAATGTTTTGATGGAGCAGATGAAGGAATGTTGGATAGAGTCTGGATGCAGCATAGTTATGGATGGGTGACGGGCATTAGGCATCGTCTACTCATCAAAATCATGGTTACATGTTCAGAGGGCCCATACTTTCTTAGGGCAGTTAATTGTTCAAGACATCACAAAGATGCTGATTTTCAGTTTGAGGTCCTTAGGGAGGCTATTGAGGAGGTTGGGCCACAAAATGTGGTCCAATATATATTCTTTCTTTCCCATCTGGGAAATGGTTATGCTGCATTGAATTTTTTTCTAGCCAATGCCAAAACCTCAACACAAATCTTCAGATCTTTATAGGTTACTTCAATTGTAGCTTCAAGCTGCAAATGCTTTCAACTTCCTGAAAACAGCTTCCTTAATAGAATTCCCTCAAAACAATAATTTTCACCTTGGAAGATTCTCCCCATGTACATCAAAGTTGAGCAGGAAATTAAACTCAAAAGACATGGGCAACAAAAAATCGATGTTTAAAAAAATAAATTAAATCATCCACAAAGCCATAAATAAACTATCTTAAAAATATAAACATTAAGAATCCAAAAACACATTCTGAACCTGGAGAGTCCCATTAATTGCACGGCACTAATATAATGATAAAGGGAGGAAAACTGCCCATCATAAGAAACATGGTCTGAGATAAAAATAAGAAAGCTACCTCTTCCTCTTTTCAGTCTCCTTGTTTCTCCAATATCAGTATCTGCTCCAGATGGACCTGAAGTGCCCTCAGGGCTAAAGTTATTAGTCCCTGTACCAATATCGTCACCACCTCCATCATGCTTTGATTGAGAAGGAACGTTGGCCATCTTGCTAACACCACTATCATCTTCTGAATTTTCATGCCCGTTTCCATTAACATTTATTTCTAACAAACTTGGTACATCCTGAATGCAATGCAAGGCAAGAAGTGAAAAAAATCACAAAAAAAGAAAATAGTACTCCCTAATTTCTCTCAAAACATAGCATCATTCCATTGTAAGTTTACATGGATATATATTATCCACAAAATCTCAACCAAGAATTGCTGGAAACAATCAATGAGCATAATACACAAAAAGAGCATAAATGAAAAAAAAAACATACTGCAAAGGAACTCATAAAATAATAAATTGGTTGTACTTGATAAGGCCTCAATGAAACAAGAAGGTTCTAATTGAGGAATGACCTGATCTCCAACAAAATCATGAAAGGAATTGCTAGATGTCTGACCATTAAGCATTCTTCCCTTCCCTGCACATTATCAATTTGCTTATGGTCATCTCAAGAAAACTATGGTGAATAATACATATAACAGCAGTATCCAAGTTAATTTTTCATTCTTTTAGACATGCAAATTGGCAAACTTGTTAGGAAACAAGATAACCTTTATCAACATCAGAAGGGTCAACTTTTGGAGTAACATCTCTATGCTCACCCAGACATAATCCTGAATCAGGATTCTTCACTATCTCACCATCTGCAAGATTTAAATGGATTGCTTATATTAGCAATGGTTTTGCTGAACAACTGCATGTCTAGTCTCCATTAACATTCTTGAAAACATTGGAAGCTAATATATATATAACCATGCTATAATTCATAATTAATGAACAGAATACTGCCAGCAATTCGCAACTAATCAAGAAACCCGGCCTATTTTCCAGCACCCTTCTGTACTCGACACTTTAAATGGGAGAAGATTTTCAAAATTGTCAAATTCAGCCGTATGCACAAAATATTCAGTGAGGAGGTAAATAGCTATACAATCACAACATTTCCAATATTATCAACAAAAACAATTAAAAAATTAAAAATCTGTTCAGCAGGCTCCAGACCAACCTAGGTCTAGAGCTGAGCTGTATGATCATGGTAAACTATCCAGTATGTTGAATGTGTCATGAGGTCAGCTAGTTGTGAATTTTGCTGCAATGCATAAATGAACACAATGTTAAACTTTTATATTAATAATAGAAGAATACACAAAACCTGAGCCCAGGACAAGGCCATGAAACGCAAAGATAAAAATTGTTGTGTATTCATGAAGTACTAACAGAAGAGCAACAGAGATCCGCCATGCCCACATCTAACTAAAAGACACTGTGAGCTATCAACATAATATAATTAATTATACAAATTATTTATTTATTTATATAAATGTTATTTATTTATATAAATTTTATTTATTTGTATAATTATTAACTTATTTTTAGAATATCTGGTGGGGCATCTGTTGGAGCCCCTGCCCAAAGAAAGAATAAATTCGTACATCCAATATTACAACTAAAAACTGCAGAGCAGCATACACAATGGCACTAAACCCCAGCATATAGGCAACAATAGAAACACAAATAAGAGCTGATCAGCCTAAATTTCACTGCAATATACCAGCCTAAACAATAAGAGCCTAAGATGCTGACAAAAACAACCACCCCAAGAAAAACATATCTTAACCACATAAAACCTAAAACCTATGTCACCTGTTATTTCTCCTTGCCCTCAAGCATGTCCAAAACAAACTTGTACACCTTTGCAATGTCAACCACTCCCCTCAAGCAGCCTTGGGCTCTAAAATGAAATCAGCCCTACCAAAACTATGCCATTACTAAGCTCCCTTCAACATCCTTGCGGATTGATAGAGCCAGCACAAATCACTAGAATGGTGTAATAACAACTCACCTCAAGCCTCCCATTCTCACGCAAAATGTCTAAACTTGTCATCACCTTACCCATGTCACAATAGTAAGCCCTCAATAGGTCATTTTCCTACTTCAAACACTACAAGCTCCTTCTCTTTGCCATCATGATGTACCAAGGAAGATGTTGAGTCTTCACCTTCCACATAGTCTTCCACCAAGCTCTATGCCACTCCAACTACCTCTATATCTTTAATTGGTTCCATGTCTTCAATTGATCTAACAAAAATAATTTATACAACCACAAGCACAAATTTCAAACTGCAACCACAAGCCTAAGATTGCTAAGAAAATTCTCCTTAACATTTAATTTGGCATATTGTCGAACTCCAAACTTTTTTCACCTCACCACCTACACAAACCCTCAATTCACTGTCAATCACAAGAAAAGATTCGCTTGATTCTCCTTCTACCAAGGGGCCACGCCACTTGTCATTTTTGCTCTTGCTAGCCATACAATTACTCACCATCCTCGCCCTCTCCCTAGCTAGCCTTCTTGCAAGCAAACAAATTAAACATGGAAAGCCACCAATACACCACAAATTGTGCATATTCACAATAAGATCACTTTGACAATATGGCTTTCAACATCCATGCTTTGAATGCTACCATTAGAGTCTTCAACTACCAAAGCTTGCACCTAATGCCCTATCAACTCCCATACAACCAAAACCACCATGCCAAGACAGTGCCAAATATCCACCTTCACACACATTACACCTCCAATAATATCAAATTTTACCATATAATCAACTTACAGACCTTAACTAGTAAATTTCACCTTATTTTCACACATTGAATGTAAATGGTACCTTCTATGTTGCTCGAAATCTAATGAAAGGTTCAGCAAGTAACTATAAATAGTTCTTTATGGCTATTGATCAACACCTACATTTGACAAGTAACCTACTATTGATCTCCTCCAAACTAGATGGAAGGGCCACCACTTCTTCCATATGCCAATTTAGTTTCCAATGCAGACACTTACTTTTGCTAGTGGCCCAAATCACTACCAAAGAATTACCTTCTACCACATTCTTGCCAAACAAGCTATTCACACTTCCCATTATAATTTGTTGTTAGATTATAAATTCTCCATACAAGTTTCTGAGAATGAAATCCCCATTTGCCAAGCTTAGATTATCTCATGAGGCCCCATCAAAATTAAGTTTGATATAATCCTCAAGGGGAGATCTCCAAATAACCTCCCCCAAACATTGTTTGGCCTCACTATTATTACCATTTTTCGTTCCAATAGAATGCACTCTAATCCCATGGACAAGAATTTATATACTTATTAATTGTTTAAATTGAAGGGGTTGTGATCTAATGGCAAGGCTATACGGTTCTCATGATGGAGACCCAAGTTTAAATCTCCAAATTAATATCTTAGCACCAATGTGTGTTGAACAAGGTCTCCAAATATCCTCCCTTGAACTTTGTTTGGACTTGCAACTATTAATAAAGTTAAAGAGGTTGTGACCTAATGGCAAGGCCATAGAGTTCTTGTGATAGAGACCCAAGTTCAAATATCAAAAATGATATCTTAGCACTGATATGTATGTTGAACATGTTACCCCACCCCCCCCCCCCCCCCAAGTGAAGCAATATCCCCACAATTGGAGTGGCAGTCTCACGACAGTTGAAGCATTAAGTGGTATCCTTGCAAGTGAAATGAAAAGTTGGAGCGATATCCCTACAAAAGTTGGGGCGTACATAGTATCCTTGAAGAGGAGGAAATAGTTAGAGTACTATCTTCGTAAGTTAAATTGTAGGGTCTTGTGGGGAACATGTTAGAAGGGTGTCGTCCCATTACCAACCCCTCACAAAAAAATCTATGAATGCAATATGCAAAATTTAAAAATAGAATATAACTATGTATGTATGTATGTATGCAAGTACATATGTATGTATGTATGTATCAATTGTCATAAAATTTATAATGGGTTTTTGTTAACACACCATTATGATCCTCCTTGTAGCCATTCTAGTTATGCCTCACAGCATAAAGAGTCTACAGTTCATTGTGTGTTGTTTAAAATATATGCAAGGGACCCTTTTCGTCTTACAAATATAAGCAACAGCCCCCACATGGGACCATGCTTTAAAATGTGTCAAATGACCTTAGAACTAGAATGTTGTCTCATAGAAAATGAAAGAAACAATGAATGAATGAAGGAAAGAAAGATATCATATTCTTTGAGGAAATAACTCAATTTAATATCCACAATGCACAATGTCAATGCAACTCTTAGAACACACAATGATAAAAATAAAAGTAGTACTTAAAGAAAGGAAGGTTTATTAAGAAAAATAAACTATACAACATAGCCACCAAGAAACTTGGCTTCATGGATAGTGACCTTATTTTGTTCCTATGCCCACAACATATTTAAATATGATATAGCTGTACCCTTATTCATATGCTCCATACCTAAGCTCATAGTGACATCCCATGCCTATATGGAACCAGTATATTGTTTCTTGGTCTATGGAAAATCCAAATTTCAATCCTTATAACTAAAGTGAATTCAACAAGCTTACTTTACACATAGTTATAGTAGTATAGAAAGTTGAAAAAGCAGCAAAGTGGGATGAGCTACTCTCACAAGAGAAGAAACAACAAGAAAGGGAAAACTCCTATTCATCAATGGTGATGGGAAATTTGTACAATGCAATTGACCATATAATGATCTTAAGGGCAACTTTTAGGGAGAGCATGAAGCCGAACAAACTTTACAACAATGTACTCAAAGGCAACAATGTAGTTCTCATGCGAAGACAAAAGGCATGACCTAACTTAGACACCCAAGGGTTCCTTAGAGGAAGCAAAGAAGCTACTTACCTAAGCTTGAACCAAGATGGCCAGACCAAGTGTGAATGTTAG
This sequence comes from Chamaecyparis obtusa, assembly GCA_027943335.1. Lineage (NCBI taxonomy): Eukaryota > Viridiplantae > Streptophyta > Pinopsida > Cupressales > Cupressaceae > Chamaecyparis > Chamaecyparis obtusa. The sequence continues at coordinate 643,321 of BSBK01004817.1, forward strand.
AAAAGAACATCAAAAGAGATTATATTAATGTCCACAGATAACCAAAGTCAGTCAATGGGACCTGACAGTACACCAACTTACAAAGAAAGTTATAGGAGAAGAATCCTAGCAAGGCCCTACAAAAGGGAAGAACTAAAAAACAAAATACAAAAGAATAAGGAATGGCCAACATAAGTGGTCAAGAAACCAATACAAAAAGTCAAGTAGGGAAAGTGAGAACCCTAAAGAGCACAAACCAAGGAGTACTAGAGAGAGAAGGTCATCTCATTGAGCATCACAATCTAGACCAAACATGGATGATTTGATGGTGTCAACATTGAACACTATGAAGGGCCTAATGCAAGTTTTGATAGTGCTCATTAGGGAGTGCCTAAGGCCAAGAGGCATAAAAAGGCACTCCTAGAAACACACCTAAAATCCAAGACATACATAACTCACATAGCAGTGAAGAAACTCGTAATATGTGTTTGCCCTTGTGGTTGGAGGGTGTTCTAAGTGGACTAGACATATGCCATCAAGGACTTGAACCACACTATTGAGAAGAAATAGAACCATGATGATGAGGGGGAAATTGCAAAAGTTGTGCAAGACATCTCCCTAGTCTATGTGTGTCTGTGTGAACTGGCAGTATCTAAAGGTCAGTTAGATTTGTTGATCTCCTAGATATGTTGGACAAAGGATATGATCAACCTCAGGGCTCTATGATGCAAAGAGACACTCTGCTGCTACAACATATAACTCACAACGTAATAGAAAAATAAAACACCTGCCAAATTTTATTGATAACAAAAATTTTAAAACAAATTACACAAATCTGCAACAAAATACATAAATGGCCCTTTATGTCCCCTCACAATTCATCCCTCTTTCTCTCCATTTTCTTTCCAACTCTATGCAGCTTCCTCTTTGCCTTCAAATTTGCATCTTCTCCCCCCCTTGTTGTTCTAATTCATATTTTATTGATGTTTTAATAACAGCTTTCAAAGAATGACTCCCATACCTTCAGTTTCCACTTGTCACCTTCCACTCCCTTAACTTCGTTCTTTCTTTTTTAATTCTGCATTACCTTTCTCACTTAAATACAATTTGCAGTTTGAAAATAGTAGTGCTAATGAGCAGCGCATTTTTTTGAAATGAGTTATTTTTTAAGAAGATGATTAAACACCTTTTTCGGTTCTCAAAATATTTCTTTGGCCCATTTACAAATTTAATACCCAGATTTCTTCATGTTATGTAAATACGAAGCATAAAAGAATCTACTTCAATTCCACTAGGAGCTCTGACATAGAGGATGTCAGGTCTAAAGAAGATGTATCAGTTGTCACCCCTCCACTAGGATATTGGGAGCGGGTCAAGTATAGTGAAAGTAAAGTAGATGATAACAGTTAGGATGTTTCACTGTCAAGTCTTGGTTCAGATTTGCTAAGTTTTGGATCTGCACAGTCACTGTTATGTCTTAGCTCAGCTGTGTAAGTGTTTGAATGTCCTAATTCCAATGATACTGTGCTGTTAGACAAAAGCCACAGGCCTCCTGAAAGCTTTGTGACTGGTTTACATGACAGTCTTTTTGTATTGGATATTCTCTATATTTAATTTTTTTAAAAGCATAAAAGAATAAAATCCAATGATTCAATTGCCACAGTATATTACTATCATGCCAGAAAAATTGCATCAAATTTGTGCTTTCAAAGTGCGCAATTGAATGCTGAAATGTAGCTTTTGCTCAAAAGCTCCATTTTTTGTAAAATTTGGCCAAGATAAGTGGAATGAAATCATAATGCTTCCCTCCAAAGGATTTTGCTCCAGCCTTTATAAATTTTAAAATTTTACAATTCCCATAGAACCACTGGCATAGCAACTAGTATTAAATTCTCAAAGATGGTGAGAGATGTGGCTGCAAAACCTTTTCCGCATTAATTATTAAAACTGCATTCAAATGAAAAACTCTATTTTTTCAATTCTGATAAAAGCAGGTTCCTTGATGTTGAGAAATGCCAAGAAGACCAAAGTAAACCAAACTTGAGATAAAACAAACCAACATTTTTTTTGGTTGATGTGGGATCACCTATGGGCAGGAAGCTCCTACATCACTCTAAGATCCCTTAAGAACCCCAACAAGGATCTGCTTTAAAGTGAAATCTCCCATGGATAAAAAGCCATGCACTATTGGTCTAGATATTTAAAGAAATTAGAGAGATAGTTGTTTGAGTCCTTATAGAGGCAGAAATGCTTCCCCTAGATCGCATACTAAAGGGGCATCTAAAGATAAAGTGCTCCTCAATCTCCACCTCCTAGATAGAGCAAAGATGACAGATCCAATCTTGGAAAAGAATATGATCATCTATCCCAATGCATAGCTAGTGCAAACACACAAAATTGGCCAAGGGAAAACCTCAACTCATCTGACCAGTGATGCTAGAGATATTCAGGATGACATAAGATATTATCATCCACCTATAAGGAATGTTTTGCATAAAAAGCAAGCTTTAGACTAAGCAGCACATGAGGGGAGGTCCAAGTTACCTAGATGTACTGTGTATAGATGTGCCACCTAGCAGCTCTGTGTTAGAAAAATTTGTCAATGATGTCAAATAATAGATGTAAAAGTGCTAATAAGATGAAGTAGTTAGATGAAACTTGAAGACATTATGTAAAACCCCAGTTTGAATGCACATATCTTACTAGCAGCAAAGCAAATAATAGGGAATCTGATTGGCAGACATCAATGCTATCCTTGATGACCATTGTTTTATCTTCTGTGCATTAACAGTACCTCAAAGTTCATATTATTTGCATATCCAACTTACAGTGATTGTTCTGAAGTTGTTGTTCTCTGCCACGAAAATGAATGGTTCAAATCGAATATGAACACAGATATCTGAATTTATCAGACTCAGAAGATGAAACATTTTGGTGATGGAAAGATGGTATTAAATATATTAAACAGAGTATCGATATTCGCTGAATGGAAAGTCCTTATTCTGCAAACACATTTGTTCTGATCAGGATTTGTTGCAGCCATCCATGGATATATTGTACAATTGACATAGTTGATTTGATCAAACATCATTTTCAAAACTTATCTGTATGTATCGGGTATTGACAACATATTCTGACCAATCTGCGGGTATCATTTTCTCATGGACTAAGTTAAGTGTCAGTTGAACTGGTTGGAACTGTCTTCACCACCTGTATTCAGTTGTAAACTCCAAACTTCCTTGTTACTGTTTATGATTATCGCCACTTGAGAAGTGTATCCTATTCAGCGATGCAAGGAAGTTAAATGAAATTTGTTGTATCCTATTCAGTGATACAAAAGGAGTTATAATAAGTGTTGAGTTATTTGATAACAGCTACAGTTGTAGCCACCTAGACAGTTGTAACTAATCAACTATACAACCGATGGTAGTAGGCATCTATTTAGGCTAAGTTACCGGTTCGAGTTCAGTTCTAAGTTCAGGTACGAAGAACCGGTTTGCAAGGTCGACAAAATTTTGAAAAGGGATTTGGGTTCGGGTTCGAAGAAACATGTAAAAATTTTAAAATTATATATATACATATTTATGAAACCTAGAAGCATGAGTTAAATTAGAATGTCATATAGTATCATAAAAACATTTAAACAACAAAAACACCATAAACTTGTAATGTAGTGACCCTTACTATAAAGGCCACTAAAATCTCTAATGCTGGACTGAGTAATTTCTTCAAACACTTTCCCTGCAACCTGAGTTTGCTGATGTCTGCTTGTTTTGAGTAATTGTTTGGTACCAACGATGTTTTAATGATTGCAAATGATTACTAAGTAACTATTAGAAAAGCTAAATGATATGTAACTTCTTCTTATCTCCTTTTCAATGCAAATACATTAAGTTCTGATATGAAAAGTACTCCTACAGCCAAGAGGCATTTTCACTAACACTTGGCATGCAACCTATATGCTGATAAGCACATCTACAGTCATTGACATTATGTCAAACAGTTGGCATACAACTGAATACCCAATACAAATGCACACTAATGCAATGATGTAATAACAGTAACAAAACAATGATGTGCTTCAAGGAAGTTGCCAATTACAATCAATACCAATGCTGACTTTCACAATCAATTTCAATGTCCAGAATTACAATGACTTGGCACTAAGATGATACAATGAACTTTTGCCAAACAAATGCAATGACCAACGATATCTTATGAACCTTCAAATCTGATTACAATAAACTGTTTCTCTGATTTAATATGGACTGTTACATGAACAGGAAACTATGACAATGACAAAACCTTACAATGCACCTTTCATTTACTATATCAATCCAATTACAAATGATGAGTAATCAGTGACTGTTTATGACAAATTCTGGACTGATACACAGTGACTGTACATATGCAATTTTATACCATTTTGGCACCAAAACATCAACACCAAACAATGTATAAAAACCTGGAAATCGCTGTCCTTGTTTGTTGACAAAAGCTGGAGAATTGATGACTGTTCTGCAACCAAGCTGGACCCCAAATGCTGCTGCTGTGCCTGTCCTGGTACAGGTCGTACCTGGGCCGTACAGTACGGCAGCTGTACAAAATTCTGAGCAAGGTGCTAGCTGCCGAAAATGGTATGGAAAGAATCACCTAGGGTTATATAATAACCCCTCAAATGCATAAAATCAAAGTCTAGTAGTTTGATAGATATGAGCAAAAACTTGAGTCTCAGACCCTGATATGAACTTCACTGAAAATGCACAAAAAATGATCTCCAATCTTCACCAAATTGATTCACCAATGCAATGATGAATTCAGAACCCTTATTCAATCAGATACATGCCCTCAAATCAATCTCCAAATGAAATCCAATATGAAATGGCTGAGTACCATCTCCAATAATGCAACCCTTCAAAAGATATTTCACTTCCTCAATTATGCTAACCTAAGGGAGTTATCGTTCCCAAAGATCAAATGATATTTGTAAATCAAAAGACTACAAATTGCTCCACAATGGAAGAAGTAGAAGAAATCCCAAATCCAAGCATGTCAAAATGAATGCCCAAGCCCTCTATTTATTTACTTTTCTAAGAAGTTACTAAGAACTTCTAGAAACATCCAATTATAATGCACTTTATAATAAAATAACATTATAATATAAAAGTGTTTTTCTCAACTCAAAATTATAACAATGTAGGCTCATAACTGAATGTAGGCCCAACTACAACCGAATGTAGGCTCGGACTGGATGTAGGCTCTACTGAACGTAGGCTCTAACAGCAATATGCAATCAACTGATCTCCAAATGATCACGAGATGACTCTCTCCTCATCGCTATCAGTCTACGAGAGCCCGTGATAGACTGATCCCGCATGCCAAATGATGTCAGCCAAAATGGGGACATGACATGTAATCATAGCATCATGAATCGTGATCATACCATCATATTCATATACTTCAAGTTCAACATCAAAGATTCAAAACATTAAAAGTTAAAACTAAATCATAACATCAAGTTCAAGTATCATTGTTTCAAGTTCAACTAATGAATTAAAAATGTATTAATATTCATCTTCATCTTCATCTTCAGCATTAGTTGACTCAGCAATAGAGCTAAGGCCCAATGGGATCAGCAGCAGCAACAATAGTATTGGCGTCAAAATCTTCAAATTCATCAAGTGCAAGCCGAGAAGTGGAAGCATCCAAGTCCACAAGCTCTACAATTACATCCCACCTCTTCATGTCCCCTTCTTTGTATTCTTTAGTCTTGTGTCAGAGAAGACACAAGTTGTAATGCACAAATACCAAGTTCTCCGCTCTTTTTGATTGCAATCTATTGCGCTTCACTAAGTGGATGGAAGAATATGTGCTCCAATTTCTTTCTGATGTACCTATGAAGACAAGACAAGGTAAACAATTAAAATAAAATTATAAAAATTACTTGCTAGTCATGAAGATAAAATAAGCTAATTCTTTTTAAAATAAAACTTACTTGTGATATAGTTTTTATTGCAAGGGGCGGCAATGTTTGGAATCTTTGGCCATGGAGGTACCACCAACTATGAGCATCATTCCTAAACCGATGACAAAGAGCATCATTACTTAGACCTCTTGCATTCACAAACTCTATGAACTCATTTGTAATCAAATCTCTCATATCATAATCAGGAAAGAGTCTTTCAAATGCCGCCTTGTATCCATCACACACTTCTAAATCTCTATTGGGTGGTAGCCTTCCTGGTAGATCAAGAAATTGGTTGCTATAATATTTGGGCGTCAATGCATAGGCAAGAAAATGTAGAGGAGTGGTCATTTTGTTCCATCGTTCTACAATAATTGTTTGCAATTATTTGAAGAGGGTCTCTTCCGGATCTTGCTCTTTTTCATTTACAATTTGCTTGATCTTCTCAAGCGTTGAGTCTATGTCATCATAGATCTCTCCAAGGCAAGGTCTATCCATGTCAGCGTACCTAAGCATGCTCATAATGGGCTCGGTTAAATTAATGAGATATTTCACACGTTCCCACCATAAGTCATCCAATATCCTTTGCTTTATTTTGGCTGCCCTCTCACTGTTGCTTTGCTTCCATATAGCCCAATTGTTGTTGATTACCATATTGCAAAGTGCCTCTTTCACTTGCACAAGTCATCTCAAGATGATTAAATTTGATGCAAAATGAGTTTCAACAACCTATAACATAAATTAGAGCAAAAAAATACAACTATTCGATACATACTTTATAAAAGAATACACATTACACAATAAAAAAAAATGAAAATCAGAAATTGTAAGATACTGATTTTTTTTTTTAAATTAAATTACTAACTTTAGTTCAAATTCACTTACCTTCAGTAACTCCAAACATGAGAACATTCTGAATATTCCTTGAGTCATGTGATGGTTTGTGATGAACATCTGGATGTCCTCAACCTCTGCATACACCTCCTTGATCCACTCAATTGTGTTCCCAATCGTTTGTAGCATAAGATTGAGTGAATGGACTACACAAGGTGTCCAAAAGATATGTTGATATTGCTCTTCAACCAACAAACCAGCAGCTCTACAATTCTTTGCGTTGTCCGTTATGACTTGGACAACGTTACTAGCACCCACTTGTTCAATGGCAGAGATGAGAATATTAACAATAAATGGCCCATCTTTTACTTGCCCCTCACAATCCACCGCTTTCAAGAACTTACCCCTTTAGGGGACACCGCTAGGACATTGATCAAGGGACGATTTCTAGCATCTTTCCACCCATCTGAAACAATTGATAACCGTCTTAATCCATGAATCTTTTATAGGCTTCAATTGTGTGAAGAGCCCAACTGGCTCTCAGCTGCAAACTTGCTACTATCTCTATTTTATTTGCAATTTTTTGAAATTTTAAAACCAATTTACTTTTTTTGAAAATTTTCCAGATCATGAAATAACATTAACAACAATTTAATTCCAATGCTCATTAAACTGGTTTAACATTTGCAAAAAATACAAAGCAAAGTTTAATATTAATGGCACCTTAATTGACAAACGGTTGCCATACATCACAAGGTAATCCTTGGCTAGCAGCGTAAATCCTTAAATAGCACACAGCCACTATGAAGTTATTCTCCAGCCTTCAAATATACTAAACACAGCCTCTGATATTCATAACAACAAACACCAAGTATTAACGTAGCCTCCCAAGCAAGTAATTCAGTCACCAAATGATTAACAAAGCCAGCATAGGCTATTACGCAGCTATAGACAACGATCTTGTCTCCCAAACAAATGTCACAGCCTCCTTGAATGAAACGCAGCACCCAAGGATCATTAACGTGGTCCTCTACATGTTGGCACAGGCATCAAACACAATGCAGCCACCATAAAGAAGACGCAGCAAGCATGAAGAAACGCAACTCCTCAAAACAGCTTGCAACTCTCAGTAACAGCAGTACGGTCTCACCAAACTCAGCTAGAAAGTTCACCAAATTAATGGCAATTCGGTTCCAATAACAAATTCTGCAAACCTGAAAGAAGCTTGACATTTTCTCCAATATTGAAGACCAACCCTAGCTCTTCCTTCCCAATTTCCAAATCCTCCTTCAAGACACAACTTCTCAGTTTCAACAAAATAATCATAGGTAACGAAATCGATTTCACAAGGCTTATTTATAAGCTTTTAAATGAAAGCTTCTTCTTTACACTTTTCACTAAAGAAGCTTCACTCACACACCATCAAATTATAACATGTAATTGCATAAGTTATTAATTAAATCAAGCTTAATTTAATAACCCCAAATATAATGTGATGTAATTAAATATTCTGACAACAACATCCTGAGCTCACACTACCCTACCAGAAATAGCAACCAGACCCAAAAAGACTTACTAAAAATAGCAAGTCTCTCAAACTGGAGATTTTGCATAAGAAGTCCTAAATCATCTAAAACCACTGCATAGGTGCTCTGCTAAACATAGCAATCCAAACTAACACCAATTTTCCACTTACTATAAATAGGAAGTCCGCCAATCTGACCCCAACGTAGAGCAATCCCAACATCTAAGATCTCCAGAGTGAAAACCAACCACTGGCTCTGCCAAACGACCCCCTCTGACAACCTGATTAGCTTACGAGGGTCACTGAAATAAGCTAATCCCAAAGGCCTGAAATTGGGGACATTACAAATTGATCAACAATCGACTTGACCTCTTGATCCAACAAGGTGGTTCATACTCTCTCAAAACCAGAGCCCTTATACCCTCTTGGAGCTTCATTGGCACTTTTCAACATCTGTCAACACTAAAAGACGGCCTATTTGCATAGAAGCATCTTGCCACATCAATATCAACAATTTTCCGACTTTGATTTTGAAATGCAGTTTCTAGTGGTCCCTTTCTTTTGTGTAAGGCCAAGGGGTTATTTTTCAGGCTCACGGCTAGCTGAGGTAGTAAAAAAGGGGTGGTCTTCTATCACAACATCTGTGGGGGGTGCGTTACCTTTGCTTTGTTTTACTTTTAGTTTTATTGCCAATGCCATCAGTTGAATTTTGCCTACATTCTTGTCTCTCTGTTGTCCTCAATTTTGACATCACAAAATTGTGGCAACCTTACGCAATTTTCTAATGAATTCATAGGTATATCCTCTACGTTTTCGATGTTTTGGATAATACGTTATAAGGACAATTCATCATCCCTGAAATGTTCTTTATTTTGCATATTTCATGCATCCTTTTTGAGGGTTCCCATCAAGTTAATCACCTTATCACTTGTCAGGACGAGTTTTTCCTCTCTGACTGCAAGCAGTTGATTTTTGGAACTCTTCAAGTCCATTTCTTCGTTTTTCCCTTTCTTGATAGTAGTTTTTAATCTTGTTTTTCCCTTAAGTCAATAGCCCTTCGAAATACGCTCATTTCAAGCTATCTTAGACATCAAACAGAGTTGTATAACTCAAGTTATGATACAAAAGGTGGGGTTTTTCAGGCTAATTGCATTTTCTTTGAAAAATCCCTAAAAGGTGAGTTTTTCAAAGTCGATTGGACGAGTTTGAATTATATTTAATATATAAAATGGATTTTGAGGTCCATTTTCAAATTTCAACTCATTTCGAGTTGATTTAGCTATAGTTTTTAATATTTTCGTGAAATTAGCTTTAAAATGATCTAATTTCATGTTACTTTATTAATACTATAGTTATATATTAAATTTAATTTAAAATTAAATCACTTAAAGTCAAAGAAGTGCAGTTTTTGTTCTTCATTGCATATCATCAACATGCAAATCACTTTTTAAAACCCACCTCCTAAAATTAAGTCATTTACACATTAATACGTTGTTTTTATATGCAACTGCATATGTAAAATATGTAAAAGTGGCTTTTTCTAAGCCAAAAACATGTTTTATGAAAATGTGCAATTGAACTCCAAAAGAACGTATTTAATCCTCTTATAAGTGTTGTTTTTATATGCAACTGCATATATAAAACAACATATTTAAAAGACTTGAAGTGGCTTTTTCCTAATTAAAGACATATTCCTTCTAATGTGTAATTGCATTGAAAAAGTGTGTTTTTAATGCCCAGCTCTTAAGTTGTTGTTTTTAAACACAAATGCATGTCTTTTTATGTGTATTTTTATGTGCAAAGGCATCATCAAAACAACGTTTTTAATCCTCCTCCTTGGGCATCGATTTTGGAGAGGATTACATGTCTTTTAAAATATGCAAACACATATCAAAAACAACATTTTAAACCCAGCACTTGGGTGTTGTTTTTGGAGCCACTTACACGTTTTTCTTAACATGTTTTTACATGTTTAAAGTGCGTTTTTAACCCAGCACTTAAGGGCGTCAATTTTGGACGCATTTGCATGTCTTTTTAAACATGCATTTGCATCTTAAAAATGCGTTTTAACTTCCCTTTGGCTGTGTTTTTGGGAAGTGGTGATTTTTTAGAGAAAAACACATGTTTTTTACTTCTAAAATCTCACTTTTGGGGGGCGTTTTTGAAAAAAAAACAGGATTTTGATGCAAGAAAACACATGAAAAATGGTCAAAACTTAACTGTTTTGGCTGCTTATAGGGTCGATTTTGAGCTAAATTGCCCAAGGATCATTCTTGGATCATCAAAATTGCATTTTAGAAAGTATTTTACTCTCAAAACAGCCCATTTAGGGCACGTTTTTGGGCATTTTTTCCCCAAAAACGGCCCATTTTTTGCCATTTTTCTTCATCAAAATCAAATCTTTTGCTTCTAAGATGAGTTCTTGGGCATTACCTTTCATTTGCAGCTTGTTTATCATCATTTCTAAGCTGTTTTTGATGCCCTAGATGTCGTTTTGGGTTGTCATTACATGTGCATTGGAAATGGTCAAAACGGTTGTTATTTCCTTGCATTTAATCTCTCTTTTCTTCCCACTTGGCTGTAAATGCATGTTGACTCTCCAAAATTGAAGGAAAAAGACTAGGAAAGATTTATATATAGTTTTTAAATCTCATCTTTCCTAAATCTGAAAATCCATTGGATACATTTCAGATTTTGTCCAAAATTTGGCAAGACTACTTGTGAGTTGAGGTAATTTTTCCTTAAGTTTTTCCCCAATTCTTTCCAAGTTCATGTTTTGGTTTTTGATTAACATGTAAGTTTTCATTTCTATTTCAGATTTACATGTTATGTTTGTTTTAATGATTCTTCTTCTTCCGTCTACATTCTCCAAGTTGCATATGCAAGTGCTTCATCTTGCTTGTATATGCAATCGGGATTAAAAACCCCGTTTTTGAAAGAAACTGTCAAAGAAAGCAAGCTTATTGATATGCACATGCAAATCCATTTCAAAATCCCACTTTCATGCTTACACACTCTCTATCCGTGCTTCTTATATCACTGCCATGTGATTTAAAAACTCACGATGGTGGTTGCTTGCATATGCTTGCGCATTTACTTATAATGAAAACACAATATCTCATTATAAGTGGATGTCTTTCCATTCAATTCCATGCATTTTCCACATAATTCTTGCTGTCCACATATGCAATCACCTCCAAGAAACCCATTTCTAGGTCTTCCTTACTATTTTAAAGCTAAAATCCATTCACCTCTTCGTTGTCCAAAAGTTTTCCAACCATATGCCATGTTCATAGTCTTCCAAAAATTCATACTTGTACATCATAAAGCGTGCAATAAACTCATCCATGCTTTATTTTCTCACCTAATACTTGTTGTCCATTCATATGTAATACCCTCTGAAAAACCCGTTTTTGGTTTTTCTCACCCCATAAGAGCCAATCTAACCCAAACCCATTTGTTCTTCCATTGTTCACAAGTATTCCAGCCAATTACCTTACCCAAAAAAACTCACTTATGCCTAAAATAGATCCATCACATGAAGATGTACTCATGTTTTGGAATTTTCATGCTACAGCTACTCAGGCATATCATATTTGCTATGTCAAGAGAATCTCTAGCCAACACCAAAAAAGGAAGAAGAAAAGGCCCAAAGGATTGAAAGGGAGAATCAAGAAAGTTTGAAATGTGAGAGGCAAACTAAAAGAATGATCTAAGATGGTGTTGCCTTCCTATGCTATCTATCCAGTTGTGCAACCAAGTTTGGACGTAAACATAAGGCAGGAAAATATCATTTCAGACTTAGGGGCTTTCATTTGGAATCAAAGAGAAGACGACGCACACTATACAGTTGCTCGGGCCATCTTGAAGGAAGAGGAGGAAGTTGGTATTGAATTTGAAAGAGAAAGACACAGAATTGAAAGGGGGCTTAGAGAAAGATTGGAACATGAGCAAAGAGAAAGGATACAAAGAGAAAGAGAAGCCCATAGAAGAGCTCAAAGGTTACCCTTAAGAGAAATTCAACTTCGAGGGAATCAAGTGAATCAAAATTAGAACAAAAGCTGGATAAAAAGATTGAATCTTTCTCCCTAGAAAGGTTCAAAAGATTACAAGCATAGAATGCTTTCAAGACAAAAATGGTCAATGAACACTCAACACAATAATCAAGGATGCATATTCATGTTCCAGATCAAGATGCTTTCACCAAACCAGAGCATATCAAACATTGGGCTTCAAGTAGCAGCATGAGAACCCATAAAGGATGATGTAAAAGAAGTCGTGTCTTGTCAGACACTTTGAATATTTCCATCATGTATTTGTAATTTGTATTTGACAGATTACATGTAATGTGAAAATAAGATGTAATTGCATGTGATAGTATCACGTGCAAAGTTGTAACATGTAATCAAGTTGCAAGTGCATTAGGCATGCAACTTTGAATAAGTCAAAGTTAGTTAGAGAATAAGTCAAAGTGGTTAAGGGTTTTCCTCTTCTTTCTCCACCTTTCTCTCTCCTCTTTTCTTATATAAAGGAGGGAGCTCATTGTAAATAATCATCTTTTGGCAAGGCAAGAAAATTCTGCCAGTTTGTATCTACACTCTAAAACTTTGAGCTTAGATGTAAATTTGAATTGCTTTCAATAAAAGGGGTAACTTGCTTTCAAACTTTGTGTTGATCCAAGGTGTTATGTGACGACATTTTCTGGATATTGATTGTGAGTTTTGGAGTTTTGCTCAAGAGAGATATGAATTCAATTGTGCAGACTTTGAGCTGCCTATTGCATTCAGAGTCAATTTGAACTTTTGAAGACTTTGTGCTACAGAAGGACAAATTGTGATAGATAGTAGTGGCTGCAATTACTTAGAGATAAAGACTTTCGGCTTCAGTTGTAAGTCTTTTTATTAAATTTGAAAGTATCCAATAAGACACTTTGTGCCTTACTGGTTATTCTATTTGAATCCTCACGAGACAAGCACAGGAGACTTTGGGTTCTTGTTTTTGTTTCACAAAATATAAAAAGAAAGCTGCTGCCCCTTGTATTGTTCTTATGTCAACTCCAGGGTCACCAGTATTATCGTAGCAATAAGGCACTTTTTGTTAAGTTAGAAAGTAGTAGTTGTATGCAAATCATTCCTAAAAAAAAAAAGAATTGATTAAAAGAACCGCCCTTTTTGTAATTTCAGTTAAGTTCCTGTTGAAGCCACCTACGGTAAGAAGGGAGCCTCCCCTATGATGAGAGGAGAGAGAAATCTCATGAGACGTTGTCTAAAGTTACAATTTTGTAAGGTGTACTCTTAGCGGCTTACAAAAAATTTAGCCAACACTCTCTTCTGCTACCTCATGTTCTTCAATATATTTTAGTACAGTTTCATTGGGTATAGGTGCATCTTTTATTCCAGGGCATTTCTTGATTCCTCTACCAAGGTATCCACACAAATGACCTACCACACGAAAATATGAACTATTTCTTTCTACATCACAACCCCGACATTTCCAACGGAATGCACCACCTCTTGGAAGGGGTCTTATAATATCAACATGTTTCCACAAAGGAGAATCAGAGTGGGGTTCTATTCTTTGTTCAATATTGCCTACTGAGGAAGAGGTAGATGCCATTGTAGTTCCTTTTCCTATGGCAAGAAATTTCAAATTGTATACATATTCAATATAAAACTTAAAAGCAAGAGAATGAAAAATTATAGAAAAAATGGCTAAGATCTTGTGGAGAATGAAAGAGAACTGAAAAAAATAAAAAACTTAAACAAAAAAAAAACAAATGGAACAAGAACTTACCTCTACTCATTGTAAGCTTGCAAAGGTGTACAAATGAGGCACAAACACTTGAAAAAAGCTCACAAACCAATCTTCCAACTGCTCCTTGCACAACCAAGAACTTGCTCTTTTGCTCTTGCTCAAGTCAAAATAACCTACTTGCACACCACAAATGAGAATGAGAAGCAAACATTAGCCTTTCATATCCACCTTTTAGGGTTCCAGATGTCAAAATTTTATAAAATATGCAAAAACATGTCACTTAAGTGATGTCCGCGCCCCCCAGTTTGCTAAAGTTCGTCACAGGTTCGCTTTTTGGTATGCTGGTCCACCCGGGTCCGTTCGTCCATGGCCGAAGTTCGAACTAGATCCCAAAATTTGAACCCTGCCCAGACCCATAGGCAGACTGAACCAAGACCAGGTACTAGTTCGTACCCAGGCTAGTCCGGAGGGGTCTAGGGGCGAACCAGGGTAACTTAGTATTTAAGAAGTGGAGAGGCCCAACGAAATTGGTGTTATGAACGGATTTAATGATATAAAGGCTGCAGAAATACAGTTCATTGAAGGTGTGTGGTGAGTGTATGCATTGTCTATCATTGATAAGAAATATCAAGGCCTGGTGCAAACTAAGTTGTGGTTGTGAGATTGCAGATGTAAAGTATGTTAGAGGTTTATTATGTATAATCTATTGAAACATTGCAAAATCTGAAATACATTGACATTGTATAATATGGCAGTGATATTGTAAAATATGAGAGTAAACTTGTTCGGTATACTTTTTTGACAGTCATGAAGTTGAAAGAAATGGAATGTAATACATCTACAAATTACAGAAATCTTAGTAAGTAAAGTGTTTTGAAAAAAGAAGATTGTAACATCCAAAAATCTTAGTAAGCAAAGTGTTTTGAAAAAGAAGATTGTAACATCCAAAAGGTTAGTGCCTCAAGGATGCTGAGTTGGTGCTCAGTTTGAGCAGATGGTGCTTTTGTTAAAGTTGTTCTCAAGCAAGGAATTTGGTGATTCCTTAGGGTTGGTACCCAGTAATATTGTACACACTATTTCTTCATGAGGTTGGATTGGGCAGTAGATCCTAGCAGCATTTCTCACCTTGATTTGTCACACTTCCTAGGTTTTTCACGTACTTCAGGTGTTTTGGCTTTTATGCAATGTTGCACTGAGGCGCATCTCCCCCATAAAAACCCGTGGACCCTGTAGGGGAGCATTTCTTAGACTTGGGGATTTGGGGGAGACAATCCCCCACAAAATCACCACCTCTGCCACCTCCATTGACGATGCCACCAGGTCGATTGCTATATGGCACATGCCATTACATACAAATTGAAACTTCAAAAAATTAGTTTGCCTTTAATGGGGCACTCACAAAGATGTTATATTGCAGATTTTGGCTTGAAGATTTCAATTCACCTCATTTCGTATATCAATCACCCCACCCACCACTGTGCTCTCACTCATCGTCCCACCCTCCCCTTGTCATCCCTAAATTTAGGCCCTTGGTCCCCTGGTCCTAGAAACTCGTCCCCAAGCCCCACATGCCCCTATCAATTTAGGAACATTAATTACTGAAGGGAAACGAATGGAAAGCAATGTGTATGATCTCAAAGAAATAAAAGATAAAAGTTGTTTGTTGGGGCAAGATGGAAATCGGCTTTGGCATAGGCGAAGCTCAGTGTTTTGGCTTCTTCTCTCTTTGATTCAATTCAAGAGCAAGCATCTGCTCAGGGAGAGTATTTCACTATTTTGTTTTATATCCTTCGATGGTGAGGTTTTTAAGTTTTGCTCTTTGGCATTGATGTCAAAGGAGGAGAAAAGTAATATTGAGGCAGATGCTTTTAAGATAATATCTTTAATATCTTTATTAAAATATTATCTCCTTAGTTAAATACTTTCTATAACGGTCAACTACTTGTCTGTAATCCATTTTTCAGTCTAGATAGGAATGTTTCCTATCCTGTCTCTTTCGTCTTTAGTCCAGATAGGAATGTTTCCTATCCTGTCTTCAGTTTTGTTTCTAATTTCGTCTTCAGTCTATGTTGTTTCTTTTAGAAACAATGTCCTTGTAATTCTTTATAAGGAACACATTTGTTCCTCTGTTAATTAATCAATCATCCGGAAATCCGTTAATCTGCCAATTCTTGGTTTCTGTAACATGGTATCAGAGCCATTACTTTAAATTTTTTCGAAAAATTTATAATTTCTTTCGAAATTATTTGCTCAAATTTTTTGAATAAATTTTTGTTTATTCCCACATTGTGGGATTTGTTGCTGCTCACGTCTGGGGTTTGTGAGTTTGGTCAGTTTTCGGTCCTGTTCAGCGACGTTTTTTCTGCAAATCTGCCATTAATTTTTGGAGGTTTTTTGCAGCAGGCCGTTTTTTTCAAAACCTTAATTTTTTGGGCTCGAAATTTTTTTTCTGATTACAGATTCTTGGTGGGTTTTTCGAGAGCTCAACTGGGTTGTTGTCCGTTTTTTTGGGTGCCTCAATTTTTGTGCCTCAATTTTCGAGCCAGCAGATCCAGATTTTGACAGCATATTCTTTTTGGGTTTTTCGATCTCTCTTCTAGGTGCTTCTCCATTTTTTCTGGGTCTTTCGATTTTTTGCCTCAAAGTTCATGTCATCTCAGATATTCGCATTTTTTGGAAAACATGCAAGATGTCGTCACTAACTAATCTGATGTTGGAGGGCAGTCAAGGATTCAACTGTCTGGCCATATGGAGTTCGAGTGCCAGAAACATTTGGCTGCCCAAGCAAAGCAAAATGCTTCCCAGCCAACAGCACAAGTTGCCGAGCTTCCTGATCAAGGCGAAGCTGCATTTTTTGCCTTCTGAATCTGTTTCTGTTTTTGTTTATGGGTTTGTTGATTTTCTCCTTAAAAATCATTTCATGTTGTCTGTAATACACAAGGTTGCGTGGGATTCTGGGTTTTTACCATTTTTTCCACAAAAATGAAGTTTTGTAATTGCAATCTATTTTGAGTCATAGCACTCTTCTGGCAAAGCTTCTTGATTTCAGCATTCTGTAGATCCAGGGAGGGTCTCAAATATCACAGAATGTTCCGACATCCGTACGTTGACCATTAAGGGAGGGTATTAAGATAATATCTTTAATATCTTTATTAAAATATTATCTCATTAGTTAAATACTTTCTATAATGGTCAACTACTTGTCTATAATCCGTCTTTCAGTCTAGATAGGAATGTTTCCTATCCTGTCTCTTTCGTCTTTAGTCCAGATAGGAATGTTTCCTATCCTGTCTTCAGTTTTGTTTCTAATTTCGTCTTCAGTCTATGTTGTTTCTTTTAGAAACAACGTCCTTGTAATTCTTTATAAGGAACACATTTGTTCCTTTGTTAATTAATCAATCATCCGGAAAGCCGTTAATCTGCCAATTCTTGGTTTCTGTAACAGATGCAAGATTGATTGTGGTTGATGTTTGTTGATGGTTGATGTTGTTATTGCAGATTGGGTGGTTTTCATATTGGAGTTGTTGCAGATCAGGTTGTTCTCAGATTAAAGTTTTGCCATCAGTGAGAAAAGGAGAGATTGTTAGAAGAACTTGCCATTGATGTCAAATAACAGATGTAAAAGTGCTAATAAGATGCAGCAGTCAGATGCAACTTACAGACATTATGTGAAACCCTAGTTTGAATGCACATATCTTCCTAGCAGCAAAGTAATAATAGGGAATCTGATTTGCAGACATCAATGCTATACTTGATGACATCTGTTTTAGCTTCTGTCCATTAACAGTATCTGAATGTTCATATTATTTGTATATCCAGCTTACAGTGATTGTTCTGAAGTTGCTGTTGTTCTCTCCCTGGAAAATGAACGAATCTAATCGAGTATGAACAGAGATATCTGATTTTATCAGACTCAGAAGATGAAACATTTTGGTGATGGAACAATTGTATTAAATATATTAAACAGAATATTGATATTTGTAGACATCTATGGATATATTGTAATATTGATATAGTCGGTCCGTATATTCAAAACTTATCTGCATGTATCAGGTATTGATCAAATGTTCTTACTGATCTGTAGGCATCCTTTTGAAATGGGTTAAGTGTTTGTTGATTTGGTTGGAACAGTCTTTGCCACCTGCATTCAATCGTAAACTGCAATTTCCTTGTTATTTTTTCTGATTATCGCCACTTGGAAGCGTATCCTATTCAGTGATGCAAAGAAGTTAAATGAAATTTGATGTATCCTATTCAGCAATACTAAAGGAGTTATTATAATTTTAAGAGTGTTATGTGATAACTGCTTCATTTGTAACTGCCTAGACAAATCAACTATACAACCAATGGTATTAGGCATCTATTTAAGAAGTGAAGAGGCCCGATGGAATGGTTGTGACTTGTTGTGAATGGACTTAATGATATAAAGGCTGCAGCGATACAGTTCATTGAAGGTGTTTGGCGAGTGTGTGTATCAATGATAAGAAATATCAAGGCCGAATGCAAAGTAAGTTTTAGTTGTGAGATTGCAGATGTGAAGTATATTAGAGGCTTATGATGTATAGTCTATTGAAACATTGTAAAACCTGAGAGTGACATTGACACTGTATGATCTGAGAGTGAACTTGTTGTGTCTAATTTTTTGACACTCATCAAGTTGACAGAAATGTAATGTAATACATCTGCAAATTAGAGATGTCTTACTAAGCAAAGTGTTTGCAAAAGAACCAAAAGGTTGGTGCCTCACGGATGTTGAGTTGGTGCTCAGTTTAAAACGTTTGTGCTTCTGTTGGAGTTGGAGCTCTCAATCAAGGAGTTTGGTGATTCCTTAGGGTTGGTGCCCTTAAACATTGTACACACTATTTCTTTGTGAGGCTGGATTAGGACAGTAGATCCTAGCAGCATTTCTCGCTGTGGTTTTTCACCCTTCCTAGGTTTCATACTTCAGGTCTTTTTGGCTTCTATGTGTGGTTGCATTCCTTTTAATTCTTTATGCTTATCAGTTTATCAAACCCCCTTCACAAGTGGAAAAATTGTGTTCTACACTCTGAAGATGATCTCCTCTCAAGAAAGGAGCTGAATTGGAGTGTCCAAGGAATACATGAAAGGAGGGAGCCTATCAATAAAGATGCCAATAGAAAGGAGCAAGCTTGTCTCAAAGTATCAACAATGATGTCTTCAAGAATAGTTTTGGGCATCATTATAGTCATAAAACCATACAACTAATTGCAAGTGATTGTGAATAATCCATTTCAAATCACAACTCCCCACAATATAAACTTTTGGTCCCAACAACTTGGACTCAAAAGCCAAAATTATAATTTCCTTCTTTGCCATTTAAAATAGCACTTAGCTCTCCATGTAAGCTGTCTTTGCAAGTCAATCTGCCAATGCCCAAATTTACTCTTTTTTTGGGTTCTCGTCTTATTCCAATTTGGGTGTAAAATCTTTTCTAGAAGGCAAAAATAGGCCTTCTTCATCTAGTGTAAACTCAAGACAGAAAAATTCTCCACATTAAGTTTGAATGTGTTGGCACTTGGCACTCTCTTGATCAATTAGCACAGATGGTTTATACGTCGGTGACTTTAGTGTTTATGATTGGCTTGATATTTTTATTTGCTTAAGTAAAACCATTATTTGTCTCCTACATTAAGTTTAAAACTAATTCTTAGCCTTATTGTAATCAAGCTTAACTTGAGACTCCAGCTTGGCATATACTTAAGATAAACTTATATTGATTCGTTAATAGATTTTAAATCCCTCTATACTTCTGAATTAATTAATTTCTTTGATAAACCATTATTTGTCTCCTACATAATGTTTAAAACTAATTCTTAGCTTTATTGTAATCGTGCTTAACTTGAGACTCCAACTTGGCATATACTTAAGATGAACTTATATTAAGTTGTTAATAGATTTTAAATCCCTCTATGCTTCTGAATTAATTTATTTCTTTGATTTCTCTTCACTGTCTTGTAACAGCATTAAATGTGCAAGGCAAAAAGAAACCAGAAAATATAATATGCATCAGCAGGAGATTTCTTTCTAGACGTATAGAGTGCCCTATTGTATGAATGTTGAATATATGTTGATTTCTCATCCCAAATTTTTGGACGTTTCATACTAAAAGACATTGAAAGCTGAACCAGTGCTGCAATTACTCCTTCATTTGGCTATAAATTTATGGAATGAAAGCATTTGACCTCTTCCACTTGGTCTCTATTCATTCCCACAGGGTGGTCCAAATCTGGCCAGGAATCTTGTGTATCTATTTGGAACAATATAACCAAATAAGCCAAAGTGAGTCAAAACATCAGTGAACCCAACTCATTTGTTTCATGGCCCATAAGAATTTTCTTACAAGGAATAAGCATGCATATTTTGCTAATCTAGTATACAAGGACAAAAAGGAAATCATGTCCTTTCTCTTGCATGGGCAAAGACCCTACAAAAATCATGAAAACACTTTACTGGTCTTGTGATAACCAGTAATTGCATATACGACTCCAATTTTCAATTGCTTTACTTATTTCTACTGCATGAAACACACACTCTATAGAATTTAGCAACAATTAATTGCATTTTGTATGACAAACATAACTCTACAAATTTTCCATTTTCATGGGCACTCCAAAGTTACCAGCTAATTTAACAAAATATTAAATAATTAATTGGTTATCTCTCTACTTTTTTAAATACTAGCTTGGGATAGGGGACATTGCAGTCTTCCCTAAATCTTGCATTTTCCACAGATGCACCTCCTCTAGGGATTGTCACACTCATCAAAAGCTAATGCATTCTTGTAAGAATTCCCTCCAACGCCTTTGCTAGAAACACCATCATTTTCTCCAATTCCTTCACCGGGTAGCAGCGTTGTTGCCAACAGCATACCATTGCCCTTGTACATCACCTCACCTCTCAGGGAAACACACAAAAGCCAGGAAACACCCATAACTTGGAACAAAATTTCCAAGGGGCAAAAAAAGAAGAAAACCAAACTTATCAGACACTCAGCATAGAACAAAAACACACCAAAAAAGCACAACCAAAAAGAATTAATGGAAGCAACCCAGGGATTAAGAAGACTAGCAGCAACTGTCCCCTTTCTCATCCAACCCAGAGACAAAAAGGAAGTGTTCAACATACATAGATTTATATTACATTCCCTTTAGATACCTAAACAATATAACATGTAGCCTCATAGTTCACAGGGACCATCTGTTGTCTTTCCCAATTCTATTGTTCAAATGGCATATGACCAAGAAAATCATCAACTTTTGGCCTATACCCACATTGCAGCCAGATTAGAAAGACATTTACCCATATTAAAATTAAATTATTAAAAACCACAAACAAATAAAAAAATAAGTGTTTAATACAATCCTGCAGCAAATCCCACTTTTGGCCGGTTGCTTAATACCAGTATTCGTGACCTCGAACCAAATTCAAAAGAATATTTTATTGAAGAAATAAAAGTATTACAACAATTTAGCAGAATAGCATACTTCTTTCCTTTTATATGCTCAGGGGGTACCTAAAATTACTATTGCTGACTTATATCTATTATTTTACTCTTTCAAGCCGTTAACAGTCCTCTCTTAAGGAACCTAATCTAGATAAAGTCCAAGAAAACTGAGCTAGACCATTCAAGAACTAAAAAGTTCAATAAAGGGTTTCAAGAGCTATCTCCATCAATTGGATAGAACTCCAGTCTGCTAACCTCCTACTTTCTGCAGAAAACGATAAGGTAACTGGATACTTTCTCCAATATCTAGCGTCTTCACTGTATACCTGAAGAGCAAAATTAAAATCAAGTTAGTTTCACTTATTCAATAAACATTATAATATTTCAAGTATTGATAGCATTCTGAGTAGAGATTTACTTGACTGCAAACAAATCAATGTCAATGCCAAAATATCTAGTTTGGTTCATAGCAGATTTAAAGCTTCGATAAAAATGGTATATAACATTGCAGCCATGTGTCCATAATTCATATCTCAAAATTACATTTCCAATAAAGAGAAATTTTGATACATAAATTACAGACAAACAAATCTTGAAGCATGTATTAAGGAATATAGAAAACCTACCATCCATCCAAGGCTTTTGCAGTTATTACTGCTGGTCGGCAAACAGAGCACTCTGGTACGTTCTTATTAGCCTGAATGGACACAAAAACCAATCTAGTCATTGTTGTATACCAAACATTACTCCAGATGTATAGAATTATTGACACAAGATACAGCACACCATTCTTGCAAGCAAAATAATTATAATTTGTTGAGAATTATTAGATTACCAGATGCATCTTAATATCCAACAGCTACTGCAACCAGGCTTGGATAAGACCTGAATATAAATTAACATTTAGAAATACCTTTATAATAACACGATCATCCACTAAAAAGGCATTCTTATCTTCCTTGGAATCACATCCATCTTCAGCACTATCATCAGCAAGACTGAGATGAGCCTGCAAACGAACATAACATTGCCTATTGATCCGAATCAGCACAATAAATGCAAATTGATGCTGTGCACTCAAATCCCATCTCCTCCTAAAATTCAGATACTCAATGATATTGCTAAAACTGCATAGCTTACCATAACCCTGTGCATTCAATTTTGGATTATTACAAATAAAAACAAAACGATAGGAAACTTTTATTAAAATAAATGAGTGCCAGCTGAGGTTTATGAAAAATGAAATGGCAGGTATATGTCTAGGAAAACTTGCGTTTGTAATCATGTCAAATGAATCTCCTAACACAGATATCGACCAAACAGAACTAAGAATTGTGCATATTCAACATGTAATTCTCACCTTCCCATCCATCCAAATCTAAGATTTAGAGTGCTAGAAGATATCGTTGCTGGTGTCTAATCTCTTGACAAAAATTGCATAACCTACAATTTCGACATTACAAGTTGATGTCATTTTAGCATCCATTCCCGATAACATTTTTTAGGTTTCATTTGACCCAGCCTTGGCATCTACCCCTTCATGCCAGCTTCATTATGTGTTCTTGTCTCTAAGCCTTTTCTATAAGTTTGTAGTATGTATATGTTCCATGTATCCTTGTGATGGCATGCTTCCATTCTGCAAAAATTTTGGCCATGTTGTAACTGGACATTAGCACGGGTGCACAAGCATCTGCACAGGTGCACTGCTGTCTGCCAATGTACAGTCATACCATAGCCATTTTCTGCCAAACCAGCTCCCAACATCTGGAATTTCCATTGTAACAACTGTAAAACATGTTGGACAGAATCTCAGCTTTTCTCCTTCAGATATCCTTCATCTTCAGCTTTTCTCCTTTGGCTATCCTCCGTGCCTTCGTGCAAAAATTTGGATTTTTGTGTTGTACCAATTATTCTCTCTTTGGCACCCTTTATTCTCTCTTTGGCACCCTGAGCAAAACTTCATGTACAGAAACCTAATATCCTTGACAGCAACCTTCTACAGTGATCTTACCACTTTGCAAGTGCAGCCACGTCCACCAACAAGTAACCTTTTCATTCTACAGCCTTCTTGGGTATGGTAAAAGCTCATATTTGTAAAATGTTCTCTCATATCTAAATCTTTTTGTATAATTTTCTCCATTACCACAATAACTGAAGGTGTTATTACAACTTGATCTGCTGTAAATAATACTACTGTTTCGATGATTATGTTCTTCCTGTTCGATGACTGTTGTTGCATGATTGATTCATTGAATATATTCCTTTGATTTGATGATTCAAGGTATTGGTGAGTTATGATTAAATAATCGTGATTAGATGATTGAATAGTGACGATATAATGTTAGCCAAATTGATATATTGGTGGACGAAGATTAACTAGAGTATGCTTGATTGCTGAATTGTATGTTTTTGTAATGTCCCTATCTAGGTGTTACAGGAATTTGGCACTTTTTCCCATTTAACAGTCCGCTTGATCAGATTAGCCATGCAATATGACAGATAAGGATCATGAATTAAAATAGACTATATCCTTTTACAATGGTCAATCACATACCGTTCTCAAACCTTACAATTAACACCAATAAACAGAGGAGAAACATAATTCAGTCTGTCTCACCTGACCTCTCACATATCACCATCCAAAATATTACAGACGGGTATGACCAGCAACCCACACACCAGCAGCAGCCAGAATCTACCCCATCTGATTTGGCAAGGGAAGACTGAAGTGTAACCATGACATGGACTTCCCTTGCAATCCCGAAACTCCCATTTGCATCCACAACTGCAAGATGGAATACTCAAACAGCAGCAAAAGATAGCAATCTGTACCCCATGAAAGAGCCACGAACTTGAGAGCTCTGTCTCCTTGGTTCTAATTCATATGATGAGTCATTGATGAATTAGATATTCGACTCACACAATTGTTATCATAAATCAATATATACAATTTAGATGAAAGGCTCTATTTATAACAGATTACATGACAATGTTTCAAAACGAAACAATCATAAACAGAAACAGGGAATAGAAACTTCCTAAAGTAACCAAGATGACCATTAAAGAAACATTACATTATTTTACTACCCTCCCTTAATGGTCATTGTCTTAACTATCCTATAGAAGACAGAATTTGTAAGCCTTTAGGTCACAAATGCATAGAAGGCTGCCCCTTCTGGTCATGAATGCATAGAAGGCTGCCCATTCTAATCATGAATGCATAGAAGGCTGCTCACTTCCTCTTCAAAACGCTCTACAAAATGAGCCTACAATTGAGACCCTCACTGTGTTAATGTTATTGTAGCTATGGTTGGATTCTTTCAAGCCAACATAGATAACATAAAGGTTGTGATAATATAATTATATTGATAATATAATTATTGTGATAATTATATTATTAATAATCTAAATATTATATTGATAATATAATTATTATATTGATAATACAATTATTGGGGTAATATAATTATATTGCTAATATAATTATTATAATTATATTTATTGTGATAATATAGTTATATATTAATTATATAATTAATTATATGAAACATTTATTAAATTAATGGGGCCACATGTGAAGAGTGTTGACCCTTGGTGAAGGAGCACCACCAATAGATATAAAGGAAGATTGAATCTTCCTTTCTTGGTAATAAAACATACACAATAAGAAAAATAACACCCTGATTCTACAAAACTTCTGGATATGACCAAGATAGCCACAATCCTTTCAACTTGATGTTGGGTAAACAAAATTTGTCCCTCGTACCCAAAGACACTGAGTTCAACTTCTAAAACTGAAACCACAATTTCGAGGAGAAATTGTCAAACTTGAACTGCTCCAGAAAAACAATCACAATTTTGGTCAAAGAATTGGCAAAAACTTTTTTAGATGATCATTGCAACCCAAAGCAAACTGCCAGAAACCATGAATTTTATGGAAAAAATCCCCAATCGCTCCAATGATTTTTTTGGAAAAAATCAAAAACCCTGAGACCAGCAACAACAGTCATGATTTTGTTTGGAAAAAATGGAAAACCTAGACACAATTTTTGAGGAGAAAATCAAAAAACCTAGACCAATTTTTAAGGAGAAATTGATCAAAACCTGTTAGAATAATGTTTATTAACAGTGTTGGTAGCTGAGCATTTATAAACAGTGTTGGTAGCTGTATAAATAGAGCAGTCTCCCATACTATATGTGTATCAGAAAATTACAGTGCTCTGTTTAATAGAAATTATAATTCATTAGTGTGCTCTGCTCTTTTTTATTCTGTTTTACTGTCCTCATAGAAGTGCATTATCACTTTGTTCGTGACTTGATTGAAAGACGAGATTGAGCTACAATTTTGTGGAACAGAAAATCAAATATCTGATATATTTACAAAAGCACTATCTATTGTCAAATTTGTCAAACTCAGAGATTTGTTACAACTCAAGGAGGTTCCTATCCTCTCCAAATAAACATTATGGGGGAGTGTTAGAATAGTGTTTATTAACAGTGTTGGTAGCTGAGCATTTATTGCACATTCCAGAACTCTCCTTTCAACAGAACTCTCCAGAATTCTCTCTTCTTGCTCACCGTAGCTTTTCAAGAATTCTCTGGAAGTTTGTATAAGCTGTATAAATAGAGCAGTCTCCCATACTATATGTGTATCAGAAAATTACAGTGCTCTGTTTAATAGAAATTATAATTCATTAGTGTGCTCTGCTCTTTTCTATTTTGTTTTTACTGTCATGTTTGCTCTGTTTTATGGTTGTCTTTATTAGCTCTTCAAAACCCATAAACGATTTTTCAAGGGAAAATCGAAAAACCCAGACACAAAAATATAGGAGAAAAATTGATCAAAACCTAGAAATGATTTTTTTGTGGAAAATATCAAAAAACCCTTTTGCAGAGCAAGATCCCACGATTTTTGTGTGAAAAATCCTGCAAAAAATGAAAAACAACCATGATTTTTAGAAGGAAATTAGGTAAAACCCAAATATAATTTTCGAGGAAAAATTATAAAACCCCAAATCGCAAAACAAATCCTTCTCGCAGAAGGAATAGCACTGACTGCAAACATCCAAGGTCGAAAACCATTGACTTTGAGGAAAATCAAAAAACCCTAGCGACAAAGAAACCATGCAAAACCCTAGCCGCAAGCAAACAGGAGCCACAAATAAATTCTGCAAAACAAACCCACGAAATCCTAGCTGTGGGCTGCAGAAATTCACAGAATGGAGGTCGCAAAACACAATGACACGAGCAGAAAAACACTAAAAAACCCTGTCACAAGCCCGTGTTTTGCAGAAAATAATGCCATAATCGGAGGTTGTGAGCACACAGAAAATGAAGATCGCAAAAAAAACAGCTCGATTCTACAAAAATTGACGCCATTAAACACAGAAAAATGGCTCAAACCAGGTTGCAAAGCTGCAGAGAAAAAAGGTGAGTCTCAGAATCCCATCGGATGCCAAAAAAACACAGAGAAATGAGTCATTGCAACCAAAAGGAAACCTTTCAAAACAGCACTGAGAACCTTCACGGGCAAGAAAACAATGCTCAAAAAAAGCACTAAAAACCCCGACGTCACAATAACAGATCACTCGTGCAAACCAAAGATCCCAAAGAAGTGCAAAAAATGGTGCCCTTGTAAAACAAACGTCACCTCAAAAACCCTTGGAATTGCAAAGACAACCCCTTTGAAAAAAACACCAATGATGTTTTATTAAAAAAAATCAAAAAAATTATGGAAAAAATTCCGAGGTTCAAATTTTTATTAAAATTCCTCAAACCTTAAAGAACCCCATTGACCTGCTCTGATACCATGTTATTATAAATTGATATACACAATAGAAATGAAACGTTCTATTTATAACAGATTAAATAACAATGTTTCTAAACAAAACAATCGTAAATAGAAACATCCTGAAGTAACTAAGATGACCAGTAAAGAAACATTTAATTATTTTAATAACAATATCTCCCTCTACACAATGTGTTTGTCGAAACCTGCTGATGATTGATGTCGCTGCAAATTGATACAATCTACCCATTTAGATAGCAGATCAATTTACCCAAATGGTCACACCTTAAATGAGATTCAGACTATATTAATCACTGGAACCAAGAAGAATATGGATTGCTGTAAAAAAATTATGAGTTGTAGATTTGAAAGGATATTTTTAATTACAAACTGAAAAATTAATAAAATCTGCACAGTAGTTGTTTTTGTGAGAAATCGCTCCAAGGAATTGTCGGTTTATGTCCTCCAATTCCGGCATTTTACCTTAACTTGTGGCACTCTTAATTCTAATTTCATTTTATAATATCACTTTGTAGCATTATGACCCTCCTAATTTATTATTATAGCTCCATTTCCTTAGTGCGAAATTCTCAAAACGCAAGGAAAATGTAGGGTAGGTGTTTTGGGTTTCAAGTTGGCTTGATTTCAAAAACAAGCACATTACAAAATCAAAACCATAAAAATAGTTTATTCTATTTTATTTATCTTGCTAGAATAAAATTAAGTCACATTCAAATAACACTAAAACAATATAATCTGGTAAACACAAAAAAGAATGTATATCTGAATGATACACCATGACAGGTCCACATTAAACCTATCATTGTCGTCATCAAAATAGCACCATAAAACATACCAGTGATGTCTTGCTGACCGGAGACACATTAGTCTGCTCGCATTGCTTCTGTCTGTTAATTCCTTGGAGTCCTGTGCTTGATGTGGCATCTTCTCGTCCATAAGCTTCCACGGCAGCCCGCAAAGCTGCATGCCAAAGTTCATTTCTTGCAATCTCAGAATCTACTGGACTCAATTTCAAGAAAAAAATCCCAAATGACTTACAATTTTATTTGACTATTCTACAAATCAATAGAATTAGTAATACGCATTTTGATATGCTAGTGATATTAGAAGAATATTCCAGAGCTAGCTTTAAGTACTTAAGAAACAGATTATAAGTTTGTTTAACTTTAGACTATAAGCACATAGAATATTTTTATGTCTGCAAACAACATAATAGATTTATGATTGTTGATGAGATGCCTGCAGCCAGTTATCATTTGCTCAGCATCTGACAGATTTGATCTATTTCCAGAATAACAAGTGAGAAGAATAACAACATGCTATCTGCAAAATGAAGATCTGTGTATCTATGACCTCTTTCTATGGCAGGCAACCCGTAAATCTTACATCTTCATTAGCCTTTAATATTTGTTGGCCAGAGATTCCCTCATTATATTAATAGGTATGGGTTGAAAGGATTTTCCTGGGAAAGACCTTTTCTAAGTTTGAGCTGCACATCAAGATCCAAATTTATCAAAATCAAAAAACTAGGTTTGAAGTCTTGAAGATACAGTCAATTACCCAACCCACCACCTTTTTGTTGAATTCCAAATGCATCTATCAAATAAATTAGGAACGCCTAATTTCCTGTTAACACTGTTGGCTTCAAAGGGGAAGTGTATGATTTACTACACGGATAGAATATTATCTATTATATGTCTACCTAGAACAAAGGTTGATAGTGTGTCCAAGATAATATTAGCCAGTCGTGTTGCAGAGAGCAATTGAGTTTTATAGATCTATTTGATCAGAGTTGACTTTTTGACATACCAAGATAATAATTATTGTCTTGGCCTTTAGTAATTGCTTATTCTGCCTGGACTCCTCAATGAGAGACATGAAATCAACTAAGATTAAATATCAAAAGGTTTGATGGAAGCGAGTTAGAAATCTCTTGGCCCCTGGTACCTCTTGACGTTTTGAAATGAAAAAACTTGCATTCAGTTCCCCTTCAATAGCCAGTCTCATGAGTTATTATTTTCTGCTTCTTCTACCATCTTTATGATGCTGTTTAACAACGCCATGTCGGCTCTTTTACTTATTTCTCTCTTCTTCTTTTGTTAAAAGCATGCAGAAGAAATTCATGGCATAATCCATTATATCTTCTTTGGTCAAGAGAAAAGTCGTTGCAGAATTTAAAGTTATTTCCAATCTTGTACATGGCATGGCACTAAATGAGGTAACTGGTGAGATTTTGTTTCACCAACTTTCTGTATTCCTAAAGAGGTCTACATGAAATAGGCACATGCTCTAAAATTTCAACAGATTCTTTTTAAACATACTTATACCCTTGGTATGATGTCCAGAATAACTAACCAGTGATCTGAAAGAGTAGCTTGACGGATGTGAATGTATTCCTTTTTAGCAGTCAAGCCAATCTTCTGATATAATGATTCTGCCTCTTCTCTTGGAGATGTAATGCAAGTGTTTGTGCCTATTGCATCATGTGAACAGCCCATAAGCAAACTCAAGATCAATCTAAGAGGATTCAATCAAATATTGTACAAGAGTATATGTTGTTCTCTAATAAAATCAAAGAGCTCCCATTTGGGGAAGATTTGGCTGTGTTAGAATTTCCAATAAGGATAGTTTTCTTCAAGTGTGAGTTGTCTGCCCATTGCACCATTTAATTTACACATAGCATCTTGTTTTTCCCATATTGTAGAATAAACAATTGGTCACAAAAATATTATCTTGAAATTTATAGCAAAAATGTAAGAAGCTACCGCTGCTTTCTACCAATTTTTTTGCCTTGTACTCTGACATATTTTGTCAAACGGGTTGTGTGCATATAGCATAAAGGAGTTTGCTTACAGTTATGTGTGTTTCCTTTCAATGTGTTTCAATATATCAATTCAATAGATAATCATAACAGCAAACAAACTTTACACAGCAGATAACATAGCAAAGATTTCTGACCTTTCAATGTTTGTAACAGTTAAAAGATTGCATGGCTCAAACAGCATCATCATACGTTCTTGTATTATTTCTAAAGTTATTTTGTAGCACTCAGAGTTATTCTCATGTGCAAGCACAGACAGCTCAAATTTCTATTCGAACCCATATTCCATGGAAACTTTAATTGCATACATTCTGCTGAAAATGAAACTCAGAAGCATAATACAGCCGATATCTTTATAAGTATGAATCAGAAACTAATTGGCAGCACCAAACACAAAAGGCAAATTAATTCTATCAGTCAAACCCTTATCACAGGCCCATTTATTTGCATAATCCATCTGTATGCATTTTTGCAGTTAGCAAACAATTCTACAGCAGTCTTCAAGCTCCTGCAATTCTGAAATAGGTATGAGAACACCCAAAACATACGGCAGCAAGTTTAGATCTCAAATATTCCCTCCTACTTCTCCTCAAGTTCAAATCCCCTTCCCACACATGGCAACAAACTCTATCAAATTTTCCACCAATGAATATAGAGACTATGCCCAAATTAAAGAATTTGAAACAGCTTGAAATGAAACACTCAAAGCAAATTTCTCAAATACAGTTTGAAACTTTATATAAGCCAAGTCTTCAAAGATTATTCTGAATCGAACTTATTTCTCCAAATTGATAAAGTGCCACAATAAATAAGAGAAAATACACGCTCACAGTTATACTCAAAAAATTAAAATACCCAGAATATAGTATCTTGAAAGATTATTATTTCTGAAACAAACTCAAAATCTTACAAATTTGTCTCCAACGGAGACTTTTCAAATTTGAAACCATTGTAGAACTGAACAGTGAATTGCAATGGTGAATCCTGAATGAATCCACACCTTGTTCGTGACATACTAAAGAATACCTCTATTTTTAAAAATATTGCCCCAAACTCCTTTTTTGTCACCCCCTCAAACACCCACCCAATACCCCACACACCCCTTTTCCCTATAAGCCCTCTTAATGCCCTAACACACACACCCCGCCCAATGTAGGCAATCTATTGCCCTGTTTTTTGCCAATTTTAAACCCCCCAATATGAACACACGTGATATGGTATTGCTGTTAATATTTTACCGGTTACTGAGAGGGGGGGGTGAATCAGTAAAACTAATCTCCTCAATCTAAAAACTTGCAAACAGATCTTGGAATAGAAAAACAAAAAGTTAACAATCAT
Source organism: Chamaecyparis obtusa (assembly GCA_027943335.1). Taxonomy (NCBI): domain Eukaryota; kingdom Viridiplantae; phylum Streptophyta; class Pinopsida; order Cupressales; family Cupressaceae; genus Chamaecyparis; species Chamaecyparis obtusa. The sequence goes on from BSBK01004817.1 coordinate 674,811, forward strand.
TTACTAGCATAAGCAGAACTACTCAGATCAACACAAGTGTTTATACGTGGAAACCCTCGATTAGAAGGAAAAAACCACGGTGAGACAGAGGTCACAACTTCACTACTGTAGAATGAAGGCCCCCTGTTAGGAGCTTACAAAGCACTGATCATAGTGCTACCCGATTAAGGGATTTTTACAAAGATCGGTTAAGATCTGAACCTTGTTAAAAGTTGCCTGGTTACAGGACTTTGAACATCAACAAAGATGTTACCCTGTTAGGGGATTTTTACAAAGAACCGATTAGGTTCACCCTGATAGAGGGATTTTAATAAGCTTTCATACCTTGTAAAAGCAATGATCTAGTATGACACTCACTGTCTGATTAGATCATATCTGTTGATCTCTTCTTCAATTTGTCTGGCTGTTGATCTCTCCAAGTTTCTTCACCTATGTGCCTTTTGCACTCTTTTGAAGAATATCTTTCCTTTTGCACTCCTTTTTGACAATAGCAACCTTTTTTGTCTTATGACCTATATATATATATATATATATATATATATATATATATATATATATATATATATATATATATATATATATATAAAGAGTTCATCGCAATGAAACCCTTAACTCACAGAACCGCCAGGCCGCAAACTCCGCAATGAATCATGCAATCAGCAACAAAACGCGAGTAATGATCTAGAGTTCACCATGTAAGACATCCGCAAAGGATAAAGCTAACTCCCATATAGTCCGGCTTCTAACTGAAACTGATCCTCTTAATCCGGTGCAGATTTTTAGCTTGTCTTAGACCGAGACCGGTGCAATCTTGTATCCGGTTCACCTTATACATGCACTCAGAAACCGGTGCGTGTTGTTTAGATTAATCTATCGGTGAGTGCACTTCTTTTCATCTACCGGTGCATACTCTTGCATACTCTTATCTTCTCTTCATCGACCGGTGCATATTTGGTATGTTGCTCGGCAACCGATGTTGTGAATGACCGGTGACTCCTTACCGATACGTGTTTGTAGATGAACACTAATGACAACTCAAATTCCTAACAATTGCCCCGTCAATTAAGCCCACATGAGGAAAAGCATCCAACTGGTCTCTTGTACAGAATCATATCTGAGAATTAATTAGAGTGGTTTTTAAAACTAAATAATTACTAAATTGATCCATAAATGGAACAGAACGTGAGTTCACCCACTCAACTCCATATCTCTTGTACAAAAATCATAGCTCAAAATTAAGTAGAGTTATTTTTAACTTTTTTCTTAACTAAATAATGATTGATTTGATCCACAAATTGATTAGAACATGAGTTCACCCACTGAAACTCCATGAAAATACATCAAAAACCATTTTTGGAGGCACCCAGAGAGGAACATTCTTACATATTCAGGTTCCTCTCAAAAATTTGCACACTTTCACAAAATCTACTCCGTATGCCAAAGTTATGGCTTTCAGAAAATGGAGGAAACATATGAGCCATTAAGGCATAGTTTTGTTTCTACACCCTTGGAAGTTTCATAATCATTGGGATAGTTTCATAATCGGCAATCGCTGGTTGACAACAAGAGACAATTTTGTCAAAAAAGAAATTAAGTGGGGTTTTGAATATTGCATATTTTGAATTCCTAGTTTATTTTCCTCTTGTATTTTGGCTTGCCAAAATATAATTACACTTGGTAAATGCAGTTTCAGCATTCTCAAAAGAGGATTCATGTGTTCAAGTGAGCAACTAGGCTATATTATGTGTACACGAGAGAGAGAGAGAGAGAGAGAGAGAGAGAGAGAGAGAGAATTGTTTTGGGTCATTTTTCTGATGTCACTAAGCCTTCCCAAAATTGAATTCTCCATTCTAATTCCATTCCTCAATTCTAATTCCAGGTTCTGAGGTGGATTGGCAAAATGCTCATTTCGGACCAAAATTAGAATTGGCCTATACCAATTGACCAATTCCCGCTTTCCAATTCCAGGTCAATTCCACCAAACAAATGGTTACAGAATTGGAACATCCATAAATTACACTCATGTAAAATTATCAAATCCAAAAAGCCCACAAACTAATAGAATAAATTTGCATAGAAAAAACTCGTTGAAACATATATTTTTCATTCATATATTTTATTCATATACATTGCTTCTCTAGACATTACAAAACGATCCACTAAAATGTTGATGGTAAAAAATGTTGCAAGAATTTACAGTCAGTTTCCAATACCACCTAGAATACTTAGATGCCCATAACATTGTTAAAATCTCCCACACCTGAATTGAAGTTGCACTCTTTCAATGAAGTTGCCTATGGAACTTGAAGGTTTTGACCTCCAAATCCTAAGAGTTTTCATCCTTGATTTGTTCAATGAACAAATGTGCTCAATTCTGTCAATTTAGGGTTTGATATGGTTGGCAAAAGATGCAGAATGATGAATCTGCTTGCCATAAATTGAACCTGGAGGACTTGGTATGCTAGTAGTCATTGGAAAGTTTAGCTCCAATTTGTAATAATCTAAAAAGGCCAGTAATGGCTTTCCATGTAATATGGTGTAGTAGGTCGAGCCCCCCATTCGAACAACTTCCACGAAAAGGCATTCCTCAAAGCAAGAGATCAACCAAATGATTGCCTAAAGGTGAGGTAACAAAGAATTATGTACCTTAAGGACAAGTGGACAATGTTCTAAAGGTCCAAGGTTGGGAGTGCGAGAATTCACATGCCCACGCATGCCATGGTAATGGATTTTAGGGTGTCAAGAGACAAAGTTTCACTATCCAATACAAGTGTAGATCAAGGATACAACCTACCCAATATCATAGTTATGAAGGAAAGGGAACCCTATCTATGAGAGAAATGAAGGATAAGGGATCAAGATTTGGGTAAACTAGATACCAAGTGCCATTTGGGACCGAGGGATGAAAAGGTTTGGGATTTTGCAAGCACCAAGGGAACAAGAGGTTGAGGATTGCAGTTTCGCCATATCTAATGCTATTGGGATTGAGGATATTGCCTAGTTCTGACACAAGGAGGGGTAAGATAAGTGGGGCCAAAGGCTCACCCAATTACTAGACCACCTTGCAAAATCACAACACGGAAGCAATAACACAAAAAAGGAGAGAAGGGAAACAGATCATATTCATATATTCATTCAAACTTGATACATGCCAGGTTGTGAGACCTTCTCGGTTGCGGCCAATACAAATACAAATCAATTACAGAAATAGAACAATCCTCCTGCATGCGAGATCCACGATCTCCAGCTTCCCATCCTTCTCCTTGTTCCCTTCTAACCTCTCTAAACCTACAACAGAGCTATATACTTATACCAAATCAAAACGGCCTTTAAAATCTTCTAGATCCAACATTGGAGTAAGCAACGACCCAGATTTAGGTCCACACGCCTCACAATGAGCGATCCCAACATTAAGATCGTGACCAAAATTAAATACATAAGTCGCCCCAAAAAAAAGATCCAAAAGCAACCTATCGGTGGACTAGGCCACCGAGCAACACAGAACACACCGAACCCACTTGATGAAGAACACCACCGAGTAGAACAGAACATAGCAAAGCCACTCGGTGAAAGGGACCACCAAGCAGAGACAGCACACCACCAAGCGATAACCGAGCTTGTCAGTGAACAAATAGGAACACTCGACCAAGGACTCCAAAGCAGTTATCGAGCACATCTAACAAGCTACCAAGATATAGGATTGCCATGAACCCAAGATGCTCCTGCATCAAACACCTAGGGTTGAAAAAATATGATTCTTCGAATCATGAGTGAGGTACAACCTGAGTTGAATCCAACTCAAATTGAGAAATCCATGTAGAGTCTTCAATTGGTCTGTTCTTCCACTTTACCAAGTATTCCATGTAATCCTTTCCTCTTGTGCTTTTGCCAACTCTTCGTTCCAAAATCTGTTCAACTTCTTTTGTCTGCTTCTTAGGATAGTCACTCGGTACTGTCACTTCTTCATCAGGCTCATGATACTCATACAAATCTACAATGTTGAATATTGGTGACATGTCCATGTCATCGGGTAACTCTACTTCATAAGTTTTTCCACTGTCAAACTTCTTCAGTACCTTGCAGGGACCAAATTTCTTCATCTTCAACTTACTATAGGTTCCAACAGGAAATCTTCCTTTCTTCAAATGAACCATTACCTCATCACCAACTTCAAAAATCTTATGTCTTCTCGACCTATCTACACTATCCTTGTATTTTTTTATTACTCTGTTCCAACTTATGTTTCACTTCCTCATGCAATGACTTCATAAATTCAGCAAATTCTTCCCCTTCAGCACTCCTCTTCTCTTCTCCAACAATATCTTTCAAGTTTGATAGACCTCTTGGTTGCATGCCAGTAACAATCTGAAAATTTGTCTTGCCAGTACTCCTATTCACTGAATTATTGTATACAAACTCTGCTTGTGCTAACATCAAATCCCAATTACTCAATTTGTCTCCAACTAAGCATCTCAACAAGTTACCCAAACTTCTATTTACAACCTATGTTTGTCCATCAGTCTATGGATGAAATATCAAACTTAACCTCAACTTGGTGTCCAGCTTCTTCCATAGAGTCTTCCAAAAATAGCCAACAAACTTACTAACTCTATTAGAGATGATACTCCTCAGTAATCCATGTAATCTAACAATCTCTTTGAAGTAAAGATCTGTTATATGCACTGCATCTGATGTTTTCCTACATGGTATGAAATGTGCCATCTTGGAAAATCTGTCCACAACAACAAATATGGAATCATTACCTCTTGTTGTCCTCGGTAAGCCAAGAACAAAATCCATGTTGATATCGCTCCGAGGTTTCTCAAGATCATAAATCGATGTATACAATCCAGTATTCTGACTTACTCCTTTTGCAACTTGACAAACTCCACAACTCTTCACAAATTTTGTAACATCCTTATACAACTACGGCCAAAAATACCTTTCCTTAAGCAAACTCAATGTCTTATCAATGCCAAAGTGTCCAGCAAAACCACTACTATGCTTCTCCTTTATCAAATTAGTTCTCATTGATCCTCTTGGTATACATAATTGAATTCCTTTGAAAAAAACATCTTCTTGAATGAAAGTCTTCCCACTTACTCAGTTGATCTGGAATAGGTGCTCTGCACATTCTCTACGGCTCAGAAAAATCAGGGTCAGTATCATACAAATTCTTCATATCATCAAAACCAAGAACCTCAATTATCATTTCAGTCAGCAAAGATCTTCTACTCAATGCATTAGCAACTCGGTTAGATACTCCACACTTATATTTTATCACAAATGTAAAATCCTACAAAAATTAAAACCCATTTCATGTCTCTGATTCAACTTATTCTAACTACCCAAATACAGCAAAGCCTTATGATCAGTATACAACACAAATTCCTTCAACATCAAATAATGTCTCTATTTCTTCAGGGCTTGAACAATAGCATAGAATTCTGCATCATACACAGAATATTTCCTTTTAGCATCATTCAACTTCTCACTGAAGAAAGCAACAGTTTTACCTTCTTGACTCAACACAGCTCCTATTGCACTGCCACTTGCATCACATTCAACTTGGAATACCTTATTGAAATCAGGTAAAGCTAACACAGACAATTCAACAACCTTCTGTTTCAAACTCTCAAAATTCTTATCAGCTCCATGTGTCCACTTGAATTCTCTTTTATCTCCTCTCATTGTCTCGGTCATAGCATTGCAAATTGAACTAAAATTTCTAATGAACTTTCAATAATAACTTGCTAAACCATGGAATGATCTTACCTCACCAACATTCTCAGGTGTAGGCCACTCAAGTATGGCTTTAACCTTCTCAGGGTCTATCTTCAAACCATCAACTGAAATCACAAATCCCAACTATACAATCTCCTCTTTCATGAAGGAACACTTTTTCAATTTAATTAGCAACTTTTCCTCTTTCAATATCTGCAATACCTATCTAATGTGCAACAAATGATCTTCTTTGGTTTTACTGAATATCAAAATGTCATCCAAGTACAGAATCACAAATTTACCCAAGAATTTCTTTAGAACATCATTCATTAACCTCATAAAAGTAATTGGTGCATTAGTTAAACCAAAAGGCATAACCAACTATTCATACCAACCTTCTTTTGTCTTGAAAGCAGTCTTCCATTCATCACCTTCTCTGATTCTGATCTGATGATATCCACTCTTCAAATCTATCTTGGTAAAATATTTTGCTCCACTAAAACAATCCATTATATCATCCATTCTTGGTATAGGAAACTGATACTTAAATGTTATCTTGTTGATAGCTCTCAAATCAGTACACATTCACCATTCTCCATTCTTCTTAGGTGCCAACATAGCTGGTACTGCACATGGACTCAAACTTTCTCTAATCAAACCTTTCTGCAACAACTTTTGAACTTGTCAATTGAGTTCCTCATTCTTGGTTGGTGTCAGTCGGTGTGGTGCCTTATTTGGCAAAGGAGCTCTAAGAATCAGATTCATACAATGACCAATACTTCTCATCGAGTGCAAACCATTAGGTTCATTATCTGAAATGATCTCCTTGTACTCAGTGAGCAACTTCTCAACCTCTTCAGGAACTTTATCTTCTGTTTTCTCACTCGGTTTGTTAGGAATCACAGCATAACAAACATCATTTCTCTTCAAATCCTTTACAAATTGTCTACCTTCCATCAAACAAACTTTCATAGATGTACATATCTCACCAACAGATTCTTCAATCAAAGGTAACAAGATTTGTCTCTTGCCATTGGCCCAAATAGTATATTTGTGCAATCTTCCATCATATACAGCATGTCTATCATATTGCCAAGGTCTACGCAACAAAATATGACAACAGTCCATAGGCATAATATCACACAACACCTTATCATAATACTTTCCAATTTTCAGATTTACAAAACATTGTTCACTTACCATAAGTGTATGTTCATCCTTGATCCATGAAATCTGATAGGGCTTTGGGTGCTTCAATCTTTCCAACTGTAACTTTGTAACTATTTCCTCTGATGCCAGATTCTCTGAACTTCCACTCTCAATGATCACCTTCCAAACTTTGTCTACAATTCTGCATCTGGTCTTGAACAAACTCTTTCTTACCGGATCTTTCTTAGTCTTTTCACTCCACAATGCTCTTCTGACCATCAGGTTTCCTTCCTTCTCAAGAACATTCAATGAATCTTCATGCACCAAAGCATTTCTACTGCTACCAACCTTCTTGATTGTATGTGTATACTCAAATGATCTATGTCCCTCTTCCCTACAATTGTAACAAGTTCCTCGAATCCTCCTCTGCCATATCCACCTCGGGAGTAATTACCTCTTCCTCGAGACGAACTTTCACCTTTCCACTCGGTCTTGCCTTTGTCTTGACTTGTCTTGTCCTAATCAGATCTATTGTTTTCACCATATGATCTACCTCTTCCTCTAGGGAATCTGCCACGTCTTCTTCTTTGTTTTTGCTCATGCTTTTTATTCAATTTCTCCTCATCTTTTAGGGCAAACTGATAAGCCTCCTCAATACTCTCCATTTTGATCAAACTGATCTCTTCTTGAATAGAAGTCCTTAACCCATTCAAGTACCTTGCAATCATTTCCACCTCAATTTCAATATGTCCAGATCTGATATTTAACCTGTAAAATTTCTTGATGTAATCCTTCACAGAGCTATCTTTCTGCTTCAAACTTTGCATTCTCCTAACTAGGTTAATCTGATAATCACAAGGTAGAAACTTGCCCTTCAACTTATTTACCATCTTATCTTGTACTTGATTTTGGTTTTACCTTTCTTTTTTCGATCTAATTGCAGATGCTCCCACCACAAGGATGCATGACCTTTCAATTTAGTGCTTGCAATTTTCACCTTCTTCTCATCCAATATGTTCTCATACTCAAAGTATTTCTCCATCTCAGTGATCCAGTCCATCAATTCATCTGAATCCAGCTTTCCACTATACTCAGGAGGGTTAAACTGCGGTGTGGCCTTCAAACTTGTCAATGCTTGCAGGAATCTTTCTTCTGCTTGATCCATTATAGGTGTAGGTGCGGCTACCTCCTGTACTTCTTTGGCTTCATCATCACTAATACCATCAAGATGTCTTCCACGACGTTGGGTTGTCTCAACAGCATATTAGCTAAACCTGGATCTACATCTCTCCTTCCTCGAACCATCTTGAAACCCTCTGCAATTGCAGGTCAAATCGCAATCTGCTACCTCACAACAAATAACCAACTAGGGTTTACAAGAAGGAACCTCGATCGAAGACCTAGATCAAACCTCGCTCTGATACCACTTGACGCAAGGAGCAGTAAGATAAGTAGGGCCAAAGGCTCACCCAATTACCAAACCACCTTGCAGAATCACAACACGGAAGCAATAACACAGAAAATGAGAGAAAGGAAGCAGATCATATTCATATATTCATTCAAACTTGATACATGTCGGGCTGTGAGGCCTTCCCGGTTTCGGCCAATACAAATAGGAATCAATTACAAAAATAGAACAATCCTCATGCATGCGAGATCCACGATCTCCAGCTTCCTATCCTTCCCCTTGTTCCTTCTCCCTGTTTCCTTCTAACCTCTCTAAACCTAGAACAAAGCTATATATTTATACCGAATCAAAACAGTCTTTAGAATCTTCTAGATCCAGCATTGGGAAAGCAATGACCCAAATTTAGGTCCACACGCCTCCCAATGAGCGATCCCAACATTAAGATCATGACCAAAATTAAATACATAAATCAGCCTAGACAAAAGATCCAAAAGCAACCCGTCGGTGAACTAGGCCACCGAACAACACAGAACACATCGAACCCACTCGATGAAGTACACCACCGAGCAGAGACAGCACACCACCAAGCGGTAACCGAGCTTGTCGGTGAACAAACAGGAACACTCCGCCAAGAACTCCAAAGCAACTACCAATCACATCTAACAAGCTACTGAGATATAGGATTGCCACGAACCCAAGATGCCCCTACATCAAGTTCATACTAAGATAACGAAGAAATGGAAAACACAAAAGTACCCATATCTAAGGGTGATGAAGTGGGGATTGTGGTTTGAGCCTCTAGGATACCTTTTAGCTATGTCAACAAGGAAAAGTCCAAGAGTCTACGAAATAGTGAAGGTCGAATCTCAACAATAGTCAATACAATTGGGAACGAGGGTTGAGGCAAGCAATTCCTTCGAAGAGAGTTAAGGAAGGAAAATAACTCAACATGCCTACACTGTGGGCGGGAGTAAGGTTGCAAGCGAATAGGGAATAGAGGCATGACATGCCAACAAGGGGTACTTCAAAGGTTAGACCCAAGAAATTGGGGAATCAGGGACATGAGGGAAATGAAGAGAAAGGGACACTAACACAAGTATATTTCAATCCTAATAGATAAGCAATAGGCATTCAAGGAATAGGGAATCAATGGACAAGGTATCAAGGTAAGAGAAGCTCGTAAAATCCGTAGAAGATAAAGGATCAACCAAGTGGGGAAGTGGGATGGAGCAAGGTCATGATAGCAAGAGAAAGCCAGCACATCTAAAGCAAGACAAAGTGAAGACTGAATTTTGCTCTTCTTATCCTCACAAGTAGGCTGAAACACACCTTTGTTCTCTTCTACCACCATAGGCTGTCATAGGCTGATTGACTTTTGTTTTCCTTGAGAGGCATATCAAATGATTACACATCTTCTTGTCTTTCTTAAGCATACCCAGCAAGTGGCAGATCTATTATGGAGTCTTCTTTAACTTCATGGTCGTTATGAATGACCATACCTCATCCATCCTAGGGCCTCCACATGACTGAATTTTGTCTTTATCATGAACATGGATAGGCTGAAGCAAATCTTCTTTCCATTCTGGTTCTTGCAAATTTAACTCTTCACCTTTCCTGATGCTTTCCTTACTATCCTTTGATATTTTGTTCTTGTTTTGTTGTTGATATGGACTTGTAAACATCAGGTCATCTTCATCCTCATCCGGTATACCCAAAAACTGTGTGAATGAGAGCATGTCTTCTATCTTGTGAGGAAGATAGCGATATTTATCCTAGCTGGCCATAATTGTATCCTGTGTTGCCATGGCAAGGGGTCTCTTAAATGCACAACTGATCTGTTTTTGTGTTTGTTTAAGATCTTTCATTATCTTCTCCAAACTAGGTACTTTTTCCTTCTTTGGTGGAGTGGGAAGAAAGGTAGGTAACAATCTTCCATCCTTAATTCTAGCCATGAAACTAACTCGCTGTCCTAAATGAATTGCATTCAATTAACTGGTTTTCCCCAACAGCCTGGCAAGTTTGATGCTTTGATACCACTGAAAGATTCCCAACTGAATTCCAAGGCAAATTTTCTGTTTTTTGTTTCTTGACCGTCTTTGACCAGTGATTTGGAAGACATTGTCTATTTTTTATTGTTTCTTTGGTTTTTGATGTTTTCTGATTTTTTTTGTTGTTTTTGGATATGAAGAATGCAAAGATTGAAATTTGACAAGATACTGATGAAAACTACCAACAAATAATTTATACCAACAAGGGACTAGATTCTGAATTTTATTTTTAATTCAAAATGCCTGTCTACATGCCCATACTAGTACTGTATGGCATAGTGCATGAATAAACAGTAACTACAATGTTTGCAGTTATCCTTTCAGCCTTGATCTACATCTGCCGCCTCATACTAGGAATTCTAAACCATAAATTAGTTCTGATTTTCTCTTAATTTCTTCCCCAAACCCTAAAGCCAACCAAGGAGGGACATGGGTTTTGCCTGGGAGTGGTACGGCCAAGAAATAGAAGCTCGGAATGTGTGAATCCTGCCATACAGACTCGGATATGCAAATTTAATAACTGATATAAGCCCTACTCAAGTCTGATCCAAGGTTTCTTCTCCAAATTTAATTCTTGTAACTGTACGGTTGGGTCTGAATGCTTAGAAAATGATTGATATGTTGTCTTAAACCACCGATCTGCAATCTGATATATAAATTCTGCCCTTAACCAGTCTGATCTGAGAAATTCTTCACCAAAATCGATGCCAATCTCAAACCCAACCTGATCTATGTTGGATCCCGTCACCTGGAGAGCTGGGTTTTCAACCAGCTCTCAATTCTTCCAAGATCTTTTGTTCTTGGAAGACCAATCTATTGTAGAAAACCTTCTAGAGCTCCAACCTCCAAAATGGATTATAAAAAATGATTGAAAAGGCTGTCCCCGTCATCTTTTATTTCATTTCCTTTTCCCTCCAAGAAGTTCAACCTAATTAGAGTTTCCAGCTTTATTTTAATAAACTTTATTTAATTTATTTTTCCTCTAGAGGTTCGAACCTCTTGAGGCCTTAGTTCTCATTAATAAAAATGGCCACCTTTTAATAACAACTTATAACTCATAATCCCTAGGGAAGTGTGCCATGGGGGCCACTTTATTATATTTTATTAATGCTTTATTATTTTTTAATTAAGTCGCCTCCTTTAATTTACTAAATAAAATATTAAAGTAAATACTTTAATATCCCGAATTTATTCATAAACTTGTTAACTAGCCACCTAACTGAAAACCAAAGCTGCCACTAGTACTGGGGTGATGTCTGGATGTAGCAGTGCAATTGGCAGTCTCCTTAAAAGATAGGGACTCTCCTAAAAAATAGGAAACTATCCCAAATCAATGATAAACGTCCCTAAACCACTCCACTATGCTCCTCAGACCTTCGGATGGGCAAACAATCAACTCGCAGTCCCCTCCTAAAAAATAGGGACCTTCCCTAAAAATAGGAACTACAACCAAAACCTCCAAAATGATCCCTGAGGTCCCCTGATACGTTCAGGTCAACTCCCAGTCAATCCCTAAAAATTAGGTATCCAAAATAGCTTATAAATCCCCTGTATAGCTCCACAAGCCATAGCATGGGTCCCCTTTCCACTTCACTGGCCTACAAGAACCTGATGATAGGCCAATCCCTGCTCAACTACCTACCACCTAAGAAGGGGACATTACATATTCAAAATTATGAATCTTGAGAAAGTCATTCCATATCATTACTCTATACATTACTTTAGAAAATTAATAAATATTAGAAGCCTCCAATACACTTCAATCTTGTTTTTATAATATTAAACAAGTCTATAATGTGAGATGCTGCAAATAGCTTTACTTTCCTCAAAATGTCATAATATCATCCTAATTTCATCCAAAACAATGCCAAAATAGATATTTGGTAAAATCACAATACAATGGTGAGAAAATGAAGGCTATACATACATAACTTCCATTTCATAGTTTATAGCTCAGTGTCTGTAAAATATTTTGAAAATTTTCTAAGTGTTTATGTTGACTAGATGCTGGCACCTTTTACGCACATTCTACTGTGGCAGTCGGTTTGTAGACATCTTACATAGACCAAATTGGGAAAATTCACGAGTGAAAATACTTGTTTGAAGTTGGTAATTGTTCCTGCCATACAGTATCATATCCTGACTGCTACAGGCAAGGCACCTCTATGCCTGGACATATACATATGGTGAGCCCATATGCCATACATTCTTACCTTATTTGAATTTCATTTATGTGACACGGGAACCCAAAGGCACTCATAGGTATAACCATATTCCAAATCAATCAGGCATAAAAGTTATTAAGCACTAAATGATGACACGGTAAAGTGCTCTCAGATTACAACATGGACAGCCATCTTAAAAAGAAGCAAAATTACAAATTACTAGTATTACTCTCTAAATCAATCAACAAAAAATCAAAATGTGGCATCTAAACAAGTGACCATTTTTATATGTTGTATGCAATGATGAGAAAGAATTGAATAGCTCCTAGCACACCGGATCTCTTTGTACATCCAGGGTAGGTCTCCTACATAAGGTATTGAGAAGCTCCAAGTACATATTCTTGCCAAAACCCTAAAGTAACCAGCAGGGATTCATGAAATGTACAAAAAACAATTATCATCAAAGCGTGCACTTTATTCAAGAAAGACAAAATGAAAAGAAATAAAAGAAATTATATTAATGTCCATGCATGACCAAACATAGGCCAATGGGATTCAAACCAAAGAAACAAAACTCGGACTCGGCAAGGCCGACTGTACCCGTGACTCGGCAACTACTCAGCTATGACTCGGCAAAAAAAAAACCAGAGATTTTTTAAAATTTAAAACTTGTTTCAGGCACCCATTATTGAATAAAGCTTAAAAACACTATAACATCATCAAATAGAATCTAATTTGATCACATACATGAACATACATCCATCACATAAGTACAAACGTAAATTGTAGCTGAAGGAAATAGAAAACATAGATATGCAGAATTATAAAATATAAATATTGTCAAATGTATATCAAATCTATGAAATCTATGACATCAATGATCAAATGTCTGGCAAATGGGGTTTGAGTGATTTTGGCCTGTTGGGAAGTCATACTCATGTTTGTTTGAGATTTGGGCGAGAGCTAATCTGTCTGTTATAGAGATGGGGTCGAAACCAAGTGATTTGTTTGACCTTAGAAAGCCAGGATGGATTGTGGGAGGTAACCCTGCTGAAGGCTTGCTGAATCCTGAAATTTGGCTAAGTCTGGAATCCCCAAAATCTAGAATCTGCATCTTAACTCCTATGAAGCTGGAACCTATCTCAAACATCCTGAAGTATATATATTTTATAATTTATACAAATATAACTTAAAGTATAAGAAATTATTCTTATACTTAAATGTTATATTTGTATAAATGCTCCCGCTCCCCACCCCACGAGATTGGAAACTCACAATCATAAGACTTATGCAAAAAAAAGTCAATGTTTTCTTGTGTTTTTTTAATGCCCAGCCAGGTCATGAGCCTCTGACTCGGTGAGTCATGGCATGGTCATGACCCATGACCCGCGGTTTGACTCAGCCGGGTCATGAAAACCCGGGAGCCACCGCTCGGCCCGCGAGTCATTAAAACTCGCGTGACTCGCGGCGAGTTATGTTACTCCTCTATGAGTTCAAACACTTAAACATACACCAGCAAGTTCTTAGAAGAGAAAATCCTAGAGAGGCCCAAAATGGCGAAAAACAAAAACAAAAATACAATATATTTGTGGAAAACCCACACATGGTCAAGAACCAATACAAATAGCCAAGTAGACAGAACAACATCCCCAAAAAGCACAAGCTGAGCAGTATTAGAAAAATACGAGACAAGTCTCATCAAACTTCTCTGTTGAGACTTGAAATGGGGTATTCATTGGTGCCATCACAAATCACTATGAAGGGACCAATATAAGATCTGATAGTGCTCATCAAGGAGTGTCTAAGGCTAAAAGACCAAGCTGCAGGAAGATAAGAGGAAACAAGGCACTTCCTCTAGAATCAGATATAACGTTTAAAGCCTTAAAAATGTAAAATGCATTTCAATACAATTAACAAGTTGATATAAGGACATGGTAAACCAAAATTGAATTTTAGTCAAGATACAATGCTTTTAATATATTTTGTTAATATGGTTGCATCTAACTACGTATTAATTGTTTGTCAACTTTCGAGTAGTTATAGGAGTCAATTGATGGATGATTGTGTTCTCAAGGCAACAATCGAGTCCTTTAAATGGCCTTAGCTTTGTCGAATAAAGGAATGAAATCCTTGGCCTACCATCTCTAGTCTACTTCTCCAATAACTTCATCTATGAATAAAGATATACTTTTATCTATGAATAATGAGATACTTTCATCTATGAATGAAGATATACATTTGAGTATTAGTTTTATCAAATAGAAGAGCAAACATTCCCCATCATATAGTCCATTGTCGTCATATGATCCATAGTCATTGCATGACCAAACTTCATGTCTCTCATAGAAGCTTCCTCATCCTACTCATACGTCCAACAACGGGTTTTCTTCATCACACAATCCCTCCAACTTGCTTTCTTCATCGTACGAATTCTTCAAACACTCGTCACCCTACAATTACTCCAATTTATGTGATACAAACTACTTCTCATGATGTTCAATATAGTCATCTCCTTTCCTTTATTGTTGTACAATCATTGTGGACTAGTGATGTTGTTGTACAGCCTTTGGTTATTATTTCTCCTAATATATGGCCTAATTCTGCTCTCCTCCTTGATGTCATGCACGTTGCTGAAATAATAGATAAGCTTCTCACCTTCTATTGCACAATCTACTACCATGGCTACTAAACAATCCTTGTCTATGTATCCTATGCAATAATTAGTGACTCTTCTACCACATTTGATCACCCTTTTATAGTTGGTTCTTCCTCAAAATATGACTTTGGTAATAGCAAGTCTTTCAAACAAGCTAGAAAATTGGGTAAAACTAAATTAATAACACATAGGAATATTGAACGAAAAAAAATTATGTTGATAACATTGTAGTACCTATAGTCCCATCTAGGCTTAGGGATCAATTGGGTGAAACCTCTTCAAACTCCAGTATACCATCAAATGAGGTTCCTTGTCTGTTTGGTAACCCAATTCATTAAATTGTATGTAATTTGGCAAAGGTATTCTCCTTCTATTGGCATGTCTTATGGATATGTTATTTCTAATTATTCATGTACTTCCATGTTTTCTCCAACAGTTTTCCTTTCTACTCCCAGCTGAAACAAGCATTGCAGATTTCTCCTCATCTTTCATTGTGGAACATTCACTAGCTGTGATCAAATCAGGTTATGAAAAGGAAGAGCAAACACGATTAACATTTCCTTATCTTGCAACAAATACCAAGCATCTATAAATAGTCATTAATGCATGGACAGCTTATGCACTATTCAAGCAAAATAAAAATATCATGAAACCTTCTGATAATGAGAAGAATACGAGGAAAGTTAAACTACAAGAGAATTTAGGGCAATGTATAAAACTGCTTTATGAACTCCCAATTTCCTTAAGATTGTCCCATGCTAGAATATTGATATTAACAGGATTTAAATCGCACATGTTCACAATACTTTTGCCAACCATTTTCATGAACAAAAGAAAAATAAGGACAATAAATTAAGTCATCAATACTAACCATAATTTGGAACCAATGATTCGGGAGGAACAAGTCCACCACAGCTTATGCATAAATTCTGCAACCACACTGAAAACCTTCAAAATTCTTAATTTTTAATATGAATAAAAAGTAAAATTTTGTTTCCCAAAATATATTTTTCTATGTAAGTTTTCACTGGTTCCATGTAGCATCGCATTGACTTGCATATCCCATTTTATTAATAAACTTCAAAAATAGTAAAATGTGAGTTTAATGGCTGCAATGTTACCATCTCACAGCACAAAACTTGGTTTGATGTTCATTCGTGCCAAAGAAAAGGCAATAAAATGTATCATTCACATTCCTTGACCAAAATATTATCTTCACAATTTTTTGTTGGTTTCACTTTCATTCAACATCATACTGGCTTGCATATCCAGTTTTGCTATTTAATGTCAAAAATAGGGATTTCAAGATATGTGGCAGCAAAGTTACAGTCTCAAAACATAAAACTTTGTTCAAATATTATTCACAAGCAGACACCAATATATGCACCAAGCAGATTCTTCAACTTATTCATAACCAAGTATAGGATTTTTTTTAAAAAGACAGTAACTTCCCATAGCCTATTATTATAATAAAAAATCTTTCTAAGCTTCACATGGATGTTAACGTCGGAAGGACGAACCAGAAGTTATCGAGAAGGATTCCTCCCTAGCTAAGAGGGAGTGTTGATGTTATTGTAGCTATGGTCGGATTCCTTCAGGCCAACATAGATAACATAAAGGTTGTGATAATATAAATATTGTGATATAATAATTATATTGATAATTATTGATAATATAATAACTATAGTGATAATATAATTATTATATTATTATTGAGATAATATAATTATTTGAATTAATTGATTGGGCCAAGAGTGGTGACCTGTGGTGAAGGGGCACCACCAATATATATAAAGGAAGATCAAATCTTCCTCTTGGTGATGAAGAAGTATCACACACTGAAAAACAACATGGTACCAGAGCCATCATATACCTAGACAATAAATCTCCTAGATCATCGAAGACCTGGACAATGAATTTCATTATTGCCGAACCATATCTGTTAATGTGAAATAAAATACATCGCTCATCCTTGCCTGAGCATTTGTCGCCAGTGATCATAGGAGGCTCGTGGTGGATTGTGCACCCATTATGTGCGAGTCCTTGCGCACAGTAATTTC
The DNA here is from genome assembly GCA_027943335.1 of Chamaecyparis obtusa. NCBI lineage: Eukaryota > Viridiplantae > Streptophyta > Pinopsida > Cupressales > Cupressaceae > Chamaecyparis > Chamaecyparis obtusa. The sequence continues at coordinate 692,021 of BSBK01004817.1, forward strand.
AAACGACATCAATATCCAATTGGACTCATAGCAGATGTAATTTATGAGGGAGCAAATACCTGCAATCATCTAATAAAAAGTGATTAGAGGTCCTATGCTGAATCAGGACAATCGTTCACAGCATTCATAACCGTTAACAGGAGCATGTGTAAAATCAGTGAAGGCTCATAAATTGATTTGAGAAGTCTCTTTCAATTTATCCGCATTCAGCATTTACCTTAAGCAATAGTGGCATCTCACGGATTAAGTCTGAAATCACAGGATATATACTTAACCACTGAGCACAAAAGGAAGTTATTCATTGCACAGAACAGCAGTAGGGGAATCAATGACTCACGAGATGCATAGCACCCAATTTCGAGTGGCTAGGAGCTACGAAGGAAATGATAAGATTCAACAACGCTAAACAACCATAGATTGGAAGGAACAAAATTACCATCGACTGGAAGTTACAGAGACCCGCTGTAGAACAAAGAATTTCCCAGAGCATCCCCTACAATCAGACGAGCATACAGGGAACATAATACACAGTATCCTTCATACCTGTCCCAGGCAAAGGAATGAACACAGCAAATACTCATTGAACAAGGATTGCCAAAGGAGATCGATCTTCCCTTATTAGCGATTACCTTGTAGGTGCCACCGTAGATGGTTATGGTCAAGACTAAATACTGTGGAAATAGCACAATGCAAGTCTTTACTAGGGCTCACAAGAATGATACGCAGTCTTATTGGAAGCATTGACAGGGTGTGAAAGAGGACCAGAACAATTGTCTCATCTTTATCCTTCGAATTTTCTCAAAAAGCATTATACTCTAATTTCTTCTTGTGCATTTAATTCCTTCCTCTGATCGTACAATGAGCTGCTATGTATTTTCCTCATTCAGAGCCGTCAGATAGCCGCGTCAGGGGACTAGAGTTATGTGTGACAGCATCAAGCAAATCAAGGGTAGTATTAACAGGCTCATGAAAGTACGAAGTATACTGGTCGTCATCCATTGTTATTCAGTGAGGATCTATCTTACGATGTACTGCACATTTATATGTACACCCATATGCAATATTTTATCTTTGTTTCACATTGAAGTATATTTCTTTCGTGGGAAGAAGCTTCAATCAAGATTTCTGTATTAGTTTGAAGGGCGAGGGGTTGAAGCTTCATGCAAGGTTTCTGTAGAAGCTTTGCTAGTTGTAAGAGTAAGAATAGTAAAGAGCAGATTGGTCAACTTTAGAGAAACTTCAGCATTAATTATTTCTCCATTGGTTGACTCACCTGAGATGGTAATCTGAGTCTTAAATGGAGCCTATCATTGTTGGGATTCAATCTGCAATTTGGGGGCAGACTTACCACTAGAATTATCAAGTGGCCATGGCTACTGTCTGCTGGTAATACATATGTTGTATGAACAGGATGTCTGCCCCTTTAGTGAGATTGACAATTCAAAAGAATTTGGTGTTTGATAAGAAGGCAAGCCATACAGCCAGTGGGCCTAACTGGATTGTGAACATCAAGAGTGGTGTCTTACAGTTCCAAATTTCTCCTTCCAAGATAGATGTCAAGCAGAACATTGTGGTCTCTGATTATACGATGATGGATAGGATTTTGAAGGAAGAAAGGAACTAAATTCTGGGGATGATAAAGAAGATCAAGGCCACTGGATGCAATGTGTTGTTTATTCAGAAGAGTACTCTGCGAGATGTCGTCACTGATCCTTCGCTGCATTACCTGTCCAAGGCAAAGATTTTGCTAAGGGATGGTCTAGAGGGAGTCTAACAAACCTACAAAGACAACCTTGGACGAGGAGGTCAGAAGGTTGATATCAGATTCAGAGGGAGTCTAACATTTCATCAGAGGCAACCTTGGACGAGGAGGTCAGAATGTAATGAGCCCAACTGGCTCTCTTTTGCAAACTAGTTTTTCCTTCAATTTTAATTGCAATTTTTTGTGTTTTCAAACATATAAGAAATTTTGATAATGTTTTCAACATTCAAATAAGAACAACAACAAATTTATTTCACTTTGAATGTCCACCAAAAACAATAGTTTATCCAATGTCTCATAAAACATGAATCATTACATTAATAATAATATCATAGATAAAGTGACATGCTGAAGGTAATACGCTGCCAAAGGAATCCCTCCCAACCTCCAGCCAAGTGACGCAAAAGTCAAGGAATGAAGACACAGCTTCAAACAGTGTTCACGTTTCCCCTAAAAGTGAAACACAGCCTTCAACTAAGTAACGAAGCCTCCCAATGATGTAGTCTCAGGCCACCAACAGCAAATGCAATCTCAAATACAATGACCCAGTTACTGTATGCAGCCGGTTATCTTCAGATTTGGTGATACGGCTTCCCTTGATGAATAACACAGCATAAACAACTATCTCAGCTTCTTGTAACAGTTCGCAGCCTTTACTAATGAAGTACAGCAGCCTCTGATATGATTGTAATTACAAATTTGCAGCTTACAAAATTTACTGATCAATAATCAATACAATGCACCAGCAAATTCCAAGAGTTCTCTCCAGAAATTGAAGACCAAACTCTCCAAACCCTAGGTCTCCTCAAGAATTTCGAATTTCTCCTCAAGACATAACTTCTCACTTTTCAATTTTAATCAAATGATCAATAGCTGAATGAAAAAGCTCTTCATGTTTTATTTATAAGCTTTTTAATGAAGGCTTCTCATTTACACTTTTCACTTAAGAGCCTTCTTCTACACACCATCGAATTATAAGATATAATTGCATAGTTATTAAATTAAAATAGACTTAAATTAATAACTTCAAATATAATGCAATGTTATAACAACTTATGACCATAACACCCTGAACTCTGACATAGCATCCAAATCATACACTGCCCTGCCAGAAATAGCCATCTGACCAAAATAGACTTACTATAAATAGTAAGTCTCTCAAACTGGAGATTCCGCATAAGGAACTCTGAATCATCTGAAACCCCTGCCCAAGTGCTCTGCCAAACATAGCAATACCCGAAATACCGCTTACTATAAATAGTAAGTCATCCAATCTGACCCCAATGAAGAGTAGACTTGGCAACTAGAACCTCCAAAGTGGAATCCAACCACTGGCTCTGCCAACCTGATTAGCTTACGAGGGTCACCGAACTAAGCTAATCCCAAGACTCTAAAAAACGGGGACATTACACAGATGGTTGATATCAAATTCAGAGAGGCAGTCTGACATTTCATCAGAAGCAACCTTGGACGAGGTGGTCAAAAGGTTGATATATGTTTCAAAGAGAACCACATCATCTTGAAGATCTACTTAATGAATTATTCTCTAAGAGAGAGAAGTTTGGGAGAAATTTGAGGTATTAGCCCTTGTAGCATTTTTCTCTGAGATGGAGAAATTTGAGGTATCAGCCCTTGTAATGCATTATTCTCTATAAGGGAGAAGTTTGAGGTGAAGCCCTTGTTCCATCCTCTGGGAGTAGCTATGGTGGATCCACTCTTTGGGAGTAGCCATAGTGGATGTCATGTGAGATAATCCATGACTTAGTACTTGTGTTTATTTACCCTCTAAGAGTAGCTATGGTGAACGTCATGATGAGATGACAACATCATGTTGAGTGATTCCATGATGGGCACTTGTGCTCATTTATATTTCCATTCATGCGAGTAGCCATGATGGACCCACCCTTTGGGAGTAGCCATGGTGGAGGTCGTGTGAGTGACTCTATGACTAAAACACTTGTGTTGGGTCGCCCTCTGGGAGTAGCTATGGTGACCATCATCGTGAGATGACGACGACATCACGTGAGTGATTCCGTGATGAACACTTGTGTTTGCTTGCATTTCCATTCATGGGAGTAGCCATGATGGACCCACCCTGTGAGAGTAGTCATGGTGGAGGTCATGTGAGTGATTCCATGACTAAACACTTGTGTTGAGTCACCCTCTGGGAGTAGCTATGGTGACCATCATCGTGAGATGATGACATCACGTGAGTGATTCCGTGATGAATACTTGTGTTTGTTTGCATTTTTCATTCATGGGAGCAGTCATGATGGAGCCACCCTCTGGGAAAAGCTATGGTGGACATTACTCTATAACTTAGATATTTGAGAAGATCCTCCCTAGCTAAGAGGGAGTGTTGATTTTAGCGTCGAAAGGACGAACCAGAAGTTATCGAGAAGGATTCCTCCCTCGCTAAGAGGGAGTGTTGATGTTATTGTAGCTATGGTCAGCTTCCTTCAGGCCGACATAGATAACATAAAGGTTGTGATAATATAATTATTATGATATAATAATTATATTGATAATTATTGATAATATAAATTATTATATTATTATTGAGATAATATAATTATTGGAATTAATTGATTGGGCCAAGAGTGGTGACCCTTGGTGAAGGGGCACCGCCAATATATATAAAGGAAGATCAAATCTTCCTCTTGGTAATGAAGAAGTATCACACACTGATAAAACACCACTTTGAAGCTATCGTGGTTGTATGTTAAATCAAAAAGAAGGAAAGATGAGAAACTTGTGGTACATGAATAATAAATATACATAATTGGCACTCTCATGCATCATGAAAAAATGGGAAAGAGCAGCAAACATATAAATGCTACATGTATAAAAGGACAAATGTCAACTTCTAATAAAGTTTACCAGAAAATGGTAAGTTTCAAAGAATTTGCAATACTAATAAACAGTGGTATTCATGAACTTAACAAAAAAATTAATATGCTATAATTTTAAAAATGTGAAGAAATGGACATGAAACATATCCAGTATAGTGTACACTTTAATTTTTCTCATATGGATGGCTCTAGAAGCAGTACAGATAAAGAAAACAAAACAAAAGAAATAATATTAGTGTCCAACAAATGACCAAGACTAAATTAACAAAGCTAGAGTGTACTTAAAGGTACACTAGCAAAGAACTAGGGTGAAATAGTCCCTAGGCACTATGCAAATACAACAAAGCAAAAGAAGCATTTAGATACTTTTTTTTAAATGTTATTGATCATTTTTTCCATGCCTGTTGTATTGTTTATGGCATTGTAGCATTCCATTTACACATCACTGAAATAGTACCATAAAAGAATAGATGAAATTCAATTACCTGGGTTTTGACACCAGAAAAAACTTCAGCAAAAAATTAAGAACTAAATAACAATGTACTCCTTGTAAAAACAAAGGAAAAAAAGTGGTTTTCTTATTCCAGGTCTAGTTTAGTATATATATATAAAAACAGATGTTATATCAATATGTTATAAAAATGCCAAAGTTGCATGGACACAAATATGGATACAGCCATTTTTCAAGGCTCCTAGTATGGATGCAGTTGGATACAGAATTTATAAAAACATACATACAAATATATATAACACAATTTTCTAAACTTTAAAGGAGATTTTCATTACTTTAGAACCAATATAGTCACATAATTGCGACAAATTCCAAAATATTTATATTAAAATTTTGTTTCATCATCAAAGGACAATTCAAATACAATTGAATCAAATTGCTATCGAAAATGTCATCACTATTCTCCTCAAATTGGAGTTCTAGATCATCAAGATTCTCTTAAAAGAGTATGGATAGTTGGATTGAGTATGACTACCAACTAGACTCTCCAAACCAATTGAAGATGCACCAAAAAGATCTCCTACTTTGTCAAACTCAACAATGAAATTAAGATTTGTAAATACATTTATGGATGCATCAATGTCACATTTTGTAATGTCCCCATTTCCACGTTCTCTAGCAATGTCGTTGTCACTAACTTTCTGGGCTTGTGTAAACTTGTTCAGAGGGGTAATTTGATGTTTCTAGTTAGCTCATAGGATTTAGAAGAGTCATATGATGCTTTCAAATGTTTTTTTGGCTTCTTGTTTGAGCTCCAACAATCTTGCAGGGAGCATATATTTTTGTAAGTCACCCAGTCAGGTCCATTTATCATCTTTCATCATCAGGATCACTCCTATGCAGTCAGATATCAATTCCGATGCATTTCAATCATTGTTGCTGATTGGATGTATTATTGAGATACATTTAATTAATTTTACTATGGTTAACATTTAAATTAAATACATTTATCGGGCACCTCACTGTTATAGCTTGTTGGAAAGAGGATGGGAAGTTTCAAATAACAGGACAGTTAAAAGTGACTTTAAGTGCCAGAAAAGTTTTAACATAAATTAAATTACTTTTTGGAGTTAAAAGGCTTAATAACATAAGGTGATTTTAAAAAGGAACTTCTATTAAGTTCCCTAAAAAGCATATAAAAGGAGGAATTAAGAGCTCACTTGGCAAGATGATTTCTGATATTTCTCTTTAAGAAAACCTTGTGTGGTTTTGGAGATTGGACTTGGTCTGTCTCAGAATTTGTGAGGCCAAAAACCCTTGCAAGGAACATCTTCTACATTGGTGAAAGATCCAGACTGGAGGATTTCTTGGTGGTTTCATACACGAATCACAGTTGAGCTTATTTGTGGAGTTTCTATTTAGTTTTGCCAGAGATTATTGCACATAACTTGTGGACGTCGCTTGAAGGGAGATTTTGAAGAATTCTTTGTTGTTTGTATCTTCCTTGGCTGGTTGTACCATCCTTGTAGCTGGCCATACCATTCTTGAATGTGGCGTTGAGTTTCTAGAGCTTCCAATTGGGCTTTGACATTATTTTTATAGTTTTGGGAATGGTGCGTACGGTTTCTATTACATTGTCTCTCAGTTTTATCAGCAAAACATAGTCTTTATGGCTCTGGCCTCCATTTTTGGGAGCTTGCTAGAGCTAGTTGCAAGTTCAGTAATTTATCAAAGTCAATCGAGATGTTTCAAATGGCTTTGATATGCAATTTTATGATCTGGTTAGTTCATATTTTAATGAAAATCTGTGATTTAAGTGTCATTTTCTACAGGCACCATGATCTCCTTGAAGCTATGCCTTTAAGGACTTTTGATTCTTGAATAATAAATGGATAAGAGGAAGTATTAAGCTGAAACTTAAGAACACCCTACACTAGTGAAAGACGTATCTGTTGGAACATTCGAAATATACAATAAAATTGAACAGGCTACTGAGAGGGAGGTTATAAATTCTTTGCAGAAATTCTTTGCAGCACCCAGTTCCTGATTAACAACACAAATTTAGTTATAAATTTTCAATAATAAGGGAACCAAGCATGTTGAACACATATACCATTGATGTTTACCCTCGACAAATTTTTCAAAAGAACTCTACAAAAAAAAAAGTTTGTCAAGTAAACCTCACCAAAACTCTTAAAAGCAAAAAAATCATGAGTATTGATAGTGTATGCAAACTATGTTTAAGACAATGGGCAGCAATTATTAAAAAGGAATGATCCCAAATGTATTGAAATTAATTAGATAGAAAATAAATTGTGTTATATAACTTATATCATATAAATGATTAAACTTAATGTAATTTAGCTCAATGGATTTAGAACTTCCACACAACAAACATTGTGAGATGAGTATATGGCAATATTATTAAGAAAGAAGCACATCTGCCCAAGGAACTTGCTAGTCCATTGGAAATCCCAAAATTCACAATATATCTCAATCTTTAATATAATATTGACCTTTTGGATTAAAATGGTCATCCTGCATAAAACTCTTGTGCATATCTAGTATCAAGAAAAATTACTTTAGAGGGATGCAATGCTCATGTTAAAGATACTCCCACAAACAGTTAGGATGTGACAGCTAGTTGTGAATAAAAGATATTCAAAAGATAGCAATAGTAACTACTTACTGTTTCCAAGACACGCTGCAGACTACGAAGGCCAAATGAATGCCCACATTGTGCTACCATTGCATCATCCATCAGTAATCCCCTGATTAAGTAAAAACGCAATAAATAAAATAAAACCTCTTTCTTGTAAATAATCTTATGATGCAGCGGATATAAAGTACTTAAAGCTTGTACTTATACTTATCAAGAACACAACTGAAGATTGCCTATGTTAGGGCTTAGTGTTAGCGGTCAGAATTTTGTAACAAGCTTGTTTCACATGCAAGTAGTCTATTCTTAGGGCAGAAAAGTTAGTTTCTTATATTATTTTTCATGCAGCATATTGTAAAAAAGGAAAATATTCAGACTCCTTATTAATTATTCAATATCATTACATAGAATTTAACATGCCTATTTTGTTGCTCAAATTGTGTTTTGTCTCTTGTGTTGTGTTTTTGTGAGTTGAATAATTCTTAATGGCTACTGGAAATTTTGTAATGTAGTAGATGTTAAGTGGGTCACTGTAGCTTTGAATGGAAAAACTATGTATAGCTTGTACCATCTAGTGTTTGTAAAGATAATGTGAGTTAAAGTGCTTTAAATGTAACTATAAGCTTTGTTTGTATTCCAGGTTTTAGTGAAGTGGCTTTGTTAACTTTTTATGTCATTTACTCTTTTATCATTTTTTTGTATTATTTAAATTTTAAACTTTAAAACAATACCAATCTTATGTGTACTTGCACTACTCAAAATACCAATGCTCTGTTATGAATTACAAATTGTGATCTTTTGACAACCATTGGAGAATTTGAAATTTTTGAAACTTGATCACAATTTCAGAAACTTCAAACTTGTCGACACATAAACCCTGAAGCTTCTTTTGGTACAATTAACATCGACTTGGAACCTTTGTCATCATTCCAGTGATTTTGAAAAGTCATAAACCTATCAATGCAGAAACTTGGTAACCTTCAGCTTGAACTTTGATCTTGGAAGTGAACTTTGTCCACAATTTCAAAGATTCGCAAACCTTGAAAAACATCAATGCTTTGTTTGTTGGCACTTTGAGTTGTTTTAGAACTTTTGACAGGAACAACTTATTGGAGAGTTGGAAGTTCAAGAACTGGAGAATATGCAAACAAAATTCTCAAGAGCACCTTGTCAAGGTTTCAGGGAGCCCATGAACTCGTGAAAATGCCAATTAGTTCTGAAGAAATTCAAAGTGGCTGACAATGGATTTACGAAATTTTGTGAACCCCAAGGATTTTGAGGGTTCCTTTCCATCATTATTTGCTCAAGGCAGACTCCACAAAGCATCAAAGTGACCTAAAATTTTAAAAAGGAACATAGGCAAAATTTACAGGAAACATATACCGAAGTCTGAGTATGTTACCAGTGATTTTAGGTCTCAGACAAATTCGCAGATTAATCATGTTGCTATAACATTTTAAGTCCTAGGTGATGAATACAACGGGAATGATGCCATTGCTTTAACAATTTTTTTGCAACACGTACAAGAGGTTTTAGTTTTTTCCTCAATTAGTTATCCTATTGCAGCTACAATATCATACTGGAAATAGGTTTCACAAAAGAAGCAAGCAAAGATGAATTTAAAGGAAACCCTCAAAATTTTGCACTGATATTTTAAGAGTTATTCTGGAACACTTAAAGCAAATGGATGTGGGTGAAAAGTTTAAAAAGCATTTATCAACAACATTAACTGATATGGAAGCTAATGCGCCAAATTAAAGATTTATAGATGCGACTGAAGAATTAGACTGAATGGGCTTGACAAAGAGCAATGCAAACAACAAGAAGGGTTATACAAAGCTGAAAAAACTCAAAGTGCTCAACTTGGGAAAACTAGATTGGATGCTAAAGAGTAGATGGCCGTTTCCCGTGATTAGATGAGTCTGTATTGATGGAGACTCTAAGAGAATTAGCAGTAAAAGCCACTGAACCAAAAGAAGAATTGGAGATAACTAAACTGGAAGTAGCAGATCAGAAAATCTCCTTCAGAGGACATAGCAAAAGTCATAAATCTAGTGATGTTTAGAAAGAAAGTATTTTTAAAATATGTCATTATGTTATAATACATTATTATAACATAACTTTTTTATAAAAAGAATTTCAAGTTCTTACATAACTATAAAGGCAATTTAATTTAAAGGTACTATATACTTTTCAAATGTATTCCAAATGCCCTGACTAACTTTTAAAGTTAGCTATTTTGTCTATATATTGAGACATTTGAGCATTTTCCACCAACTTTGCATAGGGAAATAGAAGTGAAGACTCAGAGCCCATTTTTAGAGAATAAGAAGAATTATTTGGAAGATTTTGTGCCTTCTCTGCTCCTTGTGGATTTTGTGTTATTTATAAGAAAAACCAGAAATACAATGAGAGCAGAACTGATTGATATTATGGGTCCTTGTATAGTTTTGTCTATATTACAGTTGCTGATATAACAATTATCGAAATATGCAATATTGTAATCCAGAACTCTTATAGATACCCAGTGAACATAGGCTATATGCCTCCTATGATACAGGGATAATCAAAACTATCTGGTTTTTTTGTAATGTTCTAATGAGAATGCAACCCAAGCCCAAGTTGAAGCCCTTCGAAGCCATATGGCCCTTCAATGTGCATACCACATTTCACCAATTTATTGCCTTTAACAAGCTCCAAGAATCCTGTTGATGTTTGTTTTATGACAACATTAATAGTAGAATAAAATATTGAAGTATCCTATCCTCTCTTGATCAAAATACTGCATATGCTAAGATTGCAATTAAGATCACACGGGTAATTTTTAAGGATCCTTCTAGGTTGCATAAGTTCAATGGTTAATTTGATATGTTGATATCACAAGGGGACTTAGGTTGTATTCTCAAGTCGACTTCAAACAATACTGGCTATGGGAGCTTTCAAATGATATTGCAATGAAAATACCTTTTTAGGGTTTTTCACAATATATACTGAAAGTAAATGAGAGAAGAGTTGGGGAATTCTATTCTAATCCTAAAAACTTGAAAGATGAATACTACTACAATGAAATCTACAAAAATTTGCTTCGCCAAATTCAACAACTACACAAAGTTGGTGCAATCTTCAAGGGTTGTGCAAATGGTTTTCATATCCCAACGAACACCATCAAAACGAACAATGCACATCAAAGATAGAAGTAAAGCATCCACATAATGGCTCAGATCCAACCCTACACTGCGCTTAGGTATCACCTAAAAACGAAAGGCATGAACAAGACGATTCCACCAGAACACTATTATCAATCGCATTCATCTAAGTACTTGAAAATAAATCTATTCTAAGTGAGGGAACAAAGAGAACATGCAAGCACCAAAATACATCAAGAAATCACCAAACTTCAATGACAACTTTATTATTTTGGTAGCTCACAAGCAACAATCTCCAAATTTTGTCCTTTACAAATGAGAAGTGAGCCCTTTATATAGGTCTCATATTATAATGAGTGGTCAAGATTGAAACAAAATAAACAGCCTAGATTTTTCCACCTCAGCCATAATTAGGGTTAGGGCAAGAATAGAGAATCTACAATTATGAGAGGGTCCACTTGGACCAATCAAAAGAGAGCCACTCCCTTAGTGGGGTAAAAAATGCCCACTATGTAAGTCCACTCAGCGGGAGAGGGGTGAAATGAATGTCCACTATGCATTAAATGTCATCTGCCTAGAATAGCTTATCATTTATTCCTTTCCTTCAACACAGAGAAACTAGACATGTCAACTTTGGAAGGTGACTGAGTGTCATTCTTGTTGACTGTTATGTCTTTGTTGAAGTCTTCATACTTGAATTGGATCTCACGAACTTGAATGTCTTCCTTGAACATCTAGAACTAGAATTTTCCTCTTGCAAAATAAAATAATTGACATAAGAATCATGCAAGGAATTCAAAATATATATCACATAAAAAATCTTCCTTATTTCTCTCTCTAAAAGTCCTTTCTTTCTCTAAAAACCCTTTCTTTCTGATTTCCAATCTGTTTCAAAATTACTTCTCTTTGGAATTTCTATCTGATTTTTCTCTCTAAAAATGCACCTCTTGTTAAAAGCTCAGGCCTTCTCTCTCTAGCAACTCTTTCTAGAAACTTTTTCTCTTCAAGATTCACACACCTTCTTTCTCTCTCCAAAATTCCATTCTGGGCGCATACCTAAAGAGGGTGGACTTTCTTTTCACTTAGGCACATTTCTGCTTGCCTACCTTGGATTTGTGCCCAAGATGCATTTGAGCACTGCACTGCAGGAGGATCATTACATAAGGATTTCAGCACTTAAACGATTTTTTGCATGTCTACCTTTGATTTGCACCCAAGGTCCATTTGAGCATTGCACTATAGAAGGATTTCCAACACTTAGATGAATTTTTGCTTGTCTACCTTGGATTTGCACCCAAGGTGCATTTGAGCACTACACTGCAGGAGAATCACTGTAGGAAGATTTTCGGCACTTAGACAAATGTTTGCTTGTCTACCTTGGATTTGCGCCCAAGGTGCATTTGAGCACTGCACTACAAAAGGATTTCTAGCACTTAGACAAATTTATGTTTGTCTACCTTCAATTTACACCCAAGGTGCATTTGAGCACTGCACTGCAAGTGGATCTCTATAGGAAGATTTCCAACACTTAGACAAATTTATGCTTGTCCACCTTGGATTTGCGCCCAATGTGCATTTGAGCATTGCACTGCAGAAGGATTTCCAGCACTTACATGAATTTATACTTGTCTACCTTGGATTTGTGCCCAAGGTGCATTTGAGCACTACATAGCAAGAGGATCACTACATGAGGATTTCCAATACTTGACAAATTTTTGCTTCTCTACCTTGGATTTGTGCTCAAGGTGCATTTGAGCTCTGTACTACAGGAGGATCACTGCAGGAGAATTTCTAGCACTTATACGAATTTTTGCTTTTCTACCTTGGATTTGTGCCCAAGGTGCATTTGAGCAATGCACTGCAGGAGGGTTTCCAGCACTTCGACAAATTTTTGCTTGTCTACCTCAGATTTGCACCCAAGGTGCATTTGAGCACTGCACTGCAGAAGGATTTCCGGCACTTAGACGAATTTTTGCTTACTTCTCTTCGTTCTTTGAACTTGGGCTTCATGGATTTTTGCTTCATTTGCATTCACTTGTTGCTTTCCCAACTCAGCTCGCTTGCATTGCTTTCCAACTTGGCTCACTTGCATTACTTTCCAACTTGGCTCACTTGCATTCACTTGCAACTTGGTTCATTTGCATTGCTTTCCAACTCAACTCACTTGCATTGCTTTCCCAACTCAGCTCCCTTGCATTACTTTCCCAATTCGACTCGCTTGCATTGCTTTCTTGACTCGGCTCATTTCCATTGCTTCCCAACTCAACTCATTTACATTGCTTTCCCAACTTGGCTCACATGCATTACTTTCCCAGCTCGGCTCACTTGCATACACTTGCAGCTTGGCTCATTTGCATTGCTTTCCAACTCGGCTCACTTGCATTCACTTGCATTGCTTTCCCAACTTGGCTCGCTTGCATTGTTGTCCCAACTCGACCCGCTTATATTGCTTTCCTAACTCGGCTCATTTGCATTGCTTTCCCAACTCAACTCACCTACATTGTTATCCAATGTTGGAGCTTTTCCAACGTCCCCCTATATAAGTTATTTGCTTTGTTCTCAAACCTCTGTAGAAATGAGCAACGCATTGCGCACCAACCCCATTTCAATGCTTCACTTTTTACGTTGCTTTTTCCCAACTCAACTCGCTTGCATTGCTTTCTCGACTCGGCTCATTTGCATTGCTTCCCAACTCGGCTCATTTGCATTGCTTCCCAACTCGGCTCATTTGCGTTGCTTTCCCAACTTGGCTCACATGCATTACTTTCCCAACTCAGCTCACTTGCATACACTTGCAACTTGGCTCATTTGCATTGCTTTCCAACTCTACTCACTTGCATTGCTTTCCCAACTTGGCTCGCTTGCATTGCTTTCCCAACTCGACCCGCTTATATTGCTTTCCCAACTCGGCTCATTTGCATTGCTTTCCCAACTCAACTCACCTGCATTGTTATCCAATGTTGGAGCTTTCCCAACGTCCCCCTATATAAGTTATTTGCTTTGTTCTCAAACCTCTGTAGAAATGAGCAACGCATTGCGCACCAACCCCATTTCAATGCTTCTTCACTTTTTAAGTTGCTTTTTCGCTTTTTGATGCTTTTTTGAACTACTTTTCCTAGGGATGTTTTTTTGAGCTGCTTTTTCCGAGGACTACTTTTTCAGGAGACTACTTTTCGAGCTAAATTTTTTTGGGATGCTTTTCCAGAGGCTGCTTTTTCACAAATGCTTTCTTAGGGATGCTTTTTTTGGATACACATTTTCACCATCTTCAACCAGTGTTCATCAATTGCTTGAAATGACCTACTAAAAATAGACTTACTATAAATAGTAAGTTTGTTCAATTGCAAAATTAGGGCAATCTAGGGCTTACTAAAAATAGACATCCTTAGAAAGTAAGAGATCCTAAAAAATATGAATTTTGTTAAAACTCAAAATGAAGCCAATCTAAGACTTGCTAAAAATAGAAATCCCTAAAAAATAGGAAACACTAAAAAAATAGGAACTTCACCAAAAGACTTGAAATTTCACTAGTTCATTTTGGAAGGACTTTCAACTCAACATTTCATCCAAATTTACATTTCTCAATCAAAAAAGCTTTCACAATCAAAACCCTAAAAGGCAAGAAATAATTCTCCATTCAAGACTTAGCCAAATTTACAATACTTATTTAAAACACGGAGAACCTCAAGCGATCGACACCAGGACTACCAAGAACCAAACCCAAAAAGGCTGAGTGGACCCAAAAAAGTAGGGAGTCCCCATTTGCAATGGGGCTATGTGTGACAAGGTCACAACAAGTCCACACTTCAAACCCTTCAAACAACATGAACATCCAAGTCATTGCACAGTAATTAAACCCCAACTGTGTCTTTTTTGACTTTTTAAGATATAAGTTTATTTATCCTTGTTTATAAGGAGTTTTTATGTAGCCAAGTTTGACAAATTGGGACACGAATCTACCAAACTCAACAATTCTAATAGATACTCGCCCAAACTCGATCAAATCTACAAGCCTCATTTGGGTTGCATTGTCTTGGGACTTAATGTATCTTCCAAATAGTTGTGAGTGTTGTATCATTGATTTAATTATACAATAGCAAGTAAAACAAAACAAACTCATTTGGTGATGGAAATTTTGGTGATACTACTATTTTTTACTAACCTATGAGAGGTTATGAAACAAGGCAGCAATCATGGATAGCAAGTCATATGCTATTGAGATGAGAAAAATCCAAAATAATTCAAATATAACTTTAGCCAGTTCTAATGCAATGAAGATATGCCAATAAGGTGATCACTCTCAAACCCCTACAAAGACCCAATGATAAATCAAGTCCTAATATGGCACATTCTCATGTCATTATTGTCAACTTAAAACAACCAATTTAACATTGAAATGAATCTGCAGGACCTAGGAAGTACTTGACAAAAGAAAAATTCAAACATCAATTTCCCTCACTTCCATTCATTTTAGTATTATCAAGATCCTTCAACCCCCACACAATTAATTAGGAATGCTAAACAACCCTTATATGCTTGAATACATATATGATTAAATCTCAAATATTATCAAAATCAATGAGTATTGGCAGTCACACTATCACTTCATGGATCTCATTGTAAAAAATAGTCTCATTTCAGGAGCCCGTACTCTCAAATGTGTGAAGCAATCTAGAGTTATGCAATGTACTTTCCATGACAAATTGGAAGGCAACATCTATTTGGCCATTTGATGACAATTATGATGGGTTAGAAAGCTAAGAGGCATTAGTCAATGGAACGTCCTTAATTACGCAATGTTCCCACACAACTAGATCTAAGAAAGATTTAAGGAACTCATGCAATAATTGTTCAATGTCACTAATATAATATCTAGACACCATTTGATCCCTTGCAAGCTTCATCTTTCACACCCATGTTGACCTATAAAAGGAGGTGGGGATCTTGCATTTCATGCACCATGCATTACTTTACAAAACAAGCACATGCTAAGCCAACTTTCATAGAAAAGTTCAACAATGTTCAAGTCCTGTCCATAAAAGCTTCACTAGTAAATTACATGTAGCTACAATATAGGAGGTAAGCAAACTTTTTGTTCCTAACAAGACAAAGCTAACAACACATTTCTTGGGTTCTCGTGTGACAAAATAAAACCACCCCTATTTCTAGAGACTAGCTATCTTTGCCAAATCTACGAATACGCCAATGAGGGTAATATGCATGTTAATCAATTTAGTACTTAAAATTTGTGGCCATGTCAGTGAAAAAAAATATTCAGCCATATAGAACTATTTCCACATAACCCAAAGAGAGAAATTCTGTGAAGCAGGTATTCAGTATCTACATGCGAAAGGATACGCAAACATACCATCAAAAGTGACAAAAGATATACCTTGGGAAAACCCTCAAAAAGGAAAAAAACTTACCTCCAAAAGCATCCATCCTCAATGTATTAATCAGCAATAAAAATGACAATAGGTTTGCAATGTCTCCAAGAATACCTCTAAACATCAAGTTCTACATGCACTCCATGTGAACAAGCAAATGAGAATCATGTAACCCCACATCCCATCCATGCTTCAAACCCTTACATGTGCAACCTGCAAGCAATGCTCACACAACCAACCTCAAACTATCCAACCTTAACTTGGCCAACCTTAAACAACTACTCATGTGCTTGCTTTTATAGACATCAGCTTGCACAAAACCACCAAGTGGTATTACACAAACTATGTGACTAACAAGATGAGCTTACAAAACCATTTCCCTCTTATCCACTTTTAGGTACCCAGTTTTCCCAATATTATATATTTTGTCAATGTGCAAACCCACGTTAAATATTTATCCCAATGTTACAACACACAAAGTGGCCCCAAGAATGTCCAACCTCTGTGATGCATGCATCCCTTGATCCCCCAAGTGCACCACAAACAATATTAATTTATGTTATAACATTCTGCAAGGTGTACAACACACCTTTTCCTAGAACACAAAAACAAGATGGAAAGAGCAAAATACAAAAAATAGATCCACAAATAGGAAGAGAATATCTATAGCATATTACAAATACTGAAATTTTGTCGGCAATTTGAAAATAAGTGTTTTACCACCACTCTATTAGCTGTAGCCAGTGATCTTCAAAAAACAGAAGTGTCCATCAATTAGAGATGCATGAAGCTCCCTCAAACCTTATTATTGAAAAATGAGATATAGAACACAATTCTTTTACTGAAAGGGGGAAGGGGGTGAATCAATAGAAGATATAATTTGAGATCCTCAAACAATTAAAACCTTTGATAATGAAAACTGAAATGATAAGAGATTAAATCACACAAAGAAACTTCAACACCTGATGTATGTGGAAAACCAAAGATAAGTGAAAAACCACAGTGAAAAAAGCTGCTAGGAACTACTGCCCCAATCCAGCCTCACGAATAGAATTGTGTACAATAGCATCCTTGAGACACCAACCTTCTGGATATTACAACCTTCTTTTGCAGAACTGTTTGCCTATTTAGACTTCTTTAACTTGTAGATATAATACAACACATTTCTCTCAAACTATTGACTGTTAAGAAATCAGCCAAGATAAACTGACTTTTAGATTTTTCAAAGACATTTTCTCATTCTACAATATCACTCAAAACTACTCTCAGATCTTACAATATGAATGGACTATACATGATAAGTTTCTAACATTTTTTACACTTGCAATCTCATAATCACGACTTGCTTTGCATTGGGACTTGGTATGACACACATACACTCACTTCTCTGCCCTTCATTGAACCTTAGCATCCTTTAAATAGAGTGTCTTGTTTCCCATCAGGTGGGCAATTTACAAGACACTTAATAACTGTTTGGAAACTGTCTACAGTTATAACAAAACAGTTGGTTGGCAGTTACAACCAAGTCTTCTAACCAAAACCAAACTGATCCAACCATGTCTTATAACAATCCATATATATGCAGTTGAATCAAATCAACTTTATCACACTTCAGTACATACAGATTGATATGAAAATAATACAGAATCAAGCAGACTTTCCAATCAGCGATCTGAATCTGATAAAATCAGACATCTTTGTTCATACTAGATCTCTTCAGCAGCAAATTCAGAACTATTACTTTAAGTTGTTTATACAAATAATATGTATACTGTTAAAGCACAAAAAAAAATTCAATGCTCATCAAGTATAGCACTGGTGTCTGCAAATGTCTGCAAGCACTTTTACACCTATTATTTGACATCAATGATAAACTCTTCAAACAATAATCCCGTCATTGATGGCAAAACTCTTATCTGTAACAACAAAGTGAAATCTGCATCAAGCTCAACAACGAACTACCACAAACAAAATTGAAACAATTTGCATCTGCATCAACATCAATATCAGTTTTCTCCCCTTGGACATCAATGACAAAAGGCAAAACTAAAAACCTCACCATCCAAAGATATAAGATAAAACAGCAAAATACTCCCCTTGAGCAGATGCTAGCTCTTGAACTAAATTAGACAGAAGGAGAAATGAAAACCCTGAGCCTGTCTATGACAAAGCCAATTCTCATCAACTTGCCCTAACAAACAACTTTTCTGATTTCACATCCTTGAGCATTAAAGATTACAAAATATCCATTATCACACAGTTGACTAACACTTAACAAATTGTATTTTAGTCGTTCAACATACCAAACATTATGTGTTTCTAATGTACCATTAAAGCTCGAAGATCCTTTGCCATGAATCTGAACTGATGATCTGTCACCAAATTTCACCGCACCGCCATTCCAACCGGTAAAAGTGATGACTTACCGTTATCTCCAGTCATGTTACTTGAGCAACCGTTGTCTATTATTCAAAGGTTCTGCCTTTTCACATGCAAAGCAATTTGAACAATCATGGACTTTCCTTCTTTCTTCTTCCACACTTTCTCTGCTTCTTTCTTGAAACTTTTAGGACCGTTCAAGAACTTGCTCACAATCCTTTTTCTCTTCTACAAAACTCATGTTACATTGTCTTGCAATGAGACCAATATTTTAAAATTTATAACATACAACATTGAAATCTTTCAAAGAAACAAAATGAATTTTGACTCACAATATTACTTTTCATTATTGATATAAGTCTACAATCAATTGCTCTATGATCAAAATAATTGCACAAGTTACAATAATCATAAAAATAGGGACAAAACTTGTTCATTGTCACTCTTCTTGTAGGAGGATGCCATTATGGATACCTTTTTTGCCTTTGGACCTTTATAAAACCTTTATTTCTATCCTTTTTACCAAAAGAATTACTTGCACTAGGTGTTTGACCCTTGTCAAAACCCAAACCAGATTTATTTTTGCCTATCCTCTAACAACCTAACATATCATCCAGCATTTTAGAACCCTTCACAAACTTAATTCTTTGTTGCTAATTACCTTTTGAATTGTCCAAATTCATTCCTTAAAGCCACAACTTCACTTTCTAATTTCAAGCATTCTCCAGCTTTCAACAAAACTTTAGAATTGATTACCTCTTCTCTTGGCTTGGCTTCTTCAACTTTGATCTTCAGGTTGATAATCATTTGACAGTCTTCTTCAAGTTCTTTCTTCAGCGCTTCACTTTCCTTCAATGCAGCAATCTTTGTTTGTTGTTCTCCTTCTTAAGTCTTCTAATTTTGTCTAAGGCACATAACAATTCACCTTAAAGGTCATTATAATCATGTGAAACATCATTATCTTGACCCTTAGTGGTCGATCCAATAGTCATAAATAATGTCTCACTCTTCTCAGCATCGGACTCATACTCATTGTTGTCTTCTGAATTTGTGATATCTTCTTCTTTGACATACAAACTAAACTTGTTCTTTGAAGAATTTATTTGCTTGTACTGAAACTGATTTCTTGTTCTTCTTCTTCTTCAAATCTTCATCATCTTTGTCATCTCTTCTATAAGGACACTTAGCAGCAAAGTGCCCAGTCTTTCCACAATTGAAACACTTAAAAAGCAACTTCCCTTTGTAGTTGCCAAAACCCTTTTAAATTTTCCAATAAGACTTGAAATTTCTCCATCAGTATCACAATCTAATTCAGAACTTGTCTCCTTTGCTTTCCTTGCAGCCTTAAATGCAGCTTCTCCTTTGAATGTATCTTCACCAACCGTTCTCATCTCAAATGCCGTATAAATGGAATGTAAATCGTCAACCATAACTTTATTTAGATCTCTGGCTTCTTCAATTACAGATCTTAGAATCATACCTTGAAGTCAACAATCTCAAAACCTTCGGAACAACTATAGAATATTTCATGTCATCTTCAAGTCCTTAAATGGCATTGACAATCTCATCAACCCTAAAAAGATAGTCAACAATCTGCTATTTTTCTTTCATCTTTAAGCCTTCAAACTTCACCTTGTATGTATGCAACTTTGGTTGCTTCACTTTGGCATCACCTCATAATGGTCTTCAATTTATCCTAGATGGCTTTAGCTATTTGACAATGCATCACTTTAACAAACTTAGTATCCGATAAACAACAAAGAATTGCATTCTTTTTCTTAGCATTATTTTCAAACTCTCTTTTCAGCAAGACCAATTAAAGGAATTTTAGGCATTGTACAACCATTTACTACAAACATCCATACATCAAACCGCAAACAAGACAAATAACTTTCCATTCTAATACTCCAAAATGCATAATTAGTAAAATCAAATAAGGGTGATTTACTTGAGAAGGATCCTTCTAAATAAGCCATGTGTTCTTTAACCAAGATCTACTTAAGTTGATTAAGCCTTTTCAAGCACTAGGTTCTGATACCAATTGTAGAACACAATTCTTCTATATAAGAGGGGGTGAATCAATAGAAGATATAATTTCAGATCCTTGAACAATTAAAAACTTTGATAATGAAAATTGTAATGATAACAGAGTAAATCGCATAAAGAACTTCAACACTTGATGTAAGTGGAAAACCCAGGATGGGGGGAAAACCACAGTGAAAAAAGTTGCTAGGATCTCCTGTCCTAATCCAGCTTCACAAATAAAATTGTGTACAATGCTTTAAGGGCACCAACCCTAAGGAATCACAAAATTCCTTGCTGAGAGTGCCAACGCCAACACTAACTTCTCAAACTGAGCACCAACCCAGCATCCTTGAGGCACCAACCTTCTGGATGTTACAACCTTCTTTTGCAAAACTCTTTGCTTATTCAGACTTCTTTAACTTGCAGATGTGACACAACACCTCTCTATCAAACTCATGACTGTTAAGAAATCAGACACGATAAACTGACTTTCAGATTTTACAATGACATTTTCTGATTTTACAATATCACTCAAAACTACTCTCAGATCTTACAATATGAATGGAATACGCATGATACATTTCTAACATTCTTTACAGCTGCAACCTCATAATCACAACTTGCTTTGCATCGGGGACTTGATATGACACATACACTCACTTCTTTGCCCTTCATCAAACCTTAGCGTCCTTTAAATAGAGTTTGTCTTGTTTCCCATCAGGTGGGCAGTTTACAAGACAGTTAATAACTGTTTGGAAACTGTCTACAGTTACAAGTTGTAACTGTAGACAGTTTCCAAACAGTACAAACGAACAATTGGTTGGCAGTTACAACCAAGTCTTCCAACAAAACCAAACTGATCCAACCAAGTCTTCTAACAACCCGATCTATATGCAATTGAATCAAATAAACTTTATAACACTTCAATACACACAGTTTGATCTGAAAATACTACAGAATCATGCACTTTCCAATCAGCAATCTGAGTCTGATAAAATCCGACATCTCTGTTCATACTCGATCTCTTCAACAGAAAATTCAGAACTATTAGTGTAAGTTGTTTATACAAATAATATGTATACTGTTAAACACAAAAAGAAAAATCAAAGCTCATCAAGTATGGCACTGTTGTCTGCAAATCTCTGCAAGCACTTTTACATCTGTTATTTGGCATCAATGACAAATTCCCCTAAATAGATATCAGCAAATAAATAACCAATCTTTGTACAACAAGAAATCCCCTCTCCAAACATATTAATCAAATGCATTTGGGTCAGATAACAACCATTGAATGAATTGTTAAATCGGTATTGTTGCCATTTGTCCCTAGCCTCGTCATCCCAATCTGCCTGGAATGTTGGAATAGCACAAAGTAATGCTCAAGTTATTTTATTGTGTCCCCTCCATGACTCTTAGCCTAGTTCCATAATTTTCCTATTGGCTAGTGAGAGGGCAAAAAGGGAAAAGTAATTAAATAGTTAAGCTGTCAAAAAGTAAAAACTAAAAGACAATTTGTACATAATTATTAAAAAAGGTGTTATAAGGGATTAAATAAACTGTCAAACGGCATTGTGCAAAAACATGATAAAAAGGACACTTGTTTATTTTAAAACTTTACGGAATTTTCGTCAAAATGAAATAAAAAATTATTTTACTCAAAAAGGTTATTAGCTATGAGGAGTGTTTTTGAAAAAGGATTACACATACCTTTTGAAGCTGTTTCATTTTTCAAGGAGCACACGTTCTTTTCTTCCCAGGGATGGAAAGCCTCTAGAATATTAAAGCTTCGAGGGCAAAAAAAGTCCTAGTTTTCAATGCAATCTCATTCAAGGATTAACAGTGGACTTCACCAAACTTTATTTTCACTGCTCCAATTTTGTGTGTGGTTTCAAAGTTTATTTTCAGTTTCAGCGCTTTTATTGTTCGTGGATTCCAACTTAAATATGTCTTCAAGTTTTAAGTTTGAGTGATTTATTCCAATGTATTTAGATTTCTAGGTTTTCCATATTTGTATACAATTTTCAGTATTTTGGCTTGTCTACAATTGAATAGAATCATATTTTCCTATGTGAAGATTCATTGAATAGAAATTTATCTTTGATGAAAAATTGCTTCTTTTTCATGAGATGTGGCTTAATAATTCTAACGTCTCAGCAGATGTAAGGTCACAATGTTTGGCTACCATGAATAAGGAAATGGCATTCAGATAATGAAAGGTTGTTGACTATTAATAAGGTTGCAATCAGCCTTTTTCTTCATACATGCTTCATTAAACTTGCCACAGCGTATTATGAAGACTTCGTGTAACATATCAGAGGTGCAAGTTATCTAGGTTGATGTCAATTTGGGAGGTTTTGTAATTCCTTGTCACCACCAATATTATTTATCTCATTATATCAGTTGAGATCTAGTGTTGAAGATTATAGCTGCGATAGAGATCTTTGTAACTGTGTTGACTTACTAGAGTTCATTTCTAGGTGGTTCCTTTCTTCGCCTCCTTACCGGGTGTCTCTTTGACATCATGATTTGTCTCCGTGCGACCACATATGGTTCCTTGGCACCGTGTGAACTCATATGACATGCTGGCAACTTGGTATGATTAATGTGGGACTCAGCTGCCACATTCCATTGCTTATGCAAGCCGTCGTTATGGATGTCGAATGGTTCTTTATGATCATTGTTATTGTGCATTGAAGATGTATTGTCTTCCTCGGGTGCTGTTTTGGTTAACTATTTAACATCCTTATGGATGAGTTGTGTCTTGCAGCTGTTGTCGTGTGTGGTAGCAGCTTTCATTATTGTTGCAGGGGCGTTGGCTGGCTTCATTATGTTTGCCGCATTTGGTTCATAAATCCCATCTTTTGGTATTCTCGGGAGCCTTTTCAATTGGGTAGTGTCGTTTCTGTTCATTGCTATTTCTTTTTTCAGATAAAAGCTCAGGCTATTCATTTTTAGCTGGGTGACGGTGATTAATATGATCGTATTATCGCCGCTCTATAAAATAGATATGAGCTGTGCATATCTGTCATTGAACTTACTGTGTATCGTGAGTTCTAAGTTTATTGTACCAAGTGTATATGTGCAGTATCACATTTATATTGTGTATTGTCTTGTTGCAACGATCAGTGTGTGATCATTGGATTGTTTATCTGATTCATTGTATTTGTAATCAATTGTTTCAAAAGTCTGTGAGACTATGAAACATTTTTTATAAGGAAAAAGTCAGGCTTATTGATTAACTGGTTGGAAACTTCAATCATAAGTGTGAATACTTGTATTTATTTTGAGATCTAAATAAAGGATCTATCTTTCAGGTGTGGCTGGGTTTTTCCCTCGAGTAGGAGGGTGATCCCAGGGTAAATTATGGTGTCATCTGTTCGTATGCTTATCTGGTTTTCTATATATTGCATTCATATTATTCTGGTTCTCGAAAACTTAACATGGTATCAAGGTGGGTCTAAGGAAACGATCCGAACCAGAATAGGACATTTGGATTCTAGAAGGATCATGATGTCTAATGGATACGTTAATTGACAATTCGCTGCAGGTGTTTCAATCTCAGCTATTGAGGCTTCTCTTGCAATCTTCTATGCTAGGGTTCGAATTTGCATTCTCTGCCTGCACTATAACTATGTGATGGTGAAAGATTTATTTGCGTATTGTGAGGAAGAATAAACTATGAAGAGGATGGATCGAGGAGCACAAGATGATGAGAGATTGCAACCTGAGCTGAGTTGGTGGCTCTTGAAGAAGAAGTACCTATTCAGATTATCTTGTGATCATTTTATTCTAAGAGGAGGATATGAGCTTCAAAGGAAGCTTGTGTGGCAAAGGAAGAATGCCAAGACCTTTTGCAGAAGATCAGCAAGCTCGTGTAGCAGTGTGACTGCTAAAGCTCGTTATTGGACAAATATTGGTGTCAATTTCTTGGTATTGTGATTGTCAAAGCTTGAGTATGCTGTCCCTGTTGAGAGGGAGTCTCGACTGAGAGGGAGTCTCAGTATTCAGATCTATTATGTTATGATAATCATTGCAGTATGCTGCCCCAGCTGAGAGGGAGTCTCCATTCAGAGTGAGTCTGTCTATTCATCACAAGCAACCTTGGACGAGGAGGTCAAAAGGTTGATATCAGATTTAGAGGGAGTCTGATTTGAGAAGACTGAAGGTTGATATCTGTCTCAGAGAGAGCCTTATCATCATGAAGACTTGTTAATGAGTTCTTCTTTGTGAGGGAGAAGTTCGAGGTGCAACCCCTTGTTTATGAGTTCTTCTCTACGAGAGAAGTTCAAGGTGCAATCCCTTGTTAATGAGTTCTTCTCTATGAAAGAAGTTCGAGGTGAAATCCCTTGTACCACCCTTTGCGAGTAGGCATGGTGGAACCACCCTCTACAAGTAGGAAAGGTGGTAATGCATTCTTCTCTGGGAGAAGATTGAGGTGAAACCATCTGGGAGTAGCTATGGTGGATCCACCCTTTGCAAGTAGGCATGGTGGAACCACCCTCTGCAAGTAGGCAAGGTGGTGATGCATTCTTCTCTGGGATAAATTTGATGTGAAAGCCCTTGTTCCACCCTTTGGGAGTAGCTATGGTGGATCCACCCTTTGGGAGTAGCCATGGTGGAAGTCATGTGTGTGACTCCATGACTTAATTTGTCTATTTTTTCTAATTCACCCTATAGGAGTAGCTATGGTGAATATTGTTATGCTGAGATAACATTTTATATTGAGAAAAATTGTGATGAGATTTTTGTCGACATCTTTGTAAGATCTCTCTCTTGCTAAGAGGGAGTGTTGAAGATTATAGCTGCGATAGAGATCTTTGTAACTGTGTTGAATTGCTAGAGTTCATTTCTGGGCAGTTCCTTTCTTCACCTCCTTATCAGGTGTCTCTTTGACATCATGATTTGTCTCCGTGCAATCACATATGGTTCCTTGGCACTGTGCGAACTCATATGACATGCTGGCAACTTGGTATGATTAATGTGTGACTCAGCTGCCACGTTCCATTGCTTATGCAAGCCGTCAGTTATGGATGTCGAACAGTTCTTTTATGATCATCATTATTGTGCTGTTTTGGTTAACTGTTTAACATTCTTACGGAGGCATCGTGTCTTGCAGCTTTTGCCATGAGTGGTACCAGCTTTCATTATTGTTGCTGTGTGAGGCGTTGGCTGGCTTCATTATGTTTGCCGTGTTTGGTCCATAACTCCCGTCTTTTGGTATTCTTGGGAGCCTTTTGATTTGGGTGCTGCCATTTCTGTTCATCACTTTTTTTTTCAGATAAAAGCTCAGGCTATTCCTTATTGGCTGGGTGACGGTGATTAATATGATCGTATTCTCTCTGCTCTAAAAAATAGATATGAGCTGTGCATATCTATCATTGAACTTACTGTGTATCGTGAGTTCTAAGTTTATTGTACCGAGTGTATATGTGCAGTATCACATTTATATTGTGTATTGTCTTGTTGCAACGATCAGTGTGTGATTGTTGGATTGTTTATCTGATTCATTGTATTTGTAATCAATTGTTTCAGAAGTCTGTGAGACTGTGAAGCATTTTTTATAAGGAAAAAGTCAGGCTTATTGACTGACTGGTTGGAGACTTCAATCATAAGCGAGAATACTTGTATTTATTTTGAGATCCAAATAAAGGATCTATCTTTCGGATGTGGCTGGGTTTTTCCCTCGGGTAGGAGGGTTTTCCCAAGGTAAATTATGGTGTCATCTGTTCGTATGCTTATCGGGTTTTCTGTATATTGCATTCATATTCTGGTTCTCAAAAACTTAACACCTAGCACAGCTACATTATCATTTCAAAGTGATTTTAAAAAAAAAAACACCATTTCCTTCTATTAGCTGCCAACCTCTATTAACAATTGTGGTCTTTTTGTACTAATTTATTGGTGTCATTACGACTAAGGCCTCCTTGGGTGCCAAATCTTCCCCCTGCTCCAGTCAAGCTTCAATTCCTGCCGCACTTCCAATATCTAGAACCGTTGGACTAGTCTTAGGCTGAAAAATCTCTGTTTTTTAGAATGCTGTTTCCTGTATAATGTCCTTTGTGATCCAAAGTTGGTACTTATTATTTCAAAAAGGATTAAATCTCAATCAATATCACCAAAATTGAGCAAATGTAAGTGGTTAACGAGAAAAACAGCAATGGTGTGTGGCATCTCAAACATATTACTATAATGTCCCTTTCCGTAGAGTCACCCAAAGTGATTAATTAGTCTATTAAATTCTCGTAGGCAAAAGGGGAATTATTTGCCTAAAGTATAATACAGGCCCTTTTTATTGATCCATAAAATAACTCCAAACATTTATCATACGAAAAAAAAGATGCATTTGTAAAGAAATTGACTCAAATCAAAATCCCCACACTATGTACCCCATTTTTTCAGATGTTGTGTTCTTGACATTATTGCATTTTTTGATTAAAAAGTTGCAAAGGGTTGTGGTGTAATAACCTAGTGATGCATACATAAAGAGAGTGACTCGAGTTCAAATCTCCTGATTACAATTACAATAATGCAAATGAAATCAAATCCCCAAATAACAATCACAATCCCAATTAGATGATCCAATGTTAATATTGTGAAAGCATCAAGGCTGTGATGTTTTTAATGTAGGCCTTTTCTAGTTATGTAGGAAAAGTTTGAAGTGTTCCAGTGTAATGATTTAAGCTAGTCCCCCGTGATTCCTGCCCCTCCTGTTGCTCCTGTTGCTCGTGGTGGCTCTACTTGGCCGAAGGCCAGCTCCTCCAAGTGGTCCTTCCCCCGCCTGGCTCTGGCTATTTCTCCGCCACGGGCAGAGGAGAAAGAAGATAAAGATGATACTGCTGATGTTTCCGGCCTTGCGCCGTGTGAACTCTCGCGGGGTGATCTTGTATCCCCCGGCCTCTTTTTGTGAATATGTAACGTTTATATTTTTTTAATAGAAATAGAACTATTCATCAAAAAAAACTCAATCAGAATGGCAACGAGAGAACCATGATAAGAAGAACAACAAGAAATATACATCTCTTCAAAAATTAAAATACAATAGTTACACTAAGTTTAAATTAAAAATAATGATTAGGCAAAAATTTAAATAAACATCTGCCCTAGAAAACGGTAAGGACTGTTCGCGACTACAACTCATCTCAGTAGTGTTCTAAGTTATCCTTAACTTAAAACATGTAATGGAAATCGAATCAAAAAAGGTAAGAACACCCAAAAAGAATTAACATTATTATGGAAGAATAAATAAAAAATAAACTATGAATGCTAGAAGAGCTAAGGCCTGGTCACCCCTACAACCCATCTGCAACAATTGGTAGTCCCAGTTGCACTTACAAAAAATAAAAGTAAAAATTTTAATTTAGTCAGTTGCACTCACAAAATATAAAAGTAAAAAATTAAATTAAGTCCTGGAAATTGTAAATAAAAAATTGTCAAACCATAAGAAAAGATTCAAAAATATGCATAATGCAGTAAAATAAGCAACAATACATACGTGAGAGGATCTGTGAGTACACTTCTTAGCGAGGGCTGCTCATCTGGACAAATATTTTTTTCGGTGGGTTTCGAATCCTTATCTCCTGCTAACTTATCTAAGTTTTCCTGAAAATTATGGCCCTTCTCTAAATCCCCTCCAATTTCAACCCCAGCCTCTCCATTCGCCACAACAGTCTCCGCATTTTCCATCTTTGTCCCAAGCAAACAATATCCGCGAGCCCTCCAGAGTTCTCTCTGCTAAATTATTCGGAAATACTCAGCTAGCCGGAACAAATACGGTCCAGATTTCCCCCGCTTGATTTGGAGCTAGTAGGAAGATAGATTAAAAATAGTTTCAGCATAATTAGAGATGGATTAAAAGTGAAAAATCGGAGTACACCCACGGCAAGCTGAAACCCTTGGGAGCCGACCCAAAAAAGTTGCGCAGTCAGAATATCATCGTTTTTCCTACAATAGTCTGCTACGTGTCTTAGCCGGTGTGCGCCCCTCTGTTGACCGGTCACCCAATGTCAATACTTCCTCGTGGTTTGCTGGAAGCTTTTCAAGAAATCTAAATTCAATTAATTGGCAATTTCGCTCATTAATCGTACTGAAAAATCGCGTATCTTTATTTCATAGGATTACATTGTTATTATTATTATTAGTGCTTGCGGATAGGTTAAGCAAGTGCTATTGCATCCATTTTTGAGTTTTTAATGTTAACTAGTGATTAAATAAAACTGTTCAGACTAATTAGAATTTTTTAGATTTTGTATTTTGTAATAAATTTCATATTTTTAAAGTTAAATGCAATATTTTTAACTTTATAATTTATAAAAATTATTTTTTTATCATTTGATTGGTTAAATTCATTAAAATTAAAATATTATATTAAGTATATTATTTTATATTATTTATTATATTAATAATTTTGTACTTCAATTATATTTTATTACCAATTTAAATTATTAATATATAATTATTTATTTAATAAATTATTACAAATTTCATTATATGTTATATTATTCAATATAATATAATATTAATCAATATGATATTATATTGCATTATATTATATTTAGTATATTATAATATATCAAAATTATATATATATATATATATATATATATATATATATATATATATATAAAATTATACAATAATATAATATAATTAATATATAAATTATATTATAAATTTTAATATAATTTAATAAATAGTTTAAATATAATATAAATAATATATAAAAATATGAAACTATAATAATTAAGGTTTGCTAATAAAAGTTGAATTTATATAAGTTTCACATGATTATTCATTATTATAAATTATATTATATTATTCTAAAATATTTGTTATATATATTACATTATTATATTATAATAGAAGATATTACATATTATATTTTTACAAAAAAAATTGCATAAACCACTAGTGAGAACATAAATTTCAAACTATATTATTAATAGAATCATATTAAATTAATTAATTATAAACTTACATTTATTTATATATTATTGAATATAGAGTTAACTTTTATTGGATTTTGATTAAATTTTTCAAAAGTGTATATTTTGACTATAATACTATATATGTATAGACTAGAATTTTTATATTATATTGTAATATAAAAATAATTCAAAATTAAATTTATTAAATTAAAATTACTATTATAATTTAATTAACTCTAAATTCATGATAAATAATTTTATTTCAACATTTACAATACTATAAGGCAAGTACTAGCCACTACGTGGCACTTGTTAGTACTTGCGCAATGAAAATAGGGTTTTTTTTAATTTTTATTATTTATAATATTGTAAATAAAATAATATTTTTTATATTTCTAAAACAATCCTATTTTCAAGAGGTTTGATTCACAATATCTTAAATTAAATAAAAATTAAATTATTTATTTATATTTTAATATTTTTTTGAAAGAATTTGTCTTTTAGTAATTTTTTAAGATGGTAATTTTCTTTTTAATTATTTCAATATATAAAATAATTTTTATAACTTTTAATCATAAATTTATTTTTTTCATTTAATCATTAAAAAAGTCTATTTTCACTATATTGTTTATATTATACAATTTTATAATTACTAACATCTATTTTATATTACATTAAAATAGTATGATTAAAATAACATAATATTAAACCAATATAATTGAAAAACTTTTAATATCGAGGTGAAGGTTGTTGTTGTCGCTTTAGAAGGTGACAAGGCCTCATGCCCGGACAGTTTCCAGTTTTCTTTTTATCAGAAATTATGGGATGTGATTAGGCAGGAGCTATGGGAAGTTGTTGAGGAGTCTAGACAAAATGGGTTTGTACTTAGAGATTTCAACAGCACTTTGATTGCTCTAGTCCCCAAGAAGGAAAATGCATAGTCTTTTGAGGATTTTAGGTTGATTTCCCTATGTAATGTCATCTATAAAATTATCTCTAAGGTAGTTGCCAATAAATTGAAGAAGGTGTTGGGCTCTATCATCTCAGAAGAACAAAGTGGCTTCACCCCTAAGAGGTATATCTTTGAAGGTGTGATAATAGCTCATGAAGCTATCCATTCAATTAGGGCAGGTAAATAGAGCATGATGTTTATGAAATTGGGTGTTAGAAAGGCGTATCACAGGGTTAATAGGTCTTTCCTCGTTAGTTTGTTGAAACAATTCAGCTTTTGTGACAAGTGGATAGCATGGATCTCAGCTTTGATTAACAATCTTAGGGCCTCAATTCTAGTAAATGGCAGCCTATATGGATTTTTTGAGATGACTCAGGGATTGCATCAAGGTGATATGTTGTCTCCTTTCTTGTTCATCATTATGGCATAAGCGGTTGGAAGGCTAATTTCAAAACATAGGATGGAGGGACAATGGAAAGGTGTTTCAATTACGAGAGGTGTTGATCCATCCACCCATCTACAATTTGTAGATAGTACTTTGTTAATGGAGGAGGCCACTTTGAGGGAGGATGAAGCAAGTTATAAATAAATACAAAGTAGCATCAAGGCTGAAGATAAATTGGCAAAAGTCAAAAATCTTCTTTTTCAACACAAGGGTAGACATCTAGAGAGAGATGTTGAAATTTTCAAAGTAACGCAGGGTTCCCTTCCAAGTAATTTTTTAGGGATTCCCTTATTTGGTGGGTCAAGTAAATTTGTTTTGTGGAATTATCTCATAGCTAATTATTTCAATAAGTTGGAGGGGTGGAAAAGCAAATGGCTAATCTTAGCTGGGTGAATTTTAATGCTTATAACAGTTATCTATGCAATGCCTCTTTTCTCTATGGCTTGCCTTAAGATACCTCTAAAGGTAATTCGTGAAGTTGAGTAGAGGATGAGAAGGTTTTTGTGGAATGGGAAGCAAGATCGTGATAAGATACCTTTGCTGGCTTGGGAACAAGTATGTAAGCCAAAGGATGTAGGCAAGGAAGGATTGAGAAGTTGGAAAATCTTGAATGAAGCAATGGGAGTCAAGTTGGTTTGGTCTATGGTTCGTAACCCCAATCATAAATGGGTTGGAATCTTGAGAGGTAAATATCTAGACTCAAATGATAAATTCAAAATTTTGATAGTGGAGGATCCACTGCATGGCTTGACTTTATGGAATTTTCTTGTGGGTGGTAGATCTATGATAACAAATCATGTTATTTGACAAATAGAAAATGGTAGGAGAGTGATGTTTTGGGATGACTCCTAGGATGGAAGAGAGGTGCTATGGTAAAGGGAGATCTTGACCTTCTTAGAGAGATTACAAAGGTGCAAAAGGGTGATAAGGTGAGTAGTTTTGTGGAAGATAGGAGAGATGGCTCTGATATAGGTTGGATGTGGAAAAATGTGGATGAACTCAATGTTAATACAAATTGAAAGCAAAAAATCAAGGATATTTTAGCATCGTGGTCAGTGGTGATGACAAGTGAGGAGGATGAGGTAATTTGGTGTTGTTTCAAGAGTGGTCAGTACTCAGTTAAAATTGGTTATTCCATCCTTAAAAGTGAGAGAAGTCTAGACAATTGGTCGGGGAGGCTATGCTAGAACAAACATACTCTGCCTAAAGCCAGAGCTCTTGTGTGGCTGGATTTTAGAGGAAGAATCCTAATAGCGATGATGAAGATAGGTTGTATTGGGTCATTTAAATGTTTTACATGTGACAAGGAAGAAGAGACTCTGGATCACCTATTTTTAAACTATGAATTTTCCCAAGTGTGTTGGAAATTTGTTTTAGAGAGACTGAGATGGCAATGCCCACTTACTAGGACATTGTGATATTGGGTTCATAAATGGTTCATTCCTAAAGAAAAGTGAATTTTATTAGGAGTTTGGTAGATTTTCACATCCACTACGTTATGGGAAATTTGTAAGGAGCGTAACAGGCAAATTTTCCAAGACAAGTATGAAATGATCCCTATCTTTTTATCTCATTTGGAAAGAGTTATGTCTAAACTTGTAATCAATTCAACATTCCAAATTAATTTGGTTAAGACTCCTTTTACACTAGAGGATAAAATGTTACAAGCAAGGAGCCCCTATTTCAAATTCAGGCCACTTTAGCAACTAAGAGGGGATAATCCTTCTCTTGGTAAGGAGTTTTCTTTGAAATGGACTCAATCGGAGCAAGGTTGGTTCAAAGTAAATTTTGACAGGGCCTCTAAGGGAAATCTAGGGCCAAGTTTTATTGGTTACATCATTAGAGATTGGATATAGAATACCTTGGCAATTGGGGTAAAGAGATTGGTAGAGGGAACTAACAATTAGGTTGAAGTCTAGGTAGCACTCTTAGCAGTACAAAAGGGTAAGCAATTAAAGGTAAAGAAGCTACACTTGGAAGGGGACTCTCTGAGCACTATAATGACAGTAACTGAAGGGGCTTCTTAGGTATGGTATCTTAACAGGTATATTAAGATAATTAGGTCAATTTTGGATGAGTTTGAGAGCTATAGAATCACTCACGTGAAGAGGGAAGGCAACACTGAAGCATATGCTTTGTCAAAATTGGAAGTTAGATTGGTAGAGATGGGAAAGGACAAAATCATGGAGGACTTTGGTGGAGTGAAAGGGTCTTGGTTGGTTTGGGAAGAGGGAGAAAATGTTGATGGGATTTAATATCGATGATTGTTAGAAGGCAATAAGGCCTCATTGTGGTGACATCTAGTTAATTCAAAATCAAATTTTATTATGGAAGCAAGGCACTTAGCCTCAATCAGTATCCTAGTTATTACTCATGACAAGGGAGATTTTCATTCCACCCTTATTAATTATGGTAATTGGTATGAGTTGGCAATCAAGGATGGTGGTGGCATTAATGTTTCATGTGTGGTTATCTCAAGGCAAGATGTGGTGAATATATGGAATGATTAAAGGGTCAGAAGCCTCTAGAGAGATGAGTGATACTTAATGCAAGAGTTTATTGAAACATAAATAGGTGGGTTAAACTTGTAGCTAGCAAAGCCAAGTATGAGGTTCTCAGCGGAGTATAGGAGATCATGGAGGCAAAATTTACCATAAAAAAACTTTAAAATAACAACCCTTTTGCGGTAAGCTCTCTCGTAGGAGGATAAAGGGAATTTTTCTTTTTAAGGAACTAAAATTATGGTAAATATTATACATTTTATTGGGGAAATAATTCATGGAAACTGGTCACAGATATAGAGTTAATGTAGATGTGCCTTCGTTTGTGTTCGCATAGGCTCTCCAATTAGGGACAAAGGATCAAGTGTTATAGGTAATGAGGACTATTGTTAAACTAGAATGGTTGGGAGGCATGATACCTATGCTGGTGATTGTAGAGCCAAGGTTGGGCTTCTAGATGGAGAGCGGTGACTGGTGCCAAGTTGAAGAGTAGAGGGGTAGTTACCAATCATTTCTAGTATGAAGTGTAGCTGCAATGAAGGAAACTAGGATCGACGAAGCTAGAGATGGATGGAAGTTGTTAAAATAATTCTTGAGGGAGAAGGAGATCTAGAAAATAAGGAAAGGAAACAAGTTCGTGGATTGGTAAAGAAGAACAAGAGGAAGACCGGAGGTGGTATCTTTGTTCTTGAGGGTTCCTCGTTGGTTGAAAAGATCTGAAAGACCAAGAAGAAATGGCTTGGTGAAGACATGGGAGGAGGTTTTATTTGATCTTTGCCTCTTGTATTGCCACTTTTTTCTTTGATCAAACTAAAATTCAAAGACCTCATCATCTCCATACAAAAGAATATGTTTAAAAAGAAAAACCTGGCTCACTTCCCTCTCTAGATCTAAAAATAAAATTTCCCTCCTTCTAATTAATACTCACTCAAGCCTCAAATGACAAGGGGTGTCAAAAAAATCCATCCCTTTGGAATGTCTTTCGATTACATATTGAAAGGATTCTCCCACTAAATCTTTTTTAGTTTTAACTTATGTAACTACCTCCTTTCAAGATTAAAAAAATGTATGATTATTCATACTCTCGTGCATAAAATAATAATGTTGAGAAAATTAAAACATTATCATGAAAGTTTCATAATAATATAATAATTTATGAGCCCCTATGTGTCTTGCATCCATTAATGCTTATCTCTATGCAAGCCTTCAGGGGTGCAATTCAACCAGACATGCAAGGACAGGGAGTGCATCCCTTAATCATTTTAATAATGAAACATGATAAGTAGTGGTCCCTTTGATTCTAATTCACAACAAAAAACATTAAAAATTTATATTTCTTTATAATATTCATATTTCTCTTTCTCTATCAAATGCTTCATCATGCAAGACAACACCTACATCATAATAGATTCCCCATCTCATCAATTGTTACAACAATGGAGAGGCATTATAACATAATGGAGCAAGACAGGAAGACATGCAAGAAGAGAGGTGGCTCTCAAGTTTTGGTTGTAGAAGCTAAAAATGATGATGATGATGATGATGATGATGATGATGATGATGATGATGATGATGATGATGATGATGATGATGATGGTGGTGGTGGTGGTGGTGGTGGTGGTGGTGGTGGTGATGGTGATGTTGATGATGATGATGGAGTATTTGTTGTTGGTTCACTCAATTCGGCCTTTATAAGGTGTTTTGTTGGTGTAGGTAGCTTAATTGGAGAGGGGGTTGTGTCGCCTTGCATTTTTTATACTTTGTTCTTAGATTTTGCAAGCTTCCTAGCATGTTTTTCTCTCCTGACCTGCGGTGCTTGTGCATGAGTGTCTTTGGCTCAAGGGTTCTGGAGGGGACTCAATTTCAAGAAAATTGAGTGTGCTAGGTGTCACTTTCTAGTTTTTGTATCCTCTTTACAGTTAGGTTCTAGCCTATGTTGGTGATACCTTGGTGGGTAGTGCTTTGGGGTTTATTTTTAATATCATCTACTCTTGTTGTGAGGGCTTTATCTTTTCTTGGGAATGGGTATGTCTTAAAGGCTTCATTATGTGGTTTTGTGAGAGCTTTGGTGTGCCCTTGTGCTAGCCTAAGTCATATTTGGTTGTTGTTGCTGCTTGGAGGGCCTGTCCTAGAGCCTATTTTTTATGGGTCCTCTTGTATTTGTCTCATTCCTTCTATATCACTTGATGGGGCTTAGAGTTTGTTGGTTCCTTCATTTTTTTAGGTTCTAAGCATTGTTCTTCACAACTTAATTTCTTCTAGTAACTTGCTTTTGGTAAATATTTTCTGGACAGATGCGATTTGGTGTTTTATTCTTTCCTTCTCTATCCTTGTTCTATCAATTTTTTCTCAGACTGAGTTTGTCCTTCGCTAGAAGGTTGGAGGCATAGCTTAGTGGGACTTTTAGTCTTCTTTCTCCTCTTTTGGTTATGAGTCTGGGTTGTGCCTTGTGGCAGATGGGATATTTCTCCTCCCTTTGGTTGTTTGGTTTTTCTAGTTGTGGCCAGTTAGATGCTAAAAAATTTCAAGGGCCTGCTATGGCTTGTGGCTATTTTTTGTTAAGGAATCTTTTAGGTATTGGAGTTTCTTAGTCCCTTGGTGAATTTTGGTGCTTTTCTTTCTTTTTTCTTTGGTGGATTCTTATGGGCACTCTTCTACTTCTTTCTATAGAGACTTCTATAGAGGTGAAGCCTCACCTTGCTCTTATGAGGTGCCTTTATGTGGTCGTCTGGAGGGTTGGGTGTTTTTTTTCATTGTCTCCTTTGCTCTCATTTTCTATTGAGTTGGATCCATCGTGTATGGATGTGGTGATGTGTTTTGAGGGTGAGGTTGACTATGATATAGAGTGGTTTTCTCTTACAGTTGGTTGTTGGGAGAAGGGGTGCTTTCAGAAGTAGTTTTCGAGTAAGATGGCTCTTTCTTCCAACTTTCCTATAGGGGTGGGGATCCCATCCTATTGGGGTGGAGGGTATTTTTTTGGGGGGGGGAGATTTTTTTTTCTTCTATAAATTCTATGTTTCCCATTATTGGATGTTTAGGGGTTCCATGCCAAAACCCTATCTGATGGTTGTGGGAGGAAAGATAAAACCTGTGGTGGTTTGGGGTGCTTGCTTTCCCCATAGTTTCAGTCAGATCGTTGAGGTTTAATATTCTAGGGAAGTTTTTGAAGATGGTTATAGGTGATGAACTACAACTGATTTAGAACCTAATTGAAGATCTGTGATTAGAGATCACCAAGTTGTTGATTAGATATGACATATGATTGAATCAGTAATATGTTGTCATTGATGTCAACTAGTTTTACATCACTTATTTTGTAAGTTACAATAACTAAACATCTGTAGAAAATGAGTAAAAGAGATGAAGAATAGAAATATCTACATGAGGAAGATGTATATGACAGATAAGGATAAGGAGTACATTGTGTAACTTGCTAATGAGTCTATGACCTTATGTTATTGACTTGATTATGTTTCATTCATCTATGATGAGGAAAAGAATTGAAAGACACAAGGCAGTGTGGTCAGTTGATGAAGCATCACAGTATACACCGAGCAGTGTAGTGTATACCAAGCACAGTATAAACTGAGCTTGTGTTCACCGACACATTTCTTTGTTAACCAAGCAGGAGAAAAAGAACTAAATGATTAGTTTAGCCGTTAAGGATTGATGAGCTGTAAAGTACATCAAAATCAGTGATGAAGATGATGTTTGTTATGAAGATCAACGGCTAGCATAATTCAAGGAAGATCTAAAGGGTGAAATCAAAATGTTTTACTGGCACATCAGCCGAGGAAGGTATAAGCGACAAAATGGACGAAGGAGAATAAGCGGCAAAATCTTATGGAGGAGAAGAAAACGGTTTACTTGTCTATTTAAGAGACTAAGGTTTTGTTATGAAACTAATGCCAGAAGAAGAAGGACTACAAAACTATCACATGAACAAGCTTCATGTATGCCTGATCAAACTGGTTAATAAGAACCAAATTGCAGAGTTTACCAAGCGTCAGAAAGCTATTACCAAGTGATAGTAAGTCATTGATTATTGTTGATACAGAATTGATATACTGATCAGAGGATTTGAATGAGCTTAAAATAGATATGATAATCTATAATTGAAGTTTTATTGTAATCAAATCAACTGTTGTTACATTTTAACCATTGTAAATAGAGAAATCTCTTAACCGAGTGGACTTGAAAGTCTTTTATGTATCATTCATAGAATGAACATTGTTATCCTGTCAACCCCATAGTGAATGATGGTTGGACGATAACGGTTGGTCTTAAATCCTCTAACAAGGTCACACCTAACATTGTGTTTGTAACCTTTAACAGGGTTTGGTCTTCATCGACCTCACTTTAGAAGAGTGAACATTTTTGGGTTGTCGGTCCCATGTGGTTTTTCCCTTCACAGGGTTTCCACATTAAATCTTTTGTGTTATGTGTTCATTGTGGTGATTGTTTGTTATCATACTTTACATATTTCATGTTGGATTTGGTCGGTAATCATTATTTGTTATTGATTGGTAATCGGTAAAAGAACAGACAGTATAGTATTTTATGTTACTGAGTTGCAGAAGTTTAAGCAAATTGTTTTGGATTATACATTTTGATTTGGGACTGTGGATAACTAATTCACCCCCCTCTCAGTTATTCTAACAATTGGTATCAGAGCATTGGTCACTTGGAATAGAGTTTTAAGAACTTCAGTACAAAGGTCTCAAAATGTTTAAGAGGGAAGTGCCAAAGCTAAACAAAGATAACTTCACACTATGGCAAAGTCGAATGAAGCTACATATATCTGGGATTGGGAATTCTGCCCTAGATCTAATGGAGAATGGATACCTTGCACCACCCAATGGTCCCTTGACCCTTGATCAACTAAGGGACATGCATGAACATAATGTTACTATGATGGAGATTGTTGTTGCCTGTTCAAATGCCGAATTTGAAGACATCAAGGACTGTACTACTGCTAAGTAGATGTGGGATAAATTAGCTCAAGTTTATAGTGGTGATGCGAATGTCAAGAGAGCAAGAGCC
Source organism: Chamaecyparis obtusa (assembly GCA_027943335.1). Lineage (NCBI taxonomy): Eukaryota > Viridiplantae > Streptophyta > Pinopsida > Cupressales > Cupressaceae > Chamaecyparis > Chamaecyparis obtusa. The sequence goes on from BSBK01004817.1 coordinate 730,547, forward strand.
GAAAGCTTAAGAGGAAGATTCAATGACATGAAGATGAAAGAAGGTGAAAACATTGTGCAGTACACAAACAAAATAAAAGAGGTAGTTCACGCTATTAGAGCATCAGATGGAGTCATTGATGAAGACATTGTGGTAAGAAAAATTATAAGGACCTTATTGCCTATCTATGCCATCAGAATATCTGCAATTCATGAAAATAGGTTAGCACCTAACAGCACACTCACTCTTGATAATCTGATTGGAAAGCTTACAATGTTTGAACTGAACAATTATGATAATAGTGTTGTACCGTCTGTTGAATCAACTTTTATGACTTCTTTGAAGATTGGTAAGTCTAGAAATAAGAATGATGATAGTGATAGAAATACTTATGATGGGCTTGATGAACTCGAAGCTCTTATGGCCAGAAGGTTACCTAAAGGTAAGGGAAGGTATAGAGGTAAATTACCTTTAGCATGCTTTAACTGTAAAGAAGTTGGCCACATTGCTGTTAGATGTCCACACAAGAAAGATGATGAAAGAACCAAAGAGCGATCTGAAGGAAGCTATGGGAGAAGATACAATAGAGGCTACCGACACTACAATAGAGACAACCGAGACAATAATGACAAGGGAAAGAAGGTATGTTACATTGCTGAAGAAGAAGATATCACCAATACTGACACTGATGATGATGTGGAGGTAGTATTTGTGGCAATGAAGGATGATTCCGAAGAAGATGAAAGGTATGTAGAGACAACACTTATCTCTAAGGTTAATAAAAATGATACATGGATTGTAGATAGTGTCTATACACATCACATGATTGGTGATGAAGAAAAATTTGATTATCTTGAAGAATAAAATGGAGGATCTGTAAGAATGGGAAACGATGCACCTTGTATGGTAAGAGGTAAAGGATCCATGATGATAAATGATAGATTAAAATGTGAAAATGCTTATTGGGTAAAAGGATTGAACTATAACTTGCTAAGTGTGGCACAACTGAATAATTCAGGCCACCGAGTTGCTTTTGAGAGCAAAAAGGTGAAAATATTTGATGATGGAGGAAGACTTGTTGGAACTGGTACACAATCCAGAGGTAATCTATTTTATCTTGATAATGATCATTCTTCTTGTTTATTGATGAAAGATGAAGATGCATGGTTGTGGCATAAAAGGTTATGTCATGTGAATTTTGATAACATGATTAAGATCAGTAAAAGGAAAAGAGTTAGAGGTCTGCCTAACTTATCTAAGCCAGATCATGTTATGTGTCATGAATGTCAGAAAGGTAAGATGACTAAATCTAGTTTCAAAAGCAAAGATTATTCAACAAAGAAAATACTTGAGTTAGTGCATACCGACCTATGTGATCCTATGAGAACTCAGAGTTATTATGGAGACAAATATTTTATTCTTTTTTTTTATGATTATACTAGGTTGATGACTATCATGTTCTTAAAAGAAAAATATGAGGCATTCAAGATGTTTAAGTGGTATAAAGCTAAAATAGAAAAAGATACTAGTAAAGATTTGAAATGCTTAAGATCTAATAGAGGAGGTGAATTTATCTCTGATGAATTTACTAATTTTTGTAATGAGCACAGTATTAAAAGACAGGTCTCTACACCGAGGACACCACAACAGAATGACATTGCTGAAAGGAGGAATAGGTCAATTGTTGATTGTACAAGGACATTAATGATAGAAAAGAATGTTGCCAAAACATACTAGAGGGAAGTTGTTAGCACTGCAGTTTATGTGCTAAACCGAGTACAACTGAAGAAGGACACTAATAAGACACCCTATGAGTTATGGTTTGGACACAAACCCACTGTAAGTTATTTTAGAATTTTTGGAAGCAAATGTTTTATTCTAAAAGATGAAAGAAATGGAAAGTTTGACTCAAAAGGTGATGAAGGGATATTTATAGGATATTCCAGTAAAAGTAAAGCATACAAGTGTCTGAAAAGAGTAACAAATAAAATGATTGAAAGTACTAATGTTTGAGTTGATGAGTTTGATGATAAGAATATAGAGGAAAGCAAAAAGGAACTAGAAGACTATAGTAGATTCACTTACATTGAACAACCTGAGTATCTACCGAAGTCGTAGACAGTGACAACCGATCAACAGAAAAATAATACCGAGGAATAGGAAAGAGAAACCGACGAGCAGGAAGGACCTACTGAGAAAGCAAATGAACCTGCACAGGATGAACAAGAAAGAAGGAATCAAATACTGGTGTGTTTTGTCATAAGACATCATCCTGAGACACAAATCATTGGAGATAGACAAATTGGCATGCAAACAAGGAGTAAAGCAAGACAAGGTACATGTCTAGTTTGTGATTATGAACCGAAGAATGTTAAAGTTGCATTAGAAAATGATGAATCGGTTAATGCAATGAAAGAGGAAATAGAACAAATAGAGAAGAACAAAACCTGGACCTTAGTACCCAGACCTAAAGATAAGAATGTTATCGGTACTAAGTGGATATTCAGAAACAAGCAAAATGAGAATGGAGAGGTAACAAGGAATAAAGCTAGATTGGTATGTAAAGGATATGCACATGAGGAAGGAATTGATTATGGTGAAACATTTGCACCTGTTGCTAGATTAGAAGGAGTCAGAATGTTACTTGCATATGCTGCACACAAAAAGTTCAAAGTTTATCAAATGGATGTCAAGTCAGCATTTCTGAATGGAATACTTGAAGAAGAAGTCTACATAGAACAACCTGAAGGGTTAATTGATCCAGAAAACAAAGATAAGGTATGTAGATTACATAAAGCTTTATATGGTTTGAAGCAAGCATCGAGAGCCTGGTATGAGAGGCTGCATACTTATTTGTTAAGTATTGGATTTGTTAGAACAAGTGAGAACATCAATTTATATATGAAAGGAGATACTGATGATACAATTCTTATTGCTGAAATATTTGTGGATGACATTATATTTGGAGGACAAGATCAAATATGTAAGTCATTTGCTGATGAAATGAGAAGTGAATTTGAAATGTCTATGTTCAGAGAGATTAAGTTCTTTCTAGGACTACAAGTGATTCAACAAAATGATGGTATATTCATCACATAATCTAAATATATCAAGGAAGTATTGAAGACATTTGGCATGGAAGATGCTAAACTTGTGGGAACACCGATGGCTATTAGATGTAAACTAACTAAGGAAGATGAAACTACAGAGGTGAACCAGACACTATACTGATCTATGATTGGTAAGTTAATGTATGTAGTGCATAGTAGACCAGACATAGCACATGTTGTGGGAATTGTTGCAAGATTTTTTGCAAACCCTAGAGAGTCACACATGGTTGATACAAAAAGAATCCTAAGATACCTGAAGAAAATAGAAGATTATGGATTATGGTATCCTAAGGAAGGAAAATTTGAACTCAGAGTCTATACCGACGCTGATTGGGCTAGAAATGTGGATGACAGAAAAAGTACCACAGAGGAGCATTTTTCTTTGGTGAAAGACTTGTTACATGGACAAGTAAGAAGCAGGCTTGAATTTCTCAATCTACAGCCGAAGTAGAGTATGTTGGTGTTGCTACAAACTATTCAAATATTGCATATATTAAGAAAGTATTGGACAGTATGAATGAGATAATCACTGAGCTAGTGATTATATACTGTGATAACACAAGTGTAATAAACATTTCAAAGAATCCAGTGATGCACTCTAAAACAAAGCATATATCTATTAAGTATCACTACTTAAGAGAACAAGTACAAGAGAAACAAGTTAAGCTAGAGTTTGTTACATCAAAAGAACAACTTGCAGACATATTTACAAAACCTTTACCAAAGGATACATTTGAGTACTTGAGGACTAGACTTGGGGTCCATCCCCTACCTACCGGTCACTAATTTGATCTGGATGTTACATCAACCTAATCTTATCAGAAGATCATTCATGTTGATGCAACATAGTTCACACTTTGGATCATGTCTAAGGTTGTGAAAAGTTTGGAGAACTAGAACAAATTGGCATATCAGTATATAGAGATACAAAGAATGCACCAGACAACAGAGAGTTACATGGCTACTACAAAGCTACATGTTTATTTGTTTCTTTGGCATTGTTGTCAAAGGGAGAGATAAATTGAAAGAAAGGGAGAGCACTGAAGATCAGTTATTGAGAACAGAAGAAGGAATCTAAGAGCTGAAAAGATCATATCTACAGAATGTCAAAGCTGCATTGGTAATCTTGTTGAGTAACGTAGTGATTAAACATATTAAGCTAGGGAGAGCTTGTATAACATTTATTCACAAAGTTGTAGAATACATGTTTGGTATGTGTATGGTTTATTTCATATTACTTGAGTTGCCATCAATGCCAAAGGGAGAGATTAATGAACTACAACTGATTTAGAACCCAATTGAAGATCTGTGATTAGAGATCACCGAGTTGCTGATTAGATATGACATATGATTGAATCAGTAATATGTTGTCATTGATGTCAACTAGTTTGACAACACTTATTTTGTAAGTTACAATAACTAAACATCTGTAGAAAAGGAGTAAAAGAGATGAAGAATAGAAATATCTACATGAGGAAGATGTATATGATAGATGAGGATAAGGATTACATTGTGTAACTTACTGATGAGTCTATGACCTTATATTATTGACTTGATTATTTTTCATTCATCTATGATGAGGAAAAGAACTGAAAGACACAAGGCAATGTGGTCGGTTGATGAAGCATCACACTGAGCAGTGTAGTGTATACCAAGCACATTATAAACCAAGCTTGTGTTCATCGACACATTTCTTTGTTAACCAAGTAGGAGAAAAAGAACTAAATGATTAGTTTAGCCGTTAAGGATTGATGAGCTGTAAAGTACATTGAAATCAATGATGAAGATAATGTTTGTTATGAAGATCAACGGCTAGCATAATTCAAGGAAGATCTAAAGGATGAAATCAAAATGTTTTACTGACACATCAACTGAGGAAGGTATAAGTGACAAAATGGACGAAGGAGAATAAGCGGCAAAATCTTATGGAGGAGAAGAAAATGGTTTACTTGTCTATTTAAGAGACTAAGGTTTCATTATGAAACTAATGCCAGAAGAAGAAGGACTACAGAACTATCGCATGAACAAGCTTCATGTATGCCTAATCAAACTAGTTAATAAGAACTGAACTGCAGAGTTTACCGAGTGTTAGAAAGCTATTACCGAGCGACAGTGAGTCATTGATTATTGTTGATACAGAATTAATATAGTGATCAGAGGATTTGAATAAGCTTAAAATAGATATGATAATCTGCGATTGAAGTTGTATTGTAATCAGATCAACTGATGTTACATTTTAACCATTGTAAGCAGAATCTCTTAACCGAGTGGACTTGAAAGTCTTTTATGTATCATTCATAGAATGAACATTGTTATCCTGTCAACCCCATAGTGAATGCTGGTTGGATGATAACGGTTGGTCTTAAATCCTCTAACAAGGTCACACCTAACATTGTGTTTGTAACCTTTAACAGGGTTTGGTCTTCACCGACCTCACTTCAGAAGAGTGAACATTTTTGGGTTGCCGGTCCCAGGTGGTTTTTCCCTTCACAGGGTTTTCATGTTAAATCTTTTGTGTTATGTGTTCATTGTGGTGATTTTTTGTTATCATACTTTACATATTGCATGTTGGATTTGGTCGGTAATCATTATTTGTTATTGACTGGTAATTGGTAAAAGCACAGACAGTATAGTATTTTATGTTATCGAGATGCAAAAGTTTAAGTAAATTGTTTTGGATTATACATTTTGATTTGGGACTGTGGATAACTGATTCACCCCCCTCTCAGTTATTCTAACAATAAGATCCATGTTAAATCCTAGTGTTCTAGTTTGGGGAGCCTTTAATTCCCCAAGGGTCTCCCTGCTTTGGAGATTTGATCTTTGATGTAAGGCTTTGGCCTTTGTTGTAGTGGTTATTTGGGTAGTTGGTATTTTGCTTGATCTATCTTTTCATGATGTTGTCTATTTGTTGGGTTTGGGATGATGTTTGGCTATGATTTATATTTTGTATGATTTCTTCTTTAGGGGGTTCCAGATCCCCTTCAAAATATGAATGTACTAGGTTTTGGGGCCCCATCAAAACCTATTTTATCCTTAATAAAAAATAATGAAGAGATATTATTTATATTTATTGGCCTTTAATGAAATAAATAAAAGAGGATGCTCTCTGAGTATTTTTAATTAAAGAATCAACCCAATTTTCCTTCATTAATAATAAGTTTGCAAACAAATTTGTGTTCCATTGTGCCTCCAATCTAGCATTAACTTCTACTACAAATTCACTCTTGAGACTTTTAATATTGTAAATACGTAGCAATTTGTTTCCTATTAGCATTACCATTGCTATATGTCTAAGATGAATATAAACCTAAACTTTGATGAGCCTAAATAATGGCTCATTTTCATTAGGACTTTTTAATAATTTTTGTTGTTGTATTAAGGGTTTAGAACATATTTCTCATACTTTTATGTTGTTTCATTAAGACATTAAGCTTTGGACATGAATTATCTTTGGAACCTTTATAGATCCGTTTTTAATAATATTAACCTACTATGTGATATATTTATGATAAATGGTGTATGTGGTTGAATAAATATTATTATGAAGTAGTTATGGATATACAAATGCTTTTGTGCACACTAACATATTAATGTAGTTAAGGGTGAAGCTTAAGAAGTGTAAGGACCTCCTGCCAACCACTCGATTGAAGATGAGGATAAGTAGGATAATACATTAAAGGAGTCAAATCATTGAATATTTTCATCTCTGGTGGGAGTAATAACTATTCCTTCAACATTCATGTCAGATAGTTGAATAAATTTAGGAGGAATTTTTGTGCTAGATCTTCTCAAAGGTGGGATCGATTTGACTTGGTCCTACCCATGCAAAACCTCCTCCCTTTTTCATGCTTCCATAAAAGTTGATACTCCTAGTTTCTTGGGAGTGGAATCAACCAAGTAGTTAGGATTTTATTCTTTAAATAAGAATAAGTTATTCCTCTCAAGAGTTATAACTTCTGGATGTTGTAATCTTGTTGTTAGTTTTACTGAAATACAGTTTGATTTGTTATTGTGTTGTAACCAAGTTCATTATGAATCAAATGTTGCTTTAGTTTATTATATTTGAGTTTAGTTATAGGAAACTTAGTCAAGGGGGCCACTTGAGGAGAATCCCATCCATTCTAGTTAAGTAGGTAATTTGTTGTTCAGTAGTTCTAATCAGTCCTGGCATTTTTCTATTGTTGTAGCCACTGGAATATGATTACGTGTCTATTCCTATAGAAAAGGTAGAACAAAGTAATCCCTGGTCTATTTTCCAAGGACTATATTGTTACTTAGTTATTTCATTGGGATTAGTTGTTGAAGCATGTTTGAGCATTTATGTTATTTGCCTTTCCAACTTTTTACTTTCTAGTAATCATTTACTTTCCATCTAAAGTAGGTGTGACCTTAGTTAGTTCTCAGTGCACATATAGTGCTACACCATTTCAAATTCCACGTCCCAGGTCAATATCTAAATGAGTCTTTATGATGGAAAAATAACTACTTAATGTGGATTCCTAATCCTTAAGTTAAGGTTGCATAAACCCTGTTATTTAACCATCAGAGAAGTCCAACATTTTTGGCACTGTTGCTAGGGATGATGTCAAACTAAGAACTTATTAGAGTCATTGAATTTAAATTATTGCATTTTTCTCAAAGTTTTATTCTTGTTTAAAGCCTTAGTTGATCATAGGCTCTACTACTATTTTCAATTCATTAGATGAGCATATTCGAAGTTGATTAAAATAACTGCATACACATGGGAAGAAGAAGGGATGCTTTTGGAAGATTCCTTCCTAATGAACCAAAATTTGAAAATCAACCCCCTGAATTACCTAAAGAAGCTAAGATAAATTATTTTGTTGAAGTTTTTTCCCCTCTAACTAGTTCATCATCCACAAAATATCATTTGCCTCAACTACTTGTGGAGAATCCTCTAGCTCTTATAGTTTACCATGAAAGAATGGGTGTCAGGAATCCACCTAATCATCTAACCTTTCCATTTCCTATCACTTACCAGAATGAAGTGGACAATTTCAAGAACATACTTGCCTCAAATTTACTCTGCCATTAGCCCACCCAGTAACAAACTTATCAATAATCTCCTTGTCATAACCATGAAGTCTTTCCAGGTAAGGCGAGACCCCTCCCCGCTGGAGCTTTCTCCAAACACTCTTCTCCTTCTTCCATTTTTCACAGTCCTGTGGCTCCTCCCTTCTCAACCCACCTCCCATGTCTTCTACAAATGTCTGCTTACTCTTGTTAGCTTCAGGCGGGAACTCAATAAAGATTCTTTGATTCAATAGGCATAAATTGACCCACAATACATGTGCAATTAACTCTTTCATTATTTTCACACACCTTAGCTCACAAATCACACTCCTCGAAAACTTAAGTGTCCTCTTCATTATTACTAATTTTATTTATGAGTCCTTCCTTGTGATTAAGTCTATCAAACATGATTAGACTTAAAATCTCTTTTTTAAAATTTACTTCCTCTTTCCAAATAATGATGGCTTCATTATGGGCCCCCAAATTAGCAAGCCCATCTGCAGGCTTATTTCCTTCCCGGTACACGTGGGAAATATACACTTCTTGAAAAGTACGAAGAATAGATATGATTTTCTCAATGATATGTTTTATTGTCCAGGAGGCCACAGTCTTTCATTTTATACAATTTATTATATTTAAAGAGTCTCCCTCTAGCCAAAGCTTCGTACATCCTAGCTCCTTAGCTAACATCACAACTTGGAGGGTCACCTTGACTTCAGCAACATGATTTGTTTGAATTCCCAAAGGCATAGAAACAACTCCCAGACAATTACCAACCCAATCTCTAACTAACCCTCCAATCCCTGCCCTACCTGGGTTACTTTTGGCTGAGCCATCAAAATTTCCTTTATGCCATCCATTCGGAGGAACAGTCCATATTATGTTTTCTCTGGGATTGGGAACTTTGGCTTTTTGTCCCAAAAAGTCCCAATTGTGGATTTATTTAAAGTCCTGGGACAAAACTTAGAATCATTCAAAAGATTGATTCTAAAGTTTTCCATTAAGCTCCTACAAACTTGGTCTGCCACAATATCAAAGGAGCACTATTTGTCTCTAAACACTCTATTGTTTCTCTCCTTAGAGATTCTCCAAGTGAAATGAGGGAGAAATATTTTTCATATCCATTGGTTAACTAGATCTTGAAAGCTCTAAGGATTAACCCAATCCAACTGGATCTTTTTGAATATGGCTTCCCAGACTTTTCTAGTATAGGGACAATGCAACATCATATGGTTACTAGTTTTAGCATCAAGACAACACAAAAATCACCTATTAGGCATATTAAATCTCCTTTTACAAAGATTATCCATAGTTAGAATCTTGTTTTGAACAAGTAACCAAAATAACATATTAATCTTGGAGATAAGTTTATTATTCCAGACCTGAGAGCAAAAAGGATGATCTTCTTCCTTAAAAAATAGATTAAAAGCAGAAGAGACAAAAAATTAACCACTAGCCTTAGGTTCCCAAACTAGGACATCCTGTTCATTGTTTCTTATAAACCAGGAACCAAGTTGCAAGTTCACAATCTTGAGATTTTCATCTATGAGGCCAAGATCAATCCATTCTTCATTAACCCAATAGTCATAAAACTTTTCACCTATAGCATCTATGCAAACCTAAATAACATTCTTCCATTCCTAATTCCCGTTCAGAGGACTATCTTGCAGCCATTTATCATCCCAGAATTTAATCTTCCTGCCATCTCCCATCTCCCAACTTCCATCTAATACCCTTTCTAACCAGATTCTTAGCTTTACTAATACTATTCCAAATGTAGGACCCTTGGATATCCTCTTGATTACTTAAAGAATCTTCTAAAGAGAGTAGAAGATATTTACTTTATAGGATATGATTCTATTATTTCTTCTCTTCAAAGACCCTCCAGATTCATTTTGTCAGTAGAGCCTTATTGATGTTTTTGATAATTCTAATTCTGAGACCACCAAATCTCTTAGGCTTACAGACCTTATCCCAAGCTATACGGTTGAGCCTTTTTTTCTCTTCAACCCCTGACCAAAGAAATTTTCTTTGGATTTTCTCAATCAAATTAGCATAGTTTTGAGGGATTTTGAAAAGACTAAGAGCATACACTGGAAGGTTTTTCAAAGTGGCCTTCAATAATTGGACTTTTCTAGCTTGACTTAAAATAGCCCCTTTCCATCTAGCAAGTTTTTGATAAAATCTATCTAATAAACTATTCCAAAATGAATCATCTAGATTCAAGCATAAAGGAAGACCAAGATAGGAAGTAGGGAGCAATCCTATTTTACACCCAATGATAGCAAAAATTTTCCTTTGTCTTACCTCTGGAGTGTTACTAAAATATAAAGAACTTTTCTCCTATTTGATGAGTTGGCTAGTAGCATTAGTATAGGTCATCAAAGCCTTCTTCATATTCCTAGATTCCTTGACTGTTGCTTCCCCCATCATGATAGTGTCATCCACAAATTATTCATGAGAGCACTTCATTTTGTCAGATGAAGGTTGAAGACCCTCAATCTACCCTTCATTGACTAATTTATTTATATATCTTCCAAGATTCTCTGCCATAATAGCAAAAAGTATAGGGGAGATAGGGTCTCCTTTTCTAAACCACATGAGGAATGGAAGAAGTTGGAAGAACCTCCATTCACTATGATAGAAAAAGAAACTGAAGTAACCAACTGCATTATCAATCTGACCATCCCATTATCAAAACCAAAAGATAAGATAATTTTAGACAAGAACACCCAATCAACTCTATCATAAGATTTTGAAAGATCTAGCTTCATCAAGAAACGTTGTTTCTTAGAAGCTTCAAGAGAGTGGATATTCTCATGAGCAACAATTATGGAGTCCAGAATCTATCTTCCCAAAACAAAACCATTCTATTGAGGAGCAATTAACAGAGGCAAAAATTTTAGAATTCTAGAAGTGAGCACCTTAGATAAAATATTATACAAAGAGTTGCAGAGACTTATTAGCCTAAATCCATCAATAGTATTAGCTCCCATATTTTTAGGAATAAGGGCTATAAAAGTGGAATTGAGTTCCCTTAGGATAGTTTTTATTCCAAAAAACTCCTTTACAGCAAAACAAACATCTTTACTAGTAATGCTCCAGAATTTCTGAAAGAATAACATTTGAAATCCATAAGGACCTGGAGATTTCTCTCCTTCAAAAGAGAAAAATGCCTCTTTTTTCTTTATGAGAAGAAATGGCTTTAAGTCTATCATTAGTTGTCTTGTCCAAAATAGAGGGGATGGATTCCAGCAGCTTATTCTGATCTTCCAAAGAAAGATTTTTTTCCTTAGATAGAATAGAAGGAAAGTATCCCTTCATTTCTTCTTTGATTTCATCCTCTCTAGAAATTGTTCCTCTTTCCAAAGATAAAGAATGAATCCTATTAATAGCCTTATGCTTCAGGGTCGTTAAGTGAAAAAATCTAGTATTTTTATCTCCCAGATTAAGCCAAAGAGATCTTGATCTCTACCTCCAAAAGATCTCCTCTTTAGAAATAATGTTATGGTAGTCCACAAGAAGAATATTCTCCTAGATTTTTTGCTCTTCAGTCAAACTCTCTCTTTGAATATCATCCTGAATATCTTTTAGGTTTGTTATTATTTTACTCTTAGCCTGGAATATATCCCCCAAAACATCTTTGTTCCATTGTCTCACTTTAGTTTAACATTTGATAGTTTCTTAACAACTTTAAACATGGCTATACCATCCACTTTAAGGTTCCACCATTCCCTTATATTAAACTTGAGATTCAGGTGAGCTAACCTCATCTTTTCAAATCTAAAAGGAGCATTTCTTTTGCCATTTAAGGGACTAGCATAGAAAGAAATAGGGAAGTGGTCTGATCCAATTCTAACAAGAGAAGATAGGGAGCAAGAGAAATGAGACAACCAACTTGGAGAAATGAGAGCCCTATCAAGCTTTACTTGAATAAGGTTAACCCCAGTTCTACAATTGGTCCATGTATAATTTATCCCTTCCAGCTCAACATCCAACAAACCTTCATTACTAATAAAATCCATCAAGTTAACCCTGCTTTCCACTTGGGAATAATTCCCTCCCATCTTGTCCTTCTCTTTTAGGGGTGTGTTAAAATCCCCCATTATCATCCATAGGTTATTAGGGAGAGATTCCCTAAAATCATGCAATTTCTCCCACAACTTGAATCTTCCTATCTTAGTGTTAGGGGCTTAGATATTAATAAGAATCCAAGAAAAATTGTCCTTAAGACTACAAACATTGATTGCTAAAAAAAATTTCCTCATGTAAAAGCTGACAATTAAAGCTAGCATGATTCCAAAAAATAGTCATTCCCCTTGAGGCTCCTTCAGAGCTACAACCAAGGCAACCCCAATTTTTAAAAATATTAATATTTTCAACTTTTTCTTTCCTCATTTTAGTTTCTTGAATAAGTAAAAAATTAGGCTTAGATTTCCTAACAAGATTCCTAACTACATCTTGCTTGTGAGGACCATTAAGTCCTCAGATGTTCCAAGACATGATCTTCATAAGGGTATTGGAAAGAATACCTTGGGGATGGTCATCTATTTTCCATTTGCTATGTTCTGTCTTGCTTCTAGATCTCTCAACTCTCTATCTACTTTTCTTCCTCTATCTCTTTTTGGAGTTCCTATGTCAGCTTTATGTTGCCCTCTAGTTTGGACTCCTCCTTGTTTTCAAGCACCAATCTTCTTGATCGATCTAATAGTAGTTCCTCCCTTAGAGACACTATCTCTTGTCTTCCCTAAATAGAAGGAAAGGTCATTTGAGGTAGAAAGTCCCAAAGGAGAGCCCTTCTTACCTAAATTATGTTTTTCTTAAGCTCCCCAACCCCAATCCAAGGATTCTCCTTTTCATCAAGATCAAGAGTTTCCATATTTCTTGATTTCCCTAAGACCTTTTTCCTATTGGGGTAGATAGTGCTTCCTTACAATTCCCTATCAAGGAGCAACTATGATTATACCCATATAAAATATTACATCCCTGGCCTTCCTCTATGACCTGATTAAGCTCAACAAATTCTAGCCCTTTCAAAGATTCTTCCACCCTTGATTCCATAACATACTCTTCTTCCCTAAGAGATCCTTCTCCTCCTTTTTTTCTCAAGTTAGGATTGGTAGTCTTGTTGAAAATTTCTTCTAAAACTACCTTTTTCTTTTCTTGTTCATTTTCCTTTTGAGTTTCATCAGCAAGAACATCTTGTTGACTCCGATTGTTCTCAACTTGCCTTGATCCCAAAAGTAGTTCATTTGGCTTTTGGGTGCCAACCTCTTGAGAAGTTGTTGGGTTATGGGAATCTTCCTCTATTCCCTCTAGGATGGGACATACTTTCTCTTTCCACTCTAGCTTCCGTCTTGTAGGCTTTTCCTACATCTTCTTTTTTTCCTTCTGAGGGCAATGTTTTGCCCAATGACCAGACTTACAAAAAAAGCAAGCAAAGGGAGTAGATTTGTATTCCACTTCTTGAATCCATTTTCCTAGTTCTGAGTTTATGGTACTGACTTGTGGAAGTTTAGCAGATTGCTGGATGTTCACACAAAGCCTAGCATACACTTGTCTGGTCCTTTCCGCAGTCATCAAATCTATAGAAAGAAGCTCACCAAAGGCTCCAGCGAGACCAACAAAAATATCCTCATGCCAATATTCCAAAGGCAAACCCAGAAGCCTGACCCGCTCAAGGGTTGCCACAAAGAAATTATCATTATAGTCCAAGTTAGTTGACCATTTTTGTAGTGATAGAGAGGATTTTCCCATCATCCAAGGACCACCGCACAACACTTTGGATAGATCTTCCCGATTAGAAAATTAGAAAGAGAAAAATTCTTTTGGCATTGCTGCTATATCCACCTGGTCTTTAAGTCTCCACTTTTTTACTGCAAAGGATCTAACCAGATCAATATTTGTCCCAGGTCCTGTGAACTTACCAACTAGAGTTGAAACCATTATTGACATAGTATGGTCTACTAGTAGGTTTGAGATAAAAATACCAAAATCTCCCTTATTAGGGTTAGAGATGATATTAACTTTAGGGAACGAAGATTTCCCAAAAGGCTTAACACCAAAAAGACCCGACCATTTCCCTTTTCTGTTAAGCGAAGAGAAACCACACTGTTATTCTTGCAGTGGCAGATGTATTTTGGTTTTGATAACTTTACACAAAAATATGATTATAATGGTCCTCAAATATGTTTATGATTATTGTTTGAAATCAATCTCAAAGGAACGTATCATTGGATATATATTATTTTGAATTTCCAAAGATATTATCATGTGCACACAGGTGGACTATAGTTCTTGATTGATATTATTATTCACTATGTGCAATTGGTCAACATCTTTGTTTAAATGATTATATTTGAAATGTCAAAAGACATTATCATTAAGATTGCATGAGGTCAATCTATCAACCGAAAACATAAGTCTTGGTATCATTACATTCAAGCATTATTATTTTGGTCAAGTTTATGACTTTGGTTTGGCATTGAATTCAGAAAAACTATCTTTGCAAAATATTGCTTGTGGTTTCATTTTGAAACCTAACTATGAAAGAGCTAGGGCATGACAACTATAGAGATGTTGAGATTATAGTGGACTTGTAGTGGTATTGAGATTAGAATGGACTTAGAGCTAGTTCAATGGGCATGGCAGTTTGGTGGCACTGCTTCTTGAAATTGATACTTATGTTTCAATTTGAAAAGGAAAACAATTATTATTCATTTCAAATGTTTATGAAAATGTTGTTGCTATTTCTTATGGTAAAATACAGTTTGACTATGATATATTTCAAAAAAAATTGTGTTCCATATCAGTTGTTAGCAAGGGTTAGTTGCAGAGTTTAGTTGATGCCAGTTAAGATTGTGTTTCAAAATGAAATTTGTTTCTTTACTTGTGGGATTTGCATTATAAAGAAAGCTCTTTTCTGTTTAATAGATACAAAATTATTGAGAAAAGAAAAATGGATGAAAAGAGAGAATACATATTTTGAGGGTTTCATTTTTCTTGAAGGGTTGTATAAAGGGGTTCATTTCTCTTGAAGGGGTTTATGTTGAGAATTTAATAGTGTGAAGAAATTGTTCCATTATTTGTGGAATTTTGTTGCATCTCTGCAAATATGTTACTTGTTATAAGTTTGAATAAAAAGGAAATAGTATATATGTGTCATAGTGGGTCACTCATGCATTATGGTACATATATTCTATGATTTTTTATAGTTAAATATAGTTTGACTATGATCTATTTCAAAAAAAATTGTTCCATTATTTTTGGAATTTTGTTGCATCTCTGCAAATATGTTACTTGTTATAAGTTTGAATAAAAAGGAAATAGTATATATGTATCATAGTGGGTCACTCATGCATTGTGTTACATATATTCTATGTTTTTTTATAGTCCTAGATCTCAAAGTTCATGATATATTTAGGAAGCTGAAAAAAGTTGAGAAAAGAATCTCATACTTGGCATAACTTTGATTATTATCCAGTGAGGCATTGTTGATAGCCAGTGCGATATTTTGATTATAAGCTAGTGAGGCATTTCACATGATTTTTTTCCCATTAATAATTTTCCACTCATGAAAATAACTATGATAAGCGTCTCTACATATTCTCTATTGATCTTTTCTAGCTTGTGTAGCTTATGACATCTTGAATTTAATTTTTGAGAATGATTTTACTAGTTGTGAAAAAGAAATCAGTTCATAAGCATTCATATTTTAAAAAGTTTCAGTTTATAAACAACCCTAATTCAAAAGAAACTTATAAAATTTTATAACATTGATTCACTCCACCCCCCTTCTTAGTGTTTTTTGTACTCCAAAAGAAGAAGGATTGTAGATGCAATATGGTAGCAATATTGACAACAAGAAAATCCCACTAGAATTCAAGCTAGTTGAAAGTGAAGAGGACCATATTTTATACATTGTACAAAGGAGGCCATGGGATCCAAGATAAGGTATGCCCCCAAATCATTTGACTTTTTTTGAAACTTATATGAATTATTATGCATCTGGTAATCAATGGAAACCTTCATATCCATCAAATTTTGGGAGCTATCCACCTCAAAATTGGAATAAACCTCAAACCACTTAACCTAATTATCAAAATCATTCACCTTAGTGGAAACAACCTCAAGGAGTTTGGAAACCACCTCAAGGGAACTGACACTAGATATCTCAGTTAAGAGGAGGTCAGTAATGGCCAAAATAGGCAATTGGTTATGTATAGCTACCTTCACAACCTCAACAACTAGTAATAATGAAACCTAATCATCCAAAAGCTAGTGCACCTAAGCCTACTCAGTTTCCATCTCAACCTACTCCTAATCCAAATAATAAGCCAAAACAACACCAAGTTTATTTTGTAGACCCTACTCAGTATCCTAGATATGATGTAAGCATCAATGATATACATTTTCATTCAAGAGAAACTTTACTAGTACCTTATCCTCCAATTATAACTGAGTTGCCTATAGAAGAAGAAGAAACCTATATTTTACCTCATACACTAGTGCAATCATGTACCACAAAGAATCATGAACTAGACCATAATGTTTATATAGTGCCCCCATCTCCTAAGAGGTTAGAAGCTACAAATTTACTAGAGGAACCAATTTTTGACTTCATATATCAATTAAAGCATGTGCATGTTAAAATAACTTTGTTTAATGCTATAAAAGATGTACCCATTTATAGAAAATCAATTAGGGATGCTTGTCTCAAAATGTTGGGTAGGAAAAAGGACCCAAAAATAGTGCATGTTGTGGGACAATTGGTAGACATTATGCTAGGGAAAGTGATTTTCCCAAAGTACTCTAACCCAGGTAGTATTGTAGTTGTGTCATCATCAATAGAGTTCAATTAAAGATTCCCTAATAGACTTGGGTACAACTATTAATATCATGACTAGGGATATCATGTAGCATCTAAACATAACTAACATAAGACCTACTCCTAGTGTTCTTCAGTTGGATGACAATTCTAATGTCAAACTAGGTGGAATAGTGGAAGACCTTGGTGTTACCTTAGACTCTTGGGAATACCCAACAAATTTCATGATTCTTTCTCCCAAGGCTACACTTGGAGGGTATCCCAATTTTCTAGGAAGGTCATTGTATCCATGAAAAATGCATATATTGGATATAAATTAGGGGACATGACAATCTCATATGGGATACGTACTAAGAAACATGTCCTCTATCCTCTTGCTCAACCACATTTTGATTTAGAGCAGTCAATATGGCCCAACGTAGGAGAAGAGGTGGAAGAGGCCAATTCCATAACACAACTCATTATGATAGAAACACATCCTTTCATGTAGCTTCAATACTATGATGAATTACTCTCCTAAATTATTCAAAATCATTATGGGATAGATGAAGAGGAGACTATTCCTAGATCTTGTTCTGCATGTCCATTGCAAACACTTGTTCCAACAATTGATGCACTTGACTTTCCTATAGAAATAGACATGCTCCATACTCTCTTATTGCATCAAGTAAAAATGCCCTACACAAGTGAAGTAGTAATGGTTGAGTTGACCAAATAAATAGAAGTTTCACTAGGTATATGTTTGAATATTAATAACCAACTTACCCAAGAGCAACAAATATTTTTAACAGATTTGATGAAGTCACATCAACATTAATTTGTGTGGGACTATTATAATATAAAAGATATAGATCCTAAAGTTTGTACTCGTAGAATATATATCAAGGAAGACTATAGACCACTTAGAAAACCATAAAGGAGAATTAATTATGTCAAAGAAGAATTGCAAAAGTGTTGGATGCAGGTTTTATTTATCCTATTTCAGATAGCCAATGGATATCTCCTTTGGTGATATTGCCTAAGAAGGGAGGAAAGTGGATATTTTGTGTTGATTATAGATAACTAAATATTGCAACTAATAAGGATCACTTACCACTTCCTTTTATAGACCAAGTCTTAGATTTTTTGGTAGGAAAATAATATTTCTCATTCCTATATGGCTTTAGTGGATATAACCAGATAAAGTTTGCACTCGAGGATCAAGAGAATACTACTTTAACTTTCCCTTAGCAGACTCGTGCCTATTTTTTCTCACCATTTGGTTTATGTAAGACTCCTAAAACTTTTCAAAGAGCAATCATCCACACATTTTTCAGATATTTCGCATGATTGTATGAATATTTACATGTATGACTTAACTACCTATGGTGGTACTTTTGTAGAGGCATTGGAGAATTTAGGAGAGGTCTTGCAAAGATGTGAAGACCATAACCTATCCTTGAATAGTGAGAAATGTTTTATGATTATGTAAGGAGTGGTCCTTGGGAATTACATATCTTAGAAAAGAATTCAAGTTGACCCAACCAAGACTGAGGTAATAAAAAATCTATCCATTCTTGTCAAACAAAAAGATATTAGAATTTTCCTAGGTCATGCTAGGTATTATAGGTGCTTCATAAAGGATTTTAGTAACATGGCATCCCCAATGTACAACTTGTTAACCAAAGATGTTGAGTTTCAATGAATAATAGACTATGATAAAATATTCTTTGATTTGAAATTAGCTTTAACCTAAGCATTTGTTTTGAAGGGCCCTAATCATACACTTCTTTTTCACATTCACATAGATACATCTAATTATGAGATAGGATCCGTAGAGAATTTTATATATTTCATAAGTAAAAATATACAAGGAGTTGAATTCAACTATACTATAGGAGAAAAATAAATGTTAGCAGTCATATATGCTCTCAATGAATTTAGGTATTATATCATAGGGTACCATATTTTTGTCCATACACATCATACAACAATCAAATATCGTATGAAAAAATCATTGATCACAAGCCAGTTAGAAAGATGGTTACTTCTCATGCAGGAATTTGACATGACCATTTTATGTTTCCTTTCTCTCTAGCAGCATCCTGATGATGGATCATGTAGTATGATTCGAAACGTTGATAATTAAAAAATGCTACACAATTGAATCCAGAAGCTGACACTTACATGACCATAGTAGACAAACCATAGAAGGAAAATATTGTATCAAATTTTTATCTAGATTGACTACATCAGAATAAAAGAAGATTATTGATGACTCATTTCTTGATGATCATTTATTCGTTATCAGTATACACACACCATGGCATGAAGACATAGCTAATTAGTTGGTTGCAGGAAAAGTTCCACCACATTTCTCCCCAAGGAGAAAATGGTTCTCATTGAGAAAACCTTCCAATTCTCATGGATAATAGGTTGTTTATTTTATACTAGTCCAAATAATGTGATGAGTAGACATGTGAAAGAAGATGATACATATGATATCATGCATGTTTTTCATGTTGAACCTTGTGGGGGACATTTTGTAGCAAATAGAACAACCATTAAAATCCTTAATACAAGATATTACTGGCATACACTTAACAAAGATGCAAGTTGGTATAGCAAGAAATGTGACAGGTGTCAAAGAATGGGTAGACTATAAAGACTATATGAAATGCCTCTACACCCTTAGGTTATTGTCGCCTCTTTTAACAAATGGGGACTTAATTTTGTAGGACCAATTGATCCCCCATCCAATGGAAAGTCTTATATTTTGATCTACACTAACCATGTGACCAAATAGGTTGAGGTCAGAGCCATGAAGCATGAAAAAGACAACAAGGTTGTAGATTATCTCTATGAAGATATCTTTACAACATTGTGGGGTACCAAGAGAAATTGTGATAGACCAAGGGGTCCAATTGTTGGAAACTACAATTGAAACAATTGTTATATTGTCATTGATGTCAAACCTTAACTGGTAAGACAGTTTCTATCTAGGAGAGTACCATATCTATTGATTGATGAAGAGGATTTGGGAGAGGAGATAACAAGATAACCTAAGGAAAGGTTGAGTTATTTGATACTTCAATGGGTACTTGATGAGTTGGCACATTGATAAGATAATTTATTGTTTATCTAAGCAAG
Organism: Chamaecyparis obtusa; assembly: GCA_027943335.1. Lineage (NCBI taxonomy): Eukaryota > Viridiplantae > Streptophyta > Pinopsida > Cupressales > Cupressaceae > Chamaecyparis > Chamaecyparis obtusa. The sequence goes on from BSBK01004817.1 coordinate 750,629, forward strand.
AAGAAAGACTGGAGAGGTAGGCTTAATTGAGAAAAAGTGAATAAATCTAGTTTAAGCTGAGTGATGTTAGTGTTGACCAAGCGCTAGTATATGCTGAGTAAATCTAGTGTTGACCAAACATTAGTAATTGTTGATTGACAGGAAATTACTGAGCAAAGACAATGTTTTCCAAGGAAGATAGTTTATAGTGATGACTGAGATACATAGTGATGACCGAGGAGATGAACACAGTATTGACTGAGTGTCAGTAAATTACTTTTGGAGAAAGAATTAAGATTCCTGACCGACATAGTTGAATTCTTGGGATATGTAAAATGTGTTGACTTTATTAATGAATTGTATGGAGCATTTAATGCATTATAAATTGTTTTCTTATGGATTCAAAGAGAAGTTTGGAGATGTATCTAGAAGGAAGGATGGAGAACATAATGATGGAAGGATTCAATGAATCTGACCTAAACCTAAGTTCTATGAAGGAGATTAAGCGACAAAATATTAATCTACCTAATTGAAGAGGTATAAAGGAAAACCTAATCATGAAGTTATGGAACATGAAGAAGAGGTTGATGTTATTGACTGATAAGTCTAAGGAGAAGGATGGAGGTGAAATTGTGAAGGAGCTAAACAAAGTTGTGATTTCTTGAAGAGAATTCCGAGAAGATCAAAGATGGAGATGGAAATGGAGATTAGTTAGTAAATCAACATATATGTGTGAAGTGGATCTATATTTGCAAAGTGAGTTGTATGTTTTTTAGATCAAAAACTATTGTTACTTTCTAACCATTGTATCAGTCTAAATCCTTTAATCAAGGTTGACCTAACAATCATTGTATAAATCCATTAATCAAGGTGACATTATAATGGGATGTTCTTAAGTCCTCTAACCATGCCACTTTTGAAAGAGTGTTTTAAATCCTTTGACAGGGTCACACCTGACAGTGTGTTTGTAAACCTTTAATAGGGTTGGCTTTTCACAGAGCTCACTTCAGAAGAGTCAAAATCAGTAGCATGTTATAAAGTGGTTTTTCCCAAATTGGGTTTCCACTATAAATCCCGGTGTTATACTTGTGTGAATGTTTTGATGTGAATGTTGTTATATTCTACAAGTTAATTACTTTTGGACAGTGGACTGCATGTTATATGTTTCTGATATATGCTATAGATACCGAGTTGAATAGCTTATTAGATCTGAAGTTGTTGAAGTACTAAAAAGTTCAATTGATACATCTGGACCTGAGGATAACTGATTCACCCCGCCTTCTTAGTTATTCTAAATCATTCTAACACCAATTTACTTCCACTTTAGTCACAACCTTAGTTAATAAGTACAATGTAAGGCACAAAAACTATACATCCTATAACCCTCAGGAAAATGACCAATCTAAAATCACAAATAGGGAAACAAAAGCCATTCTCACAAAAATAGTAGCAATGCATAAAATGGATTGGCAAAGCAGGTTGCTTGAAGTTGTATGGGCATATAGAACTACATGGAAGACCACCACTAGCTTTAACCCATTTGAACTTTTGTATGGGAAGATAGCCATGATGCCTATTGAGTTTGACCACAAAACTCTTAGGAAAATAATGGATCTCAGAATGGACTTATCAACAACACAAAAAGATAGGATTATGCAACTCAATTCATAGGATGAAATGAGGAAATTTTCCCTACAACATACTAAAATGGCATAGAATCAAAGAGTCAAGTAGCATGATAAATATATCAAGGAAAATAAGTTTCAACAAGGAGACTAGGCTCTCCTTTATGAATCTAGGTACAAAGATAACTTAGGTAAGTTGTAGACAAGGTGTCATGGACCATATGAAGTTGTAGAGGTATTTCCAAATGATGTTGTTCACCTTGCAATAATTGATCCTATAAGGTTTAAGATTATGGTCAACGATCATCATCTCAAACTTTATCATAAACCAACTTCAAAATAGGACTTCCTTCAGTAGTTTCTCGACTACCAAAATTTCAATTCTCTCGTAGTCGAAGAAGGTGGACCTGGTATCTCACTCTTTGACTAAGTCAGGTTTGCATAATTTCATAATAAATATTTCCATGTCCAATGGGAATTAACATACTAATAATTAAAACAACCCGTTCACCTTGCATTATCTCACCTTCCATGTCACTCCACTTCACATCACTTTAGTTCTCTTATGTACCTCATGTTGGATTATAGTTTTCTTTTCATCATTTATATCATGGCTATTCGATGTCAAATCAAGATCTCAAAGTACATGCCTTAACTTTTTTATATTTATTACATCACTATACTTTATCATAAATATTTCACCTAGCAAATTTAAACATATCCCTGTTGTGTCATTTGCTTCACCCTATCATGTGTGGACACACGATCAGCTCAGTTGGGGTGAAGGGGTTCCACGAATCCACATGTCAATCCATGTTATTTTGTAAATGCATTTTTTCCTAGTATGTCATATTTTTTAGCCCAATATATCATATCATATGTTTAAACCCAAAATTTGGAGTGAAGTGATAGTATGCATGAGTGATATGACAATGTACTTGATGATAGCTTTTTACTTGTACACAATCACCAGCATCTTTTTTTATGATTCATTTTCCTTAAATGACTTAGTCATTATCATAATTCTAATTAAATAGAAAGAGGAATTTGAAACATATGCCATTGGCAATAGGAAAGAGAAAAGAACTTGCAGATAAAATTTTGAATTTGTGGACAAAATTGGGTTTGAGGAGTAAGTGTTTGAAGGAGTGATTGAAGGGTATCAACAATAGTCATGGGAGGTCCCCCTATCAGGAATGAGCCATAAGACCACCAAGTGATTTTGTAGGATGCAATTTATGAGCCAAAATTTAGAAAATGTGTATGGTTGGACTAGTTCTTGAAGTTCACAAGTTTGAGCAATAAACTAGCTTTTGAATTCGCCAAAACATTTGTAGCTATTGAAGATAATGATAAAGAACTAAAATGCATTTCTATAGAGGCCAAGATTAAAAAGGTCTCTGGATTGTCTTCTCATGGAGAGCCATACCTTGAGACAAAAGACACCAGGTCAACAAAAGTTGAATTTACTATGCCTATAGACCCTCCATTGGAAGTAGATAAGAAAGGTACAAGGACTTCATTTCCTATAAAATGGATGCTAGTTGCAGTATACATCATTAATTACTTTACTTGTGTGGGATAATAATATTTCTCGCATTGTATCCATCTCAAGCTGCTAAGTCATATGATGCATGGGAGAGTGGCAAACATGCCTAATTTTTTGTATAGTTTGTTGAAGATCATGGCCATTGAGACACCAAAAAGTAGCGAAAACTCAGTTTCCCATCATTGTTTGATAAAATTGTTAGTTGAAAGGTCTTTACAAGATTTAACTCCTAATATGTCATGGGATGAATTTCTAAAAATTAAGAGGTTTAGGTTGACAAATGCGAGACCTAGAGGGAAACCAATGACTCGTAGGATTAGTAGGGAAGAAGGCGCCATAAAAATTACTCATGGTGCTTCCACCTCTAGGGATTTTCCTAAAGAAAACCTTACTGTAGTTGAAACAAGTTCCTCTAAGTCTGAACATGAAGATGAAAATAGTTCTTCTAAAAACCCTAACCTGAATACTAATCCCCATACAAGAACTCAAACTAGGGTAGCTGCTAGGAAAGAAAAGGGAAACATAAGAAGAAATTGGTAAGATAAAACTTAAGATGCAAAAACCTTGGATGAAGACCCCTAGTGAAAAGGAAAGGCCTAATCCTAAAAAGAGAAAAACTAGAGGTGAGGAGCACCATGTAGCCATTGAGAAGGATAAATAGTTCGCTAAGAAAATAAAAATAGTTGGAAAGACACCTCAGAGGAGGAGTCATAGGCTCGGGGGAAAAACTTAAAAAAAAATAGAAACCACTTCAAGGATAATAAACATATAAATTGAGTCATTAGACTCTAAACACACCTCTCATAGTGAGGAAGAAATGCTTATTCACCAACGAACTCTAGGGGAATGCCTAATTCTCTCCTCTGATTCTGAACATTAGGATAACACATTAATGGCTACATATATGTTAGAAGAAGAGGGTGAAGAACAAATATCACCAAAAAGGATCAAGAGTTATTATTAGAAGAAGGTCAGGAGCAAGACAACTTAGGGCCAAATAACTTGTTGCTATTGAATAGGTGGCCTTCAAGGAACTTGCGCATGTGGCATTGGAAGTACCTAAGTAGAGGAAGATACAAGTTGGAATTCATAGACCTCCTCCCTTTTCCTAGGCATCTATTTACCTAGATATTTGGTTGGATATGCAAAAAAAGGAAGAGGAATGGAAAAGAGAAAAATCCATGTTGCAAGAAGAACTTAAAAAGAAAAATGAGGAAATTGATGAAAATAATGTAAAGATTTATACCCTGTAAACTAAAGTGGATGATATGGTGAGTTTGGTTCCACAAATTTTGCAATGTAGTACTCCTCCTAGGATTTATACATTGCACTTGAAGGAGTTAAGTCTTTCTTTAAAATTGTCAAGAATAGTTTTGGGACTAAATCCTTATATTGAGACTCCTCATGAATTTTTCCAAGCTCATCAATCTTCTCCACATGAAACAAAGAATTTTCTCTGTGAGTTATATATGCATAATTATGTTATCCCTCATGATAAATAATGGAATCCATTTTTGTATACCGTAGATGTTCATCTAAGGGCATTGATATCTTAGATACATAATGAAAATAGTTGGGGACAACGATTCAAATCATACATGGACAATGAAATCTATACCCTCGTACCCTTAAGGGCTGAATCACAACAACCTACAAGTATCTTCTATGAATGGCATAGGGTTCTTTACAAACTTGAATATAAAGAGAAGGTTATGACCTTTAGAGAGGAAGTTTATCAACGATATGAGAAAATGGTTGCAATTTATACAAGGATAGTACTAGGGTATCTATCACAAATATGGAATGGGTTATTTGATGAGTTGAAACAAGATGAACCCTATTCACTACAGAACTACTATAAAATTGTTAGAAGGGCTTCAAGATACATTCACCTAGGTAGAACAAGGCAACAATATTGGCTTCCTCTATTCTTTTAGCCACCTATCCTATTGTTGACTATTTAAAATTATATAAATTACTAGTATAACAAGGATGCAAAAAAGGGAGATATGTGATAGGTTGGAAGGAACCAAGGTTTCTATTGGAATTAGAATGCACATACTCTTAGACAAGAAAAGATTGGGGATTTTAGGGCTCGAGCTAGATTGAAGAATCAATAAGCTAGAAGACCAACATATATTTAGGTTGGGGGGGAGTGGCGAGCCTAAATAATGGCTCATTTTCATTGGTTTTTTAAAATATTTTTTGTTTTTGTATTAAGGGTTTAGAACATGTTCTCATACTTTTATGTTGTTTCATTGAGACTTGTTAAGCTTGGGACATAAATTGTCTTTGGAACCTTTTTAGATCCTTTTCAATAATATTAATCTACTATGTGATATATCTATGATAAATGATGCATGTGGTTGAATACATATTATTCTAAAGTAGTTATGGATATATAAATGCTTTTGTTCACACTAGCATGTTGATACAATTAAGAATGAAGCTTAGGAAGTGGAACCACCTCCTGCCAACCACTTGATTAAAGATGAGGACAAGTAGGACATCGCATTGAAAGAGTCAAAGCATTGAAGAATTCCAACTCTTGTTGAAGTAACAACTCTACCTTCAATGTTCGTTCCTAATAGTTGAATAAATTTAGGAGGATTTGTTGTGCTAGATCTTCTCTACGGTAGGATTGATTTGACTTAGTCCTGCCATGCACAACTTCCAACCTTTTTCATGCTTCTAATAAAGTTGATCCTCCAAATTTGTTGGGAGTGGAATCGACCAAGTAGTTAGAGTAGTTAGAGTTTCCTTATTTAAATAAGACTCAGTTGTTCCTCTCAAGAGTTAGAACTTCTAGGTGTTGTAATCTTGTTATCAATTTTACTAAAATACAATTTGATTCACTATTATTCTATTATGTTAACTGAGTTCATTATGAACAAAATGTTGCTTTAGTTTCTTATATCTAAGTTTAGTTATGGAAAAATCACTCAAGGGTCCCACTTGAGGAGAATCCCATCTATTATGGTTAAGTACAGGTAATTTATTGTTCAAAATTTTTAATTAGTCCTAACATTTGTCTATTCCTATTAGAATATTAATCTTTCCTTTTTAAAATTTATTTAGGAGATTCGTATGACATCCCTACATGTATTTTGTCCTCTAGTCCAAGTGGGATGACATGTCATTTCTTGTATTTCCTTTATTAAGGAAATGAGTTTATCCTCCTTAAGAGGATGTTGCCACTTTGCACACACCTATTATGAATGTTGGTATTCATAGATTGGTGAGTTACTTAGTAACTCCACTCCTCATCTCTATTTAAGAGATGTTCCCCTCTCTCATTTCTACTTAATGAGTTTATTGTAAATGAGCTTCTTGCTCTCTCCCTCTTTCATTAGGATTTGCCTCATTCATAATATCACAAGGGGTTTTTCTTTGCTTTTCCCCTTTCAAAACTTTGTGTCTCCTTGTCTTGGCTCTTTGGGTGCTTACTCCAAGTTTATGCATTTCTCATGGTAACAAATGTTCACTTCAATCATCTCTCTTAGATTATTATTTAATTCCTTGCTCTTGTTATTTTCCTTTCATGGTATCAGAGCAAGTTACTAATCCTTGTTTGAGTGAAAGTTGATGAAGGTTACCATTTTGTGGAGCACCCTTATTTTGTAGACACATTTTGAAAAGAGGGTTGAAAACTCATTTCTTTAACTTTTTGTGTTGAAAGTTTTTTATTTAATTTTTTTTTCTAACCCTTTTTGGAAGGCTTGCCGCCAGAGAGTTGTTTTGATTTTTTTTTTCTAACCCTCTTTGGAAGGCTTGCCACCAGAGAGTTATTTTGATTTAATTTTTTTTTGTACTAACCCTCTTTGGAAGACTTGCTGCCAAAGAGTTGTTTTATTTTTTTAAGCCTAACCTCAGTCGTGGAAACACAAGGTTAGAGCTTTTGATCTTACAAATATTCTTGCAGGTTTCATAAATTTAACTTTTTTAGATCTATTTACATATATTTGTTGTTTGCAGGTTGTTTATCGCATTTTGTTTGCAGGATTTAAAAATCATATATTTGAGTGCATCCGGGTTTTTGTTATAACATTCAAATAAATCTCTTGCATGATTTCTTATTACAGTTGCAGAATTATATTAAATTTGTTTTACTCTTTGTCTACTCATAATAATATAATTTCAATATTTGCAAACAATTTTTTTTTTCAATTTTTTCTTGGTCGTTCGACCCTTGTATTTATCATTGTGTAATCTGATCAAGATCTCTCACATAGATATATGTTTTCAGCTTTAAGCATTATCCATTTTTGGCTTTTCATATCAAAATAAGTACATGGTCACTGCTAAAAAAAACTATTTCATATTTGAAAATAGTGCTCATTGTTGACTTTATCCAACCCTTGATGTTTTGCATCACACCAACATACTTCTGAATCTTGTTCTTAGGTGTATTTGTGTCAGTAGTTGATCCAAATTGATACAAAGCACAAGAAAATTATCCTCGTTTAACCCCACCCACTCAACTCATTTTCTACGTATTGTCTAGCAACTTTTGGCTCGTTTGCTTCGTATTTTCAGTCCAGATAATCTTCTAAGCCAAGGAAGATCCACATATTTGAGACTTTATCCCTTCCTTCGACACCTTGTTATCCCATTCTCAGTTGTTTTTCCTTCACCCTACCCAATTGATAGTAACACCTCTCACACGCCTCTTCAAATTTTATTCACTGGGCTTGCCTGCTTTCATAGTTTCCCTTCTCTTTTTTTGTTGATAAATCTGCTATGTTTGAATTATTCTCTATCATTATTTTAATTTGCAATCATTTGTTCAAACTCATTTTATAACGTCTCCTCAATATATGTTATTCTTGTCATTTTGTGGTGAGTACATTTTTTTTAGTTGGCCATATTATTTTCAAACTCTTTTAGTTTTTCAAAGAATGAAACATTTACACTAGCATCTAGCTTTTAGTCATGTTTAAAAGTTAAGGTTTTTTAATAAAGTTTTGTTTTAACTTTCCTAAGCCACACAAGTATTTCTTTCCTTAAGTTTTTTCAAAAAAAGTTTGTCTTGTTTCTTTACAACTTTTAAATAGTAAGGAATTTCAAATTTCTTTTTATACTAAAGCATATTTAATTTAATTTATTCCTTAAAAATAAGTTTTTTAATATTTTAATTTGTAAAATTTTAAAATAATAATAATATTTTTTTAATTTTTTTTTATAATAACAATTTCAAATTTCAAATATAAAGCTTTTTTTCATTAACATTCATTTTAATCAAATTGAAATTATTATTCAAGTTACTCATATAAAAAGGTGTTTTCTCATTTAAATTCTTGGTATTTTTTTTCGGTATCTAAACTTTTTGGGGGTAATTATGTCTACATTAATTCCAAAGATTAAGCTAAATAGTACTAATTATCACTCATGAAAAACATATATTTCTTTTATTTTTTATTTTTAAACACTTGTTAGAAGTTTCTATAGATCCAACTTCCGAATAGACCACCTGTGCTCCTCAAGTCGACCAAGATGCATGGAAGGCTAAAAATGAGGAAACGTTTGGGTGAATTAGAATTTCAATAATTCCTTATTTGTATGTTTTAATTGGGCATTGCACAAAAGCCCATGAAGTATGGGCAATTTTAAAGGCTACTTATGATAGTACATATGAATAATGTAAAATGCAGATTCAAGATCAACTTGAAGACCTCACGTATACTGATTTTAAGACTATGGATGATTTTTTAATAAAATTTGATTCTCTTAAAGGTCAATTATCCAATTTAGGAGTTACATTAGCAAATATTCATTTAATTCATATTATTCTTAAAAAGCGTATTCCTAGGTAATTTCATTAGTTTATTACTAATGTGCGTTCTCAACTTGATATTCCTAGTTTAGCTACTCAACTAACTTATAATATTTTTTCAAAATTTATTGCGTCAAGAGGAAGAAAAGTTGATTCAATTTGGTACTCTTAAATCTAATGAACATGTCTTTGTGTCTAAAAATCAAAACCATAACTTTAGATCTAATAATAATAATAATAATAATAATAATAATTATTATAGCAATAACAAATTTCATTCTAGGCCTCATTATAACAACAATAATAATCGCAATAATAATCATAATAATCATCAAAAGAATGGTCCTAATAAAAAACCCCATTGCACCTATTGTGGGAAAGATGGTCATTTGACTAACAATTATTTTAAAAAGCAAAATGCTAAGAAGCCTATGAATCAAAATAATCAAAAGTCTCATTATAAGAAGAATAATGGTAATTCATCCCTTCATGATTTTATAGTTATTTATAATGTTTCTAATCCTTTAGAGTGGATTATAAATAGTGGTGGATCTCAACATGTTACATCTCATAAAGAAGTTTTTTTATTTCTTACAACCTTATACTTCAGATATTCCCATTCAATTAGCTAATAATCATAGTTTCAAAGTTGAAGGTTTTGGTGATGTTTCTGTTCCTAATGGAAAATTGCATGATGTTCTTTATGTTCCTAAATTGAAAACCAATCTTATTTCAATTGCTAAGTTATGCCAAGATTATAAGGTTGAATTTCAGGAAGATATGTGCTATGTTATTGATCCCAAATCTAACCAAGTTGTTTCTAATGGTAAATTGGATCATGATAACTTATTTAAATTTTATGACTTTGTTACTTCAAGGTATTCATTACATGCTAATGTTGACTTTAATATATGGCATGAAAGGCTTGGATATTTTAATTCTGATTATATCTCTTTGATGTAAAAATAAAATATGGTTGATGGATTGCCTAATCTTGTTTCTTCCAAAATTATATGCAATGGTTGCATGAGTGATAAGATGCACATGGAACCCTTTCCACATGGTCAATCTTGGAGGACACATCATAAGTTGCACCTCATCCATAGTGACCTTTTGGGACCCATGGAGAATAACTTCATTCAAGGATCAAGGTATGCACTTACCTTCGTTGATGACTTTTCAAAAAGAACTTGGATCTATTTTTTGCATAGTAAAGATCAAGTTCTTGATATATTTGTTGAATTTCACATGTTTGTTGAAAGGCAATCTGGTTGTAGGCTTAAAATTATTAGAACCAACAATGGAAAATAATATGTTATTAATGATTTTCATTCATACTTGAAATATTTTGGCATAAAACATGAGCTTACCATTCCTTATACAACACAACAAAATAGTGTGGTGGAAAGGAAGCATAGAACCATTGTTGAAATGGCTAGATGTTTATTACATGGTAAAAATATGGATTATAAGTTTTGGGTTGAAGCTATGGCCTTTTCTAATTATCTTATTAATATGACTCATACTAAATAAATGACAAAACTCCCAAAGAAGCTTGGTCTAGTAGGAAGCCCAATTTGGAAAATTTAAGAATTTTTGGTTCAATTGCTTATGTTCACACAAATAAACAAAAGAGGAAAAAGTTAGTTGATGCTAAATCTTCTCCTTATATATATTTTTGGTATGACAAACACAATGAAGGATATAGAGTTTATAGTTCTATTACTAACAAAGTGCAAGTTGCAAGAGATGTTTGTATTGTATAAAATGGAGTACATGATTGTTCTTATGTACAAGATGCTAAATTTAGTGGAAGAAAAATTGTGGTTGCGGAGGACCAACCTCCTTCTCTTAGCCCTACTCCTAATGAATCTATTTCTATTCCTTAAAGTGATAATGATGATGGTAATGATATCTATACTCATCATAGTGATGATTCAGTTACTTCTAAGAGAAATCCTAAATGGTTTAAAGAATTACTTTATGAAAGTGATGATTACATAGCTAGAATGGGTGGACTTAAACCTAGGAGAATTAATTATTGTAATTATACTTTGATGTCTTCTATTATGAATTCTAACGACCCTCAATATTTTGATCAAGTTAAAGTTCAACCTCATTGGTAAAAAGCTATGCAAGAGGAACATGACACTTTAATTTATAATCACACTTGGGATTTAGTTCCTTTGCCTCCTGGTAAAAATTTGATTTCATGAAAATGGCTATATAAAACTAAATTAAATTCCAATAATGAAATTAGTAAGTTTAAATCTCGGCTATTATCAAGATTTTTTTCTCAAATTGAAGGATTAGATTATAATGAGACATTTTCTCTTGTTGCAAAAATGTCTACCATTAAATTAGTTGTTGCTTTATCTTCTAAAATGAATTGGCCTATTCACCAAATGGATGTTAAAGGTGATTTTTTAAATGATGATTTGCATGAAGAAATATATATGTCTCAACCCCTTGGTTTTGTTAAAGAAGGTAATGAGCACTTTGTTTGTAAATTGAAGAAATCTATCTGTATCATCTTAAAATGGAAGCACTTCCATGTTAAGACTATTTAGCCCTCCTTATGGGGTGTTCTGGGCCATTATCATGTTGTCCTCTAATTTTTTCCCCTTTTCCATCTTCTGTGCCTGTTTAGGACTCTGATTTGGCCTCTCCGGGCACTAATTTCTCCACCTGGCATATTTTCTAAGGGTTTTAACCCTCTGGGTCAATGGTGCAGGAGCACCCTAAATGAACTAAGTGTTCCTGTGGCACTTAAGGTTTCCATAAAGGTCCTAAGAGGCCTCTAGTTATGATAGGAAAATGGGTTAATCATTGGACTCCTTTGTAAGACCATAGTCCCAAGATTGGCATCCTATGAGCCTTGGTCAACTATTGGTCATTAATTGTCCAAAACCTTAGAAATAGGTTGCTTTTGTGTTTTTCATGTTTGGATCCATTATGGATCACTAAAATAAGATTAAGACCAAGATTGGTCATCAAAATTGCAAAATTGCAAAATATGTAAAAATGCTAAAAAAGTTGTCAAGCAACTTTTGAGCAAAATTGACAACTTTTGTCAAGGACTTTTAAACCAACTCCCAAATGGCTAGTTAGTTCAAATATGTTATGTAAATATTGGGAGTGCCTACATAAGCCCTTTCAGGTGGGTGGTAGGCTCATGATGTAATTTGGCATTAAGAATCAATAAAAATACAACCATTTCTCTGCAAATCCTGAGGACAGTTGAACAATATGGATTGGTACGGACACAAGGGCATGAAATTATAAAGCCAAAAGTTTGTATGGTGAATCTTTTTACATTTTCAATTGGTCTCATGTGTTGATCAATCTTAGGTTGGAAGTTATCAAGTTTTTAGTCTCACTACTTGGATTGTAGGCCTAAAACCAGGGTTTCAATTGATATTGAGTGTTCTGCTCGATTCCACCATGGGAATCTGAGGCCCCTTGGTGGAATTAAAGATTTTTTTATGTAATTTAAGAATATGCAGGTTAGGAGTGGTAACTTGCAAGGAGATGGATTTTCCATGATGCCCTAGGTGTACATCTCTATGTGTGCACCTCCAAGCGACTGAGTACAGTCATCATAATTTTTGATTAGGGATTCACCAAGACCTCTAATTTAGGATATAAGGTCCTTATGTATGCCCTCACATGTTACCATAATTGGTTTTGGTAGGTGTTCAAGGGAAATAACACTTGTAGTGCAATTGCAAACCTAATTAGGCCTAATTGCCTTGCATAGATTAGGTACTTTCCTACTTTCCTTTCAGTTTCACATCTTTGTGCTTGGATATGATCCCTTAGGCCCAAAAGGGTATTTGAATCTCCAATTTTTTTAGTATGTTATGTGGGAGCGTTTTGGTTTAGAATCAAAATTACTTCTAGGAAGGGCTACAAGCCTAAACATGGGTTTATGAAGCAACTATGTTGTATGGGTTTCTAGTGAGTGAAAGAACCATTGGAAATAATTAAAGAGGACCTAAATAGGCCAAATCCTTGAGTGTAGGTCACCCCTAGTCTTGTGAGTCATTTCATGGGGATTGTTCATAAATTGGGTTAGAGTGCTTCATTGCCAATCTTGGTTATTGATGTTTGGGACTTGGTGAAACCTGGTGAATAGGTTTCCCTTAGGGTTTTGGGGTTGTGATAACCTTATTCCTTATCCTTGCTACACTTGTGATAGGTGTAGGGAACTTTTCCTTATAATTTTGTTGTACAAGGGTACATTCCCTTATCCCTATTCATTGTTTGAAGCTTCCTGCTGCCCACTTTGCATCAGTCAAGGTCAACCTCAATCATGACCTAGGTCAGGGTCAACCTTGACCTTGACCTAGGTCCCCCTTTTTCATCAAAAAGTGTGTTAGATGTGGGGGCAGAATTGAAGGTTCTTTTTTTTCGCTTCCGGGTCGGCTGCTTCAGGCTTCAGAGTGGTGACTCTTAAAAGACATTTAATATGGGTCCACTTCTAGGGGTATGAGCCTAATGGGAATTTATTTCTCATATGTCAACCTCTCTAGAAGCTGATGCCGTAGACTAGTATATAAGGAAGCCTTCTCCTCTCATTTTAAGCAAGCAAGCACGAAAGGAAAAGGAAGAAGGATAACAAGCAAAAGAAAAGAGCAAGAGGAAGGTGGAGAAAGAGAAAAATAAAAGAGGAAGGAGGATCATTCTAGGAATAATCTATCATCTAATTTCAAGCTTCCAAGTGTTCAATCAAGGTTTTCAAGTCTTCTTTTAAAGATTCATTCATTCTTCCTTCAAGGTGGATTCCAAGCATATAATCATGGAGGTTTTGATTTACATTTATGGTTTTTGATGTTGAGTCTAAGCTTTCATATTAACATACCTATTTACATTTCAAATACAATTGCATATCTATTGAATATCATAGCTTCATTGTTAGATATTCTTCTCCTAATTGTTAGCATTCTCCATTTCAATTCTATTTCAAGGTTAATTCCAAAACTGGGGTTTGACCAAGGCAAAGCCCTTATCTAAACAAACAAAACCATTTTTCTTGTAGAAATAGGTATGGAACAATAAATTATAGAGAAGATTTAGATACCCTCTTCGGAAAAATTTCGGGATCCACGAACAAATTTTCTGCCAAGGCAATGCAGGTCAAGGTCGACATAAAGGGGTCAAGGTCGACCTGGCTCAAAAAAAGAAAAATAATTCTGGGTTTTCTCTGTCTCTATGTTTCCAGGCTAGATCTGGTTGTAGAATTTACAAAAACTTAGTACAGACATCAGAAAAAAACAATTTCTAGATCTGCTGCATTTTAAGGTAAGTGTTCTATTTTTATTCTAATATTTCTGATTTATTGTTTCACTTTATAATTAGGAAATTAGAACCCCTTTCTCTCTTTATCCACAACCAATTGATTCCTTTTTGCATTGATCGTCTCTAGGCGGTTAATCAATTGGGATCTCCTTGTCTTGGATTAGGAGGTAATATATGTCCACAACATGTTCAACACACACACATAGATATAAAAATATATACACCAAATATATATTTTTATATCTTACATTTTGGTGAACCCATGATAGACAACTCTTTATTTTTTGTGTTGGATACTTTGCCTCTTTTCCTTAAGATTAGCTTAGATTAGTTTTATTTTATGCTCTTGCATTTTAAAATAAAAAATAAAATAAAAAAATCTACATACTCATCAAAATACAAAAATATTTCTTGCATTTCATTCACTATGAAGATCCTTAAGATGCTTTGGTGTGTGGCTATTTTCCTTATTATTCTCCTCTTAGCATCTCTTTATAGTACTTATGATGTTTATGAGAGTATCATTTATTTCATTATGTTTGTCACTCTTCATGTTTCACTTGCTTATGCTATTATGAGATTGACTAATACTAGCCTTCCAACTTTCAAAATTTTCATTAAGAATTTGTGTGGTGGACTTATTGCTCTTTTGGATTATGTGAAGAATTTGGTAGATGATACACCATTTCCTAATCTTCCTAATCCTAATATTATCCTTTCTAATCCATTTCCTAATCTTCCTAATCCTAATCATATCCTTCCTAATCTAATTCCTAATATTCCCATTCCCATTTCTCCATCTGCTATTCCTAGTTCTTCCCATACTTATGATGGGGCTCAAACTATGGTCCATGATGCAGATGTGCAAGAATTCTTTGATTTACCTTCCCCTTCTTATCTGATCCATGATGATATTAAAGGGAAGAGAAAAGAAACTTCTTCTAAACCTATCATTCCACCTTACACAATGTTTTCTCATGATCACCATAAACAATCACCTCCTGTAGAAGCTTTACAATATATGTACACTACATGATACAATATGATGGCTAAACAAGGTTATAAGGGTTTAGGGCTTGGTGTTAATGAACAAGGTATTAAATATCTGGTTCATCTATCCCCTAAACAAGATATGTGTGGTCTTGGCTTTCCGCTATCTCAATCTAAGGTGGTTGATTCTGATTGTCACCCTCCTCTTCATGTTCTTCTTCCAACACCTTCCTTAGATTACCTTGATACCCCTCAAGATGTGGCTAAGAAGGTGTATGTTCAGTTAATGAATTCTAAGAAAGAAATCTTTAAACCTATGCTGAAAGATTCTCTCTCCAAGTACAAATGTCCTTTTCACTATAGTAATAAACATTTACTTGCTGATTGTGTGCATTTCAAGATGTATGTTAGAGAAAGAGCTGCTTTAGGAATTATATCTCACTCTTGTGCAGTTTTATAATTTCTTCATAATTTCCATATGGGGAATACCCCTCATTCTTCTATAATATAGATCATTTCTCCTCTTGTCTCTTGACTAGGGGGCAAGAGGTATTTCTTCCATTTTTCTAGGATCCATTATGCTCTTAACGCGTATTTTTTTTTGAGCTTAATTGGTTATTCTTTCTATATTTTATCCCTATGGTTTTGTATTATGATATCTTTCCTTTGCTCATAATCATCCATAGCTCTCTTCTAGTATTCATGGTATCTTTTCTAAAGACATTTTATTTGCAAAGATATCTCTTTGTTGTGGCATATCTTGGTATATCCCTTGCTTTCATCCCTTGGGGGGCAAGGTTTTCCTTCTTTCTCTCTATCTAGGGATCTACTTTCCTTATCTCAGTGGCATTTGTTTATTCTACAACATTATTTCCTTATACTGACTATTGTTTTGGCTATGGATATCCTTTTTTTGTGAGAGGTTTTTGTCCTAGGTCATCACCTAATCTTTATTTTGCAAATTGTTTTCTTTATAAACTCTTGCCCTTGCTTTGGAGTTAGAGTTTTCTTCCTTCGTTGCAAGATTCCTCTTCCTATTGATCACAGGGGGCTTGATGATTGAATCTTTGACCCCTCTTTGATTTTCTTTGAAAGATGATATTCTATCCAAAGAAATCCTCTACGATGGGGGTCTTGTTGATAAGATATCTTTCTCTTTGAGGATCCTTTTTCCATAAGTGACATATTCTTTTTCACGATTACCTATGTTCTTTGATGTAAGGGTCAATACTCTTTGCTAAGAATATAGTGTACATTGTTGTTAATAGGATATATCCTTACTTTGTGAAGTAGGTATCCTCTTTCTCTTCCTTATCCTATCTAGTAGGTAGCCATGATAAGGAGGGGGGCATATATAGGGTCTTCCTTATACTATAGTTTTCATTTTGCAACATGCTAAATCCTCAGAAGGTAACGCACATAAGTTTCTAAATCATGAAGAGACATGCATTTTCAATTTCAAATATGCTAAATCCTTGGAAGTAACACACATAAGTTGCTAAATCCTGAAGAGACACACATTTTTAATTTCAAACATGCTAAATCCTCGGAAGGTAACGCACATAAGTTGCTAAATCCTAAAGAGAGACGCATTTTATATTACATAGTGATACAAGAATGTGGACCTATGGGTATTCCAAAAGCCGTCAGAAGATGCATTACAACTACAAAGAACAATTTATGGGTGAACTATCAGGTTTGGCTACCTGTTGGGTTCTCCCTCCTTGGTGATTCACGATAAGGTGGGCATCTTACTGGACAAGGTAATCACTCTCTCTTTTTATCTCTTCCACTTTCATGCTAGTAGGATTAGATCATGAAGCTATGTTATTTATAGTATTGCTCTTGTCTTTCTTATGTATTCATTTATGCTTTTATGATAGCTTTCCAAATATGATATTAGTATAGGAAGCATTTCTTAGCAAGGTTTCCTTTGCTAGTTGATTTGGGTTTGTACTAACCCTTCTTTTTGTGTCTTTTAGCTTTGTCTTTATTTTCTCTTTGTTTTCATACCCTAGTGTGTGTATTTTGAGTTAGAATCCTTGGACTAGGGGCTCATGTCCTTAAATAAGTGATGTTATACCTCGTTGCAATCCACTAGAGTCTTTCTTCTAACTTTATCACGAGTATGTTCAATTTCCATACTCCTGCTAAAGTGGGGTCTTAATGTATCATCTTGAAATGGAAGCACTTCCATGTTAAGACTATTTATCCCTCCTTAGGGGGTGTTTTGGGCCATTATCATGTTGTCCTCTAATTTTTTCCCCTTTTCCATCTTCTATTCCTATTTAGGACTTTGATTGGGCCTCTCCGAGCACTGTTTTCCCCACTTGGCATATTTTCTAGGGGTTTTAACCCCTTGGTTCAAGGTTGACCTCGACCTTGAAGTAGGTCAGGGTTGACCTTGACCTTGACCTAGGTCCCCCTTTTTCATCAGAAAGTGTGCCAGATGTGGGGGGAGACTCGAAGGTTCTTATTTTCTACTTTTGGGTCGGTTGCTTTGGGCTTCGAAGTGGTGACTCTTAATAGACATTTACTATGGATCACTTCTAGGGGTATGAGTATAATGGGAATTTATTTCTCATATGTCGGCCTCTCTAGAAGTTGGTACCCTAGACTAGTATATAAGGAAGCCTTCTCTCATTTTAAGCAAGCAAGCAAGAAAGGAAAAGGAAGAAGGAGAACAAGCAAAAGAAAAGAGCAAGAGGAAGGTGGAGAAAGAGAAAAAGAAAAGAGGAAGGAGGATCATTCTAGGCATAATCTATCATCTACTTTCAAGCTTCCAAGTGTTCAATCAAGGTTTTCAAGTCTTCTTCTAAAGATTCATTCATTCTTCCTTCAAGGTGGATTCCAAACATACAATCACGGAGGTTTTTATTTACATTTAGAATTTTTGATGTTGAGTCTAAGCTTTCATATTAACATAATTGTTTACATTTCAAATACAATTGCATATCTATTGAATATCATAGCTTCATTGTTAGATCTTCTTCTACTACTTGTTAGCATTCTCCATTTCAATTCTATTTCCAAGTTAATTCCAAAACCATGGTTTGACCAAGGAAAACCCCTCATCCAAACAAACAAAACCATTTTTCTTGCAGAAATAGGTACATAACAATGAATTACAGAGAAGATTTTGATACCCTTTTTTAGCAAACTTCCAGGATTCATGAATAGATTTTTTGTCGAAGTAGTGTAGGTCAAGGTCTACATAAAGGGGTCAAGGTCGACCTGGCTCAGAAAAAGAAAAAGAATTTTGGGTTTTCTCTGTCTATGTGTTTCTAGGCCAGAGTCGGTTGCAAAATTTCTAGAAACTCAGTACAGACATCATAAAACAACAATTTCTAGATCTTCTACATTTCAAGGTAAGTGTTCCATTTTTATTCTAATATTTATGATTTATTATTTCACTTTATAATTAGGAAATTATAACCCCTTTCTCTCTTTATCCATAACCAATTGATTCCTTTTTACATTGATCGTCTCTAGTCGGTTAATCAATTGGGATCTCCTTGTCTTGGATTAGGAGGTAATATATGTCCACAACATTTTCAACACACACACAAATAGATATAAAAATATATATACACCATATATATAAATATATATATTTTATATCTTACACTATCTATGGGTTAAAACAATCAATTAGGAATGATATTCCAAAACCAATGATTTCTTTATTTCTCAAAGTTTTTTTAGAAGTAAAAATGATCCTAATCTCTATATTAAACATAATCAAGATGATCTATTATCATTATTATTCTCTATGTGGATGATTTGATTCTTACTTCAAGTTTAAATTCTTTAATTTCTGATATTAAGTTTCAACTTAATCAAGAATTTCAAATGATTGATTTAGGAATTTTACATTATTTCTTAGGAATGCAAATTTGACAAACCCCTGAGGGTATTTTTCTCTCACAAATTAGATATGATAAAGATCTTATAGAAATTTTTATGATGAATGATGCTACTCATGTTTAAATTCTACGCGTGTTAGGAACTAAGTTGATGGTAGATATGCAAACTCCATTTGTGGAAGCTACAATTTATAGACAACTAGTAGGAAATTTGAATTATCTAACTCTCAGTAGACCTAATATAGATTTTAGTGTTGGTTTAGTTTCAAGATTTATGTCCAAACCTTAACAAACTCACTTTAAATTTGCAAAAATAATATTATGACATATTAAAGGCACTATTAATGTAGATTTATTTTATGATGCAAATGCTGATTTTTCATTAAAAGGATTTACTGATTTGGATCTAGGTGGAGATCCCCATGATGGGAAATCTACTTGTGGTTATTGTTTCTTTGTTTGTTCAGGTGCCATTTCTTGGAAAAGTAAAAAAGAACATTATATTTCTCTTTGTTCCATCGAAGCTGAATATAAAGGATGTACTAATGCCTTTAAAGAATCTTTATGGATTCGAAGATCACTTGAAGATTTGGGTCCACCTCAACAAGATCCTATACCTTTGTATTGTGATAACCAAAGTTCCATTGCCTTGGAAAATAATCCTATTTTTCATGCAAGGAAAAATCATATTGCACTCCAACATCACTTTATTAGAGAAAAGTTGAAGATAAGCTGATGAACTACAACTGATTGAATATCTGGCTGAACTAAAGGAACAATGATTAGAGATCACCAAGATACTAAAGTAATATGTGAGATGATTAAATCAGCCAATATGTTTTCATTGATGTCAACTAGTTTTTGAAAGTACTTATCATGATAGTTACAAACATCTGAACATCTGTTGAAGGAAGAAAAGATGAAGAACTAAGATATCTACATAAAGAAAAGATGGATATGATAGTAACATAGCCAAGGTAGAGTGGATCCAATTAAGGATAGTCCAAACCTTGTAGCTTCATAATTACACATCAGATAACTCAACACAACAAGATGTTTCAAAGTAATTTTCATTAACATGCCCGATTGTAAGACCTTCTGGGTTAGGGCCAATTACAATCAAACACAAGTTCTTCAAGATCCACACATATCCACTATAATCTTAGCTAGTTCAGCTTTGAAAACAATCAGAAAATGATAGAAACCCTAAGGTAGATCTAAACTTGAGCTCGCAAGCCTCCAAGAAATCTCCTTGTCTCCAAGTATGCAACCACTAGCTCTACAACTACAAACTATCAGATAACAATCTAATCTGCAAGATCATGCAAGATCTTTTCCACAACTTCACCAACTCCAGCTTTCCAACACATCTAAACTGATGTCTCTTCTATTGTCGATGTGTCCCTAAACAACTACCCAAACACCCCTTAAATACTAATCATCAGCCACAAGTCAGCTGGATGAAACCCTTAACTCCTACAAACAAATATTAAATGCCATACAAGTTGGCTCATAAATCACCTTACAAACATTTAATACAACATGTCAGCCTCCAAATCCACTTAGGAGAATCCAACAAAAGATACAAATAATAAATGCACCAAGTCAGCCCAACAAATCACACAAAACTCTAGTTGGTAAACCAGAACTACCAAGCAACAGTGAAATAACCGAGCATGCCAAGCATCACCGAGCACCAGTGTCGACCAAGCACCACATGCATCATCAAGTAACACTTTCACTGAGTACTAGAGACTACCGAGTTCCTTCAGCGACTGAGCTTCCTTCAATGACTAAGACCATCGGTCAAGGCTGCAACCAAGTAACACCAGCCAAAATACCACACCTCCATGCAAATTCACCGAGTACCAAGAATGCCCCTGCATCAGACACCCTAGGTTCGAAAAGATGTTCATATGTGAGAAGAACATCTTCTAGGATTCAACACGTAAATCCTAAACTAGTTCTTCACATACAAGTCCTCCACCTTCTCACTTTGCATACTCTTCCACTTCAACTTCCTCTATCTTTTCAAGTCTTTTCTTGACAACACACAGGTCTGTTCTCCAAACTGATCATTCATTTTCTCTGGATCCATCAACTCAACTCGACTACCAATACTTAGGCTTCTCCTATCGAGCATTGTATCCATCAAAGGCATTAGGGAAAATTTCCTGTCATCCTTCACAATAGTAAACACATTCTTCACACAATCATACATAGCTTTGCAATCAAATTGCCAATGTCTACCGAGCAATATATGACAACTATTCATCTCCACAATGTCACATAACACAAGATCCTTATACTGGACAATCTGAACATCAATGAAGCATTTTTCTCTTACTTCTAAAGCTTGATCATCTTGCAACCAACCAATCCTATAAGGATGTGGATGTCTCATTCTATACAAACCAAGTTTCTGAACCATGTCCTCAGCAACAAGGTTATTAGTACTACCACTATCAACAATAACATCATAGAGTTTACCTCCAGACTTGCATCGAGTCCTAAACAAGTTACTCCTTTGACGAGGTTCCTCCTTTGTACTAGGCAATGTTCGTTGAAGCAGCAAGTTCTTTGATTTAGGTTCATTCTGAATGTTCTCATTTACCACAATAGTTCATCAGTCAACCTTCTTCTATGTACACTTGAAAGAATGGTGTCCTTTCTCTCCATAGTTATAGCACATACCTTTAAAGATAACTCTACCTATCTTCTTCTTTGGTTCCATAGGTTTTTGTTCATCTTCTGCATCAGTCGGTTTATCCCTCACCGAGTGATCAATCTTCTCCTTCCCTCGAGAGTTACCATGTTGTTTCCTCTTCAACTTCTCTTCTGCCTTCAGAGAATACTTATAAACATCTTCAACAGAATCAATCTTCAACATACCAAGCTCATCTTGAATATTGAATCTCAGACCATTCACATATGGAGCTACCTTTTCCTTACCAAGTTCTCTGTGTCCAGACCGAATAGTAAGCTTGTATAACTCCTTGGTATAATCTTCAACAGACAACTCCTTCTACTTTAGATTCTACAACTTCTTAAACAAGTCAAGCTCATAGTCAATAGGTATTAACTTAGATTTCAATTTAGTCACCATCAACCTCAACCAATTAATCTTCATTTCACCTTCATCTTCTCTATCTCTTTGTAATTCTTTCCACCAAAGAGTAGCATGTCCTTTCAACTTAGTATGTGCCAATCTCACCCAAAGAAGATCTTCAATTTCTTCCAGGTCAAAGAAATCTTCAAGTTCACCAATCTAATTAATCAAGTTGTTAGGTTTAAAGGTACTAGAAAAAGTAGAAACTTCCATTCGGTAACTATTTCTTAACCGAGCTTCATATCTATGCAACTGAGCAGTTCTGTCTTCACCAGATCTGTCTCTCTGATCATCACCACTAGATCTAGTAGCTTCAAATTCTTCAGCAGCTTCTTCATAACCATCCTCAGTACCAACATTCTGAGGTACACCAGTAATAGCTCTCATGATCTCAGCGACCATGTCATTCTTCATTAGTTCCATCTCAAATTTGAAATATGATTTCACCTTCTCTGTAATCTGAGATTCCACAGTATCATAGAGATCTGAAATTACTCTAGGGTCCAATCTTCTCAGAGGCATCCTTAAAGATAAAATAAACCCTTTGTAACAAATCCTACACCGACCACCTTGTGACAATCTCCAAGTTGTATGCAAGTCAGATCACAACCTGCAACCTTGCACAAACAACTAGGGCAAGATTCCACAAGTTTAGTGCCATGGATCTGCAACTAAGATCATACAATCTCTTCACCAACAAGATCAATTTTGTAGGACCAGCCCTCACAAGATCAATCTTCACTCCACAAGATCAACTCTGCTTTGATACCACCTAACGTAGCCAAGGTAGGGTGGATCCAATTAAGGATAGTCCAAACCTTGCAGCTTTAGAATTACACAACAGAAAACTCAACACAACAAGATGTTTCAAAGTAATTTTCATTAACATGCCCAATTGTAAGGCCTTCCGGGTTAGGGCCAATTACAATCAAACACAAGTTCTTCAAGATCCACTTAGATCCACTACAATCTCAGCTAGTTCAACTCTGAAAATAATTAGAAACTGATGGAAACCCTAAGGTGGATCTAAACTTGAGCTCGCAAGCCTCCAAGCAATCTCCTTGTCTCCAAGTATGCAACCACTAGCTCTGCAACTACATACTATCAAATAACAATATGATCTGCAAGATCATGCAAGATATTTTCCACAACTTCACCAACTCCAGCTTTCTAGCACATCCAAACTGATGTCTCTTCTGATGTTGATCAAGGATTTTTTTAGTGGCGAATATTTGCCAATTGGTGAATATGTCACGATCAGGTGATAGAAATTGGTGAATAAAACAATCAAATACAGGTCAGATCATTCACCCAGATGTTATAAAATGGTCATATAGTGGTCAGAATGTTCGCCACTATTATTACGTAATTTTAGTTTGGTAGTCAGGTTCTTCACCCATATTTCTCTTTACTGTTTACTCTTATTCGCCACGGATTAAATTGAGTGTCTCTTTCGAGGATCATCATTCGCCAAATTCCCATTTTCCTATGTGAAATTTTTATTTGTCCTAGGACCCAATTCGCCATGCATCACACGCAATGGGGTGCCAAGTTCCCACCCTATTCGCCCACTTGATTACTTGAAATTATGCAGGGTTCGGCAAATATTAGTTCTTATAATATGTAACGGTCAGCCCATTCGCCAAAATGGACGATGCCGATTGTGAGGCAAAATCTGATGGCTGATATGAAAACGGTTTATTTGTAGTTGTCTATTTAAGATATATGAGTTTCATTATTGAAACATGCCAGAAAGAAGGAGCCTTCGAGAGATTTTTATTTAGTACTTAGTAGCATAATAATTCAGTTGATTCTAAGCTTAGAGCTCACAATTGTGATCGGTAGCGAACCGGAACGACTACGACTATGAGTTCGTACTATTTTATTGTAGCCTTAATTTGATGGAGATGTCACAGTCAAATTTAAACATGAAGAGGACTAATGAAGGTGGAGATGTCCAAGAGAGGCCAACGAAATGCAAAAATATATCTTCATACTTTGGCGGGGGTAGACGCAATAGTGTTGGTCAAAGTGAGGAAGGTACATCATCAGAGGAACCTGTACAATCTCAACCTACACAGGAGTCTATTCAACAAATTGGGGAGCCTAATAAATCTAGTGACGAAGTTGCAGAACTTGATATCTCTAATGAAGATGACCTTGACAAAGAATATCCAATAAATAACCAGTACCAGGACGAATCAATCGACTTCGGTGATGATGATGGTCAGCGGGGCTTGGGCTAGAGATTTTGATCGACGGTCGATGTGTGATCACATAGAATATTCTCTCCCCATGCGATCATGCACCCACTGTCTGATTAGATGCCGTTGGTTTGTCTACAATGGGACCATGTGATGATTCATCATCGAGGTGTTAGGTTGTGATTGGTTGAGCTGGTAAAATGTTCAGTTGTTGCATGATCGCATGTCAAAAATTTCTGACATGTGACCAAGTGACTGGTTACTTCTTATGCTAGGTCCATTGGAGGGGAGGGCAGTGGTCCCGCTGGCAGTTATGTGGCATCCTGTGGGTGGCTGTCACATGATTACATGTCAGAGTTTTCTGACATGCGATCATGCGATTGGTTGACACCTATTCCTCAGCCCGGTGGTAGATGGTGATGCGGCATTTTTTGATTGGTCAATGTGGCAGAGACATGGAAATTATCAATGGGGTCATGGTCAGAGGGGCTTGCGGGTTGGCCAGTGTGTTTCAAGATTTACGGCTGGTGTGAGAGTGTCGCATGTTCGCATGAACCAATTTCATGCTTTGCGATCATGCAACAAACCCTATGTTTTGGCAGTGGCGGTCATACGGCAAGGTAGAAGGGTGACATGGAGGTATGTCGCATGTTTGCATAGCCCATTTCCTAGCTATGCGATCATGCGACAATTGTTCAAGCCTTAACTCTAAGATGAGATGACATTTTACTTTTCATTCAAGCCTTAACTCTAACCAATTATTCTATCGAGGTAATGAATAGATTACACGTATCTATCAGTACATTGCTTTAATTCTACAATTAATTCAAATTTCAAATTGATATGATAATAAATATACTTAGTACATTGCTTTAATTCTACACATCACCTATGGTAAATGGTAATATACTCAGTACATTACTTAAAATTTTACTTTATTTCTATCTAATAAATGCCAAATTAAGAATGATACTTTTCGGGCATATTGCTGGTCCTTATAACATTTACTGAAAACTATCGGTGGAAACATGACACGTGTCAGGTTTCTGTCGATAGTTTTCAGTAAATGTTATAAGGACCAACAATATGCCCGAAATTCATCTTTGGTCGTTGATATGTATTAAATCCAATGGACGTTTGTCGTTTGAGTCTGACATCATTATCATAGTCATGGGTGATGGGACTGGGACTGTGGGACCCGATGCAACATGTCAGTATTCAACTTTCCAATAACAAATAAATTAATTCAACTATTTGGAAAATAATTTCGCCATTTTTTTTATAAAAATGGTATCGGTTATTAAAATATTCGCCAACCAATACCCATATTTCAAAACATAATTCACCATCAATATTAATAAATTTATTTAAAAATAATAATTTAATCACCATTTTTTTTATAAAAATTGTGTAAACTATTAAAAAATTCACCACCAAATATCCATAGATTGACGCATAATTCACCAACACTATTAAATTTTTTTCACCCAAATCACATGTGATTCCCCACAATTTTATACTTTTCAGGAGGGGGGGGGTTCCTTAAAGTTATCCCTGATGTTGATGTGTCCCTAAAAAACTACCCAAACACCCCTTAAATACTAATCATCAGCCACAAGTCAGCTGGATGAAACCCTTAACTCCTACAAAAAAATATTAAATGCCATACAAGTCAGCTCATAAATTGCCTTAGAAACATTTAATACAACATATCGGCCTCCAGATCCACTTAGGAGAATCTAACAAAAGATACAAACAATAAATGCACCAAGTCGGCCCAAAAAATCACACAGAACTCCAGTCAGTAAACCAGAACTACCGAGCAACAGTGAAATAATCGAGCATGCCAAGCATCACCGAGCACCAGTGTCGATCGAGCACCGCAAGAATCACCGAGTAACACATTCACCGAGCACCAGAGACTATCGAGTTCCTTCAATGACTGAGCATCCTTGAATGACGGAGACCATCAGTCAAGGCTGCAACTAAGTAACACCAGCCAAAATACCACACCTCCATGCAGATTCACTGAGTACCAAGAATGCCCTTGCATCAGATAGATAAGGAAAAGGTAAACATTGGGTAGCTTATTTATGAGTCTATGGCTTTATATTGTTGACTTGAGCATGTTACATTAATCTATTATGAAGAAGAGATCTGAATTGAACAAGTCAATGTGGTCGGTAATTGAAGACTTCTGTATACACCGAGCAAGTGTAGTGTATACCGAGTGACAGTATTAACCGAGCTAGTTATCACTGATGCATTTTAGTATTAACTGAGTGTGGATGAAAACATTAAATGCTAAGAACAACCGACTGAAATTGATGAGCTAGATATTGTTATGATTTCGAGGTTAAGGATGAAGTTATTTATGAGATCCATAGCTGACATAATTTAGAGATGATCTAAAGGATGAGATTGCAACATGTTAATGACACATTTGTCGAGGAAGGTTTAAGCGGCAAAATGGATGAAGGAGATTATGAGGCAAAATCCGATGGCTGATATGAAAATAGTTTACTTGTCTATTTAAGAGATATGAGTTTCATTGTTGAAACATGCTGGAAAGAAGGAGACTACAAACAATTTTCTCGAAGATTTTATTCATGCATTCCTGATCAAAATGGTTACAGAAAGAATTGAGATGCAGACATTACTAAGAGTAAGAGAACTATTTACTGAGTGAAAGTAAGTTGAGAAATATTAAGGAAGTGAATTGATTAATGATCAAAGGATTTTATGAGCATATCATAGATATGAATATTTGCAATTGATTTGTATTTGAATTAGATAAGTACTGTATCAGTTTAACCATTGATTCAAAAAATCTCTTAACCGCGTAGACTTAATAGTCTTATTGTACTATCTTATGACATTCATTGAATGTAAAGTATTATCTTGTTGACCCCATAGTGAATGTTGGTCAAAAGTTAACTGTTAGTGAGAAATCCTCTAACTAGGTCACACCTAATAGTGTGCATTGTAACATTTAATAAGGTTGGCTCTTTACCAAGCTCACTTCAGAAGAGTGAATTATTTTGGGTTACCGGTCCCAGGTGGTTTTTCTCTTAGCAGGGTTTCCATGTTAAATCATTATGTTATGTGTTGTTTGTTATGATTATTTTTCTATCATACTTTACATATTGCATAGTTGATTTAGTCGGTAATCACAGTTTGGATAATTACTGGTATTCGGTAAAGTGAATAGACAGGTTGATATTTTATGTTACCGAGTTGCATAAATTGTTGAAATTGTTTTGTAAGGTACATCTGTGAGTTTGGGACTATAGGATAACTAATCTAACTGATTCAACCCCCCTCTCAGTTATTCTAACAATTGGTATCAGAGTGTATTGGTTGCTTGGAAGAAAGTTTTAAGGACTTGAGCAAAAAGATCACAAGATGTATAAGAGGGAAGTGCCTAAGCTGAATAAAGATAACTTCTCCACATGGCAGAACCTGATGAGGCTTCACACATCTAGAATCAGAGAATTTGCTATACCTTTACTTGACAATGGCCACTTACAACTGAATGTTGGACCTTTGACTCTTGATTAGTTGATAGACCAACATGAACACAATATTACTATGATAGAGATTGTTGCTGCTTTATCTAATGCTGAATTTGAGGATGTCAAAGATTGCACTACAAAAAAGAAAATGTGGGATAAACTTTCTCTAGTTTATGGTAGTGACATGAATGTAATGAGAGCCAGAGCTAAAATCTTGAGAGGAATATTTGATGACATGAAGATGAAGGAAGGTGAGAACATCAAACAATACTCAAACCGAATCAAAGAGGTAGTCAATGCTATCTAAGGAGCATGAGGTACTATTGATGAAGATACTGTGGTAAGTAAAATACTGAGAACCTTGTTGCCTATCTATGCAATTAGAATATCTGCTATTCATGAAATGAGGTCTACACCTAATAACACACCTACTCTTGATAATTTTATTGGAAAGGTAACCACTTATGAGCTGAATAATTATGACAATAGTGTTGTACCAAGTGTTGAGTCTACTTTTATGTCATCTCTTAAGATTGGTAAATCTAGCAGTAAGCATAATATAAAGAATGAAAGTGATAGTAATAGCGAAGATGAGCTTGATGAGCTTGATGAGCTTGAAGCACTTATGGCTCGGAGACTTCAAAAAGGTAAAGGAAGGTATAAGGGAAAGTTACCTTTATCTTTTTTTAATTGTAAAGAGATTGGCCATATTGCTGCTAGATGTCCTAACAGGAAAGAGGAAGACAAAGACAATGACCGATCTGGTGATGGAAAGTTTGGCAGAAGGAATAACAGAGGAAACCAACACTACAGTACAAACAATCAAGATTACAAAGACAAAGGCAAAAAGGCATGTTACCTTGTAGGAGAAAATGAAGATGACACCGACACTGACACTGATGATGAAATTGAAGTGGTATTTGTTGCAATGAAAGATGATTCAGAAGAGGAGGAAAGGTATGTAGAAACAACCCTTATTTCTAAAGTTAGTAAGAATGATACTTGGATTATTGATAGTGGTTGTACACATCACATGACTGGTGATGAAGATAAGTTTGAACATCTTGAGCATTATAATGGAGGATCAATAAAAATGGGAAATGATACACCTTGTAAGGTGAAAGGAAAAGCGTCTATCTTATTGAATGATAGAATTAGATGCGATAATGCATACTGGATAAAAGGACTTAACTATAATTTTTTGAGTGTAGCACACCTAAATAACTCAGGTCACCGAGTTGCATTTGAAAGAAAGAAGGTGAAAATCTATGATGAAAATGGAAAGCTTGTCAGTATTGGAGAACAATCAAAAGGTAATTTATTCTATCTTGACAATGCTGAAACTTCTTGTTTACTGGTGAAGAATGAAGATGTATGGTTATGGCGTAAGAGGATATGCCATGTAAAATTTGATAACATGATTAAGATCAATAGAAAGAGAAAAGTTAGAGGATTACCGAGTCTAACCAAACCTGATCATGTTATGTGCCATAAATGTCAAAAAGGAAAGATGACGAAATCTAGTTTTAAAAGTAAAGACTATTCATCTAAAGGTATTTTGGAATTGGTACACACTTACTTATGTGGTCCTATGAGAACTCAAAGCTACTATGGTGAAAAATATTTTATTTTATTTGTTGATGACTACTCTAGGTTTAATGTTTTTAAAAGAAAAATCTGAGGCATTCAAATTGTTTAAATAGTATAAGGCTAAAGTTGAGAAAGAAATTGGGAAAGAATTGAAATGATTAAGGTCTGATAGAGGTGGTGAGTTTATTTCTGATGAATTCACTAATTTCTATAATGAGCATGGAATAAAAAGATAGGTTTCTGCACCTAGGACACCACAACAGAATGGGATTGCTGAAAGGAGGAATTGATCTATTGTTGATTGTGCCAGAACATTGATGATTGAGAAAAATGTTGCACAAATATATGGGAGAGAGGTAGTTAGTACTGTAGTATACACCCTGAATTGAGTTCAATTGAAGAAAGACACGAACAAGACACCTCATGAGTTATGGTTTGGATATACACCAAGTGTAAGTTATTTTAGAATATTTGGTAGTAAGTGTTATATTCTAAAAGATGATAGGAATAATAAATTTGACTCTTAAGGTGATGAAGGTATATTTTTAGAATATTCTACTAAGAGTAAAGCTTATAAATGTTTGAACAAAGCTACTAAGAAAATGATAGAAAGTACTAATGTAAAAGTTGATGAGTTTGCTGAAAAGAATGATGAAGAAAGCTTGAAGGAACTAAAAGACTATGGTAGGTTTACATATGTTGAAGATCTAGGTTATCTACTGAAGCCATAGGTTGAGTCTACTGAGCATCAGGAAAATGCTACCGAGAATCAGTAAATGCAAATTGAGAACCAGGAAGAAGCCACCGAGCAGGAAAATGAACCTGAACTGAATGATGAGAAAAGAAGAGAACAATTGCTATAAAGATTTGTTAAAAGTCACCATCCAAAAAATCAAATAATTGGAGATAAGAAAGCTGGCATGATGAACCGAAGTAAGTAAGACATAACACATGCTTAGTTTGTGAGTTTGAATCTAAGAATGTTAAGGATGCACTTGAAAATGAGGAATGGATAAAGGCTATGAATGAGGAAATTGAATAGATTGAGAAGAATAAGACATGGACATTAGTACCCAGACCAAAAGATAAAAATGTGATTGGTACTAAGTGGATTTTCATAAATAAGTTAAATGAAAATGGTGAGGTCACTAGGAATAAGGAAAGACTTGTATGCAAGGGATATGCACAAGAAGAAGGTATTGATTATGGTGAAAACTTTACACCCATTGATAGACTTGAAGGAGTCTGTTTACTACTTGCATATGCTACATATAAGATCTTCAAAATATATCAAATGGATGTGAAATCAACTTTTCTAAATGGAATTCTTGAGGAGGAGGTCTACATAGAACAACCAGAAGGTTTTGTTGATCCAAATCAGAAGAACATGGTATGTAGATTGCACAAAGCTTTGTATGGACTGAAGCAAGCACCAAGGGCATGGTATGAAAGACTACATGCTTATCTTATCAATACTGGCTTTGTAATAATTAGTGAAAATAGTAATTTGTACATGAAAGGAGAATATGATGATAATATTCTGATTGCTGAAATATTTGTTGATGATATAATCTTTTGGTGGACATGATCTGATTTTCAAATCTTTTGCTAATGAAATGGGAAAGGAATTTGATATGTCAATGTTTGGAGAGATTAAATTCTTTCTAGGTTTGCAAATTATACAACAGAATGATGGGATTTTCATCACTCAATCAAAATACATTAAAGAAGTGATAAAATTTTTTGGCATGGAAGATTCAATACCGATAGGAACACTGATGGTAACTGCATGTAATTTCACAAAGGATGATGAATCTACAGAAGTAAATTAGACACTGTACAAATCTATGATTGGAAAACTGATGTATGTGGTACAAAGTAGGCCTGATATAGCACATGTAGTTTGGATTGTGGCAAGATTTTTTGCCAATCCTAAATATTCACATATGGTTGCAGTTAAAAGAATTTTGAGATAATTGAAGAAGACATAAGACTATGGTTTATGGTACACAATGGAAGGCAAATTTGAACTTTGAATTTATGCAGATGCAGATTGGGTGGAAACATTGATGATCGGAAGAGCACAACCAATGGAGCATTCTTTTTAGGAGAAAGGCTTGTGACTTGTGTTAGGGATTTTTCTTGTAGGGTCAAACTTGGAAAATGTATGGGCTTGATTCTCAGTTACAAAGCACTCCAAGTTTGCAAGAAAGGCCTAATTGATGAGGATTGGATAAGATCCTCCTTCTGCTTTG
Organism: Chamaecyparis obtusa; assembly: GCA_027943335.1. Classification (NCBI taxonomy): domain Eukaryota; kingdom Viridiplantae; phylum Streptophyta; class Pinopsida; order Cupressales; family Cupressaceae; genus Chamaecyparis; species Chamaecyparis obtusa. The sequence continues at coordinate 782,385 of BSBK01004817.1, forward strand.
ATCTCCACAAGACTCAGGTGGGTATTGCCTACAATGACTTACTATGCTTTAAGTAAACATTCAAATGGTGGATTAAATCTTCACTGTCATGCCATTATCTCTTCAAATTACTTCAATAAGACATTATTACTCTGCAGCCAGCCCAAATTATCCTAATACAGAGTACTATAAAAGAAATTATAATTGTAATGGAATGAAACAGTGGCATAAGGACATTCATCCTTCTTCTTTTTTTGAGTTCAACTCAAGGAAGGATAACCTCTTAATTCTTTCTTTAAGGAATTACTAAACATGAACTGTACCACTAAGACACAGCCCTATCAAAGTATAAACACAATTCTTGAAAATAAAAGTATTGGTAATGAAATGAATTTTGATTCTTCTAAGGATTGCAAAAGGTAAATTTTACGAAAAACATACTTCAAACTAGTGCCTAAATCCAAAGGGCAAGAGAGTCCTAAATGCAAATCCATAAGTCTACTTAAAGAAATATGATAGTATGCCTTACATACAATCTGCAATCTGCATAGGATGCCTTACAAACTATTCTATCAATCTAATATTATTACTATCAATATCCCTACAGATATATTTACTCCCTGAAATTGATGGCAAGGATTTTAATTCTCCCCTTGAGAGAAACTCATAATCAATTACAGAAGTTGCTTAACAACTAGTATATTTTAAATGCCTTACACATAAAACATACAAGAGTAAATGTAAAAATAGAGAGACAATAACAACAAGAGATAGAAATTGCAGTATATTTATATTAAAGAAGACTTGAAATTTACATAAGAAAACTCATGCTCAGAAATTTAGACACAAAGTTCAGAAGTCCGTTATGTAGCAATTGTACTTGGTTTTTCTATTATCTCTTATCCCCCTCAAAAATAAGATTACAACTCTATTTATATCCCGTTCAACCATCTTCGAATTCCCTTATTAATGGGAATGCAACAAGCTTTAGATGGTTGAAACCCTAACCCTAAAGAGCATAAAAGACAAAACATAAAAGACAAGATACAATAAGCCCTTAGGTGGTGAAAAGACAAAATTATCTTGGTTTGTTCTACACCATGGATCACTGATTACTGACACCTTTGTCTGCAAGTATTCATGATAGCTTCTTAGGTTTTAATGAGATATAGTGACCACCATTTCAACCTAACCTACACCATTCTTTAATGATAGCTTATCATCCTTGTGCTCTGAGACCAAGTGTCAGGTCCTTTAGGTGTCCTTTCTATTCATCATCCAAGATATCAAAGTCAATTGCAGTGGATTTTATCTTCTTGGGCTTTGTAAGCTCATCCCATGCAACGACCTCTTCCTTTGTCGACCATTAATAATTCTGAGTATGTTATAGTTGTGCCTTCTGTCGCTCCCTTCTAGCATCTATTATTGCTTTGACATTTGTTACAAATTTGGTAAGCTCAAACTCTGCCTTTATAGCTTCATCCAGAGTTTTATTGAATCTCTCCACATCTACTTCATTACTTTCATCTAAACATGCCTCTTTTCTAGGCAATATGAGATCAAAGTCTGATATCCACTAATCAAGGCTCTTTATGGCTCCATCTCCATCCTTAACCGAATGGATAAACTTGTTGGAATCGGTATTGAACATGGCTATCTTAGCCTCAATTTGATTTTCCTTGCCCTTAAAAAGTGGCAATATGGCCTTAACCCTATTTATTTCTTCTCCCACTTGTAGAAAAACTTCTGGAATATCATTTCTTAAAGATTGAACAACCGCCAATCTTTCAAAGAGTGGTTCCCTGATAGACCAAGCTGTATAGTAATTATTAAAAATTGAGACATAACCATTTACCTCTACTTGCAACTCAGGCAACCTATTATAAGCATTAAAAACTAAATTAGGTTTATCTTTCAGCATGTCAATTCTGTGCTGCAAGATCTTTAATAAGGCTTGTAAAATAGCCTCATTTTTTTCCACATTTATTTTCTCTAACTCTACAACAACTTCCTCTTCTGTCATTCCTTTAGCCTCAGATAATGTAGGTTGCTCAGGAGGTGTAGGAGCTACTACAGGAGTGTTTATTAGTTATTGCTATAAGTCTTCCATAGACTTCTCCAATGCCCTCTCTTTCATTATCTGGATATCTCTATCCTTCAACAGTGTACTTTAGTCCTCTAAAAGGGAGCCATACCTTTCTGATAGCTGCTTTGTCTTATCCTCATTTAATCTAGAAAAATGGGTTAACACTTGAGAAATCTCAAGCTCCCCTATGTTGTGGATGGACCACACAATCTTATCTCCATCCATCTACTCCTTCACATTCAAAATTGAAGGCTTTTTATCCTTAGGATAAAAACTCCACAAAGCTAATGCTTGATTTTTTGGGCTGTACCCAAATCCTCTAATGATATCCCCCACTTGGGTTTCCGAAGACAAAGTTATGTCTTCTTGTCTTTTGATTTGATCAATAATGAAGTTTGAATATAGGTTCCACCCAGGCACAAGTAGCATATTTCTCTTTTTCACTAGTTGTCTAGCCTCATCTGGGGTGAGTTTTTCAGCTATAGGGTCATATTCTCTTAATTGTTGCACTGCCTCCTCTGGCACTTGACTGTCTTCAGTGATTTCCAAACTAGATGCAACCTATTGTTGTTTGTGCCAAATCAAGAAGCTCTTGAATTCCTCCGACTCTATGAAACTGTCATCCTTCAAGAAGGCATCTTGTTCAATCATTCTCTCATCTTGGCATAGAGCCAAGGGCAACTCAACATTTTCTGTTTCAAGCTTTTGATTCCTCTTCTCTTCCCTTATTTTCTTTCTTAATTGGTGATCATGGACACTGGTTCTAGGGAATAGGGCTCCTATTTTATCCTTTTTCTTCACCCGAGAAGATTCACCAACCAACAATTTCTGCTTCTTTACACGTGGCTCACTTGTATCTTGAGAGCTATGGAGCTCTATTATGTCAACAATAATTTCCCCAACCTGATGCCTTTCAACCATTATCTATTCCAGGGGAGGGATGCTATGCATAGAATAGCCACCATCACTATCCTCATGACACTCAGATTCAGAATGGACATCCCCTTTTTGGTCAGTCTCATCAATTTGATCTTCAAAATCTCTCATCAAGGTGTTAAATTGAGACATCATTTGTTCAAGCCTTTGAATATAAGGCATTTCAGGGAAGAAACCACTAAATGCTAATCCTTTTTATCTCACTCACTTCTCCACAACATGCAATTCATGTATTTGATCAACTCTTCTTGTCACCTCTTCATCTTCTATTATATTTCTCAATACATCCTCTTTAGGGTACTCCTCATGTCTTTTATTGAATGGAATGCTGGGCATGTAATATTTCCTGGCAGCAACCATGAATCCTTCTGTATCCACATACCTATGTGAGGCAGCATGCATCCTAAATTGCCCCAGCCACTCATCAACTTTGCTAAAAGCATTCTTGCCTATTGTGATACTATGCACTCTAAAGTGCCTAGCAGTAAAGGTTTCCTTCCTGTGTGAAGCCAGATGCTCCTTCTCAGTCAACATGAGCTACCAAATGAATTCCAAAAATTCCACCCTTAGTGGAACAAAGAATGGTAGTATGTGGGGAGGCTGAGGGCATCCATATACTCTGATCATAGTATACCCCTTTTCATAGTATATATCTCCCCAATTATGTCCCTTATTCCATTTATCAACAAACTGTTTAGGCCTCACCAGTTGCAAAAATTTGGTAGACAACCTAGAAATATCAAACCCTAAGTTGAGAAGGATAGGCCGAACCATCCAATTCTCAAACACACAAAAATCACTCCTCATGGAAGAAGGACTCCAACCCCTTATCTAGTATTGCATCGGGTTTGGTTGCCCTTGATACATCATATGTGGCTCAAGTTTATCCATGTTCATGATGTTATAATTGAAATACAAAATAAGATGCATTAGTAGAGAATAATGCATAAATCTCACTGTAGAACCAGAACCAGACACGTGGCTCTTCACAGCTAGTAAACCCTCGTGAATTCTTTCTATTATAAAACCTATATAGTCATATCCCCTTGCCACATGAAGACTTCAGGAATCCAAAACCATCATTAGCAAGTCCGTGGTGATTCCCTCCCCACCATCTATCCCTAGAACTTTGCATAATCTGTATGTAATATATTTCATGTAGAATTTGAGATCCTTATAGAAAAAAGGGGCCGCTGACCCAACAATTGGCGTGATGTAATTTTTGTTTTCTTGTGGCACATGGGCTTGAATTTCTTTTGCCACCACATCAGCCTCCCTAGTATACCTATTGGCCAAGGCCTGTAAATTGATTTCAGTAGCCATAGGGACTTAGATATTGAAAGCCCTTATAAATGAACTATGATCAAGAGTGACCAAAGGAGAACCATCAACTTTCCTAATTGTTCTAGATAGAGGGTCATAGCTATGGGATAATACAATTAAGACATCTACATCCAAGAAGACCTCAGGAACTATCAATTTTCCTAATCTAGACATCCAAGGGTTTGAGACAGGGACTGGACTCTCAGCATTCTTATAAAAGTATTTAAATAGGTACATTCCAGTGACATCTAGTGTCCTAGAATCTCTACAATAAGCAAGCTCATCTACGAAACATTCATCACTAACCTTTTTGTTCTGTGATGAGCCCGGTAGCAGAGCGATGAATTTGTCTAAAAAACTCTCCTTAACTTTCTCTTTTCCTCCTTTGCCGGTAGAGGCCCCACTGACTGATGGTTTACTCATTTTGTCTGCAATTTGAAATTCTTCTACAAATTTTAGACATTCTGAACTTTGTAATTGCTTTGAGAAATTTTATCGCTATGGTCTTCTGAATGCTTGGTAATTTGACATGAATAGAGTACAATCATACTTATTCAACTAAATTAAATGCAAAAATCCATTAGAGATCAAAAAGCTGAACAGTATGTCACTTTCACCATTACTTGGCATGCTTAGGACTTCAATTCACTAGTCGTGGTCGAGAAAATGACAGGTAATCAAATTTTAACTTCTGGCGATCTAGCGACTACAACATGTTCTCATAATCGCTAAAATATTTGGCACCTTTTCAATAGTTATGGAGGTCTGGCGACTATAGAAAATTATAATAGCTTTCATTTTATCATGAGAGCTAGCAACCAAGGTGGAAAATCATAGTCGCTGAAAGATTTAAGACCTTATGAGCTTATCTGGAGATTGAGCAACCAAGTTCACTTATATTTTCATCCTGATATTTAGCAACTATAGTCATTATTTCAGTCGTTGCAAAAATATTTTCTTTTGAATTCATCTCGAGACCTAGCGACAAAGAGCCATCAAGAGATCTGGCAAAAATAGTGTATCTCTTAGTCGCTGAAGCCGGTTGAATTTTCAAACTTCTTCTTGAGACCTTTTGACTTAACTATTTGTAGATTTAGTGACTGAAGACATGAAAACCTCAATTTATCTCTTCTGGAGATCTAGCGACTATAATCAAGCCCACCTTCCTATTTATATTTTTCATTTTAATCAACCAATCATGAAGAGACATGTCACAAAATCTGGCAAACAGAAACTCATATTTTCTTTAATCTTTTGACTTCAGTCAACACTTAACTCTAGATTATCTGGAGATCACCCAACTGAAGATAATTTGATAATCGCTGAACAAAACTCTTAACTTGAGTTTGATCCAGAGACTGAACGACTATGCAAATCTCAAAGTCACTGAACCATTCCTTAACCCTTGGCTTAATTCTGAGATTACGTGACCACCGCTTGATCAAGTTTAAATCAACTGTCAAAAACTTCTTTGAAAACTCCCTTCTTAACTTATCCTTATCTGGCGTCCTCGCGATTGAAGACTTCTCTTTATCACCCAATATTTCTCTTGACCACAGTTAAGACTGGAGATTGCCCGAACACCCTTACTCTCTAAGTCGCTAGAAAAATCACTTAACCTTAGTCAGGTAATGAGAATAAACATCAACCGCTGATTAGAACTTGATCCAATGGTCCTCACTAAGTTGCTGCAACTTTTGTAATTTAACCGCTTCATTGGGAGACTCAGAGACAACCGTGTTGCTGAATCGTTGACTGCCAGAGACATAACCACCAAGATGATGAGAATGCAAGACTATTGAAATTGCTAAGTCATAGGACAAAATAAGTAACCACTGACAAACCTTGAGATCTAGCGACCAATATAACAGACCGCTACTTCGCACTTGGAGATTCAGTGACCAACTCCAGATCTCAATATCGCTGAATATTATATCAAATTTTTACTTCTTTCAGAGATCACCCGACAGAAGGCATTTTTGATCTGGAGATAAAGAGACTATAGTAACCCTGCAAATATTTATCATAGTAGTCGCTAGATCTCACAACAATGATTCAAAAACTTGGCAACTAAAGGAGACCGCTAGGTCATTTGAAGAGAGAATATTCCCTCAACCTATGGAGATTGTGCAACAAAGGGTTTTTAGGTAATCTCTAAATAACAAGGAATATGCCAATTTTCTTGGGAGATTAAGCGACTAACTAGGGATGCAAAAGCGCACATGCTTTAAAAGATCTTTTAAGTTATTTGAAAAAGGTAACGACCAAATAGACTTGGGTGAGCATTTTTAGGGGTTTTTTGATTTTCAAAGGCAATAAGACCTGAAACCTAAGGTTTTTCTCTTTAAATGAAAATTGGAATTTCTAGGGCTAGAAAAATTGGAATTTGAACCACAAAAATAGGGATAGAGATCAGGAATCAAAAATTTTGAAAGATAAAACACTGAACTGGAAAGACTACCAACAGTGGCTCTATCTGAAGATGTTTAAATGATATTTTAAGCAAGAACCACAGATCTCTGGGAAAGCAGACCAAAAAAATGCCTACCCTAAAACAGGAAGAAAAACACACAACTGAAAGGAAACAAAACTATACAAATTTACAAGAAACTTACATGTGCATAAGGACCAGAATTTTCAGTTGAAAAGGGGCTTTAAGAATTGCCCATGCACTGGCAATTCAAAGACTTCTCCATCCATATCTTTTATCAAGTAAGAATCTTTCCCAAAACCTTCATGAATTATATAGGGGCCAAGCCATAGTGATTCAAACTTCTTATGATTTCCCTTATCCTCTGCTCTCACATTCCATTGAAGCACTAGGTCATCTATTTTGAATTTTCTGGTAGTGGCTCTCTTGTCAAAGAGGTACTTCATTTTTTGTTGTAACTTGATATTACTCTTTTGAATTTCTCTTCTTATTTCATCTAATTCAATTAACTACATGATTCTATCTTGCATTGGCTCTGATATATCCAATTCCTCATCTTGAATAAACTTATAAGCATGAAGCAAATTATTTATGGGTAACCTTAATTGTAAACCATAGACAAGTTCAAATGGAGACTTCCCGTTAGCTTTCTTTACTGTAATCCTATCTGCCCATAGGGAAAGCTTCAACTTTGAGTGCCAAGCTCTCTTATTTTTCTCTAATGTTTTCTTCAGAATTGTCAAAATGCTTTTGTTATTAGATTCAGCCTGCTGATTTACGTGAGGGTGATAGGGAGATGAATAAGATGTCATGATTCCATTGTCTTTACAAAAGTCCTTGAATTCATCTAACCTAAAACACATTGCGTTATCAGTGATCAACTTCATGGGGACACCAAATCTGGTAAAAATATTGTCTAGTAATAAATTAATCACTATTTTACTTGTTGCCTTTTTTGTGGGAATAGCTTCCATCCATTTTGTGAAATAGTCAGTTGCAACAAGTATCCAACTGTGTCCCCCACTTGATTTCTCAGCAAACTCACCTATGAAATCCATTCCCCACATTGTAAATGGTGCTTCTGCAACTATTGGATTTAACAACAATGCTCCTGAATATTTCAACTTAGAAGCAAACTTCTGACAGTCCTCACATTTTTTTAACAAATTGGAAAGAGTCTTTTGATTGTCAGTCATATGCTCTAGACATCTGGCATTCTTAATGAAATAAACAATATCAGCATACCATGGTTGCATTTCAATACTTGTTATTATCATGTCTGATGTTCCTTCATTATTAATCTAGACCAAATCCATGTTCTTTTCAGTCATTAGTTTTTCCAGACCTAACCCTCTTACTAACTTGGTGATATGGATTTCTAAGTTGAATTCCTAGATCCTAGTAATCCATTTGCATCTCTTACCAGTAACTTCAGACTGTGTGAGAACTGTGTGCTAAAATGTTGTCACACTTCTATGAGTCATTATATCTAAGATTGCTCAAGAATGAGGTCTCAAATGGCAACTCATAGCTCTCTATTCATGGAGTGCAAGGGTTTATAATGGAGGCCCTCATATTAGACCTAGTTTGTGCCCATGCAAGTACACCATAAAATGAGAGATTCAAAGAGGAAAAGCAAGAATTATAGTCTCCATGATCATCAAGTATGCATGCAAATGAAAATGGAAGCTATTCTATATGATAACAATGCATGAAAGCAAACTAATCTATGAAAGGAAATACTTATGCAAGATTATTCTATGAAATGAAATATGAATCTAATCTAATATGAAAATGCAATATTAATCTAAATGGATTGCCATGGAAGCATGAGAGAAGAAGACAAGAAAAGAGAAGTTGCAATATCCAAGCTCAAGTGCTCAAAAATCTTCTCCAAAGTTGCTCTCCAAACCTGTAGCATAACAATACAAAAATTTTCTATATCTAAATGAGAAGGAGAGGGCTCCTTATAAAGGGAAGCAGACGGTCAAGATTAAGAGGCAAAAAGAAATGAGCAATGGTGGAGATTAAATCTTGGTTGATCCATGTGCTCAGATTCTTTAAGAGGCAAAAAGATGAAAAAGGCCCACCACTTAAAAATATGTGCATTCAAAGTGGAGAGAAAAAGGGATTTTTATTTATTTTATTTTCTCTTTCAACACAAAGAGAGATTTAAGTGGGGATTTTATTAAAAGAGGAATTTTATTTTAATAAGATGATTTTATTTAATTAAAAGGGAAGTTTTCTTTTAATTAAATGAGGCTTAGGATAAAATGATCAAACCTTAGAAATTATTGAAATAATTAAATTAATTACGATTTGATCAAGGAAATTGATTTAAATTAAAAATATTGCAAAGTATTGATTCAGGAAATTGATAAATTGATGAATGGGGGCCAAAAGTCTAGGCGACCATTTTAGGGTGCATACATTTTCCCCTCTTTGGGTAATGTGTGATCGATTTGGGAACACATGTAGTCAAAGAATGAAGTTGAAATGTGAGATCAATTTCGGATCACAAAACAACCTAGACGTGTGATCGACGGACGGGAACACATCAGGACAAAGATAAGTTGATTGAAAAAGACAAGGTCAACAACCCTGTAAATAGGTAATTGTCAAGTCTCAAGCAAGGTTTCCCCAAGTGAAGCAATTGATAGGATTGATTTAGCTGAATCAAGGATTGAAGTTTGATAGGTACTACCCCCTCGTGATCCAAATTGAAATGAGATAGAGGAGAAATAGTAAATTGATAAATTTGATCAAATTGAACTAAAAATAAGGTTCTTGATGTAAGATGAAAGATATAAGTATCACAGAACCAAGGTAGATCATTAAGCATGAAAGATTATGCCCCAAGGTTGAATTAGAAGAAAAGAAGTGGGGTGAAAGTGAATGGAAGATTGAAGTTTGGGAGAGGTGAAAATAAATGGAGAGAGGAAAGAGAATTTGCCTCAAGAAAGAGGATGCTTCAAAATCAATCAATTGTTTAAGATAGAAAATTTTGATTGAGGTCACGAAAGAAGATAAGGAAATGAAGATCAAAACGTGACCACAGTTGATTAAAAGTCCAAAAGAAAGATGAAGGAAACCCTCTCAAACTCCTAATGCAGCCTAAAAATGCAAATTAACATGAAGTCTAACAATGCAAGCTACATGAAAATGCAAAGGTGTACTTGCAATAGAGCAACTGTAACATAGGACTTTGTGTTCATCATTCATTAGAGAATGTTAAGGAACTTATTTTCATCATTGGGCCATTATTAACGAACATCAAAAAATCACACAATCATCACTAGTCACAAGCACAACTATGAAGATATGAATGTGATTGATATCGGTTTGGAATGTGGAAAGATTCTAACATAAGCATCAAAGAAATAAAGCTCAAGATGACTTCAATGTTAGCTTACCCAATTTAATATAGAAAAACCATGCTCGCATTAAGGCATAGATGTCGGGATGACCATAAGAATGATTGTGCAAAAGCAATCAAGGATAATGTCTCAAATCTCCTAAGCATTTCAAGGGAACAACAAGAGACACTCTAGAGTTTCAAGACCACGCCCACAAGCAGAAAGTAAAATAAAAACATGCCCCATGCCCCAAGTCCTCTAGCTATGCATCCTGGAGAAACTTATTAGACAAGGACACTAAAAAATAATCAATAACAGTCAGCACACAAAGAAAAGATCATGACATAGCTCAAGTATTAAGTGTTGTGTTTAAAAATTTAAGTGTGTTAACTGATACTGAGTTTCAAGGATAAGGATCAAATGCTTGCAAGCAGGTAAGATTGTACATGGGAATAATAACTTGTAAGACTTAGGAATTGTGTACCCATGAGGAGAAACAAACAACACACCAGCTCCTGAACCATTTTCCATAAAAGATCCATCAAAGAACATCTTCCATGTTCTTGCAGTCATATACATGAGATGCTTATCTGGGAAGTCAACTTGAATAGGTACACTATCTTGAATTGGGAAATCATCCAATTGATCTGATATAGCTTGTCCTTTTATAGCTTTTCATTCAATGTACTCTATGTCAAACTCAAAAAGGATCATCATCCATTTAGCAAGTCTACCCATGAGGGCAGCCTTACCTAGTAAATACTTGAGTAGATCTATTTTTGCTATGAGGTGTATTGTGTGCATAAGAATGTAATGTCACAACTTTTGGGTAGCAAACATAAATGCAAGGCAAGCTTTCTCAATGCTGGTGTAGTTAACCTCATATGAAACAAGAGTATGACTAATGTAGTATATTGCTCTTTCTTTCCCATTGTCATCAAGTTGAGCTAGTAATGCCCCCAAGAAAGATTATGTCACTGAAACATATAGAATAAGTGGTTTCCATGGGATAGGAGGCATTAAAATAGGATGATTTCCCAAGTGCTTCTTGATTTGATCTATGCTCTTTTGACAATCCTCATTCCAAACACATTTGACTCCTTTGTGTAAGTTCTTGTTAAAAGGTTGAGCTCTATCTGCCAACTGTGAAATGAACCTCCTTATGGATTGAAGACATCCTTGAAGACTCCTCATTTGACTAATGTTTTTAGGAGGTGGCATATCCATGATTTCTTGGAACTTTTCAGGGTCTACCTCTATTCCTTTTGGTGAAATGATGAATTCTATTAGTTTTCCAGAGGTGACACCAAATGCACACTTCTTAGGATTTAACCTTAATTGAAATTGTTCCATGTGATCTAGAATGACTTCTAAATCATCTAAGTGTGTGTCTCTTTTCTTAGATTTGGCTAAGGTGTCATCCACATAATCGTCCATATTTTTATGAATCATGTCATGAAAAATGGTTGTCATAGCTCATTGATAGGTGGCTCCTGCATTTTTTAATCCAAAAGGCATAATGTTCCAACAATAGGTACCCCATGCGCAATTGAATGTAGTCTTTTCTCGATCTTCAGGAGCTATCTTAATCTGATTGTATCCAAAGAAGCCATCCATCAAGGAATAAATTTCATAGCCTGCAGTCATGTCCACTATCATGTCTATATTGGGGAGTGGAAAATCATCCTTTGGGCATGCTCTATTGAGATCTCTAAAGTCTATGCAAATTCAAATGGATTTATCATGTTTGGAAATTGGTACAATGTTTGATATCCATTCAGCATAGTCAATAGCTCTTATGAATCCTACACCAAGGAGTTTCTCTAATTCTGCTTTAACTAAAAGAGCTATGTGAGGATGCATTTTTCTCAATTTTTGTTTAACTGGTTTTACACTTGGAGCTATGGACAAGTGATGCATGATAAGATTAGTGTCCAACCTTGGCATATCTGAGTAAGTCCAAGCAAAATTGATCTTCTTTTTTTGTAAGAACTTTGTGTAGGCTTCTTTTTCTTGTGATGACAAAGACTGAGCCAAATGTACTATCTGTGGGGACTCATCTGTACCCAAAATGACTACTTTTGTTGGCTCAACAAGAACTGAAGATCTATCCTAAAAGTAGCTAGGGAGATGATCAAGTACCTCATCCTTAGGTGCCTCAGAGAGGTTTTCACCCTTGGATACGTCATTTATTTTTACTCTTTTTAGTTATGACACTGCCACACAATGGTTTTCACCATCAAAACTCTTATTCTTTTTTTCTTTTCTTTTTATCTTGTGACTAAGGTACTTGATGTCCGACTCTGTCATGCTGGTAGCTGGTTCACTAGTGGAAGAGACTACGGGCTCAATGGCATTCAAGTAACAGGATATCTCATAGTCATTTTGGAACATTAAGAGCTCAGGTTCTTGATAGCATTGGGACCAATCAATGAGGTTAGGATGAGCAAGAGGTAAGTCAATGGCTGGTTCAAGGTTATGGATATGAATGATATCATCTCTGGTGACTGAAGAGTCAGATTCCATCAAGTATCCTTCTAAGCTACCCAAATCAGGATTCATCCTAACAAGCAAAGAATCATCCACTAAGGCAATGTGTGGGTTCAAATCCTCTAATCCGACATGTGACTCGTCAGCTACCTTGGGTTGAGAACTATAAGTATGGATGACATCAAAATCCCTATCAACTATAGAAGGATCTGAGAGAGAGTCCCATTCATACTCATGTGAATCTATTTTTGAATCCCAACTAGGATGTTTACACCATGAAGGTTTGGGACATCTTGATGTGGAAGCTCTAATATCATCAAGGGTAACATCTCTCTCCATCAAATGAACAATATTCTTGCGTTGACGTTCTTTGATGGGATCTTCCACATATGGTTCATCTTGTTCTAATGTTGTAAATGTCGCATGAGCAACTAGATTAGTTGAATCTCCCCAAAGGAGATTGGTGGAAGGGACCCAATCTTCACACATATCTTGCTGGTTTGTCAAATTAGGCATGTATTTTGGTTCATCTTCACTATCTGACTCATCAAGGATAGGAGTAGTGCTCTTGTTATTATTTGTGAATCCTAGGCCAACCATCTTCTTAGACCTACATCCAAAAAGAGCATGATTAAGAGGTTTGGCTCTAGCATCCAATCTGTGACTAAGAGAGCCATGTCCAAGATAGCCCATCTTCTTGACAAAGGTATACCCTCTTCCATAAACCTTAGGAGAGGGAGAGAAGTTCTCATTATGCATGTATTTATCTTCTCTATAAATCCAGTCTTTAACAACCACCTCTTCTTTCTCATCTTGAATAGGAACTGAGGACTCCACAAATGTTCCAAATAAAGTCATAGTTGAAGAGGAAGGTCTCACTTCCTGTGAAGGCTTGCCATAAGACCTAGGTGAAACTGGCAATTTTGTAAAAGAGTTAAGTTGATACCCCCCTACACCAAGGTCTACCAACTTGAACTTGTCTTTGCATTCTATTAAGATTGCATTGAAATCTTCCACTTCTCTATTGAGGGAAACATGAGTGCTTACTGAAATTGAGTTGATAGATAAAGTGTTATCCCCAGGTATACAAATTTATACTCCATTGTAGGGGAACTTAATGCACTGATTGTAGGTAGATGGCACTGCTTTCATATCATGAATCCAAGGCCTACCAAGTAAGATATTGTATGCCATAGGACCAACATCAACAATTTGAAACAAAATATCCTTCTCAACAGGGCCAATCCTAACAGAAAGGACAACCAACCCTTTGGAACTTCTTTCTACCTCATCACAGGCTTTGATAGTGATCTTCTTTCTAGTATCTATGACTTGTTCAGAATAACCCAATATCTTCAAAAGACTCAAGGAACAAATATTAAGCCCAACACCCCCATCTATCAACACACACCTGACATAGGTTTTTTGGATCATAACTTCAATATGAAGGGCGAGATTGTGTGGGTGGCTCAAAGATTTATCATCATCCTCTAAGAAAGTAAGGTAATGAGGGCTAGCAATATGATTAACCATGTTTTGGAATTGATCAACATCTAAGTTGTTAGGGACATTTGCTGCATGCAAGGCATCCTTAAGGACTTGCTTATGTCTCAAGGACAACTCTAAGAGCTCAAAGATCAAAATCTGAGTTGGGGTTCTCTGCAACTGATCGACAAGATTATAACTCAATTTAGGATTCACAACTTGTTTTGAGGTGACATTCTTGGATGCCACTTGCTTTGGTTTATTTGATTGACTTGAGTTGGGTCCCCTAATGACAATGGGACCTTGACTTCATGTGACAACATTAAGAGCTTGAGATGACATTCTAGAGTTGGGACCCCTTAGCACCATAACGGGTTCTTCATCAAAGATAGGAGGAGAGTCCATGTCTAGATCATAACCATAGGGATCTTTATTTCTCATCATGTTGACATTTTCTTCTACAACTTTAAGCATGTTGACAACATTCTCCGTAGCTGTGTAAGTGTAATTGATCTCAGCCTTGCCATTCTTAGGTTTAGAGGTTTCCCCCTTCTCATACTTGGGCAAAGGCTCTTTGAATGCCTTATGATCAACATTGGTGTTCAACCCATCTATTTGAAGTTTTCCATTCTTAATGAGATCTTGGATGATACGCTTAAGTTTCCAATAGTTTTCAATATTATGTCCAATGCCATTATGAAATTTGCAAAATGCTTTCTCATCCCACCAATGTGGCTTAACATCAGGTATATGATGCTTTGTGGGATCTTGAGGATGTGCAAGGTTGTTGGCAATGAGTGTTTTGAAGAAATCCTCATAGGAATCACCAAGTTTTGCAAACTGACAGCTCTCTTTCTTGGGCTTATCTTGATATCTTGGATTGTACTCTTGTTGGTTAGATGAATTGAGCTTCATATCTTGAACAACACTAGACAAGTGAAGAACAACTTGATGCTTAGGTTGAGAAGAGTCCACAACTCCATCATTGACCATTTGTTTGTTCCTATTCCAATGTGAGTTTTTCCCTTTGTCCTTGTTAGAGTTGTTATTTTGACCATTGTTGTTGTTTTTGTTGTTGGCCAAAATTCCTTGTTCTTTCAAAACATCCTCAATCCTACATGCGGTTTCAATCATGGTATCAAAGGAATCAAAGACCATCTTCCTAACTTCATATCTCATCTTAGGAACCAAGTTGCTAATAAGGATGTCAATCTTCTCATCTTCAGGAATGGTCCTAGAGTAGCGAGAGCATTGTTGTCTCCACCTTTGCAAGAAAGTGACAAAGGATTCCCCTTGATTTTTCCTTAAATTGCATAAGTCCAACATAGTGATAGATCTTGAAAGGTTGTATGCAAAGTGTTGAACAAATCTATGGAAAAGCTCTTTGAAAATCTTGACGGGGGGAGTTATGTTGGTAAACCATTCCATTGCTTGACCTTTAAGACTCCTTGGGAACAATCTCATAAGGTAGGAGTCATCTTGATGGAACTCAAAAATCATAATATAGAACTGATGCACATGACCATGTGGATCTCCATTACCATCATACTTGTCATATTGAGGGATTTCAACCTTTCTAGGAAAATCTTTCATGCTCACACTCTTGTCAAAAGGATTGGGAAAAATTGAGTCAAGATTGAATGAGCTCTTGGGTGCCAACATCTTTTCCATCATATTATGAAGTTGGTTAATCTTTTCTTCCTGAGATGGACCTTGCTTCTTGATCTTTCTGTCCACATCAAAGTTGTAGGGGACTCTAGCACCCTTGTTGATCAAATTCTCTAGGAACTTATCTTTCTTTAGCTCCACATACCTCTCCACATACTACTGGAATAGTGGTTCTTGTTGCATTTTCATGAAATCTTGAGAGTCAAGGTCAAAACTTGAACTACCACCACCATATTGTGAACCATGGTGAGCATGTTGAGAAGGTTGCCTTAAGCTCCTAGGAGGTGTTTTTTTGTTAATATGATTTAGAACAACAGAGAGGGGGGGTGAATCAGTTGTTCTCAGGTCCTGATGTATAAGACAAACTTAAAAACTTTTCTTTAAATTAGATCCAATAACCAAAACAAACTCGGTCATCACTGATTCAATAATAGAAACATATAACAATGCAGTCCACTACCCAGCTGTAACTTAACTTGTAAAACACAGAAATGTTCAAACCAAAACATTCACACAAGTATTAACACTAGGATTTATAGTGGAAACCCAATGTGGGAAAAACCATTTTGTAACATGCTACTATTATTTTCACTCTTCTGAAGTGAGCTCGGTTAAAAGCCAACCCTGTCAAAGGTTACAATACACACTGTCAGGTGTGACCCGGTTAAAGGATTTCAATCACCCTGTTAAAAGTGAGCCTTGTTATAGGACTTACATACACTCCATTAGAATGCAACCTTGTTCAAAGGATTTAACATATGACTGTTAGGTCAACCTCTATTAAAAGGATTTTGACTATTACAATGGTTAGAAAGTAGTAGCAATATTTATTTGAAAAATATACAACTCACTTTGCAAATATCAGATCTGATTCCATACACTAATGCTAGTTTAATGACTTTGAAACTTTTCCATCTCCATCTCTAATCTGCTCGGAACTTTTCTTCAAGCAACCACCACAATTCTCCTTCAGCCTTTTCTGCTTATACAGTCAATAAAACTTTACTGATCTTCCAACATTCTTTTTTTAACCCATGCACACACATATCCAATGCTCAGGTTCCCTTAATACTTTCCTCAATTAGGTTAACTCATCTTATGCCGCTCAATCTCATTTGTAGATCTTAGGGTTAGGTCAGATTCATTGAATCTACTCGCTTCATGTTCTTCGGCTCCTTTTCTAGAATCATCTCAAATCTCTTAAAGATTTACAATAAAATATTTTACAGTGCATTTAATGCTTTCAAACAATCAATAAATAAAGTCAACACATTTTATATAATCCAAGAATTCAACAATGTTGGCTCCAAAACTAAATTCTCTTCAAATATAAAAATGCTGATGCTCGGTCAATACTGTGATCAACTACTCGGTCTTCATGTAGAAATCTCGGTCATTACTAAAAATGTTTCCTTGGCTTATACTATCTTCCTCGGTAATTAACTGTTGTTCAGTCGATGCTAGAATTTTTCTCAGCATACACTGACTCAGTCGACACTAACATTACTCAACTTAAACATGATTTCTCCATTTTTGCTCAGTCAAGCCTACCAGTTTAGTCTTCAGTCTTACTAAGATAAACAATACATTGTCTCATCATTGTACAACATATTCAAGTACACTTTGTAGTATCAAGATAACTCAACCTTTCCCTAGGTGCTATTGTTACCAACCTTGCACATCCCCTTGGCAACACTCAAATAGATATAGTACTTTCCTAAATAGCAACAATCTTACCAATTAAGGTTTGACATCAATGACAATACAACAATTGTTTCAATTGTAGTTTCCAACAATCTCTCTCTTTGGCATTGATGGCAACACCATATGATATCACCTGAATAACACATGGATTACCAACCAATCCAAAAACTTATCTATTCATTAGAGAATTATTTATAATATCCTTAGCTTCATTCTGATTCAGAATCCTATAAGCCTCACTTCTGTGACCATTAGAAGTATTCAGATCTCCCTCTATCCTGATCCTTCATTTCAGTTCATCACCCTTACCTTTCACTATCATGTGTTATCATATCAGTTCATCTCCCTCTTTGACAAAAATGCCAAAGTAGCAAATAAAACATACATCCATCAGATGTAGATAATATTTGTGCAGCTCATTGTTTCTCCCTCTGTCATCTTGCTTATGACTGATTCCTTGTCTTTTCTCCTTTTCACAACTCTAGGCCAGCCCTAAAGTGTGACAATCTTCTGCATCAATTTGTCAAATATTCTGCTGTAGCATATTTGATGTAGTGCTCCTAGCTTGACTAGGCAGCCTCAGTTAGGGGAAGGACCCCTAATTGACTTCTCAAATACTCATGAGCTTCTTTGGGTAAAGCTTTAGTGAATATGTCTACTAATTGTTCTTTTGTATTCACATATTCCATTCGGACTTCTTTATCTTGTAATAATTCTCTCAAGTAGTGATACTTGATTGCTATGTGCTTGGTCTTAGTGTGCATCACTGGATTCTTAGAAATATTGATAGCACTTGTGTTGTCATAGAAAATAACAATAGGTTCAGTGATTTCTTCTTTCATGCCTATCAACAATTATTTTATCCATACCAAATTTGAACAGTTTACTGCAGCAACAACATACTCGGCCTCGACAGTAGATTGGGAAATGCAATTTTGTTTCTTGCTCATCTAGGAGACTAATCTCTGTCCAAGAAAGAAATCTCCACCACTAGTACTCTTTATGTCATCTACATTTCCTGCCCAATCAACATCTATATAAACTTTGAGTTCAAATTTGTCATCCTTCTTATAATATAAACCATAGTCAGTAGTTCCTTTCAAGTATCTCATAATTCTTTTCATAGTCATCATGTGTGTTTCCTTAGGATTGGCAGAGAATCTTGCCACAATCCCAACAACTAGTGCAATATTTGGTCTACTATGTACAACATACTGCAATTTTCCAATCATGGATCTGTACAAAGTCTGATTCACTTCTGCAGCATCATCATTCTTAGATAACTTTTGTCCAGTAACCATAGGAGTACTCACTGGTTTAGCATCTTCCATCCCAAAAGTTTTTAGTATTTCATTAACATACTTAGATTGTGTAATATACTTGTAAACCAACAAAGAATTTGATCTCACCAAACATGCTCATTTCAAATTCAGTTTGCATTTCATTTGAAAATCTTTTACACAATGCATCTTGTCCACCAAAAATAATGTCATCCACAATTTTTTTTGCCAACAGGGTACCTTTACCTTCTTCATCTTTCATGTACAGATTGCTTGTGTCATTTGTTCTTGAAAATCCAATCTATATCAAGTAGTTGTGTAACCTCTCATACCATGCTCTGGGAGCTTGTTTCAATCCATATAGTGCTTTGTTCAGTTTGCACACCATGTGTCTTCTGTTTGGATCAATAAAACCTTCTGGCTATTCTATGTAAACTTCTTCTTCTAGTATACCATTCAAAAATGCAAACTTGATATCCATTTGATATACCTTGAAATCTTTATAAGCAACATATGCAATCAGAGTTCTTACTCCTTCCAATCTAGCTACAGGGGAAAATGTCTCCCCATAATCTATTCCTTATTCTTGTGTGTAGCCTTTGCATACCAGCCTAGCTTTGTTCCTAGTTATTTCACCATTTTCATTCATCTTGTTCCAAAACACACACTTTGTTCCTATAACATTTTTGTTTGTGGGTCTTGGCACCAGAGTCCAAGTATCATTCTTCTCAATTTGGTCAATCTCTTCATTCATTGCTTGTATCCAGTCTTCATTTTCTAATGCCTCTCTAGTTGACTTGGGTTCAAATTCACATAGTAGGCATGTTGGATCCTTAGTCTTACTTCTAGTTTGAATTCCAATATTTTTATCTCCAATTATCTGTTCAAGCTTGTGATGTCTTCTTACATATTTTTCCAAAATAGGTTTAGCTCTTCTCTCCTCTATTTCATCAGGTTCCCCAACAAGATTATCAGATTCAACTTCTGAATGCTCGACAACCTCTTCTTGATATTCAGTAGTATTTTCTTGTAGCTCGGCATGTTCTTGTTCTCTTTTGACACTATTTTTCTGATGCTCAGCAGCATCTGTCTATCACTTGGCATTGCTTATCTGAGACTTGACATCAGGTGCAAGTCTGTTACTTGCCTCTTCTTCTTCCTCAATGTACACAAAAGATCTATAATCTTCTAGTTCTCTTTTTCTGTCAGCTTCATTTCTTTCTGCATACTCATCAATTTTGACATTCACAGTTTCCACAATTTTGTTAGTGTTAGATTTCAAACACTTATAAGCTTTACTTTTTGTGGAATATCCTAGGAATATGCCTTCATCACTCTTAGCATCAAACTTTCCATTCCTAGTGTCTTTTAATATATAACACTTACTTCCAAAGATTCTAAAGTATTTAACACTCGGTGCATGCCCATGCCATAATTCATAGGGTGTCAGATTTGTACCTTTCTTGATCTGTACCTAGTTAAGAGTGTAGACAACAGTGCTTATAGCTTCTTTCTAGTAATTCTGTGCCACATTATTTTCAATCAACAATATCCTTGCACAATCCAAGATAGATATGTTTCTTCTTTTTGCTATACCATTCTGTGGAGGTGTTCTAGGTGCAAACATCTATCTTTTAATTCCTCTATCATTGCAAAATAGATTGAATTCATTTGATGTAAATTCTCCACCTCGGTTAGATCTAAGAAATTTTAGGTTCCTACTTGTCTCCTTCTCAACCTTAGCCAAATACCACTTAAATAATTGAAATGCTTCAGATTTTTCTTTTAGAAACATTACATGCATCATCCTAGTATGATCATCAACAAATAAGATAAAGTATCTAGCACCATAGTAACTTTGTACATCCATAGGTCCATAAAGGTCAGTATGAACCAAATCTAAAATGTTTTCAGAAGTAAAAGATTTTCTCTTAAAACTTGACTTTATCATCTTTCCTAACTGACATTCCTTGCACATCACATTCTCAGGTTTCTTCAATCTAGGTAGACCTCTTACCTTTTTCTTCTTACTTATCTCTACTAGATTGTCAAAGTTAACACGACATAGCCTTTTATGCCATAACCAAATATCATCAAGTTGTGAAATTAAACATGTTTCTTCAGATAGGTCAAGATAGAACAAATTACCTCTAGTCTGATCTCCACTTCCAATTAGTTCTCTAGTAGCATCAAATATTTTAGCTTGCTTGTGATGAAATTCCACTCGATAACCAGTTTTGTTGAGATAAGCAACACTTAACAAATTATAATTAAGACCTTCAACCCAATATGCATTTTCACAAGATATCTTATCAGTTAGTTTAATCAAACCTTTTCCTCTAATAGGACATGGTGCATCATTACCAAATTTTACACTTTTACCTATGTAATGATGTAAGGTTTCAAAATTATTTTTGTCACCAGTCATGTGATGTGAACAACCACTATCAATAATCCATTTATCATTCTTGTTCACATAGGATATCAATGCATTTTTATCATCCTCATCAGATTCATCTTTCATTGCAACATAGACTACCTCAATTTCAAAATCATCACTATTAGTGTCAGTTTCTTTTTCAGCAATGTAACAAGATTTCTTACCTTTTCCTTTGTAGTCCTTGTTCCTTCGGTAGCTTCTGTCATCTCTTCTATCTTTGTGTTTTCTTTTTCTTTCATCATCTTTATCCTTCCTGTCAGGACATCTAGCAGCTATATGACCAACTTTATTACATGCAAAACATATAATAGGGAGTTTACCTTTATACTTTCCTTTTCCTCTTCTTAGTCTTCTAGCCATAAGAGCTTCTAGATCTTCCAGTTCTTCATCAAAAGTGTCACTGTCACTTTCACTTTCACTTTCACTGATGCATCTTTCTTTTTCTTTCTTTGGCTTGTTCAGATTTAGTTGTGACTTGAAAGCAGATTCAACATTACCAATGCTTCCAACAGTGAAATTATCATAATTGGAAAGTTCAAAAGCAGTCAGCTTACCAACCAAACTTTCTAAAGTAAGCACATTAGTAGAGTTGCATCTAGATTCTTGAATAGCTAAGATCTTAATAGCATATATAGGACGCAGGGTTCTTAGTACTTTCCCAATTATAGTTTCATCATCAATAACCCCATTTGCTCCTCTAATAGCATTCACAACTTCTTTTATTCTACCATAATATTGTGCAATGTTTTCACCTTCTTGCATTCTCATTTCATCAAACTTACCTCTAAGACTCTCGGCCTTTGCTTTCAGTACATTTAAGTCACCACCATAGATCTGCAAGCGTGTCCCACATCTCCTTAGCAGTTGTGCAATCCTTAATGTCCTCAAATTCTGGATAGCTTAGGGTAGATGTAATTTCTAGCATTGCCTGATTATGTTCTTGCTTAGCTCTCATTTCTTCAGTAGTAAAAGGTGTGACAGGTGAGACATAGCCATTCTCAATGTAGTACTTTGCAGATTCACCAATACCGGCCAAATGTAGCTTCATCAAGCTTTTCCATGTAGGGAAGTTTTCCTTATTTAGCTTCAGTACCTCCTTCTTATACATCCTGATCATTTGCTTCAAGCCCCTTTAAACTTGATTTCTGTAAACACTAATAATAAGCAACAAAGCTCTGATACCAATTGTTAACATGATTTAGAACAACAGAGAGGGGGGGGGGTGAATCAGTTGTTCTCAGGTCCTGATGTATAAGACAAACTTAAATTTTTTTCTTTAAATCAGATACAATAACCAAAACAAACTCGGTCATCACTAATTCAATAATAGAAACATATAACAATGCAGTCCACTACCCAGCTGTAACTTAACTTGTAAAACATAGAAATGTTCAAACCAAAACATTCACACAAGTATTAACACTAGGATTTATAGTGGAAACCCAATGTGGGAAAAGCCACTTTGTAACATGCTATTATTATTTTCACTCTTCTGAAGTGAGCTCGGTTAAAAGCCAACCCTATCAAAGGTTACAATACACACTGTTAGGTGTGACCCGATTAAAGGATTTCAATCACCCTATTAAAAGTGAGCCTTGTTATAGGACTTACATACACTCCATTAGAATGCAACCTTGTTCAAAGGATTTAACATATGACTGTTAGGTCAACCTCTGTTAAAAGGATTTTGACTGTTACAATGGTTAGAAAGTAGCAACAATATTTATTTGAAAAATATACAACTCACTTTGCAAATATCAGATGTGATTCCATACACTAATACTAGTTTACTAACTTTGAAACTTTTCCATCTCCATCTCTAATATGCTCAGAACTTTTCTTCAAGCAACCTCCAGAATTCTCCTTCAACATTTTCTGCTTATACAATCAATAAAACTTTACTGATCTTCCAGCATTCTTTTTTTCACCCATACACACACATATCCAATGCTCAGGTTCCCTTAATACTTTCCTCAATTAGGTTAACTCATCTTATGCCGCTTAATCTCATTTGTAGATCTTAGGGTTAGGTCAGATTCATTGAATCTACTCGCTTCATGTTCTTCGGCTCCTTTTCTAGAATCATCTCAAATCTCTTAAAGATTTACAATAAAACATTTTACAATGCATTTAATGCTTTCAAACAATCAATAAATAAAGTCAACACATTTTACATAATCCAAGAATTCAACAATGTCAGCTCCAAAACTAAATTCTCTTCAAATATAAAAATGCTGATGCTCGGTCAATACTGTCATCAACTACTCGATCTTCATGTAGAAAGCTTGGTCATTACTAAAAATGTTTCCTCGGCTTATACTGTCTTCCTCAAAAATTAACTGTTGTTTGGTCGACACTAGAATTTTGCTTGGCATACACTGACTCGGTCGACACTAACATTACTCGGCTTAAACATGATTTCTCCATTTTTGCTCAGTCAAGCCTACCAGTTTAGTCTTCAGTCTTACTAAGATAAATAATACATTGTCTCATCATTGTACAACATATTCAAGTACACTTTGTAGTATCAAGATAACTCAACCCTTCCCTAGGTGCTATTGTTACCAACCTTGCCCATCCCCTTAGGAACACTCAAATAGATATAGTACTTTCCTAAATAGCAACAGTCTTACCAATTAAGGTTTGACATCAATGACAATACAACAATTGTTTCAATTGTTGTTTCCAACATTTGTCTCCTATAATGGTCTTGTTGTGAAGCCCTTTTTCCTCTAGGGCTAGGAGATCTTGAAGGTTTTCTTGACTATCTTCCACTTTGTGGAGTTTTAGGAGGGGTGGGTGGAGGAGAGTTGTTTCCACCACCAACACACATGTTGTTGTATTGATCATTAAGCTGTTGTGCCAAAAGCCTATCTCTCTCTGCATGTGCAGCTCTCCTTTCTATATCCAATAAGGCTTGTCTTTCTGACTCTAGGAGTCTAAACTTCTCTTCTTTTGTAGCTTGTTCATCTAAGAAGGCTTTCTTTTCATGCTCAGTCCTTTTGAGTCTTTCACTTGTGTATCTTGAAGTTGTTTGGAGCGGTGAACTTGGTCTTGAATGCCTAAACAAGTCATTTGTGTATGCCACATTCACATGAGTATCATAAAGCTCATCATCTTGACTGTCATGTTTTGATTTCTCTTCTTGATAGGACTTCTTCATTTCCCTTTCAGTCCTTTGGTGAGCATCTAAATATCTAGTTGAGATAAGTGGTGAAACTGGTCGATTTTGATTAGAGGAACTACCAAACATAATGTTATCTCTATGTCTTTCCAATATGTCATCAAGACTTTTATCCCTTTCTTCCCTCTCCCTTCGAGTCATGGTGTAACTCATATCCATATCTGATTGAGAAGGTGCTAAGGATGTGCTCAACTCACTAAGGTTGCTCTTGGGTCAAACCAAACTTCTGAAGTATTCCTAGGGGATTGATCAAAGACAGGCTCTTTTTCCTTATGTTTTTGGCGAGTTTGAACTAAGGGTAATTGGTCAAAGATTACTTGAGGTCATTTTCCTTGATTTACTTGATATCTTGTTGTAACCAATATGAAAGAAAAGATCCTAGGTGATAAGATGACCCTAAGAAACGTTGGTACCAAACTAAGATGGTAAAAGCATTCAATTGTCCAAAGGAGATGTGGTAAGATAGAAAATTTACAAAATGGATAAACCAACACTACCATAGAGATGCCCAATCAATGGATAAGTATCCTAACACATATGGATCGAGAGGATGATTTACCCAAATTATATTTGGTTGAAATTGATTTTGGATGGAAGTGAATTGGACAAGAGATTACTAAAATTCTCCAAGCGTGTTATCAAAGAATCTAAAGGTTTACTTTCTCAACAAGGATGACTTCTAACTAACCGATTCCAAGCAAGGTCACTTGGGAAATCAAAGAATACTAATCCAAAAGGTCAAGACATAGGGACCCAAGGTGCAAATAGGCTTCCAACTATGAGGTAAGTGACCTTCTATAATCTGGATTGACCAAGGAAGACTGGAAATGACACAAATCAACTCACTGTTCTGATAGACCAGGGTACAGGTTCGCGCAAGGGAATGCAGTCCCACACAAGGAAACACTAGGGACCGCGTGAGGAAAATGAAATCTCACATGAGAAAATGCCAGGCTCACGTGAGAATGTGCAGAGCCAAGCGACAAAATAGGGTCAGGTTGCTTGACATCAAGTTTGTAAACTCAGGAACTCAATTTCTTTGTTCATTTTAAAAGGTCAAGTAAGTACATCAACATATTTTTCTTTCAATCAAGCACACAAGACAACAATCAAGGAGTTCAAGAAAATAATGTCTTCAAACAATGAGCAAGGGGCAAAGCAACCTTGCAGATGAACAAGAATAGTGACTTAGTATGCTACTCCTTAAAGATTCTACTTGTGCATGTTCTTTAAATGTTTTCCAACCACTCACATAGTCCTAGAAAGACAAATTTGGTTGCACTATGGTTCTTAGTAATGGTTTGACTCTGCAATTTTTGTACTCTCAAGAGGGAAAACTCCAATCCAAGCGCACTGAGGTTTTGACACATTCTAAGAATTTAATCAATCGGAGATGTTGAGGAGATCTGACAGCCCAACAAGAAACTACACCCATAGAGATTTCTTCCACAAGGACATTTGTATAGCAGTTGTTTCTACCATGGAAAAAATGGCTATTACCACTTGAGGTTTCATCCACATGGTTGACCCAATAAAGGGAATGTCCACTACGATTAACCCTCTCTAACAAGGTGACTCACAAAAAGGACCACATGGGGACTTGATTTAGATTAAAGGATTTGAGTTTCTGGTACTACCCAAAAAGGGAGTAGAGCATAATCCTCTAGCCTCTTCACTTCACCCAAACATAGCAAGCAAGTTCATTGACACACTAAGATTGAAACCACCTCACCAAGGTTTATGATGTCAACAACAATGTCTACCGAGCTCTCTAAATGGGACCAAGAGAGATCGTACTGATCAATGTTGAAGACTAAACCAAGTAAGACCGTGAGATAGTAACAATATCCTCCCTACCTACAAGGGGTTCTATCATCAATAAGAGCTTCACAAGAAACCCACTCTCTCAAGAACGCCACAAATAGTGTTCATAGGGCCTAATTACTATGTGAAACACATATGCAAGAAAGTGAATCTATGTTCTTTTTAGAGCCCAAAATTGAGGTGTAGTCTATGAAAGCAATAAACACTCAAGCTAGACACATGAGAGATTCATTTTATGCCCAAAATCCAAATGTTATAGAGACTATAGCAACTCACCTTAGGTCCAAAGATCTGCAATCCAATGCTATGCTGCCTCAGCAATCAGAATCAAGGAAACAATCATAGCAAGCATTAAATGTTAGAAAATAAGAAGCAAAACTAGCAAATCTAGAAATTTAAGTCTTTTCTATCATAAATGTCATGCGAGATAGTACACATGTCTATATGAGAAAGTACACAATGTCGTGTGAGAAAGTACCAACCCATGTGAGAAAGTACACAGGCCCGCACGAGAAAGTACATAGGCCCACGCAAGAAAATGCCTTTGTCACGCATGGAAATGCTAATACCAGAAAAAACTTCACATGAAAAAGCGAGAAATTTTGCACGACACCTTGTAACAGTGACGCACAGAAGTACAGACATCGCACGAAAATCATAGAAAAATAAAATAAAATAAAATGAGGCAAAAAATGCAATATTTTGCCCCACGATGGATGCCAAAAATGTGTGCTAAAATGTTGTCAAACTTTTATGAGTCATTATATCCAAGATTACTCAAGAATGAGGTCTCAAATGGTGACTCATATCTCTCTATTCATGGAGTGCAAGGGTTTATAATGGAGGCCCTCATATTAGACCTAGTTTGTGCCCATGCAAGTACACCATAAAATGAGAGATTCAAAGAGGAAAAGCAAGAATGCTAGTCTCCATGATCATCAAGTATGCATGCAAATGAAAATGGAAGCTATTCTATATGGTAACAATGCATGAAAGCAAACTAATTTATGAAAGGAAATGCTTATGCAAGATTATTCTATGAAATAAAATATGAATCTAATCTAATATGAAAATGCAATATTAATCTAAATGGATTGCCATGGAAGCATGAGAGAAGAAGACAAGAAAAGAGAAGTTGCAATATCCAAGCTCAAGTGCTCAAAAATCTTCTCCAAAGTTGCTCTCCAAACCTACAGCATAACAATACAAAAATCTTCTATATCTAAATGAGAAGGAGAGGGATCCTTATAAAGGGAAGCGAATGGTCAAGATTAAGAGGCAAAAAGAAATGAGCAATGGTGGAGATTAAATCTTGGTTGATCCATGTGCTCAAGATTCTTTAAGAGGCAAAAAGATGAAAAAGGCCCACCACTTAAAAGTATGTGCATTCAAAGTGGAGAGAAAAAGGGATTTTTATTTATTTTATTTCTTTTTTCAACACAAAGAGAGATTTAAGTGGGGAATTTATTAAAAGAAGAATTTTATTTTAATAAGATGATTTTATTTAATTAAAAGGGAAGTTTTCTTTTAATTAAATGAGGCTTAGGATAAAATGATCAAACCTTAGAAATTATTGAAATAATTAAATTAATTATGATTTGATCAAGGAAATTGATTTAAATTAAAAATATTGCAAAGCATTGATTCAGGAAATTGATAAATTGATGAATGGGGGCCCAAAGTCTAGGCGACCATTTTAGGGTGCATACAAGAACATCCTTCACTGCTGCATGTGGAACATATGCAATAACCTTGGCACATAGTAGATAGGGTCTGAAAGATTTTATGGCTTTTACCAATGCATAGGCTTGCTTCTCCATCATCTCATAATTTAATTCAGCAGCCTGCAAAGACTTACTAAAAAATGCAATTGGATGCTCAAAACTTTCTTCATCTTTTTGTAGTAGTACAACAACAATAGTGTGAAATGATGCAAAGGAGAATAGTGAGAAAGGCTTGCTGTAGTCAGGAGACTTCAACATAGGTGCCTCTTGAATAACCTCTTTAATTGTATCAAAGGCATTTTGAGCTTCAGCAGTCCATTGGAATTTGACATCTTTTTTGAGTAACTTAACTATTGGTTTGACAATTTCAGCAAAGTTGGCAATGAACCTCCTAACAAAATTGATTTTTCCCAAAAAAGATTGCACACCCTTGAGATTTTTGGGTGTAGTGACCTTCTTGATTGCTTCCACCCTCTCTAGATCAATTCTTATTCCATCTTTTGATACAATGTGCCCCAATAGTTTTCCTTCTTTGATTGCAAAGTTACACTTCTTTGGATTCAGGGACACACCATATTCTAGAGCTTTGTTAAAAATATTTTCAAGATGTGAACAATGATCCTTGGACCTTTTGGAATAGGCAGTCATGTCATCTTGGTACACAACCATAAACAAGTCTATATATTCTTTGAAAGCAACATCCATAGCTCTTTGAAAAGTTTCTCCAACATTCCTAAGGCCAAATGGCATTCTAACATACACATAGGTTCCCCAAGGTGTTGTGAATGCTATTTTAAATTGTTAAGATTCTTTCACCAACACTTGGTTATTTTCAGAGAAACCATCCATCATAGACAGTAATTCACATCCAGTGACTTTATGCAACATTGCTACCATATTGGGCAGAGAATAGTTGTCTTTTAATGATGCAACATTTAGGTTTCTAAAGTCTACACATAACCTAATATCACCATTTTTCTTTCTGACCGGGACCAGGTTAGATACCCAAGTTGAATGCCTAATAGGCTGAATTATCCCTGCATCACTTAATTTGACCAATTCTTGCTACATTTTGGGAACCAATAATGGATTAATAGGTCTCTGCTTCTGTCTAAATAGCTTAACATCTTGTTTTAATGGGATCTCATGTTGGAAAAGGTCCTCTCTATATGCTTTCAGGTCATCATAAGACCATGCAAATACAAGATTGTGTTTCCTTAATAACTTTATCAGATTATATCTTATCTGTAGATTCAATCCTTTTCCAATATAAATCATTTGAGGTGTGTTATGTGATCCCAAATTCACTTGTTCCAAATCTTCTACCTTAGCATTACTAGTCTTTAACATGTGATCATCCTGACTACTATATAATGCTTTTAGTTTAGTTAAACCCTTAGGAATATGATTTGTACTTAACTGGATCACTTCATTGCCCAGGACCATATCTTTACCATCAACTTCCTCAGCCAAAGTGTTACAATCTATGAGTTGATCTTCATACATGTCAAGGCATTGAATAAACTTTAAAATGTCATGGTCATCTTCAAAGACCTGCCAGTTATAAATATTATCTGGGACAACTGGCTTGCTTTTTATTTCCACTATTGACACTCCAGACAAAGTTACATCATCTCCTTTTAAGGCAACATTAGCTAAAAAATCAGCCATTATGTTTTTAGACCTTTCTACCCAACATATGTTGAATGCATCAAATAACTCAATCTGATCCCAAATAGCATGTTTATATAACTTCAATCTATCATTTTTGACAACATATTTGGATCTAACTTGTGCTACCACAAGCTCAAAGTCACCAAAAACTTTTTAAACATTTTATCCCATGTTTTATGGCAATGTTTAATCCTAAAGATAGTGCTTCATACTTAGCAGTGTTATTTGTACATTGAAAAGTCAATAAGAAAGAATATTTGAAAGTAGTACCTGATGGAGATATAAATAGGACTCCAGCTCTTGAACCTTCTTTTGAACAAGCTCCATCAAAATACATCTTCCATAATCCATTTTGTTGTTCCTTTAGTTCTTTAATCAATGGGTCTACATCTTCTTCTTGAGGAATGAGTTTTTCCACTCTAAAGTTTTCCATATCAACATCCATACAGTAATTCAAATCATCATCATTAGTTAATTCAATCATGTGTGGGGTTCTACTTTCTCTGGATACTTTTACATTGTTCCCATCAATGTTAAAAGTTGCAAAGGATAAATCACACTGGATACTTCCTCCCATTGAAGCACTCCATTTTCTAGATAGTAACATTCCATACTGAGGTGGGATATCAACCACCAAAACACTCATAGTTAACAACCTATTTGGGTAAGTTTCCAATCTGTAAGGTAATGCTTTTATGGTACCAATAAATGGTACTTCTCTTAAGTCCATGGCCTGACATCTTCCATGAGGTGTGTCTACTTTCAAACCTAGAGACTTCACCACTTTTGCAGGCATTACAGTATTAGAAGCTCCTGAATCAATCATGCAATTCTTTAAAAGCTTCCCATTTACTACCAACGACAAAAAGAAAGGATCGACGGTTCCTGTCACAATATTGATAACATTTGTATCCAAGTAAATTTGAGGAATTTTAGAAATAATTTCCCCACTCTGGTTTTCATTTGAGTCAGTTACTAAGGCAATCACTTTATCAGCCTTAGTGATATTTTGGGTATCAGTAGGAGCAACTCCATTTACCCAACTTAAAGCTTTCTCTTTGTGCTCCTCGATTCTCATCATTTATAACAAAGGGACTTTGACAGTGATTTGTGACAACAACTTACTCATGTCAACAAGAATATATTTTGGATCAACTATATCTTGTTTAATAACAGTGACCTCCTTGTTTTCTTCATGTTTAGTAAGACCAGGATGATCCTTGTTTTGGGTTTTGACTTCCTTTTGGGAAGGAATGACAGTTTCCTCAAGAGGTTTAGCCTTCACTCTATAAGTCATATTGGGAGTAGCAAAAGTGACATTCTTTTTTATCTTAGTCTTGCTAATAACTTTTGCAGCCTTATGTTTATCTTGAGCTTGTTTCACATCCCTATCTGACTTCTTGATGAATATACCAGATGGCTTTTGACTTGAATCACCCACTACCCCATTTCTTAAATTATAGTTACTCTTGGCTTGGGTAACCATATCTGTTGTGATTTGTGCAATTTCCCCATCAGAGGGCCTTCTCAACACAACTGATTCATCATTTCTTAAAGTGTTACACATGACTCTATCCAACTAACTATCTTCTTCATCATCAGAAAAAACTTGTTGATGACAGACCTGATTTCTAATTTGGGAACTTGCAACATCTTGACCCTCATCTTCCTCAGTGGAGTCCATTTCATCATACATGTACAAAGAATTCATGGCACGTCCTCGATCATCATAAGACTCTTCATCATTACTTTCTTGTTCTTTATCTGCAGAGACATCATCATTCATACACCAGGGAACATCATCATTCATGTTCACTGAACTCTTGTGTAATGGGTCAGGGGTTTTATCATTGGGTTTATCCCTTCTTTTAGAAAGCATTGGCTTTCCATCTTTTCACTAAGTGTTATAAGGATAGTTCTGCATTCTTGGTAACTTGTTGAAGTTATTGAAGGATGGCCTATCATTTCCTTGCACTTGATTGCTTCTATTTTCACCAGGTTTCAAATCTTTTATTGCTTTTAAGATTTGTTTCAAACTATCATCATCTTTTGGTTTTGTGTTAGATTTCCCTAGTTCTTTTCTATTTAAAATTGGAGGTTTGTAATCATACCTTCTTCCCAATTTCCCTGATATTCTTCTATTACTTTCTATGTTAATGGCCAATTTGTAAGCCTTTGCAAGATTTCTAGGGTTTTTATCTCTCAAAAGATATCCCATCTTTGAATCAAAAGCATTTAGGGAAGTGACCAAACATATTTTGTCATCTAACCTGATAACTTGTAACAATTTATGCATAGCCTTCTGGAATCTGACATTAAATTCAACAACACCCTCATTTTGGTTTTTCTTGATGTTATTGAACTCATTGAGCATGAAACCTTCATTGGTTTTATCACCATATTGTTCTTTGAAACAATGCTTGAACTATTCCCATGAACTTATGCTAGCACGAGGTAAATTCCTAAACCAATCTCTAGCATCTTTAGTCAGAGATTGAACAAAAAATTTCATAATTACATCATCAGGCTCAATGTTGTAGTCATCTATTACATCAATGAAAATTTTCAAGTGTTCCTCACAGGTGACTGTATTGCTTCCAGTGAATTTTGGAAGTTTTTTCCTAATTTCATCAGGGATAGGATTAGGGTACCCAGGGATCCCAATAAAAACCAATTGTTTGCATCTCTCATGGATGGATCCTATTTGAGATGGGCCAGCACCTAAAGTTGTGGATGTTTGGATACCTGATAGAAGGTTAGTTTTGGCAGTATTCAAAACATTTGCACCTTGTATCCGAGAGGTGGATACTGTATTGGTAGGTCCTAAAGATTGTTTAAAGAACTCAATCTTTCTTTTCATCTCAGCTTCAGTAGCTTCTAGCTCTGCCTTTTCTAATTCTTTAGCCAACAATTCTTGCTCTTTTTTTTCCTTTTCAAGGTCGGCATCTAATCTTGCTGCTTGATCTAAAGTTTTCTTGATAGGATTTGGTTCATTAATTGAAATTCCTATAACCTTTTGTTTACCCTTATCCCTAGGGTTTCTTATTTCATGTATCTCTTGGACAACAGGTTGTTCTTCAGTTATAGGAACATAATTTATGGCTTCAAAATCCATCAATTGCCTCTTCAATTGTTTAACTCTTATCATAGCATGTCTAATCTTTTCTTCCTTTTCTTTCTCTCTTTTTTGCCTTATTGTAGATTGCTCTCGAATCTCTCTTTCCAGTTCAAATACCTCTTCAAAAATTTCTTCAGAATCTAGGAGGGTTGTTTCTGATGAAGAATTTTGGGCCGGGATTTCTTCTTGGTGGTCATTAGGTATTTGGTGGCCTTGTAAGGAGGAACCAAGGGGAAAAGAAGGAACAAAGTGCTGTCTACTTCTACTTTGGCTTCTAGATCTTCTATTATTTCTAGGAATTCCTCTTTTGTGGGATTGTGCTCTCCCTCCTGATAAACTACAACTGATTTAGAACTAGAATGAAGAATATGTAATTCAAGATTACTGAAGAGTTGATGATTAGATATGCAAGATGATTAAATCAGTATTATGTTGTCATTGATGTCAACTAGCTTGACAATACTTATGTTGTAAGTTACTATACCGACACATCTGAAGGAAGGTGAAAGAGATGAAGAATAGAAATATCTACATGAGGAAGATGTATATGACAGATGAGGATAAGGAATACACTGAGTAACTTATTGATGAGTCTATGACTTGATGAGATTGACTTTATTATGTTGCATTCATCTATGATGAAGAATATAGCTAAAAGACACAAAGCAGTGTTGTCAATAAATAAAGCATTTTAGTATACACTGGCGAAGTGTAGTGTATACTGAGCACAGTATTAACCGAGCTTGTGTTCACCGACGCATTTCTTTGTTAACCGAGCAAAATAGAAAGGAATTAAATGATCAGTTTAGCTGATAAAGTAATGAGCTATAAAGTGTATGAAATCGAGGTAACAGATAATGTTTGTTATGAAGATCGATGACTAACATAAATCAAAAGGATCTAATGGAGCAGATTGAAATGTGTTACTGACACATCAGTCGAGGGAGCTTAAAGTGGCAAAATCTATGAATATGATTAAGCGGCAAAATCTGATGGAGGAAAAGAAAATGATTTACTCATCTATATAAGAGGCATTGGTTTCATTATGAAAAAGATGTCGGAAGAAGAAGATACTACAAAATTATCACGTGGAGAAGTTTTCATGCATTCTGATCATACTGGTTAATAAGAACTGAGCTACAGAATAGTTACCGAGCTACATAGAGTTATTACCGATGGATAGTAAGTTGATATAGTATTGAATCTGAAGTGTTATATTGATCAGAAATATTTGAATGAGCTGAACATTGATATGTAAACTGCAAACTAAAGTTATTTTAAGGTAGATCATCTACTGTTACATATTTAACCATTGTACACAGTCAAATCTCTTAACCGAGTGGACTATGAAAGTCTTTTGATATTTCATTCATAGAGTGAACATTGTTATCTTGTCAACCCCAAAGTGACTACTAGTTGGATGATAACTTCTGGTCTAAAATCCTCTAACAAGGTCACACCTAACAGTGTGTTTGTAACCTTTAACAGGGTCGGGTCTTCATCGACCTCACTTCAGAAGAGTGAACAATTTTGGGTTGCCGGTCCCAGGTGGTTTTTCCCTTCACAGGGTTTCCACATTAAATCTCTTGTGTTATGTGTTGATTGTGATATTTATTTGTTATCATACTTTGCATATTACATGTTAGATTTAATCGGTAATTATTACAAAGTTTAGACTGACAATCAGTAAATACACAGACAGTGAAAGTATTATATGTTTACCGAGTAGAAGAAGCAGTATAATTGTTTTGGATTATACATTTTGAATTGGGACACTAGATAACTGATTCACCCCCCTCTCAGTTATTCTAACACCTCCATCCTTTTTAGAGGGTGAATAGTAATCATCATATTGATTCAGACCTAAATCAACTGCTTCCTCATACTATGATATATTTCCCTCCTAGTTTGTTTGAACAAGATCCTCTGTCCTCACATTTCCTTTCTATTTCCATGTGAAAGACATGTCATTACTATTTCTCTCCCTCCTCATTTGATTTATTCT
Source organism: Chamaecyparis obtusa (assembly GCA_027943335.1). NCBI lineage: Eukaryota > Viridiplantae > Streptophyta > Pinopsida > Cupressales > Cupressaceae > Chamaecyparis > Chamaecyparis obtusa. The sequence continues at coordinate 817,092 of BSBK01004817.1, forward strand.
TGAGGTAGCTAGAATTTCTCCTTCTAAATTTTCTTCTGGATGTTATTTTCTCCAAGACCTTGTATTCTTATGGGTCATTATGAAACAAAGGATCTCTTATGGAGCACTAGCACATAAATTTTATAGAGAGCCACCACCCAATTTATTTGGGGATTTGGAGAAATTATCCTTAGGAGAAAATATAAGCAAAGCTCCTAAAAGGACAAGACACTAAAAGATGAAAGGACAACTCTGACCTTCAATGGTGACTGACCGGTATGAAATGAGCAGGCCAGGAGTCAAACTCAACTTAAAACCTGTGTCACTTATAACTTTGTAAAAGATTTTGATTATCCCCAGCAGAGTCACCAATTTGTTAGGGATTTTTCTTGTAGGGTCAAACTTGGCAAATGTATGGGCCTGATTCTCAATTACAAAGGACTCCAAGTTTGCAAGAAAGGCCTAATTGATGAGGATTGGATAAGATCCTCCTTCTGCTTTGATCTCCACAAGACTCAGGTGGGTATTGCCTACAATGACTTACTATGCTTTAAGTAAACATTCAAATGGTGGATTAAATCTTCACTGTCATGCCATTATTTCTTCAAATTACTTCAATAAGACATTATTACTCTGCAGACAGCCCAAATTATCCTAATACAAAGTACTATAATAGAAATTATAATTGTAATGGAATGAAACAGTGGTATAAGGACATTCATCCTTCTTATTTTTTTGAGTTCAAATCAAGGAAGGATAACCTCTTGATTCTTTCTTTAAGGAATCACTAAATATGAACTGTACCACTCAGACATAGCCCTATCAAAGTATAAACACAATTCTTGAAAATAAAAGTACTGGTAATGAAATGAATTTTGATTCTTCTACGGATTGCAAAAGGTAACTTTTAAGAAAAACATACTTCAAACCAGTGCCTAAATCCAAAGGGCAAGAGAGTCCTAAATGCAAATCCACAAGTCTACTTGAAGAAATATGATAGTATGCCTTACATACAATCTGTAATCTGAATAGGATGCCTTACAAACTATTATGTCAATCTAATATTATTACTATCAATATCCCTACAGATATATTTACTCCCTGAAATTGATGACAAGGATTTTAATTCTCCCCTTGAGAGAAACTCATAATCAATTACAAAAGTTACTTAACACTAGTATATTTTAAATGCCTTACACATAAAACATACAAGAGTAAATATAAAAATAGAGAGACAATAACAACAAGAGATAGAAATTGTAGTATATTTATATTAAAGAAGACTTGAAATTTACATAAGAAAACTCATGCTCAAAAATTCAAACACAAAGTTCAGAAGTCTATTTTGTAGCAATTGTACTTGGTTTTTCTATTATCTCTTATCCCCCTCAAAAATAAGATTACAAATCTATTTATATCCCATTCAACCATCTTCGAATTCCCTTATTAATGGGAATACAACAAGCTTCAGATGGTTGAAACCCTAACCATAAAGAGCATAAAAGACAAAACATAAAAGATGAGATACAATAAGCCCTTAGGTAGTGAAAAGATAAAATTATCTTGGTTTGTTTCTGCACCGTGGATCGCTGATTACTGACACCTTTGTCTGCAAGTATTCATGATAGCTTCTTAGATTTTAATGAAATATGGTGACTGCCATTTCAGGCTAACCTACACCATTCTTTAATGATAGCTTATCATCCCTATGCTCTGAGATCAGGTGTCAGGTCCTCCGGGTGTCCTTTCTATTCATCATCCAAGATATCAAAGTCAACTACAGTGGATTTTATCTTCTTGGGCTTTGTAAGCTCATCCCATGCAGTGACCTCTTCCTCTATCGACCATTTATAAATCTAAGTATGTTGCACTTGTGCCTTCTGTCGCTCCCATCTAGCTTCTATTATTGCTTTGACATATGTTAAAAAGTTGGTAAGCTTAACCTCTGCCTTTATAGCTTCATCCAGAGTTTTATTGAATCTCTCCACATCTACTTCATTACTTTCATCTAAACATGCCTCTTTTCTAGGCAATATGAGATCAAAGTCTGATCTCCACTGATCAAGGCTCTTTATGGCTCCATCTGCATCCTTAACAAGAGGGATAAACTTGTTGGAATTAGAGCTAAGCATGGCTATCTTATCCTTAATTTGATTTTCCTTGCCCTTAAAAAGTGGCAATATGGCCTTAACCCTATTTATTTCTTCTCCCACTTGTAGAAAAACTTCTGGAATATCATTTCTTAAAGATTGAACAACCACCAATCTTTGAAAGAGTGGTGCCCTGACAGACCAAGTTGTATAGTAATTATTCAAAATTGAGACATAACCATTTACCTCTACTTGCAACTCAGGCAACCTACTGTAAGCATTAAAAACTAAATCTGATTTATCTTTCAACATGTCAATTTTGTGCTGCAAGATCTTTAATAAGGCCTATAAAATAGCCTCATTTTTCTCCACATTTATTTTCTCTAACTCTGCAACAACTTCCTCTTTTGTCATTCCTTTAGCTTCAGTTAATGCAGGTTGCTCAGGAGGTGTAGGAGCTACTACAGTAGTATTTATTAGTTGTTTCTATAAGTCTTCCATAGACTTCTCCAATGCCCTATCTTTCATTATCTAGATATCTCTATCCTTCAACAGTGCACTATAGTCCTCTAAAAGGGAGCCATACCTTTCTGATAGTTGCTTTGTCTTATCCTCATTTAATCTCAAAAAATTGGTTAACACTTGAGAAATCTCAAGCTCCCCTATGTTTTGGATGGACCACACAATCTTATCTCCATCCATTTGCTCCTTCACATTCAAAATTGAAGGCTTTTTATCCTTAGGATAAAGACTCCACAGAGCTAATGCTTGATTTTTTGGGCTATACCCAAATCCTCCAATGATATCCCCCACTTGGGTTTCCGAAGACAAAGTTATGTCTTCCTGCCTTTTGATTTGATCAATAATGAAGTTTGAATATAGGTTCCACGAAAGCACAAGTAGCATATTGCTCATTTTCACTAGTTGTCTAGCCTCATTTGGTGTGAGTTTTTTAGCTTCAAGGTCATATTCTCTTCATTGTTGCATTGCCTCCTTTGGCACTTGACCCTCTTTAGTGATTTTCACACTAGATGCAACCTATTGTTGTTTGTGCCAAATCAAGAAGCTCTTGAATTCCTTTGACTCTATGAAACTATCATCCTTCAAAAAGGCATCTTGTTCAATCATTCTCTCATCTTGGCATAGAGCCAAGGGAAACTCAACATTTTTTCTTTCAAGCTTTCGCTTCCTCTTCTCTTCCCTTATTTTCTTTCTTAATTGGTGATCATGGACACTAGTTCTAGGGAATAGGGCTCCTATTTTATCCTTTTTCTTCACCCGAGAAGATTCACCAACCAACAATTTTTCCTTCTTTGTAGGTGGCTCACTTGTATCTTGAGAGCTATGGAGCTCCATTATGTCAACAATATTTTCCCCAACCTAATGCCTTTTAGCCATTATCTATTCTAGGGGAGGGATGCTATGCATAGAATAGCCACCATAACTATCCTAATTACACTCAGATTTAGAATGGAGATCCCCTTTTTGGTCAGTCTCATCAATTTGATCTTCAAAACCTCTCATCAAGGTGTTAAATTGAGACATCATTTGTTCAAGCCTTTGAATATAAGGCAATTCAGGGAAGAAACCACTAAATGCCAATCCTTTTTGTCTCACTCACTTCTCCATAGCATACAATTCATGTATTTGATCAGCTCTTCTTGTCACCTCTTCATCTTCTATTATATTTCTCAATACATCCTCTTTAGGGTACTCATGTCTTTTATTGAATGGAATGTTGGGCATGTAATATTGCCTGGCAGCAACCATGAATCCTTTTGTATCCACATACCTATGTGAGGTAGCATGCATCCTAAATTACCCCAGCCACTCATCAACTTTGCTAAAGGCATTCTTGCCTATTGTGATACTATGCACTCTAAAGTGCCTAGGAGTAAAGGTTCCCTTCCTGTGTGAAGCTAGATGCTCCTTCTTAGTCAGCATGAGCTGCCAAATGAATTCCAAAAATGCCACCCTCGATGGAACAAAGAATGGTAGTATGTGGGAAGGCTAAGGGCATCTATATACTCTGATCATAGTATACCCCTTTTCATAGTATATATCTCCCCAATTATGTCCCTTATTCCATTTATCAACAAACTGTTTAGGCCTCACCAGCTGCAAAACTTTGGTAGACAGCCTAGAAATATCAAGCCCTAAGCTGAGAAGGATAGGCCGAACCACCTAATTCTCAAACACACAAAAATCACTCCTCATGGAAGAAGGACTCCAAACCCTTATCTAGTATTGCACCAGGTTTGGTTACCCTTGATACATCATTTGTGGCTCAAGTTTATCCATGTTCATGATGTTATAATTGAAATATAAAATAAGATGCATTAGTAGAGAATAATGCATAAATCTTGGTGTAGAACTAGAACTAGACACATGGTTCTTCACAACAAGTAAACCCTCGTGCATTATTTCTATTATAAAACCTATATAGTCATATCCCCTTGCCACATGAAGACTTTAGGAATCCAAAACCATCATTAGCAGGTCCATGGTGATTCTCTCCCCACCATCTAGCCCTAGAACTTTGTATAATCTATATGAAATATATTTCATGTAGAATTTGAGATCCTTATAGAAAAAAGGGGCCGCTGACCCAGGAATTGGCACGATGTAATTTCTATTTTCTCACAGCACATGGGCTTGAATTTCTTTTGCCACCACAGCAGCCTCCCTAGTATACCTATTGGCCAAGACCTGTAAATTGATTTCAGTAGCCATAGGGACTTGGATACTGAAAGCCCTTATAAATGAAATACGATCAAGAGTGATTAGAGGAGAACCATTAGCTTTCCTAATTGTTCTAGATAGAGGGTCATAGTTGTGGGATAAGATAATTAAGACATCTACATCCAAGAAGACCTCAGGAACTATCAATTTTCCTAATCCAGATGTCCAAGGGTTTGAGATAGGGATTGGACTCTCAGCATTCTTATAAAAGTATTTAAATAGGCACATTCTGGTGACATCCGGTGTCCTAGCATCTCTACAATAAGAAAGCTCATCTACGAAACATTCATCACTAAACTTTTTGTTCTTTGATGAGCCTAGTAGCAGAGCGAGGAATTCATCTGAAAAACTCTCCTTAACTTTCTCTTTTCCTCCTTTTTCGGTAGAGGCCCCACTGACTGATAGTTTACTCATTTTGTCTGCAATTTGAAATTCTTCTATAAATTCTGGATGTTCTAAACTTTGCAACTTCTCTGAGAAATTCTATCGCTCTGGTCTTCTAAATGCTTGGTAATTTGAAATGAATAGAGAACAATCAATTCAGCTGAATTAAATGCAAAAAATCCATTAGAGATCAAAAAGTTGAATAGTATGTCACTTCTGCCATTACTTGGCATGCTCAGGACTTTAATTCACTAGTCATGGCTGAGAAAATGATAGGTTATCAAATTTTAACTTCTGGTGATCTAGCGACTACAACACATTGTCATAATCACAAAAAGATTTGGTGCATTTTCAATAGTTATGAAGATCTGGTGACTATAGAAAATGATAACAACTTTCATTTTATCTGGAAACCTGGCGACCAAGGTGGAAAATCATAGTCGCTGAAATATTTAAGACCTTCTGAGCTTATCTGGAGATTGAGCGACCAAGTTCACTTATATTTTCATCCTGAGATTTAGCGACTATAGTCATTATTTCTGTCGCTACAAAAATATTTTCTTTTGAATTCATCTCGAGACCTGGTGACAAAGAGCCATCAACAGATCTGGTGATAATAGTGTATCTCTTAGTTGTTGAAGCTAGTTGACTTTTCAAACTTCTTCTTGAGACCTTCCAACTTAACTATCTGGAGATTTAGCGATTGAAGACATGAAAACCTCAATTTATCTCTGCTGGAGATCTAGCGACTATAATCGAGCCTGCCTTCTTGTTTATATTTTTCATTTTAATCAACCAATCATGAAGAGACACATCACAAAATTCGGCAAACAGAAACTCATTTTTTCTTTAATCTTTTGACTTCGGTCAACACTTAACTCTGGATTATCTGGAGATCACCCGATTGAAGATAATCTCATAATCGTTGAACAAAACTCTTAACTTGAGTTTGATCTAGAGACTGAGCGACTATGCAAATCTCAAAGTCGTTGAACCATTGCTTAACCCTTGGCTTAATCTCAACGGTCAAAAAATGCTTTGAAAACTCCCTTCTTAACTCATCCTTATTCGGCGTCCTCACAACTGAAGACTTCTCTTTATCGCCCAATATTTCTCTTGACCATAATTAAGACTGGAGATTGCGCGAACACCCTTACTCTCTAAGTCGCCAGAAAAATCACTTAACCTTAGTTAGGTAATGAGAATAAACATCAACCGTCAATTAGAACTTGATCCAACAGTCCTCGCTAAGTTGCTGCAGCTTTTGTAATTTAACCGCTTCATCGGGAGACTCAGAGACAACCGTGTCGCTGAATCACTGACTGCCAGAGACATAACTGCCAAGATGATGAGAATGTACGACTAATGAAATTGCTAGATTGCAGGACAAAAGAACTAACAGTTGACAAACCTTGAGATCTGGTGACCAGTATAATAGACCACTGCTTTGCACTTGGAGATTCAACGACCAACTGTAGATCTTAATATTGCTGAATATTATATCAAATTTTTACTTCTTTCAGAGATCACCCAACTGAAGGCATTTTGATCTGGAGATAAAGAGACTATAGTAACCTTGCAAATATTTATCATAGTAGTCGCTAGATCTCACAACAGTGATTCAAAGACTTGGTGACTAAAGGAGACCGCTAAGTCATTTGAAGAGAAAGAATATTCCCTCAACCTATGGAGATTGCGTGACAAAGGGTTTTTCGGGTAATTGCTAAATAACAAGGAATATGCCAATTTGCTTAGGAGATTAAGTGAGTAACCAAGGAGGCAAAAGCGCACATGCTTTAAAAGATCTTTTAAGTTATTTGAAAAAGGTAATGACCAAATAGACTTGGGTGAGCATTTTTAGGATTTTTTGGATTTTCAAAGGCAATAAGACCTGAAACCTAGGGTTTTGCTCTTTAAATGAAAATTGGAACTTCTGGGGCTAGAAAAACTGGAATTTGAACCACAAAAATAGGGACAGAGATCAAGAATCCAAAATTTTGAAAGACAAAACACTAAACTGGAAAGACTACCAACAACTTGGATAAGCAAGAAACAAGCATGCATTTCTCAATCTACTGCTGAAGTAGAGTATGTTGATGTTGCTGCAAATTGTTCAAATATTGCTTAGATTAAACAAGTGTTGGAAGGAATGAATGAGGTAATCAATGACCCGGTGATTATATATTGTGACAACACTAGTGCTATAAATATTTCCAAAAATCATGTGATGCATTCAAAGACAAAGCATATATCTATTAAGTATCACTACTTAAGGGAACAAGTTCAAGAGAAGCAAGTGAAACTGGAATTTGTAACATCTAAAGAACAACTTGTTGATATCTTTACCAAACCCTTACCGAAGGACACATTTGAATATTTGAGGACTATACTAGGGGTCCATCCCCTGTCTATTGGTCACTAAGGTGATCAAGAGGTTGCATCAACCTATAATTTATCAGAAAATCATTCATGTTGATGCACATAGCTCACACTTTAGTTTTTCTAAGGTTGTGAAAGATTGTAGAAGCTGGAACAAGAATTTGTTTGTTAGTACATGGAGGTACTTGATCTGAACCAAACAACAGAGAATTACTTAGTTGCTGAAGAGCTGTTTCTTTTATTTGGCATTGTTGTTAAAGGGAGAGAGACTGAATATGAACAATTAGTTAGTGAGAACACAAAAATGGAGAGAGACTTCATATTGGAATATCCATTGTTGAGAACATATATGTGAGAACAACAATCTGAGAACTGAAAAAGATCAAATCTGCAAGGAGAGTCTGCATGGAATTTTGTTTTGTTTTGTAGTGATTAAACATTTTTAATATCAAGCTAGGGAGAGCTTACTGAGCTAGAATATTTACTTACATATTTGTAGAATACATGTTTGGTATGTGTATGACATATTTTCATATTGCTTGTGTTTCCATCAATGCCAAAGGGAGAGATTGATGAACTACAACTAATTGAATATCTGGATGAACTGAAGGAACAATGATTAGAGATCATTGAGCTACTGATGTGATATGTAAGATGATTAAATCAGTCAGTATGTTGTCATTGATGTCAACTAGTTTTTAACAATACTTATCATGATAGTTAAAAACATCTAAACATCTGTTGAAGGAAGAAAAGATGAAGAACTGAGATATCTACATAAGGAAAAGATGGATATGTTAGATAAGGAAAAGGTAAACATTGGGTAACTTATTGATGAGTCTATGACTTTATATTGTTGAATTGAGCATGTTACATTAATCTATTATGAAGAAGAGATCTGAATTGAACAAGTCAATGTGGTCGGTAATTGAAGACTTCTGTATACACTGAGCTAGTGCAGTGTATACTGAGTGACAATATTAACCGAGCTAGTTATCACCGATGCATTTCAGTATTAATTGAGTATGGATGAAAACATTAAATGCTAAGAACAATCAACTGAAATTGATGAGCTAGATATTGTTATGATTTTGAGGTTAAGGATGAAGTTAGTTATGAGATCCATGATTGACATAATTTAGAGATGATCTAAAGGATGAGATTGAAATGTGTTAATGACACATCTACTAAGGAAGGTTTAAGAGGCAAAATGGATGAAGGAGATTATGAGGCAAAATTTGATGGCTGATATGAAAATGGTTTACATGCCTATTTAAGAGATATGAGTTTCATTTTTGAAACATGCTGGACAGAAGGAGACTGCAAAGATTTCATGTGAAGATTTTATTCATGCATTCCTGATCAAACTGGTTACAGAAAGAATCAAGATGTAGACATTACCGAGCATCAGAGAACTATTTACTGAGTGAAAGTAAGTTGAGAAATATTGAGTAAGTGAATTGATTAATGATTAGAGGATTTTATGAGCATAGCATAGATCTGAATATTTTCAATTGAGTTGTATTTAAATCAAATTAGTATTGTATCAGTTTAACCATTGATTCAAAAAATCTCTTAACCGAGTGGACTTAACAGTCTTATTGTACTATCCTATGATATTCATTGAATGTAAAGTGTTATCTTATTGATCCCATAGTGAATGCTGGTCAAAAGTTAACTGTTAGTGATAAATCCTCTAACCATGTCACACCTAACAGTGTGCATTGTAACCTTTAACATGGTTGGCTTTTTACCGAGCTCACTTCAGAAGAGTGAATTATTTTGGGTTATCGGTCCCAAGTGGTTTTTCCCTTAGTAGGGTTTCCACATCAAATCATTGTGTTATGTGTTGTTTGTTATGATTTTTTTCTATCATAATTTACATACTGCATAGTTGATTTAGTCGGTAATCACAATTTGGATAATTACTGGTATTCGGTAAAGTGAATAGACATATTGATATTTTATGTTACCGAGATGCATAAATTGTTGAAATTGTTTTGTAAGGTACATCTGTGAGTTTGGGATTGTAGGATAATTGATCTAACTAATTCACCCCCCCTCTCAGTTATTCTAACATAAGAAAGTGTCACTCATCTATTTCAAGGTGGAAAATCAAGTTGCATATATTTTGACAAAGCCTCTTTCCAAAGAGAAATTTCAAATTCATTGTAAAAATTTGGGTTTAATTCCCATTGATGTAAACTCTCCAAGTAAAGATTAAGGTGGGGGACTGAGGGTGGTGGCGGGTGTTAAAATATTTAATCTTTCCTTGTTTTTATTTATTTAGGAGATTCCTATGGAATCCCTACATGTATTTTGTCCTCTAGTCCAAGTGGGAGGACATGTCCTTTCTTCTATTTCCTTTATTAAGAAAATTAGTTTATCCTCCTTAAGAGGATGTTGCCACTTTACACACACCTATTATGAATGTTGGCATTCATAGATTGGTGAGTTACTTAGTAATTCCACTCCTTATATCTATTTAAGAGATTCTATCCCCTCTCATTTCTACTTAATGAATTTATTGTAAATGAGGGGGCGGGGGGGGGTGGGGGGTGTTAAAATATTTATTCTTTCCTTGTTTTTATTTATTTAGGAGATTCCTATGGAATACCTACATGTATTTTTTCCTCTAGTCCAAGTGGGAGGACATGTCCTTTCTTCTATTTCCTTTATTAAGAAAATTAGTTTATCCTCCTTAAGAGGATGTTGCCACTTTACACACACCTATTATGAATGTTGGCATTCATAGATTGGTGAGTTACTTCATAACTCCACTCCTTATATCTATTTAAGAGATTCTCTCCTCTCTCATTTCTACTTAATGATTTTATTGTAAATGAGATTCTTTCTCTCTCCCTTTTTCATTAGGCTTTTCCTCATTCATAATATCACAAGGGGTTTTTCTTTTCTTTTCCCCTTTCAAAACTTCTTGTCTCCTTGTCTTGGCTCTTTGGGTGCTTGATCCAAGTTTATGCATTTATCATAGTAAAAAATCTTCACTTCAATCATCTCTCTTGGATTACTATTTATTTCCTTGCTCTTTTTAGTTTCATTTCAGTTCTTACAACCACTAGAATTTGATTTTGTGTTTGTTCTTGTAGAAAAGGCAGAACAAAGTAATTCCTGGTCTATTTTCTGAGGATTATATTGTTACTTAGTTATTTCAATAGGATTAATTATTGAAGCATGTTTGAGTGTTTATGCTATTCCCCTTTCCAATATTTTACTTTTAAGTAATCATTTAATTTCCATCTAAAGTAGGTGTGACCTTAGTTAGTTCTTAGTGCACATATAATGTTGTAGCATTTCAAGTTCCACGTCCAAGGTTGATATCTAAATGAGTCTTTGTGATGGAAAAATAACTACTTAATGTGGATGCCCAATCCTTAAGTTAAGGTTGCATAAACCTAATTATTATGTGAGGCCTCACCCCGTACCATCATTTCATAGAAGACTTTTCTACCTTATGATTCTCATGATGATACATTATTTTGATATGTTAGACTCTTTGGATAGGGATTTCATATTTTTGATATCATGTGATGATCTTTGATTATATACGTGGACGATGATTTAGGATATATTTATATGTTTTGGTATACATACATTGATGTTATGGTATTTGATGAATTATAAAATTTTGAGTAATATATTTCAATTTGATATTGATGTGAGAAATGTGAATAAAATGAAATGTTTATGTGACATGAACCTTGTTAATGAATTAGGTTATTTGAGTTATGTGTCCTTGAAATAATTTGATAGAAATTAAGTAAATGCATTCTTGTGATTAAGTGAATTTCTTATGATGTTGTGAAAATGAAGTTAGATTATATGATGTATTTGTATGTGATCATTAATGTTGTAATTATATATATATGTTATTTGATCTTTCATGAGCTACTAATATTTTTATCTACTATGCAGGAAGTTGACCATGGAATTAAAATGAGGGGAAATTAAAGATGGATGTATGTAAAAATCTTGTTAATCCAAGGTTAACTCCAAAGGGAGAAATAACCTTGTTGTTAGGTACTAATTTTGTAAAAGTAATGTTTGAATTTATTATTAATGTTGTGTTTATTTTTAATTTATGTTTATGTCTACTTGGCATGCCATGTGTGTAGTGATGTGTTGTGACTTTATGTGGTGTCAATTGACACATGTGTATGTGAGTTGGCATGGCCAAATAAATTATTTATTGGTTGTTTCTCACCTTTGAGTCACCTTGTAGAATCCCAAGGTTAGGTATCTTGGTTGTTGAGCCTTGGGAGGGAATCTTATTTTAAAATTTCGTAGGTCAACTCTTAGTGGACTTTTAAGGGGTTAAATGTAGCCCTAGAGGTTAGTTAGGGTTAAAATAAGATAACCCTGTAGGTTCACTTTGGGTTGGGGGTCAAATTTTGACCAATAAGATGATTTTATCCCATTTTTGTCTCTTCTAAAAATGCCTTTCTAGAAAGTGATGAATTTGGGATGTGTGCCATGTCTTCCTCTCTTGCAAATTTGAATTTCCCTCTGGTTGGAGAGAGAATCCTTGGATAGTGTGACCAATAATATTTTAGGTTAGGTAGGATGTTAGGTAGGGTTTTCCTTTTAGTGGGATGAAGAGGAATTTGGTAGGTTGAATGCCCACTCTCCAATTTTGGAGACTTCTAGTGGACTTGGCAGGTTTTTGGTGGACTTAGCAAAGGAAGGAAGTCTTTTAGGAAGGGAGCTCTACTCAAATTTTCATTGCCATAGCTTGGAGAAAGGTTGGTGCTCCTATCAAGGAAGAATTGATTTTACTTCTTTCTTGAATGTGCAGATTTTGTGATATTTCAGTAGATATTTTTGTGAAGCTTTTCAAGCTTGTTTTCATGGCTTCTTGATTTGTCTTTTGTTTGTTTTATTTATATTTTTCTTGCTTTTTACGGGGCGTGCAAGGCTAGACTCACCCTTGGGAGGGAAGAGAGCCTTGAGGGTGAATGGTTTTAGTTGAGAATGCCCAAATAGTGTATAGTCCTTCCTCATGGAGGAAGGGGATATGGTATGGATGCATGGGCTCCATGTTGCCATCATATTCTACTACACATTTGGGGGCCATAAGAGATTTTATTTTGTATGGGATAATAGAAGGAAGTGGCGGTTTTGTGATGGCATTGTGAAGGAATTATTGTATGGTTTTAGAGCCTTGTTGAAGGCATGGTTTCATTTTATGGCTTCTCCTATTTTGGGTACATTTCCACCTTCACCCCTTTAATGGGTCCAATGTGACCCAATGTGAAATCCATGGGAAAAGAGAATTTTATGTAAGTTTGTACTTGCTAGTTTTGGTATGTGTAAGTGTGTTTAGTGTATGTGTGTAACCCCATCCATCTTTGTTTCCCCAAGCTCGGGGGTGGCCATGTAATGGCCTAGGTTGAGAAGTGAGCCTCCATTGTCAAAGTTGTTTATTTGTAGATTTCTATGTGATGGAGGTTTCTGATTTATGTTGAAGAAAAAGTGAAGAATATGGACTTTTTTTATGTCTTTAGTTGTAGATTTTTAATTTGTAATATAGCTAAAAGCCTTGTGTAGAAAAAATTAGTGGCTTAGAGGCTATGTAAATGCCTATATTGCATGTATCATACTTGTAAAACATTTTGTAAATGCATGTTGAAAATCTTTCTACTTTTGCTACGTATTTCTTTCATTAATGAGTGTCTCTTTTTTAAGATGTCTATATTTTGCCCAATGTATTCATTTGAAAGAAAATAAATCATGAAAATTTACTTTCCTACTTGCCAATGTTAGAAAAATATTTCATTAAGAAATCATGTTAAGTTTTTTCTTGGTAAGATCATGTATATACACATATGTATATATACCTATATATATACATAGATGTATACTCCATACTTATGTTTATTTTCTATATTGATACTAAAAAAAAGATTCTTAGTTATTTCTTCTCTAGTTTCTTTGTTTATCTTTTGGATGTATACACACACACACACACACACACACACACACATATACATACTTAGTATATATATGTTTAGGATGGATATACACTATCAATTTAATGATTTATCTAATGCTCTCTCTCTCTCTCTCTCTATATATATATATATATATATATATATATATATATATATATATATATATATATATATATATATATATAAGTTAATACTATATTATTAAATACTAGCAATCACACCTTAGTGTGCAATAGGTATGCCAAAGGTATATTGAAGATCAATTTCAGAAAAATATATAAAGGGAATAAGTGTACATATATAAATTAGGTCCTTGAAGTATATTTCTTTACTATCTAATTTACATCTATGCAAAATATAGAAAGAAGTATGTCTACCTCTCTTCCATATCTTTGCGGCACACTTATTGTAAAGTTGCAATTCCAGTTTAAATGCATGAAGTTTGTCTACCTTCCTTTCCATATCTCTGTGACATGCTTATTATAAAGGTGCAATTACCAGTTTAAACCAAAGAGTTTATATTAAGAATTTTTATATAAACCGTTCCAAAGAGTTTATATGGAATGAATGAGCTGATTTTGTCCATCAACAATTGAGAGTGTTTAAAAGGCCTGGATGAGCATTGAATACATCATGGCCACTTGTTTCATACTCTACACAATTTTGAAAATGTTCTTCCCAAACCCGAAGATTGATCACCCTAATATAATTTAGCATTTCATTAGGTAAGGTCACCCTCATATAATTTAGCATTTTATTAGTTACCTTCATTCAAAGGTCACACATTTTCATAAATTGGAATTGAAATATTCTGTTCCTTTTGGATCCTCGTGCTATGATTCATTCCCATTATGGCAATCATCCATAAGAAAAAACTAGATAACATAGAAATGCCCAAAACCCCAAATAGAAATGCTAAAGCCACACCTACCTAGAGAGGCATCATCCAAATGTAATGAAGTTGCAAGATTGTGTTTGAAATTTGTTGAGCATCTACATCGATGTAATTCGCAATTCGTCCTACACCATGAGCTTGCCTAGAAGAACTTGACAATCTTAACCCCATTTTGTATAGAGTTGTAATTAGAGTAGACCTTATTAGCTTTCCCAGTTTGTGGTATTGAAAGTTATACTGATGTGAACATAGAACCTCTATGGATTTTGCCGGTAGTAAGGATCAATACAAGCACACAGCCCTCATAAGGAAACATTTACATTCCAAAATTAAAATTGATAATTTTTTTATTAAAATTGGAATAATAACATTACACAGAGCTTTGGAATGACCAGGGATGCAGTTAATGCAAGGTTTGGCCAAAAACAACGAAGCAACATCTGACAAACTAGGTGAGTGAATTTATCATTTGACCAATTTGATCTAAACAAATCATACATTTTTTCTATACTTTCAAAGGGTGCTAGTACAGGAACATCTGTTAATTTCAGATCATCTATGTATCCTTTGTTTAGTACTAGATTCATCCATGACCATATCACTCTTGACAAAAGCCTTGCTATAACATAAGGGGTTACACAATCCTTTTCATTCCCACAACCCGAAGTACTACCATCCCCAACTGTTTCTTCTACAAGAAGTGGTTCCTTTAATTAGTTTTCCCCTCTCTCCCCAACAATAGTGATGTGTATAGCCTTTGTAATGGCTATTTCTATAAGAAACCCATTAGAAGGGAATGTTATCAATGCAAAAATATTATCCTCATAGATACTGATATCTGCACTATAGATTACATACATGAATTTGAATGTTAGAGAAACCAAGGACATCAAACTTATAATGAAGCGCATGACCCACCATAAACGGAGAGGATTCAAATGGATAGTAATCATGGATTTCTTTTCATGACCAACTATTTCTACAAATATAATCCATGAAAGTTCTTGTAATACTATGCATAGGTTTCCTCATAGGTAGCCCAGTGTGTTCCAAATCCTCTTCTACATCTCCATATTTATAGACCAATATACACCACATTTTCAATTCCTAAGATTGCCAATGTAGCCTTAAATTTGAGGCCAATTTGGAGACATTGATTAGTTTTAGGAGGAACATAGTTTTGTACTTAGAGCATGGTTTTAGAGCCTTGTTGAAGGCATGGTTTCATTTTATGGCTTCTCCTATTTTGGGTACATTTCCACCTTCACCCCTTTAATGTGTCCAAAGTGACCCAATGTGAAATCCATGGGAAAAGGGAATTTTATGTAAGTTTGTACTTGCTGATTTTGGTATATGTAAGTGTGTTTAGTGTATGTGTGTAACCCCATCCATTTTTGTTTCCCCAAGCTCAGGGGTGGCCATGTAATGGCCTAGGTTGAGAGATGAACCTCCATGGTCAAAGTTGTTTATTTGCAAATTTCTATGTGGTGGAGGTTGTTGATTTATGTTGAAGAAAAAGTGAAGAATATGGACTTTTTTAACTTCTTTAGTTGTAGATTTTTACTTTGTAAAATAGCTAAAAGCCTTGTGTAGAAAACGTTAGTGGCTTAGAGGCTATGCAAATGCCTATGTTGCATGTATCATACTTATAAAACATTTTGTAAATGAATATTGAAAATCTTTCTACTTTTGTTACGTATTTCTTTCATTAATGAGTGTCTCTTTTCTAAGATGTCTATAGTTTGCCCAATATATTCATTTGAAAGAAAATAAATCATGTAAATTTACTTTCCTACTTGCCAATGTTAGAAAATATTTTATTAAGAAATCATGTTAAGTTTTTTTTTGGTAAGATCATGTATAGACACCTATGTATATATATCTATATATGTACATAGATGTATACTCCATACTTATGTTCATTTTCTATATTGATACTAAAAAAAAGATTCTTAGTTATTTCTTCTCTTTCTTTATTTATCTTTTGGATGTATATACATCATATATATATATATATATATGTATATATATATGTATATATGTGTGTGTGTGTATATATATATACATATATATATACATATATACATATACATATATATGTATATATACATATATACATATATATATATATACATATATATATATATATATATATATATATATATATATATACATATATATATACATATACATATATACATATACATATACATATATATATATATATATTTAAAAATATATATGTATATATAAATATATACACATATATACATACTTAGTGTATATATGTTTATATATATATATATATGAGCATGAGCTCACAACACAACGGTTGTTGCGAACCCTTGTGAATAGGGTCGTTCCAGGTTCAAATTCAGGGAGGGACAAGGAGATCTGTTGGGGAGGCTGACGGAACCTGGCTTCATAGAGGTCAAGGCATGACAGCGGCGTAGATTGCATGGTGCTAAAAGAGATGACAGACGGAGGAAGTAATGGTCAAGCAGCATGGGTGTGGATCAGGAAAGCCATGTTCGATTCCCACCCCCACTTCCCTGACAATTCCTAGCATGACGCTCACGATGGACGGTGAATTAGCGGGCATGAGTTTCAAACACTGGCTCCCAATCTGTTCGCAGGCACACTACACCCAATGTGTGAAGGTGACCGGTTAGTTTGGCCATATGAATAAGGTGTGTGGCCCCAGCCGCATGGAGAGATAAGGAGTTTCAGTGACTTGGAGCGATAAGGTGGTGGCTCGGTGGCGTGTGAGGAGGGAGGCATAAGGTGGCAGACAACGGTGGAGTGATAAGGTGTTTCATTGATTGGGTGCTCAAGGCACTATAAATATAGGTGTATCTAGGAAGCGTCGATGCCTTGATAGCCACATTCTCATCGGGGATGGAGTCCCCCTTAATGTGACCCCACTGGTTCAAAGCTCCAGTCAAAAGCACTTACTATATATATATATATATATATATATATATATATATATATATATATTAGTTAATACTATATTATTAAATACTAGCAATCACACCTTAGTGTGCAATAGGTATGCCGAAGATATATTGAAGATCAATTTCAGAAAAAAATATAAAGGGGAGAGATGTAGATATATAAATTAGGTCCTTGAAGTATATTTCTTTACTATCTAATTTACATCTATGCAAAATATAGAAAGAAGTATGTCTACCTTCCCTTCCATATCTTTACGGCACACTTATTATAAAGTTGCAATTCCAATTTAAATGCATGAAGTTTGTCTACCTTCCTTTCCATATCTTTGCGACATGCTTATTATAAAGGTGCAATTACTAGTTTAAACCAAAGAGTTTATATTAAGAATTTTTATATAAACTATTCCAAAGATTTTATATGGAATGGATGAGATGATTTTGTCCATCAATGATTGAGAGTGTTTAAAAGGCTTGGATGACCATTAAATACATCATGGCCACTTGTTTCATACTCTACACAGTTTCAAAAATGTTCTTCCCAAACCCGAAGATTGATCACCCTCATATAATTTAGCATTTCATTAGGTAAGGTCACCCTCATATAATTTAGCATTTTATTAGTTACCTTCATTCAAAGGTCACACATTTTCATCAATTGGAATTGAAATCTTATGTTCCTTTTGGATCCTCGTTCTATGATTCATTACCATTATGGCAATCGTACATAAGAAAAACTAGATAACATAGAAATGCCTAGAACCCCAAATAGTAATGCTAAAGCCACACCTACCTAGAGAGGCATCATCCAAATGTAATGAAGTTGCAAGATTGTGTTTGAAATTTGTTGAACATCTACAACCATGTAATTCGCAATTCATCCTACACCATGAGCTTGCCTAGAAGAACTTGACAATCTTAACCCCTTTTTGTATAGAGTAGTAATTAGAGTAGACCTTATTAGCTTTCCCAGTTTGTGGTGTTGAAAGTTATACTGATGTAAGGATCAATACAAGCACATATCCCTCATAAGGAAACATTTACATTCCAAAAGTAAAATCGATAAATTTTTTATTAAAATTGGAATAATAACATTACATAGAGCTTTGCAATGACCAAGGATGCAGTCAATGCAAGGTTTGGCCAAAAATAATGAAGCAACATTTGATTAACTAGGTGAGCGACTTTATCATTTGGCCAATTTGATCTAAAAAACTCATACATTTTTCTGCACTTTCAAAGGGTGCTAGTGTAGGAACATCTATTAATTTCAGATCATTTATGTATCTGTTGTTTAGTACTGGATTCATCCATGCCCATATCGCTCTTGATAAAAGCCTTGCTATAGCATGGGGTTATAGAGTCCTTTTCATTCCCACAACCCGAAGTACTACCATCCCCAACTATTTCTTCTACAAGAAGTGGTTCCTTTAATTAATTTTCCCCTTTCTCCCCAACAATAGTGATGTGTATAGCCTTTGTAATGGCTATTGCTATAAGAAACCCATTAGAAGGGAATGCTATCAATGCAAAAATATTATCCGTACAGATAATGATATCTGCACTATAGATTATAGACATGAATCTGAATGTCAGAGAAACAAAGAACATCAAACTCATAATGAAGTGCATGACCCACCATAGATGGAGAGAATTCAGATGGATAGTAATCCTGAATTTCTTTTCATGACCAACTATTGCTACAAATATAATCCATGAAAGTGCTTGTAATATTGTGCATAGATTGCCTCATAGGTAGTCCAGTGCGTTCCAAATCCTCTTCTACATCTCCATATTTATAGACCAATATACACCAACTTTCGATTCCTAAGATTGCCAATGTAGCCTTAAATTTGAGTCCAATTTGGAGACGTTAATTAGTTTTAGGAGGAACATAGTTTTGTATTTAGAGCTCAAGATCGCCCCGATTAGAGATATGTTTAAGCGCTCTTCTTCCTCCCTATCCGCTTTGGGCAGATCAACTAAGCGTGTAATTGGCCCAATTGCATATACCAGCGGTAGGTGATCGATTTCTCCTATGCTTCCAGACAGCATTGCATGAATTGTGTGAGCTTCCAAGTCATCAAATGTATTGACAAGAATGACCTCCATCCCTTGTATGGGAGAGTAGAGGTGAAGGAAGGCATGCAACATCAAAGAGGACTTGTTGTGAAACATGTTTGGGATATCACACTCGTGGAAGGGATTCTTCGAGTCCGGAATATCACAGAAACTGGATGAGCCTCATTTCCATTGGGTAGGAAACGATGAGGAGCAGAGGACATGAAGAAGAGCATGTGGACAAGACATAGGTTGGCAAGCCTAGGTGGGCACCCACATCTAGGGATTCCACATTGAAGAGATCACATATCAACGCACAAACTAGCGAGAAATGATAGTTGGGGGTAAAAGCACAATTGAGTGTCACCTTTTGGGCTAACTCAAATCACTTGGCCCAGTTAGACTCGGCCGAGTACATGTAGGCACCACATGGCGTCGAATGGCATCTACGTGGCCCATTAGACTGGGCCAAGTGGTACTCGGCTGAGTCTAAATAATATTTTTAATATAAAAAAACATGACAAACCACTCATTTGCACACTATTAGGCTATTTGAGTGGGGCCGACACCTAGGGGGACTCAGCCGAGTCAGACGCGGCCCAGTCAAACTTAGCCTAGTCGGACTCGACCGAGTCTACTTAGGTGGCATGCCATGTTGGCAACCAAACCACCAAAAACACAAAAAAACTAGAATTTTCACTTCTGTTGTTCCTTTCTTAGATCAAAATAGAAAATGTTAAAAAACTAAAAGTACCCTTTTCTAGATCTCAAAAGTATGATTCTGGACATATAAATTTTATATTGTTTCATCTACAAAATGTTAAACAAATTTGTTAAAAAGTACATGTAGGTATATTAAACTTTAAGAAGACGTTGATTTGAAAACTATAGAAAAATACTAAATCAATTCAAAAAATTTTTAAAATTATATACAACACTAGAGGAGAGAGTCCTCTTCAAGAATATATAATTTATTTGGTTTTTGGTATAGTTTTGATTAGGTAAAAGTGACGGGAGACAAAAACTATTAATTTCAGGTAAGGTCGACTTTCAATACTTATAATGGGTAAACTATAGATCAAAAAAACTTGTTCCTTTTTTCTTGCACTAGATATACATGTCATCTAAAACATATTCTGAAATTGGAGGGAAAAAAAATGTTTTACTTATAATGATTTGACGGGAAGTGAACTCCCTTATTTGTAGTATTTTCAAGATATGAAAAATAGACCTAAAAAATTTAAAAAAACATATTAATTTTTGCTCAAATTAATTTTTAAAAATTATAAGCATAAAATTCATCCTATTTTACACATTTCATCAGTTTACATCATCTTCAAATTCTTAACAGAAATGTGACTTTTATGCCCTTGAAGTTTTTCAGTTTTTGTGTTGTTAGCCTCTTCCTTTGTAAAAGGGTGATAGGTTATTGTGCTTTTACCCTTGGGCTATTGCAGTTTGTTTGCTAGAAAGTGTTTTTCAACATCTTCAGTGTCTTCTTCATCCAAAGGAATCTCTGCAAACTCTACATGATTTATTATGTGGGGATTGGAAGCGAGGTGTTGTGAGACCTATTTAACGTGCATAGGGTAAAGAATCGAGGCAAACACGATTAGGGTAATGACAAAAGTGTGGGAGGAAATGAGCTTCCTTGCAAACTCAAGGAATGAAATAAAATGGTCGAGACCCACGGTCATAGTTGGGTAGAGTGTACTTCATAATCTTCTGGATCTACCATAATTGTATCTTCTGTTGCATCACAAATGATTGGCAGGTGTGAGCATGGATCTTGCAACTGACGTCTTCATTCCAGAGGACTACATTAGAAGTCACAACTATGCAGATGCATAAATGATCAACTGACGTGTAAAGTGGTAAAAAACTAACACATCAGATTATTTCTATGGTCGTCATTCTCTCTCTAAGATTATCAGTCGTTGGATTAGAAAAGAAACTCTTCACTTTCATATTAGGAAATGCCTTCGGTGTAAAAAACCTAGCTTTAATAGAAATTTTAAATTAAAAAAAACATTAATAAAAAACTCAATTTTTTTAAATTTTTTTTTAACAAGTCTTGGGAGGGTTGCGGCTGCCACCGCATCCCAATTAGGGAGTGGATGACAGGGTTGTTGCATCCCCACTAGGGTGTGGTTGGCCTCCCATCGCCACCCCTTTGGGGTGCGATGGGCAGGGCCTTCGCCACCCCAATGGGTGCGGACGACTTGCCTTCTGCAGGCCCATGGCCAAGCGCGGGCTGCCGACCCTACCTCCCTTGTGGGGGTTAAAACAAAAAAATAATAATTATAATTAAAAATAAAATAAAATAAATAGACTGCTTTTAAATTTAAAATAATATTGATTGCAATAATAAAGAAATACATCATAAAAATAAACAAAAAGACTGCAGTCTGTAATAAAAACTGAAAACAAAAAGAAACCTTAATATATCAGTAAATTTCAGAGACAATTGCATGTTAAAAATTTATGCAGCAGCATATATGTGTTGGATATACATTTAAAAATTAACAGAATAGTATAAATCTAAATAAATCAAATATTTTACCTTGCTGGGTAGCTGTAGAAGTTGGTTGAAGCCCTTGTAAACCCTTTTAAATCTGAATGTTTTCTCTTGTTGATTCATGAAGAGCATATATAGATAAGTATATATGTATGTATATACATACCCTTGGTGTGTATACACATGTATACTTATGTGTATACAAAAAATTTGAAATCTTCTTCATTTTTGCTCCTTGCCAAACCTGCACATCCAAATGAGAGGAATTAGGGTTTGGAGGATGTTTTATATTTTAGCCTAACCCTAATTTTGAATTAGGGTTAGGGAGCACCTTTTGGGGGCCTTTTAATTTTTAATTTATTAATTAAGTTCAGTTTAAAATTTTAAATCTCCATTTTATTTTAATTTAATGACTGTTGACTTTAACAATCACTTTAATTTGAATTTTGATTTATTTATTGTTTTATTTTCATTGGGATTATGAAATTATTATTTTAAATTAATTTGTGGGATTTAAATATTTTGCTATTAGATGCCATTTTATTTAATTTATTTGAAATTTGATAATGTTGAGATATTAATAAATGAACCTTTTTTCTTTTTAATATTATTCTTGGAGTTTTTTATTTTCAAATTTATAATTTAATGATTATTTCTAATTGAATTTTTTTTTAAAATGTTAATGTGGGTGGTAATATTTAATTTACCTTTTCACCTTTTTATTAAAATGGTTTATTCTAGGGGAATTTATTTATTGTCCTAGGTTGGGACTTAGATAAATAGCTTTCCCCTAGCCTTAAGGTTAACATTTATTATTAATGTTTTATTATGGTTATTTTAATCTTTTAGATGTTTAATTTAAATTAATTAATAAACCTTGGTAACATTATGTTTGAAGTAAAATATAATACTTTAAATTAAACATTATAACATTATAAATTTTAAATGGGTAATAATATTGTATGCCTAGGATTCACATAGGGGTATTCTTTTATGGCTTTATTATTTTATTGGCTTCTTGCAAATCCTACCCTAGTTAGTAACTTGGTTCTTGTTTGGAACCATTAGGGTTACTATCACTTTTTGATTTAATTATTTATTTAATTAAACCTTTTTGGGTGTGTTAACTCAACCCTTGACTTCCTATTATTTACCAACTTTAATTTTTCCCTATTATTTTATTCCTTTTATCAAACGCTTGGTTTGAACCCTGTTAGGGTTTCATAGAGGCCTAGTTAGGGATTTGAGTTAACTAACACAGTTATCAATCAAGGGATGTTGGCAAGCTAGCGCATGTCACGATACCTCTTGAGAGTTAATTGTGTTGGGTTATGCATTTTCGTTCTTTTTGAGTGTTCCTTAGTATGTTGTCCTTGTTGACTTTGTGCTTTAAAAAAAAATTGTTGGTGTGTTTTTGCCCTAATTTTGGGCATGACATATTACACCATTAGAGAAATCCAACACACTTATCCTCAAATACTCAACCATACCTTCCATCAAAGAAATCAAAGCTTCTAGTTTACCATCTACCAATGAGTAATTCAATGTCTTCTTTAGAGTGGGCCCTCTCCTCACAGTGGCCTCTAACAAAATCACAGATGTTATGTACCTTTGAATTTGGCATGGAAACCAAATCAGTGAAGATAAAATTTGACATAGACTAAGAGACTGCATCTGCATCCATCATTATACTTAAGGTTGACTTTAATTCTCCTATTAGATCTAGAATCTTATTCATCACTTTTTTTTACTCTCACTTTCTATCACATCAAGCACTTTGGGAGAAAGGATCTAAGAATTTTGTCAAATTTTCCTTGATTTGACTATTGCTTTCTTCAAGTTTACACCATTGTGAATTGAATGAGAAAATACTTTGTAAAAAAGGAATCCTTAGCTTCATGTACCAATGCCAACTGAAATGCTAATAAACTCACCTATGAGTTATGGTGGCATGGTCGATCAAGAACAAGTAATTCATCATATTTTATGAACAAACCAAAAGAATGTTGGAAAATTTGTCACACCTTTGAAAACCTTGAAAAACAAGATATGTTGCTTGCATAGGTAATTTCAAGAAGTCCAAACATCTGAAGTAAATTAAAAGATGCTTATCTGACTTTAAACATTAGAATATAGTTCATGTCCATCATTATTCTTTCCTTTCTAAGGCACAAGATATAATGTGAATAGTCTTTTATGGCACAAGTTGTATCTCTACTAAACTCAAAGTTAGACAAGCTACAATTTTGATTCCATGCAATATATGTATATAGTCCTCTACAAGTGAGGAGTGTGCAAGAATTTTTGTTTGTACCTTACCAACTTTTCAAATCTTCTAGCCCACTAATATAATCATAAACCATATTTTTGTATGGGTCATACATCAAACCATTTATAGTGAAATCAAACTTCTTAAAATTCCTCGAATGAGCATAGTCACGATCATTATAGCTACGACGTTTCTAGATTTAAAATCCATAAAAAATATTTTTCCTCTTTCTTTTGGATGCTTTAAAGATTGAAATATCAATAATAGTTTCCCTACCATGAACATGGAAAATTGAATATAAAATACCTGTTAGTTTACCCAACTATTGCTTGGTCGATTCATTCTTAATTTGGGTCATAGAGTCTTAATTAAAAAATCATCTGAAAAAACCAATGTGTTAACCAAAAGACTTTGAAATAATTGTTCAAAAAAGTTAGGCTAAGATCATAAAGAACATTTTTATTTTTTAAGTTTTTAACTTTTGAGGATCAAGATCCAAAAATATGATATATTAACAAAAGTATATACAAATAAGAAACAATAGAGCACAAATATAACCAAAATAATTTAAGATATTAAAGGATCTAACAAAAAAATTCATATGTATGTATATGAATTAAAATTGATAAAATAATTGAATAGAGGTTTGGGAAATAAATTTGGTGGCGGAGGGAGAACAATGGGTTTGGTGATGGTATCTATGGGTGGAAGCTAGGATTTGTGTGCCCTAGCCTTTGGCTCTTGGGCCCTTGAATATGTGTCTACTGCTCTTTTTTTTTTTTTGGGGGGGGGGGGTGTGATTATCATTTGCAAGGGTGGGGTATTTTAACTATGCCTATGGGTTGGGCTTGATGTAGGTGTTGTGAGTCTCTAGCAGTGGTTTGGAACTATAGTTTGTTTATTGTGTCTAGCTTTGCATGAGATCTCTCCCTTTGGTGGTGTGGCTCATTTCTAGGTGGTGGGGACATGTTGAGTGGGGAGTGAACAATTTTTCCCTTCTCTTTTTAAATTTCAATTGGTACTTCTTCCCTACTATTGGGTTGTTTCTCTATTGGGGGATTTGTTGTGTTTATGGACTACATGGAGGTGCAGAGCAATCTGGGTGGAGGGAAAAATAATCCATATAAGGATGTAGTGATTGAGCGTGGCCTATCTTCACACATGCATGAAAATTTCATTTTTGGGATGACTAGGGTAGATATTGGTGAAAGTTCTTCTCAGATGAGGTTTTTCAAGCCTACAAAGATTAATGGAATCCTGACCAAGAGTGATAATTGGCTAGTTCTAGTGATTCCTTAAGATTCTATTTAGGAGGATACTAAGTATCTATTGAAGCATGCTTTAATTTGCAAGTTCATGGGTATTTGTGTTTCTTTTCCCTTTTTGGAGTCATGGGCTAGGCACACATGGAACTTGGAAGGATAAATGGAAGTGGTGTTGGCTGCCAATAGCTATTTTTGGGCGATTTTTAATTGTATGGCTGATAGAAATAGGGTTTTCAAAAGGGGGCCTTACTTCTACAACTAGGTTGGCTTATTTATCAAGCCATCACATATTGGTCTTAACCCTATTGAAGAACTTCCGTTATAGGTCCTGATATGGGTGAGACTTCCATGGTTTTCATTGGAATTCTAGTGAGAGGATATCTTCAATTTGATTGTAGCGCATCTTGGAAAGCTTGTGGGACCTTCACGACAAACTATGAAGAAAAAGGTAATTACTTATGCCCATGTTTGTGTGGAATTTTATTTAATAAAGCCTTACTATATTCCATAGAAATTCATTTGGGTCCAAATTCTTGGATCCATGGGTTATGAAACTTTTCCATTTCATTGTGGAATATGCCATGCATATGGTCACTTGCAATGAATGCACTCCAAATAGAAACCTGTAGGGGTTTCTAGAGGGGGACCAATTAGCGCTCCTCCTAAGAAGAAAAGGGAAAGACTCATATGGTGGAAGACAAGGCGGGATTTATCCTAGTTAGAACTTGCAAAAAGGGCAGAGGGAAAAAGAGAACCTTTCAAGATAGACATTCTGATGATGTTTTCAATAGGTTTGAGGCTTTAGATGATATAGAGCAATTTGATGGAGCTATTGATAACATGTCTAATGGACAAAATATTTTGGTTTCAAGTTTTCTGGAGAAGGTGCATGATGCTAATAATTAAAATAGACCACATAAAGATCTACTTAGTGTAAAAATAGACACAGATGCACCACAAGGGAATTCAGTAGTGTTGGAGCTGAAATGGAGCACTGACATTCAAGATGGGATAGGTAAGGTATGATTTGTACTTTAGATGGAAGGATTTTTAAGGGGGGAGAAAATGTAAAGACACTTCTTCTTTGTTGGGTATTCAACAAAAGGCTTTAAAGAAGGGGACAACTGAGAAATTTTCCAAGGCAGGGAGGAACAAGGATCGGGGACAGGTGAGGCTATTTGGTGAGACATTGGTGGAGTCTACATCAATGAAAACCATTGATTATTACTTTCCCTCCTCTCAAAAATGATAGTTCTTTCATGGAATGTAAGGGGGTTGAATAACATTCCTAAACAGAAGACTATTCAAGATTTGATTAGATCTTGTTCTTTGGATGTGGTTTTCATTCAAGAAACCAAATTTTCTATTGTTGGTATATTTAGTAAAGCATCTAAATTTTTTCCCCAACACCATTGTCAGTGCATTGAAGCTTACGTTAATTATGGAGGTATGGCTTTCTTATGGGATCCATACATGATAAGTCTGGAATGATGGATTTATAGTAGGTCTTCAATCTCCTCGATGACTACAAGAAGTGATATAAGTGAGGTTTTCCTTTTGACTAATGTGTATGCTTCTATTGATTTTTTGGGTAAATACTTTATTTGGTCACATACTCAATTTGTTTGGTCACTTTTTCCCTTAATTTATTAAATCTTGGTTGGGGACTCTAATCTTATCACGAATCTGGAAGATAAGAGCCTAGGAGGTAATCCTCCACTTGACCCTTTTGTAGGACTTAAAAGGAATAACATTGCATATCTCAGGATCGTAGATATCAAACCCAGTAATGGGATGTTTACCTAGAATTATAGAATATGTGGGAGAGAGGCCATAATAGAGAGGTTAGATAGATTCCTTATTTCTTATTATTGGATGGTTGATTGTTGGACCACTAGTTTAGAGATTCTAGATTAGAGCGGCTATGATCATTTGCCAATCAAATTTTCTACCACAAGGTTCCATGTCGTTAAGAATTTTTCCTTCAAATTCCAGCTTATGTGGCTACAAGATCCTTCACTTTATGACTATATGAAGGAGTGGTGAAGTGAGGGGGTGCATGATTATGGTACTGCAATGTATTCCTTTGTCAAATAGTTACAACACACAAATTATAGGTTGAAAAGGTGGAATAGGACTTGATTTTGTAATATCTTCTTGGCTAATTAGAATTCTCATCTTCAAGTAGATTCTATTATCTTCCAAATTAGGGATCACCGTTTATTTGAGGACTTGTTCATAGAGGAAACAACTACTATCAAGGAGTTGGAGGAATGGGAGCTACAGGAAGATATTTATTGGAAGAAAAAGGCTCATGTTGATTGGCTTTAGGAAGGGGAGAAAAAACACAAAGTTCTTTCATAATATGGTAAAGGATAGAAGACATGGGGTTTATATCACTTCTCATATTTCCTCTGAGGGGACCCTCCTCTCTTTCTAATGGGAGATTACACAGGAAGCTATGCACTTCTTTGGGAACTTTTTTACAAATGATTTGGATCTAGCTAATGTGGAGGAAGGGTTGGTACTTGATTGTATCCCTCCCATAGAAACAAATGAGATGAATGAGGATCTTAGCAAACCTATATCTTTTATCTAAGGTAGAAGGAGTTGTTTTTGGTATGAAGAATGATAAAGCTCTAGGGCCAGATGGATTTCCTGTTGAATTCTATCAAGAGTTATCAGAGATTGTTAAGATGGATCTTTTTGAGGTTGTACAAGAGTCCTTTAGGAACAAGCATATCCTTGAAGCTATCAATGCTACACTTCTTGTTCTTATTTTAAAAAAGGAAGGAGCCAATTATTTAGATTCTTATAGACCTATAGCCATACGTAATGTGGTTTATAAAATAATCATTAAACTGATTATAGAAAGGCTCAAGCCTTGGATTGATAATTTAATCTTTGAGGAGCATGGTTGTTTTGTGAGCTGCAGGAAAATTCTGGATGGATTTATTACTGCATCTAAATTGGTGCATTCTATGGTTGTCTCAAAGGAGAAGATCATGTTTATAAAATTTGATATGGCTAAAGCATATGACAGGGTCAAATGAATTTTCTTACATAAGATCCTTATTGCTTTTGGATTTGGCAATGAGTGGAACAATTGGGTTATGAGCTACATCACTTCTCCCTCCTTTTTAGTTCTCATTAATGGTACTCCCTTTGAGTTATTTAGTTCTTTAAGGGGCCTTTGGAAGGGGGATCCCGTATCCTTGTATCTTTTCATTATTATGGATGAGTATCTTGGAATATTCATCAAGTCTCAAGTTAGGAGGGGGGTTATTCAAGGTTGGATTTGGGGACATGGCCTTCCCCCGTCTTCACATCTTTAGTTTTTGGATGATATTTCCTTAATGGGTGTAACTAAAATCAATGAAGCTATCAATTTTAGGAAGGTTCATGATACTTACATCAAAACCTCAAGCCAAATGATCAATGATAGGAAGTCCTTTATTTTATTTTTTAATACTCCTACTACTATCCAGGGTAGAATTGCTTGGATTTTAACGTTTCAAATTGGAGAACTCCCCTTTGTTTATCTTGTAATTCCTATTTTAGTAGGGCAGCTACTTAGGGAACATTGGAAATAAATTTTGGATAAATTTTAGAGAAGGGTCAGCCACTAGACTAATAGGTGGCTCTCTACTACTAGTAGAGTAACACTCTTGAAGTGTGTGATCCAGGCCATTCCCATTTATGGATGTTTTTGCAGATAGATCCTGTAAGCTTTATTAAGGACTTTGAAGCCCTTTCTAGACAATTCCTATGGATAGGTAACCTAATTTCCTCTAAGTGGAATTTGGTTAGATGGAATGTGGTTGGTAGATCAAAATAGGATGGTGGCCTTAGATTACGTCAAGCAGTCTTAAAAGGTCAAGTTTTGGTAACTAAATTATTTTGGGATGGTGCACTAATCAGGAATAGGGATGGGCCAAAATCATAGATATCAAATATTTAGGAGGAGTGGATGGTAGGGAGGTTCCTTGGTACATTTTTTTTAGGGAATGGCTCCATGATTTGGATGAATTTGAAGTGAGGGGAACAATTATTTAAGTAGGGACTTTTTTGGATTTGTAACTGGGGTGTAGAGAATTTATTTTGGAGGGACTCTTGGGATGGGTTTCCTTCTATTTTATTCCAATTCCCTCATCTCTGGGCTCTTAGTATAATATTTATTGAGGCGGGTTGAAGATGGGTGGACTTTAAAGTTTATCAGAGATTGAAGCACAATGAGGTTGTCAAATGGAAAGAACCAAATGAGTGGCCTCCAAGGGGGTTTGTTGAAGATATAAAGGACCTTTCTAAGATCTTAGGGAGTAGATTGTGTAATTCTCTTGCAGGGGATGATATTATTTCTTGGGGTCCTAATACCAAGGGTAGGTTTACTATGGCTTCAGAGTACCAAGAGATAGGTTAACTTTTGGGGAGGCTCATGTTTCCTGGGGGAAGCAATCTTAGAAAAGATTCTCTTGGCCCAAGTGTAACTTTTTCATGTGGCTAGTGACTCATAACAAATGTCTTACCTAGGAGAATCTTTTGAAGTGAGGTTTTCAACACCCTTCAATTTTCTTTCTCTATTACAAGAATGCAAAGAGTGTCTCATCATTTTTTACAATGTCCTTTCACTAGAGAGATCTGACATTGGTGGTGGGAGGCTTCAAAGCATGCCTATGTTTAGCTAACTCTTTGGTTGAGTTTTAGAGATGTCTCGGCCAACCCCCTATCAAGACTGTGGCTTGGGATATTGGCCCCTATTTTATTATTTGGCAAGTGTGACTGGAAAGAAATTGTATAATTTTATAGGATAGGGGGATGTTGGAACAATAGGTTTGACTACATTTAATTAATATGGTTTAGGAGACTTTAATGGCTAAGTGTGATCTCTCTATAGAAATTGATCCAAGATATGTGCAGGTTGCCCAAAATATGGGGATCTTTGGTACTGTCCTTAAAGATGATTGTTTTAAAAGACATCAAACTAGGTGTAGGCATGCAAAGGAGAGAGATCATCGGGATGGTAGATGGTTCCCCCATCTTTAAGGAATCTTGAAGATTAATACTAATGGCTCTTCCAAAGGTAATTCTGAGCATGCTAGTGTGGGAGGAGTTGGCACATATAGTGCAAGCAATGTTATCTTTCTCTTCTCAGTATACAAAGGCTAGTATACTAATAAATTTATGGAAGATCTGGCTATTTTATTGGCTTTATAAAGAGGTCTCTCCCTTGGATGGCTAAAACTTCTTTGTGAATCTGATTCCCAAGTCATGGTTGATATCCTAAATCGACATAGGATGGATGAGGTGGATTGGCGATTGGTTGTGGTGGGTAGGTAGATTCTATGTTTGTGAGACTCGTTAGAGTTAGTATCTTTTTGTTATATACCTCGAGAATGGAATACAATTTTTGATTTTTCAGCTAAGTGGGATTCTGAGGGATTGGATGGGTGGTACGTGAGTGACTGGGGGCAATTGCCACAAGGTTATGTTCAAACTTTGGAGGAGATTGTTAGAGAAGATATGAGGTTTTAGTTGTGGTCTTGGTTGGAATAGCCTCTCTTTAGGCCTTGTGTCTTTCTACTTTTTATTGTGCTTGAGATTTAAATTAATTTTTACCCCTTATTTTTCAAATATAATTAAAAATAAACAAAATAAGTACAAATTATTAAATTGTATGTCAAATAACTTTCAAATTTAATTATTTTGTGACATTTCATATCTACAATACTAGAGACTCCCATTGAAAAAATAGGGTTGACAATTTTATCACAAAATTTAAGGCATTACAACTATTTAAAAAAAAAGAATGACAATTTTTTTTGGAACTATTTTTAATCAATAAAAAATACACAATAAAGTCAGGATATGATATAGACAACGATGATCATGTCACACAATTCTCATTTGATTGGATGACTTAGATGATTTCACACATTATTTAAAAAAAATATAAAATATAAATTTTTGTCCTTGTTGTTTCTACTATAGACCAATAGAAAGACAACAAAATGACATTTTCACAATCACGTAAGACAAAAATTAAATATAACTATACAAATTTTGCTTAAAATTTTCAATTCCATGTAATTATTGGTTGAACTAATTAAAAAGTTGGACTAAATGAATGCATTAGTATTATTATTGACCAAAGTAATATAGTTTTTTTATTTTAATATAACACGAGATATGATGAAGTTGGAGTCCTTGCCTTTTGTAAAAATGGACGGTAGATTTTTTCTATGGTTAAAACATAGTGAGTGAATGGGGAAAGTTGCAAGGGTAGTAACACAACTCTAAGCATCGAATGCTGACATTTTGGTAAAAGTTGTCAAACCAAAGTTAGTGTTTACACAAATAGGTCCATTAACTTTGGATAATATGTATGAAAAGGAATGTAATATGAGTTTAGATAAAACTTCTTCTATAGAAACTTAATTTCTTGGAGTGGTTAAATGTTTATTTTTAGAGAAGACAAATTGGATCAATTGTGAGAGTAAGGTTGGTTCACAAGTCTTACAAACAATTTTACGAATAGGCTTTTATATTCATTGATAAGTAGGAGATATTTTCCACAACAAGTCAAATTGTGATATTCATGTTTTGTCTACAAAACAAGTAGCAATAGAAAATAATTATATTTTCCTTTTTGTTGAAAATATATACAAAAATAGCCAAGCTAATAAAAAAGATGTTTTTGAGAATTAACAACCTTCCAACCTGAATGACCAATATACTAGTGCCATGATGTCTTTTGTAGAGATATCTCAAAGTGAACTTTAGCAAAATGAGTGTGAAATGGTTGAAAAACCTTGATAAATGTAATGATCAATTTCCCTATTTATAGCTACAAACTGAGTTTGTTCCTACTTAGATTCTATTTTTGTGTTAAACATTGCTTATGCTCTTGCTTTAGCAACCCAATCATCTTTTTTTGTTGACTCTTGTATTGTTACTTTCTACATGTCCCATTTGAAACATAAGTTATGTTTGTCCTAACCGGTTACTAAGAGGGGGGGGGGGGGTGAATCAGTAATTTTAATTTTTAATTCTTCTTTTAAGAAAACATATATTCTTGTTAATACTAAAATCAAACGAATATTATAATACCCATAAAAAAAATTGAATACACAGGTCAAAACAACATTTATACATGGAAACCCTCGGTTAGAAGGAAAAAACCACAGTGGGACAGAACCCACAAAAATTCACTACTGTGGTAATAAAGCTACCCTGTTAGAGGCTTACAAAGCAGTTGTAAGAGTGCTACCCAGTTAAGGGATTTTATAGAAGACCTGTTAGGATCTTGACCTTGTTAGGAGTCACCTTGTCAGAGGACTTAAAACATCAATAAAGATGTTACCCAGTAAAGGGATTTATACAAAAAACCTATAAGGGTTCACCCTGATTGAGGGATTTAAATATGCTTCACAACTAAAGCAATAATATTATGATGACACTCTATCTGTCAATTCATATCATACCTGTTCACCCTTTCCTCTGCTTGGTTGTTGAATCTTTCTCTCCCTTTCAACTTTTGTGACTGTGTTTTCTCTTAGAAGATTTTTCTCTTTTTCTCTCCTTCGCTCTATGCTCTTGATATTCAACAACACAACTTTCATGTCTTTCAACCTATATTTATAAGAAATTATCTTATTAAAAATATATCTCATAGTTCCACCAAGTTGTAAACTCTTCCATAAATCACGCATGGAAAATCTTTGATTAAAAAGCTTGCAAAATTATTCTTAGTTTACCTCGAAACACTCACAGAAAAAATAAAGCTAACTTCAGTTCCACTGAAAAAGCTAACTTTAGTTTAATTAAAAAATGCTCCGCATAATCCGGTTCAGGTTATCATGCACTTAACCAATATAAAATTTGTATCTGGTTAGTCATCTATTCCCTGTGTGTGTGCCAAGACTAGTTGGACAAAACTTGAACCGATATAAGCATGACCAGTTAAAGTACACTACTTACTTGCTTAGTCTATCGATTCACAATTATGAGTACCAGTATGATGTACCGGTGTTCTGGTGGGATTGATGTTTGCCAATTACTTTACCAATGACAACTAACTTTATGTCACCAATCTTCCCCTTTGGCATTGGTGGAAAAATGTAATCAACACATCACATCACCTGTAGACATCCCTTGTAGATCTTCTTGTCTACCTATAGCATATTCTAACACACTGTTACTGATATCTGTCATTTTTTGTCTTTCTCTTCTCTATTCTCTGCAAATTCTCTTCTTTAATCTCTTCCCATTTTTGCCTCCAACAGACAAAGGGTTGTTACTCTTTACAACTATAACCTATTGAAGATATCCTTATAGACCTTCTTTGCAGATTCTAGGAAAGGTTTCTAGATACCTGTTACATGATCTAAATTATTCTTTGCAACTTGTAGTGATACTATGAGATTTTCCATATCTTCCATTGGCTTGTAATCAAGTTCCTTCAGAAGTCTATATGTATCAGTTGCCATTGCAGTCTACATCAGATCAAAAGTTGGTGCAATGAACAACTGGAATCCAACAAGATCTTGGATACTTTTTTTATTTTCTTCTGACGCTTTCCTTAAAGTGAGTGCAAGACTTGTCAGCTCTTAACTGTACTCTATTGCAGAAGAGCTCTTAGCATCAAATTTTGATGTTATAACCTTTATCTCTTATGTTGTCCTATTTGTTCTCTCAGTTATATCCTTCACAAAGTCTTCAAAGTTAGAAGTCCTTGTGATCAACCTTCTAGCTTCCTGTATTTGTTGTTGTAGCTCTCCGGTTCTTGTAGATAGAGTGGCTTTGAGCTCTTCAACCTATTTATGAAGAATATTTATTCTTTTCTTGTCATAATGATCAATTTCAATTATTTCTGGGTTAGTGACATCTTCCCCATTTGCTTTTGCTAGTACCTCTAATTGATTAATCACCAATTTGACTTCATCTATATCTGTATCAGGTACACAATTGTACAAGAAATTCTTTATGCTTGTGAGAACCATAACCTATTTTCTCTTTGTAAGCTCCTTTAGCTACCTTGTCGACATTTTGCTTATGTCAACAATAGTTTCACTTGGCTTAGATGGGATAACTATGCTTCTTTTTTATTCAGAATTTGTTGCAAATGTTAGCTTTCTCTTTGATGTAGATGTACTTGGAACATCTACCGGTTCCTTTTGCCTTATTTCTTGTGTAGGTTCTACTTCTACAGGCTTCTCATGTTCTTTTATAACATGAAACTCCTATTGTTGAGGTATTTCTTGTTGTAGTGCCTCCTCTTGTCGTACCTCTTCTTTTGGATGTACTTCCCCTTTTGGGTGTATTCCTTCTTCTGGTGGTTTCTTTGTTTTTTGCTCTTCAGCAACCTATTGATCATTCAAAATAGTTTCTACTTTGTCTATTTTATTTTTTGCAATCATCTTTATTGATGAATCCCCTAGATCCTATTCCTTTGGTCTCAAATATGCATCATGTTCACCTATTAGAACTTCTTCTCCCAAATTATACTGTTCATTGGCTGTGAACTGTTTAGGTATAACTTCCTTTTCACCGGTTGTACCTTGTTCATTTGTGGAAAATTATTCACTTGTTGTGAACTGTACAGGTGGAACCATCTCCCTTTCAAGTTCATTTTGTGAGATGTCATGTGGACCTGTATACTTGAGAGTGTTGAAGTCATATTCTTGCTAAAATTGTAGTGTATCTTCATACACATCTTTTTCTAGTCCATTAATGATTTTGGAAACCCTGTCCCTTGTGTCCAAGTTAAGTGACACTACTTCCATCAAAATATATATTGTCTCATTGTAAGGATCTAGTTTAACTTTTGCCAAAGTTGTCCTTATCATTTTATTGTTTTGAGCTAGACCAGTTCTCCATTTTTTCATTAGCCTTTTATTTAATTTTGCTGGAAAGAGGGGCTTGTAGTCCCTAGGACTTCTGTTGAAATCTAAAAAGGTTTCTAACAGAGAAATCTCAATTTTCTCCTTATCCTCATCACCCAAAGCAGTAAACCATTTTGCAGCATTCAACACTTCACTAAAATCCATAATTTCATCAACTATATTGTCTACAGTTAAAGTTCAAGCTTTACATTTTTTCAGAGAAACAAGTAGAGTTGGTGGAGTGAGATCACCACCTGTGTCTCTAGTTATGTTCACGATGACCGGTTCTATTGTAGACTTTTCTTGAACTAGAGTCTCTAATCCTAGTATGCCCTTTCCTTTTCCAATGTCTTTTACTAGTGGCTCTGTAGTCTTTTGGCATTCTTCTTGAGCTTGATGTTGCTGCTTCAGAACAGTCATCCATGTGAAAACCCTTCATCATGTACTTTATCCACTTCTCTAATCAGGATCTGACTAATTCTTTTCCTAATATTGAAACTCTATTTGTATAGGTTAGATTGATTTGTTGCCTCTTGCAGGCTAAGGTGATTTTGTACTTCGAGCAAAGCCCTTATCCTTAGTTGTTTTTCCTTATCTAAGGAATATTTCCATCTACCTTTAATTATTTCTAGTATATCTTCAGGTATTTTTTTGTGAAGTATAGTGGGTGTTAAGTTCAACTTGTGAAGAGCGTAAAATAAAACTTCTTCTAGCTTTCTCTTATCTTCCTCATTACCAAGCTCATATCTTCTTCTGACTCCACCCAATCCACCTATTTCCTTTATTCCTTCAACCACTTCATCTATGGTTGGTTTCCTTCTTTTATATGCATCCCCCTTTACCGGTTTCCCGGTCTTTCTCTTTCTGAGAAGAGTAGTGGTTTCTTTAATTTTTGTTTCCTCCATTTCCTCACCTTGTGTAGTGGATGCTGGCTATGTCTTCTTTCTTTGAACCTTTGGTTCTTCAGCCACTGGATTCCTCTTCATAGGAGTGGGATTTATTTTAACATACACCTTCTTAGGTTCCTTAGAAGATGCATTTTTCTTCAAATTAGATTGAATCTCTTCATAGGTTCCAAACCGGTATGCATAGAGATCTAAGTTGCTTTCCTATAGTGCATCAACATATGCCTTTGCAACCTTAGATGTAATATCATAACTGAACTCCGGTGCATACTCAGACCTTGGCTCCACAACCTAGATTATGCAATGATATGTGTTTACCAGAAAACACATCTCTTCCTTGTATTCTTCTACAATTGATGAGGGAATTATTTCCCTGTTGTGCATTCTTAGCTGAAAGACTTCAAAACAATTGGTCATCACCTTATTAAACTAGTTCCCTAAGTTATTTACAATCTCACCTATCTGAATCATTATTGGTTTATCTTCCAGTCATGTAACTTTTCCTATCCCTGGAAAAAAGTTTTGATAGTAGAAAAACAAACATACCAACAACGTCCCATATTTGAGAAACTTCTTCTTGACCAAACTGAGCTTCTTTAGAGTTTCAAAGATTTGGCCTTTCAGCATAGCACATATGTCATATCTCACATTATTATGCATAATCATGTGTGCAACATAAATCGAACCTCCTGGTATGCTATTCAGGTTACTCGACTGATATACTTTGTAGCCGATAACTGTAACAACAAACCAAATGCCATCATCTTCAATATCATTCACGGTCATCATTTGACTATCGTATTTCAACTTAGTCAACCGTGTGACTTCTACATTTGCTATCATCCTTAGGGTTAGAGTTTCCCCTATGACATTGTACCTAGTAACCCTGTGTACATCTTCTTTAGTGATCAGTGTAACCACATATTTTTCCAGCCACATCCCTGGTTCGTGAAACCTGCTAAGCACCAGTCTAATCCAATCTGATAAAAAACTGGTTGGATATTTGACTCTTTTGATTAAACCCAATGACTCTAGCTTAGTGTATTTTGCTTAAAGCTTCCCATCTTCATACAATGAGAGGTATTAACTTTGTATAAAAGTTTCACACAGTTCCTCCTGTTTGTTGTGGGTGAAGGCCATTACATCCTCTGTTAGAAAAACACCTTTAGGGATAGATGATAGAGATCCCACCATATCATTTGCATGATTTTGAACTATCATGATGTCATAAATTGGTCTATCTAGTTGATTTTTACTTATGAGTCTCACCACAGAAGATGAAGATGCCATATTGCTAGACTGGTATGTGTAGAAAGTTCTTGATAAATTTTACGGAATTTGCTAAGCAAAGATCATAAATCACAACAAGAAAAGATTACTCAAGCTTTGAAAATAATAATCAAAAACCATAATGTAAAGTGACATGAGTAACCAAATTTCCCTTTTATAGACTTAGGTTGTAACGGTAATTAGCAAACGGTAACATTTGTTAACGGTTACTATATTAATTACCCTTACCCAACCTTTCTTTTGACAACCGGTTGACAGATTCTTTACCTATTTACAAATCCTCGGTTGCAATATCCACCTTACTATGTCATCAACTCTTACCTGTCAAGTTCACATGTTAGACCGGTGTCTCCTTCCCGGTTGCAATTCTTGACTGAGTGAGATCACAACTCACCAGTCCCTCTGGGAACAATAGCCTTGCTACCTGTTCCCCTTAAGCCCTTAGGCTTAATTTTATAAAGAGATATCACCATTAATAAATGATGACCTTACCTCATATTTCTCCTCAACGGAACTCTTTCTCCCCTTTATGGACCAAGTCTTCTTGAATTCCATGTTGGTCTCTTTACTCACGTTATCTTGTTGCTTGGGGGACAAATTCTTCTTGACTGGTTTGGACGGTCCTTTTCCTTTGTTCATTGACTAGTTCTTTTAGTCCTTGGTTAGATGCCCAATCTTGTTATAGTTGTAACAAGCCATTATGGTTCCTCTCCATAGATTGATCCTTCTTTCCTTGTCTATG
Source organism: Chamaecyparis obtusa (assembly GCA_027943335.1). Taxonomy (NCBI): domain Eukaryota; kingdom Viridiplantae; phylum Streptophyta; class Pinopsida; order Cupressales; family Cupressaceae; genus Chamaecyparis; species Chamaecyparis obtusa. The sequence goes on from BSBK01004817.1 coordinate 855,415, forward strand.
GGTGAGTGGCAATCAAAGTTCCTATGACTTGATGGTCCACAAGTAGCACAATTGGGTGTGCTCCAGTTTACATTCCTATTATGGAATACCGGTTTTGGTGGAGATTTGAATGCCATTGTTTTGGACCCACATTCTTCTGCTTTGTGTCTAAATTTATTGCAAGCATAACAATAACCCTTGAAGCTTCCCCTACTTCCACTGGACACACTTTTGGAGCGAGACCTGCATTCAAAGGTCTTGTGACCATACTTGTAACAATTGTTGTAGTAACTATTAGAAGTAAATGGTATTACCAATGCATTTATGCAGTCACTAGTTTTATGACCTAATTTTCCATAATGTTTGCAAGAGGATTTGAAGGTCTTTTTACCTTTGTCTTCTGCCATATTCTTCTTTTCCTTCTTGCCTTACTTATCTCCAGAGGACTCACTGGCATCATTATTGACTTGACTGATGTACCAAGTCCTATGGGATCCTTGTGCTTTCTTTGAGCTCTCAGTTGCTCATCAAGCTTCTCAAAAATTTCATTATACCTTATGAGTTTCTCATATCTTTCTTCAATATTTTTCAGTTGATCCAATTCAACAACCATATTTTTGCATGCTTCATCTTTGTCATGCAAGTGCTCATGCATTATTGCATTTTCATGATTTATGCTCTGCATGTCTGCATGCAGTTGTAATATGAGAGCATCACTCTCTCTTAATGCATCTTCAACTAGAATTCTTTCTCTTTTAGCAGTTAACTATGCTTCTACGGCACTGGTCTTCTCATCCTCAGATTTTATTTTGGCCTTAATAAGTTCAGTCATCCTCAGAGCATGACCTTCCTAATCTATTTTTAAATTGGAGATTTGATCAGTCAGATTTTGATTCTTCTCCATGAGATGAGAGACCACCTCTTCTACTTCATCAGATCTAATCTACCTAGAGAGTTCCTCAATGGTTTCATGACTTTCACTCAGTTGCAGAGCCAACTCTTTCATCTTGGCAAGAGACCCCCTCAATCTATTTTCCAGAGAGGCTATCATGTCATTGGCTTCCTCGGGCTACTTTTGATACCTGTAACCCTCCATGATCTTTTCTCAAGTAGTTAAGCTTATTATTTATAAGAACCAAAGCTTTGATATCAATTATTAGTCCTAACCGGTTACTGAGAGGGGGGGTGAATCGGTAATTTTAATTTCTAATTCTTCTTTTAAGAAAACATATATTCTTGTTAATATTGAAATCAAAAGAATATTATAATACCCATAAATACAAATTGAATGCATAGGTCAACACAACATTTATACGTGGAAACCCTTGGTTAGAAGGAAAAAACCACGGTGGGATAGAACCCACAAAAGTCCACTACTGAAGTAATAAAGTTTCTCTGTTAGAGGCTTACAAAGCACTTGTAAGAGTGCTACCCGGTTAAGGGATTTGATAGAAGACTTGTTAGAATCTTGATCCTATTAGGAGTTGCCTTGTCAGAGGACTTAAAACACCAATAAAGATGTTACCCGGTAAAGGGATTTATACAAAGAACCTGTAAGGGTTCACCTTGATTAAGGTATTTAAATATGCTTTATAACTAAAGCAATGATCTTATGATGACACTCTATCTATCGATTCAGATCATACCTGTTCACCCTTTCCTCTACTTGGCTGTTGAATCTTTCTCTCCCTTTCACCTTTTTTGACTGTGTTTTCTCTCAGAATATTTTGCTCTCCTTCGCTCTATGCTCTTGATATTCAACAACACAACTTTCATGTCTTTCTACTTGTATTTATAATAAATTATCTTATTAAAAATACATCTCATAGTTCTACCAAGTTGTAAACTCTTTCATAAATCATGCATGCAAAACCTTTGATTAAAAATCTTGCAAACTGATTCTTAGTTTACCTCGAAATGCTCGCAGAAAAAACAAAGCTAACTTCAGTTCCACTGAAAAAGCTAACTTTAGTTTAATTGAAAAATGCTCTGTATAATCCGGTTTGGATTATCATGCATTTAACTGGTATAGAATTTGTATCTGGTTAGTCATTTGTTCGCTCTGCGTGTGCTAAGACTGGTTGGACAAAACCTGGACCGGTATAAGCGTGACCGGTTAAAGTACATTGCTTACTTGCTTAGTCTATCAGTTCACAATTATGAGTACTGGTGTGATGTACCAGTGTTCTAGTGGGATTGATGTTTTCCAATTACTTTACCAATGACAACTAACTTTATGTCAACAAGTTCTAGACCAAATATAACTTTAATGTGGCCAAAAGGTTAAAAAATCAAATAAATGAGTTTAAAAAAACCATACAATAATAATAACTCCTTAAAGAATACTTAACTCAATATAGCATGGACAAAATGAAAATCTCTTACTAACCAATCCTAAATATTTAACCAAAATATGTTAGAAACAAACATTGATTTTTTTATTACATGTAATATAGAAAAACAATAAGCCCACAAGTTCTTGACAAAACATAAAAGATGTTCATGGCTGAACCAAAGTGGATATGCTAGGAACAAGATTATACAATATGTGTAATAACAAAATATAAAATTAGGAAATTATGTAATACCAACACCATTGATTGGATATAAGGAAATTCAATCTAAAGGTGATAGCAAAAAAATTGAAATGAATGACTAAAGACAAAAACAAAAAGGGATAGAATAATCATTCAAAAATATTGTAATGCAAAGAAAAATATTGATTTTGTTTTCTTTGTAAGTAGCTACATGTGAACTTCCTAGGTTGTTGATGGCTCTAAGACATATTTTCCCAAGCCTGCACAAGAAATATATGAAAACTAGTTAATCAACTTAAACATATTGACTTTAATGCCCATATATACCAAAATAATATTCATCAACAATAGACATGGTCGCTATAAAATTTCTTCTTCACAAAAAATCAATACGATAAAATAGAACAAAAATATAATTAAATTAAAACTAAAAAAGATTAAATAAAGTTCCATATGCCCCTTCATTGAACCTTCCCCCAAGTGTGACAATATGCTACCTTTCTTAAGGCAAGTATACTTCAACTTAGATGGCTAAAAATGCACATTTATGGTTGCGTAGGAAAGCCTACTAAAAGATATATGTATAAATATGCACATTCATATGCAAGCATACCAAATCAATGTCCTAAATTAGGCTAAGAGAACTTCATGCACAAAGTCTCACACTAATAGAGGAAATCCTAGTGGTGTCAATGATTGAAATTCCCTTTTTGTATATAGATATTTATAATGATTGAAATCTACAATTCCATCAAAGAAAATCTCAACAGTTAGATTTTGTTTTAGTATTCACCAATCAAATGAGGTTTGGCCACAATAAACCTTGTATAAACCCTATGATTTAACCTATAAAGAAAATGCTAGAATGTTAAAAATAACTCTAACCAAACTATACTAAGTGCAAAACCCCCTTTTTAACATAAGATATAAATCAACCTAAATGTTTAGTAGTATTGTCACTTGCAATCGTAAACACAAAAATATAAAAAAGTGGTACATTGCAAAAGACATATCTAGAATGATGACAATAAAAAAAAAACTAAATCTATGTATCAAATAGAGAGCACAAAAATCTTTGAAGGGGGAGAGTTAACATTAGAAGGAAGCAAATAAAATCTAGAAAAAACATCACCATTAGAGAGCCTGCATATATTTCTAAGGGAATGAAATGTTTGGCAATAATAATGCTTGGAAATATTTTATCGTGATGTGGCTCACTCTCTTAGATGTGCATTCATGCTTTCAATGGAAACTAGCTCATTCCTATTGCATGAGGATATCAACAATACCATGCAACAAGGGAATGATATTTTAGAGAAATGTATTTAAAACTTCCATATAGTCTAGGATAATCAAGGTAAGTTGATTCATGGTTTACGAAAATTAACTACTTGCTTGAATATGAAAGTTTCTTGTACGACAAAAATTGGGCCAAATGATTGTCATGAGGAAGGATCTAAAGAGTTCCATGTGGACACCGATTAATTACGATTAGGAAAGGCATAGTGTAAATGGCCCAACTATGAAACTAGACTATGAGAACCATTATTAATAATTAACTGATTCTAGTGATCACATACAAAAACCCCATGAAAATTTCATAAACTAAAGATTTGAAAACACGGGCGTACCTTTTCAAAGGAGACGATTCTACAAATCACAAAATAGGTCCAATGAAATCTATTTTGCATCAAATTTGAAAGGATGAACCATATTGCTTTGTCCTCATTCTAATATGTCTATTTATACTTCTTTGGGTACATGACAATTGCGTAATTTGTAGAATAACATTCAAAGTTTATTCTTTATTTTATCTATCATTTCTTTTGGACAATACACATTATTACTCAGGGTTAAGACTTTAGTATTTTTCTTCTTTTTATTCCTTAATCATATGATGGAAAACACCTTCAAAGGCCAATTCAAATGTCACAAAGGGATTTAAATATTTGGTTTAACATATCCATCCAGTAGTCCAAAGCCCAACTATAGAACTAATAATGTCTAACTACAGTACTAATCTCCTATTCTTGGCAGAAGTATTACAACTCTTATTTGCTTATATTTCTTTAACTAAATTTATGAACCTAGTAAGTTGATCTTGACATTGGTGCCACTAAAAACATCAAGTCTATGAACATTGTTCTAGTTGCAAAGAAAATGATAACTTCATTAAAAGAAATATACTTCATCAAAAGTAAATCAAAACTTTTAAGAATTGACTCTACCAACAAAAATCTGACTCTACCAATGGAAATAAAACATGTAAAAAACATAGCAACACTAGATATAAACATCAAAAAATGCATATTCACAATAGATAAAAATATTAAAATTTTGAAACAAATAAACATCCAATAATCAACCTCTTTCTATAATAGGGGTTTGGGTCCCTTTAAAACTTGTTTGTTTTGTAATAAAAAACATCCAATAATCAACATTAATATATTGATATTTTTCCTTTGATTTGTACTCTTTCTCAAAAGCTATCATAATAAATTCCTGAAACTATATAGAAATGTAACCCTTTCTTTCAAACAAAACCCTCCTCCAAGCTAAAGCAATGTAAGAACTAAGGACCACATTATGTTTCACATAGTAAAGTCAATATCAGGGACTTCTAAAGAATACATTAAGAATTGAGTCTCTAATTTAGGAGTTTTATATTGTAAATACAAGAGATCTAAACTGAGTGGATTTATACTATAAATACAAGAGATCTAAAAGTCATACATGATTAGAACATCTAAGGTAGAAGAAAAAGCTAAAATTATCTATAAATCTTTTTTCATATATGGAGTCCTCGACATTGTTATTTTCCTAAAAATGTTGAAGGATAAAGAAGGCTTCTAGAATTTTACTACCACACCATTCCAACTCAAATTAAAATGATATGGTTGGTGGAAAGATTACCTTAATTATTTTTCACAATCCCTAACGCAAACTAATGTCTTGATAATTTTTGCTAATTGAAATTTCATAAATTGCAAGAAAAAATCAATCTACCAAATTTCATAAATCTACCAAGGAAACTCAATCCTCCAATTGCATTTTTTTTATAAAAAAAATTATAATTTAAAAAAAAAAATAACAACATTAAAGAGCCACATCTTTAAACTTTTGAATAAGAGGTTTTTTTTATCTCATTGACACAGTATCAAAGATAGGGACTAATAATTAGGGAGTGAGATGAAAACATTAGCTCCCTAACTATATGTTTGATTTGAATTAATAATTTTGGGGCTTCAAAAAGGTAGATGAAGGGTTGATTTAATGAACCTTCCATTGAATTAAAAAATAGCTAATTAATCTACACATTAATTTTACTTAATAATTATAGGAATTGATAAGCTATTTGGTAAGGAAGCACACTGCCATGATGAGGATTTGAACCCTACTTTACTTCTTACCTAACTAATTAGTGGCAATATTCATGATGAGGATTTGAAGCCTACTTTTCTTGTTGATGACATAGGCGCTCACAACCTTGCAATATCTACTAGAAGCAACTATAATATTTACCCTTAGTTTTATTTGAGTTGATGACTTTTTTTGCCTCAAAGATCTAGTTAGGTCACAAAACCCAAGATGGTTAAAATTTATTGTCAAATAAAAATAACTACTATAAATGAAATAATACTAAATCCTAAGTACAAGCAATTTTTGTTCAAAATATTTTTTGTTTGGAACACAACAAAATAAAGGCAACAATTTACCTAATTGATGATATTGTTGATTTGAAAAAGATTCACAGATAAAAGGAGATAATTGGAAAAACATACATCGTTTGCATACTCTTTCTCGGGCTATGCTCACAAATTGTGAAATAATCATCGCAGATCTATGCAAATCTTTGCCAATTGACCCAAAATAATAATAAAATATGCTCTCTACATAAGGTTTGATGTCGAGAGCCTACATATGCGAGACCATATATTTTTTAAGCCTAAATTTACAATATTTGACTGAAGCGAGGAATTTATCCACCATGTTTCATGTACAACAATTTACTAGAGGAGGAGAGGAAGATCCATTAGCAAACTAAATATCCCAAGGTTTTAGAAATTATGAGTTGGCTTTAAAATAGTAGAGGTATGGTTGAAATCACAAATGACACAACTCTTGTTGTTTTATCCCTTCTTCTTGTTTAATGAATACGTAGGTAGTGTCAAACTATGTGCTCTTTTAGAAACTATATAGAATTAGTCCTTTCATTCAAATGAAACCCTCCTCCAAGCTAAATCAGTGTAAGAACTAACAACTGCAAATTGTATGCACCCAAAAATGGTCGCCTAGACTTTGGGCCCCATTTATTCAATTTATCAATCCTAAATCAGTTTTATCAATAATCAATATTTTCAACATTATCAATTTCTTGATCAAATTTTAATTTCGATCATATATTGGATTTTTATCCTATGGGCTAATCATTTATCCTAAGTCTTTATTTGATTAAAAGGAATATTTCCTCCCCTTTTGATTAAATAAAAAGCCCCACTTTTCCTCTTATCCTAAGTTGCACAAATAAAGCATTATGCCTATTTTACAAAAAGGAAAAAAGCACTTTTGTCTCACATAGACACAAAGTCAATTCCTATTGGAGGATACTTGTGCACACGGATCGCTCCTCTTTCAATCTCCACCGCTGATTAAGACTTTTGCCTCTTAATCTCAATGGTCCATTCCTTTGCATTTCTTATAAAAGGAAAGCTCTCTCCTCCATTTTCATCATGTTTTTATGCTAACCTTATGCTGCAGGAATCCTTGAAGACTTTGAAGCTTTTTAGAGATCATTATTGCATCCTCCTTTAGATTTCTTCATTTGCTTCATAGTTTAGTTTACATTCTTACATAGTAGTTTCATTTCCATAACTTTCATAGCTTAGATTTCCTTTCATGCAATAGCATAACTTCACATAGCTTAATAGGAGGGATTTGTAACACTTGTTATTTCCATTTCATAGCTTAGTTGCATGGCATTTTCATTTCTATAAACTAGTTTGCATTGCATTGCATTTTTATAGTGATTCTTGAGGATATTGGCACTCTTGCCCTTGTCCTCATTCGAATCTCTCGTTGTGTGGTTGACTAGCAAGGTCACAAGTTTGTAGCTCTAGCTGAGAGCAAATACATCATAGTCCCTTGCAACTCCATGCATAGAGAGCTATGAGCCACTTTGTGAGGCCTCATTCTTGAGCAACCTTGCATATAATGGTTCATAGAAGTGTGGTCACTTTTGATCCATGCATTTTTGGCACCCACCATGGGGCAGAGTAGATAGGCTTTGTCCTTTAGTTTCTTGCATTTTTCATCATTTTTTGAATTATTTTTCAAAACTTTTGCAGTCTCTGGTTTTCTGTCTCAGAGTATCGCGCGATACTTCTTAGGTATATCGTGCGATATACCTTACTATACCAGTGTGACACTTCGCTCCAGAGAAGAATCGCATGCCAGTATTAAGGTATATCACCTGGTGTCATGCGAAGTATCGCCCGAATATAGTGAAGTATATCGCTCGAACTGAGGTATATCGCGTGGATATAGAAAACTGTATCGTGCGATATTGATGAAGTTTGAGGTATATCGCCTGATCTGACAGAGACCTGCGGTTCAAGTTTTATCATCCGAATTTGATCATATTTAGTTTGCTGGTTTACTTTATTGTATTTAGATAGGTCTAACCTGCATCTCTTAGCTTAGATAAATCAGTTTCTTGCAATTATTTTCATTTAGATTTTGGATTTTGCTAACCTTGTGGGCCTAACTAGTTGTGGTTGTAGGTGCCTTTGCTTAAGAAATTTGCCAAAAATCGCATGTCAAAGAGGGCTACTAATGGTTTTTGCAGGGCTGCCCAAAAAGCATAAAAAATAAAAAAAACAAAAATTTTGCTTGTGATTTATTTCCTTTCAAGTGTGGCATTCACTAATTGTATTAGGAACTTTAATACCTTGTGAAAGAGATTTTGAGGTGGTAGGAGAAGTATGCTCTTCACCTTTAGGTGAATCAAAAAATCTTGACCCATCTTAAGGTTTTGGAAGCAAGGGAGTAATTGAATCTCTTTTCTTGGTGTGTTTGGGAGAAGTTTTTGAGATAGGGGAGTATGCTCTTCACCCTTGAGGTGAACCAAAAACTTTGAACCTCATAAATTATCCATTTTGTTTAGTTTAGGAATCCTTTAGCGGGCCTACTCTTGAGCAATCAAGAGGAACGACTCAAGTGGGGACAACCTTGTCATCATTTTCCTTGGTGGCAAGTGATTCCAACTCACTATAATCTCAAGGCTATCAAGGACACCAAAAACCTTGGTAGACATAACACTTGTCTTCATTTGATGTGAGTAGCTCATGGGATTGCGACCATGGGGAAAACATTGAACAAGAATGCTTAAGGTACTCTTGAGGTCTCGAGGTCTGAGTCCTCTTTGAGGAGCAAGAGGGGTGTTGTGAACAAAAATCCTTATTAAGAACCATTAGATAGAAGCCACCTTGTTTAGCCGCTTATCTTCTTAGTGCAAGGATTGATCCAAGTGGTTTACCTGGATCACCTTAAGATACTCACCATATGTGTCCCTTTGGTTGTGTTGTTTGACACTTCCACGACAAAGCCAATATCTCTTGTGGGTAACCACTTGGTGTGAGGCAAGGGGGCATCAAGTTGTGGGCTAAGTTGGTACACATTGAGCCTTGACTTTTTAGGATAGATTTGCTTGAATTGTCTTCGATTGTGTGATACCAGTGTAAATGTTCTCACATACAAACAATCGGTAGCATTCATAGGGTGTTTTTTTTAATTTTGATATCACAAGTGTTTGTCTTGGCAAGGTTGCTTTTGCCCTTATTTCAAGTGTATGAGACATGTTTGATCCCTCACTGTTTGCAAACCTGCCAAAATTATACTGATATTGTGATTGAGATCGAAAACATCAACTCTCAGACCGAAAATTTTGACCAAACAGACCCAAAAATGCAAATTTTACACAGTTCTGGTCAAGAGTTAAGCAATTTTGTGACAGTATCACGTCCTTTGAGGAAAAATATCATGTGATACTTCACGGGTCTCAAAAGTATCACTTGCTTTGGGAGGAAATATCGCGCGATAGTTCACCCTTAATAGACTATCGCCCAACCTGCCTGGTGTTTATCGCCCAGATATTGTGAGGTCTATCACCTGGTATAAGGTGAAGTATCACCCAGTTATAGGTGTATCACCCTGGTAGCCTGGAGTATATCGCCTGGTTAATTTCTGTCGTGCTTGCAGTTTGATCAGTTTCAATTGCTGTTAGTCAGGTTAGGTCTTTGAGTAGGTTTCTTGCTCTATCATTCGAGACCTATCTTGACTCTGAATTTCTGGTTTTAGTCCTCTGGGATAGCATCATCTGATTTACCAAGTCACTTTGGGAATAATTGTCAAATTAGAAGGTCCTTCTTGGTGACAAGGTTCATCTCTAGGATTGTTAGCTACATTCTTGGAAAATTTTAGTGCTCTTATTGTCCAAATCATTTTCATTTAAATCTCAATTTTAATTATATTTTGGCCTAGTCCAACCTCCTGGTTCAAAAGTGCAAGGGTAGTCACCCTTTGATTTGAAGCACCTCTTTGACAGTGTTGGTAAAGCCCTTTTTTTATCTTTTCATTTCTCTTTGGACAATAGAGGACTTTGATTATCCTAGTTTGGTGCTAACACTTTGAGAGGTCATCTTATCATTGAGAGTATCTTTCTTTCATGTCAGTTACAACAAGGTACCAAGTCAATCAAGGGAAGTGACCCCCTGTTGCCTTTAGCCAGTTACCACCAGTTAAGACTCGTCAACAACATAAGGGAAAAAGACCCCTTTTTGATCAATCTCCTAAGAGTGAGTCTGAGGTCTGTTTTAATCCAAAAAATAATCCTAGTGAAGTGAGCACCTCTTTAGTACCCCTTTCATCAAGTATGGACATGAGTTACACTTTCACTCGACAACAAAGAGAAGCAATGAATCAAACTCTTGAGGATATCTTCCAACAGCATAGAAGAGAGTGCGGTGGTTCTTCTCATGCTAGTCCACCTGGGTCACCTCCCAACAATGTGAGATATTTTGATGCCCACCAACGAGCTGAGAGACATTATAAGCAAACTCACTCAGATTCAGGGTCACAACACGAGGACCAGAACAACAAATCTAGTGATCACCACATCAATGCAACCAACGCAATAAGGCATTTGAGACCATCCTCTCCACTTGAAGATACCTCTCGATATGCAAATACGAGATTGAAAAGCATTGAGAGGGAGAAGCAAGCCTATTTAGATGAACAAGCTGCTAAAAAGGAGAAATTTAGACAACTAGAAGAAGAGGAACGTGCATTATTGGACATAAGGAAGAGAGTCACCCAAGAAGAAGAAGATAGACTCTATGCACAACAACTCCAAAGCTGATTCAATGGGAGGGGAACCAATAGTGGTACCAACTCACCCCCATCTACCCTTTCACCAAGTCCTAGAAGAAGATCAAGGACACCCCCATGATCCCCAAGTCCTAGAGGAAGAAGGGCTTCAAGATATGATCCTCATAGGAGACGATCACCTCATAGACATTCAAAGAAAACTTCCCAATGAGAACATCATGGCTCACAACATGGAGGAAGTTATGCCAAATTTGATCATATGGATTTTATGACTATGCAACAAGAACCATCCTTTCAAGCATATGTGGAACGATATGTGGAACAAAACAAGGATCAATTCCTAGAAAGCCTTATCAATAAAGGTGCTAAGGTTCCATATAATTTTGACGTCCACCAAAAGATTAAGAAACAGAATCTTTCAACCAATGAGGTGATCATGCAAATGCAGAAGGATATAGAAAGGATGAGGGCTCCTAAGAGCACATTTAATTTGGACTCCATATGTCCCAACCCAATTGACGAGTGTGGTGTTGGTTGAGTTCCTTAAGAAAGTTGAGTTTCCAACCTATGACAAATATGATGGCGTTGGTGACCCTCATGACCATGTTTGACAGTTCTACATAATGAGCTTTTCTTTTCACCATGAAGACTCCTACTTGATGAGATTATTTCCAAGGAGTCTCAAGGGTCAAGCCATGGAGTGGTTCAGCAACCTTACTCCTCTAGTAAAGACATTTAAAGAACTTGTCCAACGATTTGTTCAACATTTTTCTTATAATCTATCAAGGTCGGTCACAATGCTTGATTTGTGCAAACTCAAACAAAATCAAGGAGAACCTTTTGTCACTTTCCTACAAAGATGGAGACGTTTGTGCTCAAAATATCCAAGGACAATTTCTGAGGAGGAAAGAATAGACATCATTATGAGCAACTTGATACCAGAATTAAGATATGAATTAAGGAAGATCCCGTTTAATTCTTTTGATACCATGGTAGAAGTGGCATGTTGCATAGAGGATGTACTAAAAGAACAAGGGATTTTGGCTAAGTCAACTAACAACAATAATAGCCAAAATAACAACAATAATGGTAATAAGGACAAAAGGAACTCTTATTGGAATAAGAATAAGTAGGTGGTCAATGACGGAGTTGTTGACTCATCACAACCTAAGAATGAAGGAGTTCTTAATCTCTCTCATGCAATTCAAGCCATGAAGCTGCAAGCATCCTCAGGACAATAAGAGAATAAACCCAAGTATCAAGGGAAACCTAAAAAGGAAAAGAGACAATTTACCAAACTTGGGGACTCCTATGCAGACATTTTCAAGACACTAATTGCTCATAATTTGGCACAACCTCAGGATCCTGCCAAGCACCGCATACCCGATCCCAAACCTCATTGGTGGGATGAGAAGGCCTTTTGTGTCTTCCACAATGGAATTGGACATGATATAGAAAATTTTTTTAGGCTTAAACATCTTGTCCAAGACCTCATTGAAAGTGGATGATTACAAGTTGATGGTTTAACTACTAATGCGGATCATAAGGCTTTTAAAGAACCCTTGCCCAAATATGAGAAAGGAGAGAATTCTAACAACAAGCATGGCAAGGCTGCTATCAACCATACCTACACAAATGCTGAAAATGTTATTAACATGCTTGAAGTGGCTGATGATAATATCAACATGATGAGAGGGAAAGATCCTTATGGATATGATGTGGATTCAACTCCTATATCTGATGAAGGACCCGTTGTGGTGCTAAGAGGTCCTCACTCACGAAGGATGTCCCAATCCCTCAATGCTGTCACTAGGGGTCAATCTCAAGCTCCCATTATTATCAGATGTCCTAGTTCTAGCAAGTCTAAGCAGCCCATGTCCAAGGGTGTTCTTCTTAAATCTGTTGTTGGTCCGGATTCAAATTATAACCTTATTGACTAATTACAATGTACACCAGCGCAGATATCTATTTTTGAACTTTTAGAATTGTCCTCTAAGCATAAGCGTGTCCTTGAGGATGCTTTGTGAGCAGCCAGTGTCCCTAACAACTTAGATATTGACCAATTCCAAAATATGGTCAACCATTTGGCTAGCCCTCATTACCTCACTTTCTCAGAAGAAGATGACAAATCCATCAGTCACCCACATAACTTGGCCTTACACATCGAAGTCATGATTCATAAAACCCATGTCAGGCATGTATTGATAGATGGGGGTGCGGGGCTCAATATTTGTACCATGAGTTTGTTGAAGGCTCTAGGATATTTTGAAGAAGTCATTGACACAAGGAAAAAGATCACAATCAAGGCATATGATGAAGCAGAAAGAAGTTCTAAGGGATTGGCCGTTTTGCCTATTCACATTGGTCCAGTAGAAAAGGATATCTTATTTCAAATTGTTGATGTTGGACCTTTAGCCTACAACATTTTGCTAGGTAGGCCATGGATTCACGAAATGCAAGCAGTCCCATCAACGTATCACCAATGTGTTAAGTTTCCCCATAATGGTGTAGAAATTTGCATACCTGGAGATAGTGCTTTTTCAGTTAATAATATTTCTGCTGGATCACATGTACCTTTGAATAGGGAAGCTAACAGTTCTAGTATTTCACTTGAACAATGCAAGCAAAAGTTTAAGACCATAGATCTTGGGATGGGAGATTATAAAATTGATTCTTTTACAAAAATGCCAATCTCTCTTAGGTCTTATGGGAAACCATCACCAAATATGAAACCTTCATCATCAGCAATGACATTATTTGGAAAATTTGTTGAGTCTTTGGTTCCTATTCAAGAAGAGAAAGAGGAAGTTGATGTAAGAGACTGGATCTATCATGAGGAAAAATACCAACACAATGAGAACTTTTCTCCTTCACCTAAAGCTTATGGGAGAGGGTATACATTGGTTAAAAATATGGGTTATCTAGGATATGGTCCCCTTAGCCATAGGTTGGATGCTAAAGTTGAGCCTCTTAACCATGCCCTTTTTGGATGAAAGAATAAGTCAACAGTTGGCTTAGGTTTTGAAAATAAGAAGAAGAAAGGTGTCCCTGTCCCAGCTGCGACGGACAGTGACAGTGATTCAGACTACACACCTGATCTTTCTAATCAACAAGACATGTCTGATGATTGGGTGCCTTCAACAAATCTCCTTTGGGGAGATTCAAAAGATTTGATAGTTGATGGTCCTACTATCCCAGCTGTGACAGATAGTGACTATATGAATGCTAGATTGACAATGGAAAGTGTTGCTATCCTAGCTGCGATAGATAGTAACAATGCTAGCATTAGAGAAGAGGAAACCTTTCCCAACCTTGAGGCTTCTACATCACAAGGCCCAAATGATGATTCAAAAATAGACTCACATGAGTTCGAATGGGATTCACTTTCAGATGCAACAGTTGATTTGGACATGTATGTTGTCCATACATATAGTATTCAACCCGATGCAGCCAGCGAGCTTAGTGTAGGACTAGAGGATTGTACTCCTTGAATTGCCTTAGTGGACGATGCTTTGTTTGGTAGGATGAGTCCTAATTTGAGTATCTTAGGAGAAGACTTGATGAATCCCAATTGTATGGTCACCAGAGATAACACCTTTCACATAAATAACATTGAACCAGTCATTGACCTACCCCTTGTTCACTATGACCTAATTGACTGGTCTTAGCGCCATCAAGAGCCCAGATTCCTCACTTTTTAGAATGATTATGAAATTGCCTGCTATCTGAATGCTCTTGAACCCATGGCTTCTTCCACCAGTGAAACAACAACAAGTATGACGAAGCCTGATATTAAGTACCTCAGTCTAAAATTAAAAGAAAAATAGGTCTGATGGTGAAAACCACTTTGTGGCGGTATCAGAACCAAAAATAGTAAAAATAAATGATGTATCTGAGGGTGAAAACCTCTTTGAGGCACCTAAGGATGGGGTACTTAATAACTTGCCGAGTTATTTTCAGGACAGATCATTAGTATTAATTGAGCCAACAAAACTAGTTAATTTGAACACAGAAGAAGCTCCTCAAATAATTCATCTTGCTCAGTCTTTATCAGAAGAAGAAACCAAGGCATATATACAATTCTTACAAAAGAAGAAAATTAATTTTGCATGGACATATTCAGACATGCTAGGGCTTGACACAAATGTTATAATGCATCACTTATCCATAGCTCCAGGAGTCAAACCAGTGAAACAGAGACTTAAAAAATGCATCCACATGTAGCTCTCCTTGTCAAAGAGAAATTAGAAAAACTTTTGAGAGCTGGATTCATCAAAGCCATCGATTATGTAGAATGGATCTCAAACATAGTACCAGTTTCCAAACATGATGGGTCCATTCGTGTATGCACAGATTTTAGAGATTTAAACAAAGCATGCCCAAAGGATGATTTTCCACTTCCAAACATTGACATGATAGTGGACATGACAACGGGTTATGAAATATACTCTCTAATGGATGGTTTCTCAGGATATAATCAAATTAAAATAGCTCCCGAAGACCAAGAGAAAACAACGTTCACATGCACATGGGGAACCTATTGTTGGAACGTCATGCCATTTGGGTTAAAGAATGCAAGAGCAACATACCAACGAGCTATGACCATAATTTTTCATGATATGATGCATAAGAACATGGAAGATTATGTGGATGATACCTTGGCTAAATCAAGAAAAAGG
Organism: Chamaecyparis obtusa; assembly: GCA_027943335.1. Lineage (NCBI taxonomy): Eukaryota > Viridiplantae > Streptophyta > Pinopsida > Cupressales > Cupressaceae > Chamaecyparis > Chamaecyparis obtusa. Next base: position 870,995 of record BSBK01004817.1, read on the forward strand.
GATGCACACCTTATCGATTTGGAAGTAATTCTAGATTGCATGGAACAGTTTCAACTCAGATTGAATCCAAAGAAGTGCGCATTTGGTGTCACCTTAGGCAAACTTTTAGGATTTATAATATCAGCAAAAGGAATCGAGGTTGATCCTGAAAAGGTCCAAGCAAATTTAGATATGCCACCTCCAAGAAACATTAGTCAGATGAGAAGTCTTCAGGGATGACTCCAGTCAATTAGGAGGCTTATCTTATAGCTGGCAGATAGAGCACAACCCTTTAATAAGACACTGCATAAGGGTTCTTCTTGCGTATGGAATGAGGAATGCCAAAAGAGCCTAGATCAAATTAAACAATACTTGGCTAATCCTCCAATTTTGATGCCACCTATTCCTGGGAAACCATTGATTTTATACATTTCAGCAACAGAGTCTTCCTTGGGGGCATTGTTGGCTCAATTAGATGATACTGGGAAAGAAAGGGCCATTTACTACATTAGTCATACTCTAGTATCTTATGAGATCAATTATAATAACATTGAGAAGTCTTGTCTTGCAGTGGTGTTTGCTTCCCAAAAGTTGCGACACTATATGCTTGCTCATACTATACATTTGGTTGCAAAAATTGATCCTCTTAAGTACTTGCTTGGTAAGGCTGCCCTCACGGGTAGACTTGCTAAATGGATGATGGTTTTAACTAAATTTGACATAGAGTACATTGAAAGAAAGGCCATAAAAGGGCAAGCTATTGCTGACCAATTAGCTGATTTCCCAGTTAAGGATAGTATGCCTGTTCAAGTAGAATTCCCAGATGAACACATCCTGTATATGACTACTCGCACTTGGAAAATGTTCTTTGATGGTTCCCACATGCAAAATGGATTAGGTGCTGGAGTATTATTTGTCTCTCCACATGGGTACAATATTCCAAAGTCTTACAAACTTTTATTCCCATGTATGAATAATATTGCTGAATATGAAGCTTTGACCAATGGATTGAAAATGGCTATAGAATGGAACATAATAGAATTACATGTCTTTGGGGATTCACAGCTAATTATCAACCAAGTCAATGAGGAGTATCAAACCAAGGATGATAAATTGGTACCCTACAAAAAGATGGTTGAATCATTGAGGCGTTACTTTACATTTGTGACATTTCAACAGATCCCTAGGACAGAGAACAAAGTTGCAGATGCTATGGCCACATTAGCTTCACTCCTTCAGTTGGAACAGCTTGAATCAAGATTTGAATTCCTGGTGGAAGAGCTACACCATCCCATATTTGACTCATCTAAAAGCCATGTCATTTGTACCCTTGTCACACATGAGTCTTCCCGCTACGGTGCTATCTATTCATATCTACGCGATGGCATCATCCCTGACACTTTCAACTATTCTGAATGTTGAAACCTCATTCGTAATGCCTCCCACCACACCCTTATCTCTGGTGATTTATATAGGAGGGGTTTAGATGGGACACTCCTTAGGTGCTTGGAAAAGGAGGAATCTGACCAAGCATTAGCCAACATCCACGAGGGCATTTGTGGTGGACATTCCAACGGTCTTGCCATGGCCTGAAGATTGCTTAGGGTGGGGTATTATTGGCCCACAATGCAAATAGACACCGTAGCCTTTGCTAAGTCTTGTGAAAAATGTCAGAAACATGGAAACCTGATTCATGCTCCAGGTAGGGAGCTGATTCCTTCTGTTTCTCATTGGCCATTTCAGTGCTGGGCCTTTGATCTAGTTGGGCAGATTCATCCCAACTCATCAGGTGGACATAAGTTCATTATTACTGCCACTGACTACTTCACAAAATGGGTGGAAGCTATGCCACTTTCTGTTGCTTCAGGGAAAACTATCTCTTTGTTCATCTTGAATCATATTATTTGCCGATTTGGAGTGCCTTCTGAGATTATTATTGATAATGGAGGTCAATTCAAGAACAAGGACCTAAAGCACTTCTGCAAGAAGTTTAAAATTAAGCAACATTGGTCCTCCATCTATTTTCCACAAGGAAACGGACAGGCAAAAGCTTCTAATAAAACCATTCTTAAAATCCTTCATAGAACAGTGCACAAGAATGGTAGGGATTTGCATTTACAAATCAATCCGGCACTATGGGCTTATAGAACTAGCATTCCTACACCTACAGGAGCTACTCCTTTTTCTCTTACCTATGGCACTGAAGTGGTATTGCCTTTAGAAGTAGAGATACCTTCACTTAGAGTCTCACTCAAAGGATTAATAACAGATGAGGATTATCGTGCCATGAGGTTACAGGAACTAGAACTTCTAGATGAGAAGCGTAAGGCTTCCTTTGATCACATGAGAGTATACCAATAGCGTATGTCCAAAGCATTCAACAAGAAGGTTCGCCCTAGAGAGTTTCAAATAGGTGATCTTGTTTTGCGAGAGAACCCTAAGAACCAACAGAACAGAGAAGAAAAGGGCAAGTTCAAACCTAATTGGCTTGGACCATACGTTATTATAGCGGCTTTTGGTACAGGTGCATATTTACTGTCAGATGAAGATGGACAATAGCTTCCTGAGCCCATCAACATTGTGCACCTCAAGAAGTTCTATCCTTGATGCCCGTTTCTGTCTGGGGGCATCCTTTGTACATATCTTACTGATCCTAAAAAAATGCCAAAAAAATTGATATATGATGCTGAAAAAATCCTAAAAAGCATATAAAGTCCTTAAAAAATACAAAAAAAAAAAAATCAAAAAAATTCAAAACTTCAAAAAAATAGAAAACAAATGCCTTGGTGAAAACCTGGAAACAGGCGCCTTGGTAGCAAAAAATCCAAAAAAATGAAAAAAGAGAAAAATTGCAATAAAGATCCAAGTGGTGAAAACCTGGAAATAGGCGCTACTTGAGGCCTTTGCACCCCTATTTGTTAGCACGTGTCCTCGACACTTAGCCACTTTCCATCATGCCTTGACCTTATTTGACTTGGTCTAGAATTGGTCTTTGTCTTTGTCTAAGGGGCATACCTGTTAGCATAGGTCTTTTAGGTGCGTTTGTCTCTTGGGGCATTCCATAACAGGTATTTTTCAAACAGTGTTTTTCAACACTACCCTAGCATCGAGTGTTTCTTAACACTTATCAGATGTCTTACTCTATAGTCTAGTATGACGCGATATCTCTCACTAAGCGGATGTGATACTCAAAGTTTGACTCTATGACCAACACACACGCACTTAAACAATCAACTCGTTGAGATATGTTGACTTTATTTTTCTTTATGTACTATCTATGAGGATTTCTTTGATGAGTGGTCTCTCCCTGAGAAGTTTTTGATGATGCATAGCTAGAAGACTGAGGGTATGAGAACATGTTTTATTTCTTTATCTGCTTGTGGGTATATTTTGTTGATCCTCACTATCATGAGCATTTATGCTGGTCTTACTTGACACTATGGGTTGACAAGGTATTATCCTTGACTATTTTGCGAGTGCATGCTTCTAGTTATCCTGACTTTCATGTGTCTTGATACAAGCATAATCTCGCCATATCAAACTTAGGTGATCTCACTGCATTAGTCATCTTGACCTCCATGTCTTTGATGCCTAGGTGGGATTTCCACATTTCTCTCTGATAAAGATCATATTCATATTTACATAGTTATGCTAGTGTGCATTGTATGATCTTACGATGCTACCTAAAGCTCGATGATGATAATTAGATGTTTATAGGCATTGTGACCTTGCAAGTCAACCAATTTCATAGTAGTTTGCATTCTTAGGATCATGTTAGTTCAGTTTTGCACCTTGCATATGGAGAGAGCTCTCCTTTTTCATCTTACGTGGACCTATCAGTCGATTGCACTCACCTTTCTTTCTTCTCGATCATGTCTTTCACTCTTTGTCTTTTTCATCTCGAACCTGTTCCTGTTCATCACAAGGGGTTAATCATATCATCATATCTATATCACAACTATCATTTTTAGAAACATGAGTCTATATTATACACATGAGAATCACACATACATCTATGAGAGAGAACATACATAAGCATGTACATAAACATTTTGAGCAAAATGACAAGACAATATACACGAACTGATACATCCATCACAAGTGAGACATAAACACATGATATATCGAACATCCAGTAATCTCATATATAATGTCATGATACAATATACAATATGAGATCCCAAAATCTGGATCACAGTCTCAAGATATGTCAAAAACATCTAACCCTAAACCTAAGACTGACTGCCACCCTCATGTCCTGGTGCTAGCAGAGGTGGTGTTGGATCAGGAACTACATCTGATCTACCCACTACTGTAGAGTATGAAAGCACTCTCTGATCCTCTGGGATTGCTTGAATATAGAGGCCATGATAGTACACAGCTCATGCGCCCTCCCTCTATCTCTCTGCAATAGCAACCTATAGCTACCTCTCTCGGCACTTTGTCTCTGCTCTCTGATCTATGAGCTACTGATCCCTCACAGCTATAGCAATCCTCAACTGCAATATCTCAGCCTCAAGAGCCTGTATCCTTACCCTCAGATCATCCCCTCCTGCAGGTGGGTCCTGCCTAACCGCAGCCTGCTGGCGAGCTGGTCTCGCCGCATCGGGGGTGGCTACCCTCTGTCCCCATGGCCGTTTCTGGCCACCCGATCTAGAACTCTCCCCGGCATCTCTCACCCTCCCGCCATCTCCACCACCCCCTCCATCCCCTCCGTCTCCTCCATCTCCACCCTCATCTCCCCCCTGTGCTGGTACCTATGCATCTGGTATAGTGAACCAAGGGAACAACGCCCTCCGTCGCTCTGCCTTGTATGCTGCATCGGCCCCTGCATCTACCACATTTGGGTAATACTCCCAGGGCTCACTCCTAATACCAGCTATCTTTGCGATCACCTGCTGATAATCTAACATGGGTAGCCACCCATGTCCCTCCTCATCCCTGGCTCTGGCATATGCAGTAGTCTCTGTAGAGACCCGCTGCTACCTCCCAAACTACTGCCATACCTGAGTGATGCAAAATCTCTCCACTATCTCTGAGTGGTGGCCTACTAGTGGTCGAGTGCATAGCATATAACTCATCTCGTCATCTGCATCACTCCATCCCTCCACATCCCTGTATGGCCTCCATGTGAAAGCAGCCATCTCATCCAAAATCCTCCTGTAATATGTCACATCCCTAGTATGAGCATGTGATATGAAACCCATATATCTGTATATGTATGGGTATCTCCTCTCTCTCGACTGAACCCTCGGGTGCATCACAACAATGTGCTCCCAAGCCCACACCTGTGCCAAGATGGCACCACAGGCCCACGTCTGACCGTCGCTGTAGACAATCTCGTGTAGCTCATGATACATCTCAGCAAGAATGGTTGGTCCCCATGCCATCCGACAAGGTCTGCCTACCAAGTCAACCAGTAATCTTCCCCATCCAAGCGGGAATCCCTTCTGACTGCGATTAGTCATCAGGATCTGAGAAATAATGGATGCCACAATACATGGCACTAGGAAGTCTCTGCCAAAATCGTCTATCAGCCTCTCCCAACTGACATGCCTGTCCAAAATAGTCACATCTTGGAACATCTCCTAGATCAATCGACGCCCCTCAGTGGCATCCTGATCATAGTATACCTATGCCAACACACAAATCATGTCAGTTTTCATCCTTTGGAAACATTACATTTTACACGATTATATCTTAAAACATAATTTTATTTACCGGCTCTCCATGACATGGCACTCGTGGGATCCTGTAGACATCCTCCAGGGTAATGGATGCCTCACCTGTGGGAAGATGGAAGGTGTTGTGCTCGCTATACCATCTCTCGGCCAACACAGTCAACAACCCATGGTCAGCTCTGATGTATGGGAATTTCAGTAAATACCTGAACCCCATAGTCCTAATGTCAGCATTGCCCGGATCATCTAGATCTCGGACACACTTCAACCTGGTCACCTTCGGTGCTCTGATGATCAGCACCGGAAAGACCTCTTGCAATCCATTAAACCAAGCCAGTTGTTAGAACATATCATGATGGATGCCTAAAAATCAGTCTAACACATCTTTAAACACGTAAAATTGTCTGGACCCATGTCATTTTTGCTTACAAAAACCTAAAATTTCAAATTTCACACTTGGGCGATACTACTTTTTTGGAGAAGTATCATGCGATACTTCTCCCTATAGTGGTGCGATATACTTTGGGTCGTGTGACACTTCGCTCGGTATCACATGATATTTCGCTCAGTATCGTGCGATACTGGTGCCTATACCCGTGTGATACTTTGGGGACTTGTGAAGTATCGCGTGATATTTGTCCCCAAAAGACGTGATACTTCTAAAGTATCGCGCGATATTTTGCCTAAACTAAAAATTTGCAAATTAAAAAATTTCCAAACGTGCTAAAAATGTATTAAATGACTCAAAAACAGTGAGTTTTCCAAAAACGTACTGGGGCAGGATAGTGTAGTGGCCAGTTGTGCAACCGGGTGCGCTCAAATCGATGCCTGTGGATGGGAACTCCTGCTTGCTAGGCCATATTCTCTCTCAAGCTCTGAAAATTCTCAAATCACTACAAGACAAATGATTTTGAAAATGACACTTTTTCCCCTTTTATAGCATTTTGACTTTTTGACCAATTTTCAAAACACCTCAGAATTGCGCAAAAATTGCACCCCTAGCTAATTTCGACATCCTGGATCCATTTTCAGACTCAAAATTGAAATCTGAGGTCATCTTGATATTCAAAATCACATTTCAAATCTTCTCCCTCTTCTACGCAGTTGACTAACTTTTTGAGGCATAATTTGATCTTTGATGGAATTTCTTCCTTCCATGTCTCTCAAATTTTCTAGTCTTTCATTCTCTCTATTTCTATTCTTCTACTTCCTCACTGGGGCATGTTTCATTGCCTATTGGTTACCCTATTGACCTTTACATTTGATTATGATTTCATTCTGATTTGATTAAATCTTTATCAATTTTCTGCTTCTCCTCTACCTGATTTTGATTTTGATTCCGAGGGGGCAGTATTTATGGGATTCTCATCCCCGATTCCTTGATTCTCTTGATTCAGACACCTTTTGTGAGCTTTTGCTCAAATTTGAGATTCTTATCTCCTACTTTGAATGTGATCTCGAATCGACCTCATGTTCAAAGGCCTTTGTTTATGCTTTGTCCGGATGTGATCCCGAACCGACCTCACATCTGAGTTATTTTGTGATCCCAGATTGATCTCACACTTCAATTTTTATTTGACTACATGTGTTCCCAAATCGATCACACATTAGTCAAAGAGGGGAAAATGTATGCACCCAAAAATGGTCGCCTAGACTTTGGGCCCCATTTATTCAATTTATCAATCCTGAATCAGTTTTACCAATAATCAATATTTTCAACATTATCAATTTCTTGATCAAATCTTAATTTCGATCATATATTGGATTTTTATCCTATGGGCTAATCATTTATCCTAAGTCTTTATTTGATTAAAAAGAATATTTCCTCCCCTTTTGATTAAATAAAAAGCCCCACTTTTCCTCTTATCCTAAGTTGCACAAATAAAGCATTATGCCTATTTTACAAAAAGGAAAAAAGCACTTTTGTCTCACATAGACACAAAGTCAATTCCTATTGGAGGATACTTGTGCACATGGATCACTCTTCTTTCAAGCTCCACTGCTGATTAAGACTTTTGCCTCTTAATCTCAATGGTCCATTCCTTTGCATTTCTTATAAAAGGAAAGCTCTCTCCTCCATTTTCATCATGTTTTTATGCTAAACTTATGCTGCAGGAATCCTTGAAGACTTTGAAGCTTTTTAGAGATCATTGTTGCATCCTCCTTTAGATTTATTCATTTGCTTCATAGTTTAGTTTACATTCTTACATAGTAGTTTCATTTCCATAACTTTCATAGCTTAGATTTCCTTTCATGCAATAGCATAACTTCACATAGCTTAATAGGAGGGATTTGTAACACTTGTTATTTCCATTTCATAGCTTAGTTGCATGGCATTTTCATTTCTATAGACTAGTTTGCATTGCATTGCATTGCATTTTTATAGTGATTCTTGAGGATATTGGCACTCTTGCCCTTGTCCTCATTCGAATCTCTCATTGTGTGGTTGACTAGCAAGGTCACAAGTTTGTAGCTCTAGCTGAGAGCAAATACATCATAGTCCCTTGCAACTCCATGCATAGAGAGCTATGAGCCGCTTTGTGAGGCCTCATTCTTGAGCAACCTTGCATATAATGGTTCATAGAAGTGTGGTCACTTTTGATCCATACACAAATTCCTTTATCACATTATGTTTCAAATAGCAAAGTCAAATTAGAGACATCTGCATAGTACATTAAGAATTTAGCTTCTAATTTAGGGGTTTTATATTGTAAACATGTGAGATCTAAACTTAGGGGATTTATATTGTGAACACAAGAGATCTAAAACTCATACATGATTAAAACATCTAAAGGAAGAAGAAAAACATGAAATTATCTCCAAAGTTTCTTCATATCTAGAGTCCTTGACATTGTCGCTATAAAATTAAAAGAAATAAAAAATATTATTTCCTAAAAATGTTAAAGAATAGAAGTGTGTGAATTATTTATAGAATAGCACCGCCATACCATTCCAATTAAAATTAAATGATATGATCAATAAAAATATTACCTTAATTTTTTTGCACCATCCCTAATAGTTAAAAAAATTCAATATACTAAATTACATTTAAAAAAAAAAACATTTTTAAATTTTTTTTAAAATAACAACATTAAGAAATTATGTCTTTAAACTTCAAAATAGAGAGATTTTTATTTCATTGACATATTATATAAAATAACAATTAATAAGCATCGAATGAAGTGAAAACATTAATTCCAGGCCCTATATAGACCTAGACTAAAAATATTACATAATCACTATACAAACTCTTCCACTTCCCCTTATTACCACACTTTTACTCACATGTGTTTCACAGAACCCAACTTTCAGGAGTGTACTCTAAACAAATCCTGTCCTTTTCAATATTTTGTAAGTATTTTATGGCCAACGAAGAATTTGAAAAAGTGGAGCCTTTGACACTTTTTGTTTAATTAGATAAAAGCAATAAATTTATGGAGAGGATCCAATGTCGTATGCTGACATGGTTCCTACCATTTTATAATAATAATAATTATATATTCTAACCATCTTAGTCTTATGCCCTACATCATGCCTTAGTCATTTATTTTCATTGGCATATTCTAGAAATCCAGAAGTCAACCATCTTTATAAAATTAAAAAATAAATAAAATATGACCAGCTTTAGAAACTTTTGGGAAAAATAAGATTATTCGGATGAAGTATAAAAAGCAAACCCATGGAAGAGTTTAAAAGTAAGGCCGCGTATCCAATTTCTATACCTCGTAAACGTAGGTACATACGAGTTTGGAGATTTTTAAAATTCTTTTGTAGATTGAAAATCGTAGGCACACGTCAAAGATGAAAATTGCAATTTAAAAAATAAAAATATATTTTGATCTGTTTATTTTTAATTTAATATTTGATGAGTAGATAATATATTTGTGTCGAAGTAGGAAATAATTTAATAGGGAAGAACTTAAATTTGGAGGAGATTGCCATTAATAACAAGTGCCATGTAGTGGCTAGTACTTGCCTAATCAATTGTAATTATATTGTGAAATATAATTAGAATTTAATATACGGGCTGATGGGCGCTAGGCTAGGTCACGAGGACACCCCCATGTATAAAAAAATAAAAAAATTTATATTTAATCTAAATTGATATAATTATAATTATAGTTATAATAATGAAAAAATTTCATTTTGAAATTGAACTACTATAAAAAGAAATTATATTTAATTATTATGACTAATTTTACTTGTCATTTTAGTTTACTTTTTTTTTAATCAGTGAAACGCAAATGCCCGTTATTTTATTAACTCATTTAAAAAGTTGCAGATGCCCCATTCAGTGCGGGCACTAGGGTAAAAAGAACGGGGCCAAGAAAACCCCCGGTGTAGCCCGGGACCGGAGGCCTGTATATACGTACAATTGTCCATAAATGGGTCTTGAGGAAGGCATACATTCCTTTACATAGTGGCTTACAACCAATGATGCAGTATAAGGATCATGAAATTTATACAAATGCCACAATTGCATTCATACTGCAGTTTAGAGGGGCATTCCCCTCAATACCAAATTGGATTTGACATATAATCACTTCTTCCAATTTTCAGCTACTGAAGTTATAAAATCCCTAGCTATCTATTAATGTCATCCTCCCTTCCTGTCTGAGTCCCTCTGAAACAGAGAAGACATCTACCCATTACTGAGAACTGCGACTAGCAGATTCTTCTCTAATGGAAAAAAACAGTAGATTCTTTTCTGATGTTACAAATAGAAAAAAAAAATTGTCACCAGCCAATATATAACTCATGCGAGCACAATCTGCCTCGCAACTCGCTCTTGGTTTTAAAATATCCTCTTATCTATTTTTCTGTGGGCTGCTGCTAGATGATTTGTTATACCTGGGCCATGTGCGCATGTTCTGGTTCAAACAATCTATGCTATTGGTGAGGCTCCTGTAGCAAGGGTTAGACCGATGCCTCTAGTTGATACAAAAAATAAACTGCTTATGGTTATAATCATAAATTATTGAAAACTATCATAAGAGCTGTAGTTGTGAAAAACCATAATATATCAAAGAAAGTAACCAGTCTTAGAAAGCCAGCAGGAGAGCATGGGATACGTGAAAGGTTAGATGCTAGCTAGCCGGAATAAGCATTGGCTAATACAGGCCCAACCATGAAGTGGCGGAGAACGGCTGGCCTAACCAAAGGAATGTTCAGGTTTGGAAAAGACAAGAATCCAAAAAGGGATAAACAAGTTCAGAAACCGAAGAGAGAGCTCAAGAAAAGACAATCTATCCCAATAAGGAATCTATCTATTTGTAATGACACCGAGGAGATGGGAGGTGGAGGAGAAGACCGTTCTCATAAGGGAGGTCAGCCCTAGATCCAAGAACGCATTACATCACACCTATCAGCCCCTTTATTAGCTAGTGAGTCAGCTAGGGAATTGCCTTCCCTAAAGATGTGGTTAAAAGTAACTACTTCTAAATTCTGAATAAGGTCAAGGGCTTTGTTGAGGAAACTGGGCAATTTCCAGTTTGGAGTAGATTTATTCCTTAATGCGTTGATGACTAATGTTGAATCTCCTTCAATAGCCACCTTACGTAAGTTAAATTGAGAATATAGCCATAGTCCTTCAACTAGGGCTTTGAATTCCACTACGTTATTAGTGGCTATCTCAATTTTCTTAGAACTTTCAATAAGGGTCTTCCTGGAGTCATCCCTTATACAAAAACCAATACCTATTGGGCCTAGATTGCCTCTTGAAGCTCCATCGAAGTTAAGTTTGACCCATCCAGCTTCAGGGGGTGTCCATACATAATCGTTTCTCAAGGCGTTAGTGGAACTCCCTCATTTCCCTATTAAGGGAGGGATCTTGAGACCAGTCCATTTGTTTCTCATTGAGCCATCCCAGGAAGTCATCTGACTATTTCTCTGGGTTAGTTTTCTATTGAGGGTTTCAATAATCAATGATTCAATTTTGAGGGTGAGTTGAATTGAAGACATTTCCTAATCCTTAAAAATCCATCTAATTTTTTGCTTCCATAATTCCCATATAATGATTGAGGGGGAGATCAACCATAACTGCTTGAAGATGTTATTATAGTGGAATTTAGGCCATGCTAAGAGATGTTGTAAGATAGATTCCAGAGTCACCATAGAAATGCCCATCCGGTCATAGAACCATGTCCATATTGACTGGGCATAATTGCAATGTAGAAGGGTGTGATTAGGATCTTCCTCTGTTGTCCTACATAAAGGACACCATGATGGGCCTTCATATCCTATTCTCTTGAATTTATTTGTGGAAAGAATCTTGTGCTGAAGGGCTAACCAAGTAAAGGCCCCTACTTTTAGTAAGCATAAGGAGTCCCAACATAGGGAGGTTCGTAGTGATTTCAGAGTTTGCAACCTTCTGCTTGATAGGTAGTTATAATCATCTTTTGAATTGTATTCTCTGTTCTTGGAGCCCATCCATATAAGTTTATATGTTGAGGATGATAGTGTGAAGGATCTTGTAGTCAGAATGGATTTAAGGATGGCTAGGTCTATCGGGGGAATGTGAAAATTCTCAAAGTTTCTCCATCGCCATCCTTTAGAATTAGTGGCATCCACCTCCCAATAGTCTACTAAAGAAATACCTATTGCTTTGGTAAGGATAGACATAGCTTTGGCTAGGGTGGGGATTAAACAGAGGGGGGGGGGGGAACCCTTCCCAAGAATCAATCCAAAACCTAACATCCTTACCATTGGCTACCTACTAGGATACTTTGTTAAAAATAATATATCTACATTTTAACATGAAATTCCAGATGCCAGAGCCTTTGGGGGGTTTTTTGGTTCTAAGGATGCTCAGAGGGTCTAAAGACTTAAGATATTTGTTTGAGAGTGTCTTAACCCATGATAATTCTGGAAGATAGATCATTCTCCAGACCAATTTTGCCCCTAATGCTTGAGCTTGGAGCCTTATGTTGTGAATTCCAAAGCCCCTTGCCTCCTTTGGTTGCAAATCTTGTCCCAAGCCATGAGGTTAAATTTCTTTTTGTTATCCGTACCTTGCAAGAAAAAATCCTTAAGGATTTTGTTAAAAGAGTTTGCTGCCTTAGTTGGAAGGTTTTGCAGTGATAGTTGGTAAATGGGTATGCTTGTAAGAACATATTTAAGCATCTTGATTCTACCTGCTAGGGAAAGCCATTTCCCTTTCCATGATTGGATCTTGTTATTGATTTTGCCAACAAGGGGTTCCCAAAGTTTAGCAGGTTTGGAGTTGTCATTTAATTGGAAGCCTAGATATATGCAAGGAAGTGATCCTATTTTAATATTGAGGATCAGGCTAATCTTATCTTGGATTTATTTTTCTGTATTGAAGAAGAAGATTTCAAATTTACCCCTATTAATCTCTTAACCAGAAACCTTCATATAATCTATGAGTGAGGTGTTAAGGGTTTTGGCCTCCTCCAGGCTGGCTTCCCCATAGAGTAGAGTATGATCAACAAATTGTTGGTGAGTTTCAGATTTAGTGTTATTAGAAATTTTCAGGCCTTTAAGAGATGAATCTACTTTCTGTTGTTTGAGAAATCTGCCAAAGGCTTCTGAAAGCAGGATGAAGAGGAAGGGGGAGATGGGATCTCCTTGCCTTATTCCTCTAGAAGGGGAAAATAAACCTTCTGGTGTCCCATTTATTAAGATAGAGAATTTCGGAGTAGATATACATTCAAAAATAAGATTAATCCAAGATTTGGAAAATCCAAAAGCCTTCAAGAAATTACATAGAAAGTTCCAATTGACCTTATCATAGGCCTTACTGATATCCAGTTTTATAAGCATTCCTGGTTGTTTGCTAAGTTTGAGCGTGTGTATGGATTCCTGGGCCATAATCATCCCATCGTAGATCGATCTATTTTGGACAAATCTAGATTGTTCTTCGCTAATTAGAAGGGGGTGAAACTATTGGAGTCAAGATGCCAGTGTTTTAGAGAGTAGTTTGTATAGCATGTTACAAAGGGCTATAGGTCTGAAATCTTTAAAACCCATGCTAGACTTAGATTTGGAGATAAGGGCTAGGAATGTGTGGTTCATTTCTTTGGGGAGCCCTCCTGAGTTTCTAATACTTTCAAGGGCTTTTGTGATCTCATCTCCCATAAAGTCCCAACATTTTTGGAAGAAGAAGGTTGGGAAGCCATCTGGGCCTGGGGCTTTATCCGAATTCATCTTGAATAACACCTTAGCTACTTCTTCCTTTGTAAATTTTTTAAGAAGAAACTTATTTTCTTTTTCGTTGATAATCTTAGGGATGTTCTTCAGAAACTTAGATTGATCTAAGCAAGTGTATTCCTCATTAAGAATGGAATTGTAATGCTTTAGGGCTTCCCTTGTGATATCTTCTTTTTTTTCTAGGACATGCCCCTCCTGGGAATGCATTTTGGTTATGTTATTGATTGATCTCTTGGCCTTAGTGCTGTTGTGGAAAAATTTGGTATTTTTATCTCCTTCTTTAAGCCACGTCTCTTTGGATTTTTGTCTCCAGTATATCTCTTCTTTTGTTAGGATGTCTTCTAATTTCAATCTTAGACTTTTCTCCTTGTTATAAAGGTTCTCATCCATCCCAGAACTCATCACAATATGGTTAACTTCGGTAAGGGCTTCTTCAATTTCCCTTTTGATGTCAAAGATGTTGCCAAAATGGTGTTTGTTCCATTGGATTAAGTTGATTTTGATCATTTTTAATTTTTGCACTATTGTGAACATCTTTGATCCTTCCACTTTGATTGAGGACCACCATTGTTCCAGTAAAGTTAAAAGGTTTGAGTCTTTAAACCACATCTGTTCAACTTTGAAAGGGTTCCTTTTCGATGTTTCAATAATTTCTGTTGTTAGACATATATGGAAGTGGTTTGAGCCTGAGTAGGGGATGGTTTCAGAAGTGATATGAGATACCAATGATGGGAAGGGTCCAGAGGTAAAAAATCTATCTATCCTCTCAGCAATCTAGGTAGAGCCTTGTCTTCTGTTGTTCCAAGTAAAGGCATTGTCTTTGGAGGGTACTACCATTAACTCAGTCATATGGATCTAGTTATTAAAGTCAATTGATGCTTGTGGAAGTTTAGATGATCCACCAAGTTTTCCCTCTAGAGTGGTGAAAGCATTGAAGTCCCTACCAATATAGGAAAATAATTTCTCTTGCTGAATATATAGACTAATGTCTTTCCATACTTTTTTTTTGTCTGAATTAGCTATTGGGCCGTAGACATTAATAAGATTAAATGATAAGGAATTACTCCAATCGTGGACCTTAACTCCTATCTAATTTTTCTCTATTCAAGAGGGTTCAATATGGTAAGTTTTTGGGTTCTAGATGATTTCTAGGCCTCCAGATGTGCCCTCAGAAGGGGCCCCTAGAATTTTCCTAAAGCCCAATTTTTTACTGAAGTTTTCAATATCCGGGTGGCTAAACTTAGTTTCTTGGATAAATGTGAAATCGGGTTTAAGTTTGTTAATGCAATTCCTTAGGAGCTGTTGCTTGTTAGGGGCATTGAGGCCCCTAACATTCCATGATAATATTTTCATATCTTTTTGGGAAGGTTCTTCCCCTTCCCTGCATCAAAGGTGTCTGTGATCTTAGTTTATCCTTCAGCTGAAGCCGTTTTGAGTCTTAATTGGACTTCTATGATTTTCTGCCTCTCTTCTTGTGCTTCTTAGAGACATTAGGGGTTGTAAGAGCTCAATTGGATTTCTTTATCCCTCCTATTTCTCCAGCCTGCTGGAGTGCTTCTCCATCTCTCCTAAGGTCTTCAAAAGTGTAATCCTTCCCTCCAAGTTCATAGACTTTTCTGACCAATTCAACTCTATGTTGATCCAGCCCATCCATGACTAAATCTGAGTCAAAAATTTCATTAATCTCTTCTGATAGTCACTCCAGGAACTCTATGTTGTCTTCAACTTCCTTTGATAATTCCTCTACCTGTGGTTTCTCCTTTGAGGGGGTTTCAAATTATTTTTCAGTTTGTATAATATCCACTATTCTGACTTGTCCTGTAGCTGTTAATCTATCTTGTGCTGGTGTTTGCCAGAATTTTGACATTTTCCTGATATTAGTTGCTGAGTCTTGTTGGTGGTCTAGATTTACTTCTTCTGCAGCTACTAAGTTGCTTATCTTCTTGTTTGGACTGATGTTTGGGGAGCTTAATCCTCTTCCTTTTGTATCTGGTACTGAGAACAACAAATCATTCTCTACCTCCTCTATTGATGGAGGTGTTTCCTCATTAATGGTAGGAATCCCTGATGTCTCTGCCAGTTGGAAATCATTGTGGACTTCATTTTGCTGGGATTTTTCTGCTTGCTTCGATATGATCTTTCTATGTTTTATGCTTTCTTTCTTCTTGATGTTTCTAATTGTTTGTGAAGATGGTGTTATAGATATGTCTGCATTCCTCTCTTCTTAGGTTCTTTGTTGCATTAAGATTATTTGGTCAATGGTATCATTGATTGTCAATGTGATTTTCTCATTGAGCTATTTGATGCATCGAATATTATCTCTAATATCTTTGATATTCATTTCCATTTCTAAGTCATCCACTTTTATTAGTGATACTTTTCTGTCCAAGAACTTGGTTAGTTCCCTACCATCTTTAAATCTTTGTTGTGTGATAAGACATATATCATCCTCTATAATTTTTCTAGGATTCTTCTTTAGGCATCTTTTAACACTCTAAAGTATTTCTAGTTTCGTAATCTCTCCTTCTTCTACATCCATATTCATGGGAGAAATGACATTTTGTGTTCCTTATGTGTTGACCTTTTTGTTAACCTTTTCATTTTTGTTAGATTTGTGCTGAGACTCATATTTTGACCTTGCTGGAATGATGATGCTCTGAATTCATGCAATGTTAATCTATGGGCTATCTTTTACCTCTGTGATAGGAATGTGTTGAGATGTGATTGCTATTGTTGGGTGTTGTTACTATATTGTCGTGTCTATTGTTGGAGCTCTAAATTTTGGGCAAAATTTGGAGTCCTATATAGTGACAAAACCCTAAAAAATGGCCTCTTAAAATCCATGCCAAATAATTAATGATGGAGTACATGAAATGGGATAAAATATTACATTAATTTTCAATTAACAATTTGAGATATTATGGAAGGAAGCTCTGTGACAAGAACAATCAAAATTCTATGATCAAAGCCTTCAGAAAATGTTAGAATTTTGACCTGCTGTAAAGATTATGTCGACAAAGGTAGAAGATGGTCGACTTTTAAAAATCTAAAAAAGACCCAGTTTGGGAAATCAAATTTGCTATCTCCATGAAAAATCTTAGCTTTCCACGAGGTGTTTTGGTTTTTCAACCAAGCCCAAATCCGAAAGTTAGGTAGTTATTTTTTAGTTAGTTTATCATTTTTCTAAACAATTTGTAATAAGGGTGTGTCTTTTCACCCTAAAGAGGTGTGAAAGCCACTCAAACATGTATATATACATAATGTAAAGTGTAAAGAGAGAATACAATATAAGATATATTTTCATAGGATATAATTCGATCAAAACTACAATATGAACTCTAATGTACTATTGTTTCAATATTAATAAAGATAAGTGCTCTTCTTTTTTATTTGTGGTTATAAGTTATATGTTTTCAATTAGTCTTTCAGATTACTCTATGAACCAGGGTATCCTATTGTGTTTTTCTATTTGATGCATTCATTTATGACTAATTTGTACAATTTGAATAATGGTAGCATGGTTTGAGAACCTGTTACTGTTTCCTTTCGGGCTCTTAAGTTGGGTTAAAAACCATAGGACCTATTGTATAAGTTGTTTTAAATTTTGTTTCAATAGAAGCTTGTAGGGTGATGGTCTCACTTTACAGGAGTGAGTTACCTTAAAACCGTCTCTAATTATACATAAGATTGAAATTTTTATGACTCTATAGCCCAAGTATTTAGAAGGCACTGATCTAACTATAATTTGGAAATTGTCATTTGGTTCATACTTTGTAGTTTGTAGATTATATAATCATTATTTTAAAAATATTACTTTTGAGTCCTTAGTTTAATCCACTTTAGTCAAGATTTATAGAATAGAGATTATTAGAGGATTTGTTTCTTTCCTCCAAGGATCATTCACCACCATGGGAGGAACTTTGTTTATTTATGTACGCAGTTGTGCAACATAGAGAATTTGATAGTTTAAAGTGAATTTAGGCCTACCAGCCTTGGCTTGATTAAGCTAGAATTGCAGAGGTATTAGTGTGTACCTATCAGTTGGCCAAAAGTGATCCATCAATTTTGGGCACCAACAAATTGGTGACTCCATTGGGGAGAGTTTCTCACAATATATATTGTGAAGTTACCTAGAATTTCAAATTTCACAGATCAGAATCAGAAAGTAGTTATATTAGTTTGTTTGGAAGCACACTCTACTGGAAGAAAGAACCTAGAAGAAAGACATTCCTCGAATGAGGTGGTGACTCTATTCAATAAAGCATTTCAATCAGTGACTCTACTGAGGAAGAAGACCCAGAAGGAGATAAGTAAAGTTTTCCTCTTTGAAAGAGGCGGTGACTCTATTGTCAAGAACCTAATGTATAAAGAAACAAGTTACTACAAATTTAGATATTCAGAATGTATCAGAATAAACAACCATTTCAGAGAAAACCATTTATTCCAGATGGTATCAGGATATTGGATCTCAAGGGATTCCAATGTATTCCTTTTAAGTTGCTCCATAATTTTTTGCAACTTGTACGAAAGTTCCATGGAGAATGGGATGAATCAGCAGTTGAACATTTGGATGCATTTTATGCATTTATAGAGAACTATGAGATTTTTGTAGAAGATCAGGCAATGAAACTATTTGTCAAGACATTAGAAGATAATGCAAGAGAGGCATATGAATCATTACCTACACAAAGTATTTCATCTTGGAAAGAATTTAAACAATGGTTTCTATATGAATTCCATGATGCAAGCAATGAAGATAACATGTGTTATGAATAGTGTGAAGACCAAAGTTTCATCATGGAGGAGGATCATAGTATGTCTCTACTTGATGCATTTTTCAGTTTAGAGAGATTTGAAGGAGAGTCTTGTGCACACTTATTCTTGAGGATGGAAGATATTTATCGAAGGATACCTGTAACAATTATACCTTCATGAAAAGAATTAATGAGAAAGGTCAAAAACTTGAGAATCTCACTAGATGACCATGATCTAAAGATTCTTGTTAAGATATTAGAAGAAGATAGTGAGGACAAAGAAGAGGAGTCTTATGATCAAATTGAACAAGGCCTTGTGTTTGATGGAAATCTCAGTGATGATGAAGAAGACCCAAATTATATATCCCCTTTGGATGCATTTTTTAACTTAGAGAAACAAGAGGAAGAATCTATAGTACAATTCTTCCTAAGGATGTTTCATATCTATCATGAAATACCTTTAGAATGCAGACCTCCATCTTCTGATCTTTTAAACAAAATGCGAGAACTAGGTCTTTTATATGATCATCAGTTCCTTACCTTTCTCGAACTTATGAATAATAAACTAGTTGCAGAGGAGAACGAGTGCAAAACTAAAATAACATATGAGTCAAGTGAGGTTTCATATTTTGATGGAGAAGATTCTTTTGGATAGTCTAAGGAAAATGTTTTCCATGATGATACTTGTATGATGTCAAACATCAGTGAATATGAAAATGAGGAAGAGGATCTTCTCCATGTAGAAGAGATTTCAGCTTTATTAGACATAGAATACCAAAGACACACTGAGAAGAATGGTCCAAATTTTTTCTCAATCCACCATGGTAAGGAGGTAGATGGATCAGCCCATATTCAAGAGAAATCAAATTGTGGAGATAAAATAGAACTGCATGAATAGGAGGAAGTTTCAGGAGATAATGTCAATGAAGATGTTAGTCTTGTTGATGAAAAACTTGATGATCCAAATGAAAATTCTCATGAATGTATGTCTGAATTCTCCATGTTCCTGAATCCATTATTTGAAGAGGAAGTAGATGAAGATATGTCTGATTTCTCTATATTATCGAATCCATTGTTTGAAGAGGATCCTTTATGCAATGGAATCCATCAGCATCATAATGAAGATAACAGTCCTAATTTAAAATTTGATGAAACTCATGAAGTGCATTCAGAGGGTGAGATATCTTGGAGTTCATCCTTTGAGCCGGAGGTACACCAAACATATGAAGATGAGATGGAATCAGCTAGACATGATGAAGAGAATGTGTTGAAGCATACTTCTAAAAAATTTAGAAATGTCCTAGCTGATCAAACTCTTGGTGAGAGAGAGTTTGTACTTCTTGAAGATAAGCTATTTTCAAAGCCTTTTGGTGAGGAGAAAAATATCCAAAATATAGAGATGGGATAGATTGTGAACAAGAAGGTATCCGAAAAAAGAAGACTAACCTAGAGGTTTGTATGATTAACCAAAATCTTCTATTCAGCAAGGATTACAATGGACCTGATGATTTCTCAAGGGCTGAATATAGGTTGGATGCTAAAGATCATATTGATGAAGCGGTGAGAATTGTCTATAAGGATGACATGTGTAATGTAGCAAGGTTAAAAGTGTTACATGATCAAATCAAGTGTTTGATAGAGGAAAGGATCAATGTTCAATTTTGGGGGGCCTGGGGCCACCCAATTTTACTTTGCATCAAATTAGTATGGATATTTGGTCTACTTCTCCAGAGATAGTTGGAATCTCACTATGCTCACATGGAGCATACATCCCCAGAAAGAGCCTGTTGGAGCTCTAAATTTTGGGCAAAATTTGGAGTCCTATATAGTGATAAAATCCTAAAAAATGGCCTCTTAAACTCCATGCCAAATAATTAATGATGGAGTACATGAAATGGGATAAAATATTACATTAATTTTCAATTAACAATTTGAGATATTATGGAAGGAAGCTCTGTGACAAGAACAATCAAAATTCTATGATCAAAGCCTTCAGAAAATGTTGGAATTTTGACCTGCTGCAAAGATTATGTCGACAGAGGTAGAAGATGGTCAACTTTTAAAAATCTAAAAAAGACCCAGTTCGGGAAATCAAATTTCCTATCTCCAATAAAAATCTTAGATTTCCATGAGGTGTTTTGGTTTTTCAACCAAGCCCAAATCCGAAAGTTAGGTAGTTATTTTTTAGTTAGTTTATCATTTTTCTAAACAATTTGTAATAAGGGTGTGTCTTTTCACCCTAAAGAGGTGTGAAAGCCACTCAAACATGTATATATACATAATGTAAAGTGTAAAGAGAGAATACAATACAAGATATATTTTCATAGGATATAATTCGATCAAAACTACAATATGAACTCTAATGTACTATTGTTTCAATATTAATAAAGATAAGTGCTCTTCTTTTTTATTTGTGGTTATAAGTTATATGTTTTCAATTAGTCTTTCAGATTACTCTATGAACCAGGGTATCCTACTGTGTTTTTCTATTTGATGCATTCATTTATGACTAATTTGTACAATTTGAATAATGGTAGCATGGTTTGAGAACCTGTTACTATTTCCTTTCGGGCTCTTAAGTTGGGCTAAAAACCATAGGATCTATTGTATAAGTTGTTTTAAATTTTGTTTGAATAGAAGCTTGTAGGGTGATGGTCTCACTTTATAGGAGTGCGTTACCTTAAAACCATCTCTAATTGTACATAGGATTGAAATTTTTATGACTCTATAGCCCAAGTATTTAGAAGGCACTGATCTAACTATAATTTGGAAATTGTCATTTGGTTCATACTTTGTGGTTTGTAGATTATATAATCATTATTTTAAAAATATTACTTTTGAGTCCTTAGTTTAATCCACTTTAGTCAAGATTTATAGAATAGAGATTATTAGAGGATTTTTTTCTTTCCTCCAAGGATCATTCACCACCATGGGAGGAACTTTGTTTATTTATGTACGCAGTTGTGCAACATAGAGAATTTGATAGTTTAAAGTGAATTTAGGCCTACCAGCCTTGGCTTGATTAAGCTAGAATTGCAGAGGTATTAGTGTGTACCTGTTAGTTGGCCAAAAGTGATCCATCATTTTTGGGCACTAACGTCTGTCATTACTTTTTTAAAATATGAGGAAAACTCCTCTTCCTTCTTATCAGACTTAAGGAATAAAATATGACTGATAAATCCCTGATAAACTGAGAAATTAACTCTGTATAGGGTTATGTTTGTGATGATTTTGATGTTGTCTTATTGGTAGAGTTTGGCTTTAAGGTTTACTAAGAGTTTGACTGAGTTAGATCTGTGATATTGCTATCAGGATTTAACTGTGTAGTTTTTTTGAGTCAAACTCATTGACCCATGATTCATGAGTAGTGGTTCTTGAGTTAGATCTATCGTGATCATGTTTGTAGCCCTTAAGACCACCTAGGGCTTCCCCAATTTGGATGAATATCTTAAGGTCACATAATTCAGTCGGGAGATTTTTCAGCGCTATCCAAATTGGTAGATTTAAAGATTTCAATGCATTCTCAGGAAAGTTGGGGAGCCAATTTAAGAAATTTAAACTATGTCCTTTAACAAAACTAAGTGACCTACTTAAAAAAGCTTGCTTAATACAGAAGTATTTACAATGTAAGAAAGTTAAGTTGTCAAAGAGGAAAGTGATACCTACCTTCTCACTGTCCATGGCTTTGAACCAATTAACCAGATCGCTATGAGCTGACCCTGGTCCAGTCCAGATAGTGTAAACATGATAGTTTTTGTATTTGTGCTAGCAATCTTCACTCCCCTTGGTTCTGATTTTGATGGTTGAGTAATCCGGCTTTGCCAATTTGTCTTTGGCTGGTTCATGGTGGGTCAGATTAGCAGCTACTTGAAGTGGGAAATTCCCAAATTGAATCTTCGATTTGAAAGGCGGATGTGTAATCACAGCTTGAGATGGAAGCGGTTTTAAATTGTGGCTAGGGATGTGGGTGGTCCTTCTAGGTTTGGGCGCCATATTATTACCGGGTGGAGGTCAGAGATTAAGAATAGGATGAATGCGATTGGAGGCTCAGAGGCCTATCCTTGTCCAGGTGTTTGTTGTATGGGTTGGGCCTAAGGGAACACTGTTGGCTATCGATATGAATTTGGGCTGAGGGATTGATTTAATAGATTTAGGGATTGGGGGGTTTGACCTAGATTGTATGTTTGGGCATTGAGGATGATGGGTTTGTGAGTGAATCTTAGCACCAATGGATCTGGAATAATTAGGGCACCTTCGTGGGGGACTAGTCTACAATTGTTCTTTCGATTTCATTGATCTTGGATCTCTTTGCCCCTGAATCTAGTTGGTGGAGGAGAAATCTCGACTACCCAAAGCTGAAAGGACATTAAAACGGTTCTTGTTGTTGATAATGGGAACTTGATCTTAGTTTGTTTGTCCTGACTGAAATGAGGGGAGGCTTGATCGTTGGACGGGGTGCCTTGGTTTCCTTATGCTTGATGAGAAATTTCTAATGGATTTCACATTATTTGCAGGAAAATTCTGAGGGAAGGAGCAGGAGGTCGATCACGAGATATTATTCGCAGAGCCATTTCGTAGAGTATTTTGTCATTTTAGTTTACTTACTATAAAGTAAAATATAATTATAATTATAATAATGAAGAATTTTTATTAAATCTATTATAAATAAATAAATTTAAATAAATCGATATTTTAAACTAAATTTAATAAATTTTTAAAAATAAGACTTTTATAATAATATTAAATATTAATTTAATATAATATAATTTAAATATTAATATTTTGTAAAGAAAAAATAAAAATTATAAGCAAATAAAATCACATAATTTTTTTACATAAATAGTTGTTAATGTATAATTAATATATAATAAAAATAAAAATTAAAAAACTTTCAAAATATGAATAAAAATAAATATATATTATAATGTCATAAGTTTTTATTTAAATTATAAT
The DNA here is from genome assembly GCA_027943335.1 of Chamaecyparis obtusa. Lineage (NCBI taxonomy): Eukaryota > Viridiplantae > Streptophyta > Pinopsida > Cupressales > Cupressaceae > Chamaecyparis > Chamaecyparis obtusa. The sequence goes on from BSBK01004817.1 coordinate 894,531, forward strand.
ATATTGTAAAAATTAATAGTATAAACTAGAATAAATTCAAATAACATAATTTTTTATTTAAAAATATATTAATAAAAAATAATAAAAACTTCATGAAAACTTAACAAAATAATTTAAAACAAAAAAATCCTAAAAAAATTCTTATAAATTCTAAAAAACTTCTATAAAATATATTCATGCTTAAAAAATAGGTCTATAACACCTTAAATGTTTTAGCAATCATAATATTTTATTTTTAACAAAATAAAATTAAACTAAATTGTAATTGGTGGACAAAATTAGTTTTAATCGTGAGGTAAAATTTATGTTTTTATATAAAATATTATACAAATGTTTTACTTTCTTTTCTGCCTTTAATTTTATAATTAATTATTAAGATTTTATAATAGTTATAGTTATATAATAATATATTAATAAGTATAATATAATATATAAAAACTTCAAAACTTTATATCAATAGTCATAATTGTAAAAATTAAAAATATAATTATTAAATATAAATTTATAAAATTTTATAATTTATAATAAAAAATATGTGAAATAATTAATATTAAAATAAATATTTATTAATAATAATTCTATTTTTAACAAAATTTTTTTTGATATTAGTGGGTAGGGCATTTAATGATATAGGGTTATTAAAAATAAAAATAAAGAAACTATTCAAAATAGTTTTAAATGAGTTTAAAAATAATAATGTAAGCATTGGAAGAATTCTGCAAATTCCATGTATATTCAAATTATTTAACCAATCAAGATTTTAATAAATAATTTGTATATATGATAAAGTTAAAAATTTATCATTTTTACTATGTAAAATATAAAATATATAATACAATAACAAATTTAGTAGTTTTTTTTATTGGTGGAGAGACATTGTTTTAATCACTAGTTAAACCAGGAAATGCAAAACTCATTGCAATAGTACTTGCTAGCCTATCAACAAGTACTAATAATAACAAATGCCACGTAGTGGCAAGTACTTGCCTTTAATTATGTAATTAATTGTACTTTTAAGTTATATAATTAGTAGTTTTAAATATATTGTATATAAAATTATTTTTTAAAAATTTATCTAATATAATATTATAAATAAGTTTATGGTTCAATTGAAATTTATCTAATATATAATTATAATTAAGTTTATAGTTCAATTAGAGATAAAATTATGATAAACTTAGAAATATGTTTAAATTAAATTTTCCAACATTTTCATTTAACATTATTATTTTTAAGTTAAAGTTGAGAAAAAAAATAATTCACATATTAATATAATAAAATTTAAAATAAATAATTTTGAAATATGCTGTTAACAACCTCCCAGGTATGCCCTCCATGGAAGTGGACTCCCAATCTGAAAATGAAGACGATCCCTGATACCCTTGCTTCAAAACGTAGGGGATGGCCTCTAAGAGCTAAGAATAAAGCCTCTGGTAAGAAAAATGGGGATAGCTCTAATAAGTCTTTACCCTCAGCTGATGAAGCTAGTGCAGCGTGCCCTACTCCCTCTAAAGTTTCCTCATGAATTGCATATCCTGGAATGTGAGGGCCTTGAATCCCCAGATAGGAAATTTGTTATCAAGCATTTTCTTAATTCCTTTAGCTCTATGGATGTTCTCATGTTGCAAGAAGTTAAAGCCATTGGTTTCATGCTTGAAACCAACCTTAATTTTATCTGGAATAATACGATCAAATTTTTCACTATGCATAATAGAGGCAGAGGTGGAATTGCTCTGCTCATCAATCCCAAATGGGGGAATTATATCACTGCCAATGGCACCTCACCCTGCCAGAGAGTTGTCTGGATCACTATTAATCATAATAAAAAACTTTTTGGCATCTGCTCTATTTATGCCCCTAACGACTCTAAGGAGAGGGCTAATCTTTGGGAATGGTTGACTACTCTCCCTAATATCCCTTGGCTTATTGGAGGAGATTTTAATATGGTGGAGTCCCAACAAGACAAGTTCGGAGGCAATCCTTTCATATGGAAAGATAATGAAAGGGTTCACTGGAACAAGTTGATTAACACTAAGACTCTGTTTGACCCTTTAGCTGGCAGGAAGGCCACTAACCCTGGGATATGGTACACCTGGTGCAACTTCCAGCAGGGCCCCTCCCGGATCTATTCCAGACTTGATTGTTTTTATGGCAATAAGAATGTCTTTTCTTTCCTCCCTGACAACCAGAATAACATTGTCCGTGTTACGACCACTACCCTCTCAGATCACCATCCCATCTCTTCTCGTGTCAGCCTCAATTTTGCCCCTGCTCACCCTAGAATGATTAGTCCCAAATTCATATTGAATACCAGCCTCCTTCATGATGAAGATGTCCTTGTTGCCATTCAAATTATTCGCAACATCAATAAATTTAATTTCCCTAACTATTCCAAGATTGACAGATGGAAGGCGAATCTCCCAGCTTGGCAATGCCTCCTCAAAACTATTGGTCAAAAGAATACCAAGGATTATAGGTTCATTGAAAAATGTCTTTCCTCTGATCTCCAAGAGGCTGAGAGTAATGCTCAGAATAACTCCTCCAATATTAACCTTGTCTCCCATTTGATTTCTACTAAGGATGCCCTCAGTAAACATCAATATTTTAGAATTTGTGGTGCTAAGATCAGATCTCGTGCTCATTAGATCTAGAATGGGGACCGTGGTTCCAAATTCTTCTATAACCTGTTAAAGCAAAAGCACTCCATGGAGTCTATCGACAGACTCTTAATTGACAACCAAGATACCTCAGACCTTGTTATCATTAACCAAGCCTTTGCCGACTATTACAGGAGTCTCTTCACTTCTGAGGACTCCAATGAGGTTGCTGATCTTAGGAATAAGTGTAAGCTTCTTATCACCAATAAGTTGGACAATGATGATATTGCTATTTTATTTAAGGATATCTCCTTGGATGAGGTGGAAAAAGCTATCAATTCTCTCAATAACGATAAGGCCCCCGGCCCTGATGGGCTCCCTGTTGAATTTTATAAAGCCAACATCAGTTGGATCTATAAGGACTTACAAGACATCTACTTGGAAGCTATGGCCAATGGTTCCCTTGGCCCCGAGATTAACAGTGGCATCATTAAGCTTCTTCCTAAAGATGGGGACAAAGCTCTTATAAAAAACTGGAGACCTATCACCCTCCTCAATGTTTCCTATAAGATTTTGGCCAAGATCCTTGCCCTCAAACTTGTGCATATCCTTCTAAGTTTATCTGTGCTACCCAAACCGGTTTCATCAAAGTAGATACATTTTGGAAAACTTAATTACTAGCTGGGAAGCCATGGATTGGGTGAACTGCTCTCACCAGAACTCTGCGATGTTGCTCCTTGACTTTGAAAAAGCCTATGATAGGGTTGAATGGAATTTTATCCTCATGATACTTGAAGCCTTTGGTTTCCTATCTTTTTTTTGTAACTCAGTTCGTGTTCTTCTTAATGATGCCTCTGCCTAGGTAGAGGTCAATGGATCCCTCTCCAATCCCTTCCCCCTTGGTCGATCCATCAGACAAGGGTGTCCCTTAGCCCTTGCCCTATTTGTCATAGCTTCATAATCCCTTTACTATATCCTCAGGGACAATATGCTTTCCCCTGATGTTAGCTTTATCTCCCTAACAATGATGAGCTTATTAACTATCAGTTTGTTGATGATACTGCCATATTTTTTGAGCTTAGTGACAATAATTTTGAAGCCTTACAAACCAAACTCAATATGTTATGTTCTATCTTTGGTGCTCGTATTTCCCAATCCAAATCCATTTTCCTTGGGTGGGAAAAACAACCTCCTGTTTGGTTCAATCAATATAACTTCCAATGGGGCAGACCTCATAAAATTGTTAAATACTTAGGCATCCCCTTTTCTGTTGAGCCTTCCCTGAAAGACATGTGGTCCTGGATTAAGGATAAAATTAACAAGAAGTTGAATAAGTGGCATAATAGATCTCTATCTCTTGCTGGTAGAATTCAAGTCTGTCAAAATATGTTGTCTTCATATAGCATATACTACTCCTCTACTTGGATGTTCAGTAATTACCAAATTTTGGAAATCCAAAAGGCCATTAAGAACTTTCTCTAGTCTGATGGTAAAGGCAATAGAAAAATGCATGCGGTCAAATGGGACTGGTGTCATACTGATAAACTCCTTGGGGGGTTGGGGCTTAAAGACCTTAAAACTCAAGGTATTGCTTTATCCGCCAAATGGATCTTTCATTCTATGGATGGAAATGATCCTTGGAAAGTGATGGTTAGGCATAATATTGAAAGAGCCTTTCCAAAAAAAGCTAGAACTTGGAAAAACCTCCCTTTTTGTGATTTAATTGTTGGCAATTTCCCGGTCAGTGTTCAAGGCTCTGTTGTTTTCAGATCCATTTGGAGAGCCTAGGACCATGTCAGGAATTTTGTCACCAACAAGGATTTCCATGATGCTAAGCATCTATATGGTGAAAGATCCATTTGGTGGAACTTGCACCTGGCTGGTAAACCCCTAGCCCTCTCCCAAGGATGTTCTGCTAGGATATGGTCTAAAATGGGGATCTCCCAATTTACTGATCTTTTTGAAAATGATAAACTCATCAGCTAGGATGAGCTTAAGAATAGATTTAATAGTTTGGATTCCCAAAAAAAGACTTATAACATGGTGGTCAAGGCTACCAAAGATCTGCCTACTGACTATCATGTGGACTCTCATAGATACTTAAAATGCAAATGGCCGAATGGGGTCATTATGGCTAATTTTAAAGCCAAGAATATTTATAAAATCATTGATCATAATGAAAACATATCAATATTGTCTGGTATTCCTCTCTTGATGTTGTGTCTTGGAAGAAGTACTTTGATATTCTCTGGAAAGGTCTTGTTGAACCTAAAATCAGATGTTTTAAGTGGCTGGCTCTGCTTGACAGACTCCCTATTAGAAAAGATGGTCACATGAATGATATTTGCAGCCTTTGCAGGCTTCCTAAAACTGGTAGACACATCCTTTTTTATTGCATCTTTGCTAAAGAGATCTGGAAGATGTTTGGTATTTTTTATCCTTTAAATGTGAATATTCTAGAAATTATTACTGGTCATATTGATGGGCTTAAGAAGGATGCAAATTTATTTTGGAATATGTTGTCTTCTAACATCCTTTGGCAGATCTGGAAGTGCAAGAACGAGGAAAGGTATCAAAGCAACCCTAGAATTCTTACTGAGTTTTTTCGAAAACTCACATTTAAAAAAAAAATTCTTCAGGTCCACACTACTATGATGATGGAGAAAGACAAGCTGAGGAGATTCTTGAAGGACGGGCACGCCACCTTCTTTGTCTATGAGCTAAAACATGGTTACGAGTGGAGGAGGAATTTTGATGACCTCCAAATGTTTGAATGAACCTGCAAAAGGCTGAACCAAGAAATCAGGAATAATATTGACTCTAGGAAGGATGAGATCTTCATGCTTACACAAATCTAGGAGCGAAAGAACATCGTTTGGATGGAGGGCCCTCTGGGTTGGACTGCTTGGGTTGATACCCATTATGATGTTTTACATTAGTAGTTCTGCTTTAGCTTCTTCCTTTTTCTAGATTATGTCTGTATACATCATGCACTGAGTTCGTGGTGAGGTTGGGCCTCTTTTTTGATAGTCTCAGTTGATACTGCTGTATCTGTATTTTTTTTTGATCTACCTATATATAATACAAAAATATATAATACTATTATATTATATATAATATATTTTTATTTATATTATAACATTTTGAAAAGAAAAAAGGTGACACTTATGAACTAAAAAAGTACATAGAATATAATTTTTAACTTAAAAATTATATTAAAATATATAACTAATATAAAAATAAAAATGTGAATCAAAACTTTAAGAAAAGTATTTAAAAAATAAAAAATATTAACTCAAATAATCATTCAAAAGCTTGAAATATTAATACGACCTAAATGTTAGGTCTATTAAAAGTGGAATCATGTAGCTTTGCCAGATGTGATGCTATTTACACGCATGAAGGAAAATTTGATGCAACATGGAGAAGTATTAAAATTGTGTACGTTTGCGAGAATTCTGTGTATAAGACTCAAACAAATTTCACCAATCATATGCTTGAAAACTAATTTTTAAAATTTGTAAACTTAAAAAGCCAACATTTATATTATAGAAAATACATAACTTATAACTAAATGTGAAATATGGTGAATTGTAATTGGTGCAAAGAAGGTATTTGAATCACTAGTTAATGCTAAGAATTCATAAAGTGATGCAATAGTACTTAGCCTACGGGCAAGTACTAATACGACTAATATGTTATGTTGTATGAGATTTTATTAAAATTGAACATCTTATTAAGATAAAAAAATACATTTATATCACTACATATTGATATTGTATAAATAGGTTTTAGAATTCAAATTGCAAGAACTTTATATTGATGATTGCAATTCAAATCTACTTAAGAGTTAGATTTGTAAATGCTTAAGAGAATTTTATAGTTGTAAAAGTGACCAATATAGTCAAATAGAAATTTGAGTGACATGCAATTTTCTCTTGTGTCTAAATTTTTTAATGTGGGGATAAGTTGGTTAGTGTAAATAGTGTCATTATTCATCTAGTTAATTTATCATATTTTATGGGTTGACCAACATACACTTAGCTTAAGTTTACTTAGAGGCTATTTACCCTTTGTCTCACTATAATATGGCTTTACACATGTAGTCATAATTGTCCCAAGCGATCTAACATGTGTGTTTACTTGGAGGCTTAGTTAGTCATTTCCTCTCTTACTCTCATCTTCCTCCTTGTCCCATTCAAGCAAAGTGTCTCATTATACATTTTACACTCTCATTTTATGATATACATGCTTTGTGCTCATAGTTTATTTTTGGAATTTTTCATTGTTCTTTTATTTTGATCTCATTTTCTCCAACTATGGTATCAAACCCATGAATTGGAAGTTCTTTCTCAATTTTTAGTGAATCTAGCACTTATCCATGTCATTGGAGTGTTGTAGAGTGAAACACTATTTCCATAGAGTTTGGAAGGCTTGAGAAATGAAAAGTAGCCTATCATTTTGTCAAATTCGGAAACAATATTTTTTTTATGTGATTTTTATGCATGAATACCTTATTTTAGAGAGTTGAAAAGAAGGTAGGTTCCCTAGGTTTGACATAGAATCTATATGAGTTTCTTGATGAAAGAAGGAAAACAAAATATAGAAGTGGTCTTGACTCAACTACCCTTTATAAATTTAAAGGAGGTTGTCCATCGACCTCTATTTGTAAATAGTTACTCAAGTTATCATTTGACTCAATAATATGAATCTTCTTATTATAGACAAACTTAATCTTTCAATGGAGAGAAGATGGGATCACCCCCGTAGTATGATACATGGCATACAAAGAAGATTATATGAAAGTACCTTAGGCATAGCATGGATGAGCATAGGTAATGTCACAAGTCCTACCTTAATTAGTAGTGTGATTATACCTAAAGACTGTATATCCATATTATTAAAGCCATATATATAAATAAATTTAGATTTAATAAGAGACATATCTATATCAATCTTGTGTAGCAGGTCTATAATACAAGCATTAAGCCTTGATCTATTATCAACAAGAGTACACTTAACCCATTATTACAATTTATAAAAACCATGAACTTAAGAGGATTATATTGTTAGTGAAACTTTGGGAGAGGTAACTCATGTTTTGGGAAAACTATGACCAAACTTGTCACATACATACAATCTAATAGAGATGTTATATAATTTAGTCTAATAGAAGGTGGAAAAACTACTCTTAATGAGGCCTCTTGGATAATCCCATGGTATGTAGGTAAAGTTTGTATCAAGTCCTACAGTGATATCTTAGATGAAGTAGCATGAATCTACTCAACAAGATCATACTCTTTACCAACATGTTGAGAGAGGCAAGGTGCTATAGGAAGCATAGGTTGAGAAGGTAGAATGAATGGTGTTTGTTATATATAGTATTATAGGTGTGAGAAACAACATGATAATGAGATTGTTGTGATCAATCTTGATTATTAGTACTATTTTGAGTTATTTATATTGAAAAATTTAAGATATAACCTGAGAACTGGGATGGGTTTTTAACTCCTTGAACAATCATCGCTACTTTATTTTATTGTTGAGAAACATCTAGATGAAGATGCACAACAATCAGTGGTTTACAGGTTCAGTTTTGTAACTGTAAACAATAATCATGCTAATCAATCTTTATCACCAAGATTTATTATGAGTTGTAGAGGATGATTATGTGGAGATAAATTCATCAATAACTTCATTTTACATATCAAAATCATCACTACAAAATGGATCATTAGATGCATAAAAAATTTATAGGAAGTGAACTAGTATGATTGAATTTTTTGCTTCTTCCATGGTTATGCAAATGGAGAAGAAGAAAAAGAAAAGAGATAAGTTTTTTTAAGGTTTTGGTTTTCTACTCTAAGGAAAAAGAAGAATTTTTACAAGTTTAATATTTTCTAAGATAAATATATAATGTTCTTATGTAAAAGTTAAAGTCTCGAAATAATTAAGTAACTAATAAAAAACATAAAAGGTACAAAAAAAGGGCAAAAATGCAGAAGATGTGCAAGCATAAGAAATATATAGGTTCACCAAAATATAGTGTGTGAAAATAGATTCTAGCCTAACTGGTAAATTAACCTAGATCAAGCTTCTCCCAACAACACATTGGAACACAAAAATCCAAAGGTGCATATACTTGGATATCATCCTAGAGGGGGAGCTAAGCTACCTATGTTTTGTTCCTTTGTTACAAATAGGGTATATTGATTGATGTGTTATCTAAATATTACGTCTAAATGTCTAATATGAAACCTAACTAAGTGATTATAGAACAAACAAATATAGAATTTAATAGAGACAAGTATAAGAATGATACAAAGTGTAGAAATGAACCTTGTATCAAAAAAAAAGAAAAAATGTGTTGAACAAGGATGCTAGGTACCTCGGTCCTAAGACAAAAAATTGTTGGAGACTTAATCACAAATGATCTTAGAAGGATTCTTGGCTATCACCATGTAAATTTTAGTTGAAGCTAGTAGGATAAGGAACATTAAAAATTTTGTAAGATAAATATATAATGTTAAAAGTAAAAGTCTCTACTCAATTGAGTAACTAATAGAAACATAAAATGTACAAAAATATGTAAAAATGAAGAAGATATGCAAGCATAAGACATATCTTGGTTCACAAAAATGTATTGTGTGAAAATAGATCCTAGCCTAACTAGTAAGTTAACTTGGATCAACTTTCTCCCAACAACACATTGGAACACAAAGAATCCAAAGGTGTATATACTTGGATATAGTCCCTCAAAAAGAGCTAAGCTACCTAGGTTTTGTTCCTTTATTGAAAAGAGGATAGATTGATTGATGTGCTATCTAATTAGGTCTAAATGTCTAATATGAAAGCTCATCAAGTGACTATAAAACAAATAGAGAAAATATAATTTAATAGAAAAGTATAAGAATGAACATAAAGTATATAGAAAGGAACCTTACATTAAAAAAAAGGGAAAATAGGGTTGAAAAAAGACTCTAGGTAGTGAGTCTTAAGATAAAATAAATTTAGGAGACTCAATTATGAATGATCCTGGGAAGATTCTAGGTGATCACCATGTAAATTTTAGTTCAAACTAGTAGGAGAGTAACACTGGATGCCCTAGTATAGTGATTTTATCTTGAATTTAGGTAATACCAATGCACTCTATACAATTCATATGTATACTTTGATCATCATCAAATTCTAGATCTAAGCCTACACTAATACAAAGAGAGGAAAGATGGTTGTGGCTATATGGAAACTTTCCTCAATCAAGCCCCTACTAGGGTATTTCTACCTCCACAAATATCCAAATTTATAACCATAAATATCCAATTTGATAACAATAAATTATGTGTGTGCTCTAAATCTTAAGTGTATCTAAGATCACGACGAGTATGACAACTTCAAATCAACAAATATAAAACCCTACTCAAATGTGTTAGAGTGGTTTACAAAAATGCCTCAAACAAGATGATGATAATAAATACAAAAACAAATGCTATGCTTATGGGAAGTAGACCAAGATAATTCAAATTATGATATCAAAATTTAAAATGTAAGAATAAATAAAGAACCATAATGTATGATAGTAAGTTGTATACTTAGAAAATTTTATTATCTATTTGGCACCTACTTTAATGTGGTTTCCCCTGTTCAGTTTTATATCTTTTGTGCACTATTACCCTAAAAATTTACTAATAAACCTATAAGTTAATCATCATCAAACATAAAATCTAGGATTAGATCCTATGATAAGGGCCTCGATACTTGGCTCTCCAATTTAGAACTTCCTCTTTTTTAGTGAACCTAGGTTCCTATCATTATAGTCCCTCCAAAATAAGCCCAAACTTTGGGTGTTGTAAGTGTCGACCTTTAGCTTTTGTGATCCAATCTTGATATTTGCGTTGGATCATTATTTGTCAACCTACAATCATAATAACATTGTGATCCCCATGTAAAGAACATATTTTATCCTTGATAATGTCTAAAAAATCTAAGAAGCTAGAAAATACTACAGATTGATACCAGGAATGAGTTCTTTTTGTAGAATAGTAGACTACATGTATTCTACACTCAAGTATGGGCTTATACTTCTTATTTATTTTGATCATGCTTTTGCACAACCACTTGCAAGAATTTAAAAAGAATATTACATCACCACCTTTATGTGGAGCTCCTTGGGATGTTGGTATACCTAAGGTAACCTTGGCATTTAAGTATTTATAATTGATTCAACCTCTATCCTTGCAAGGACACACACTCTATTATTCATTATTGTTGTTTTGGATTTGGAAACACCAACACAAAAATTTAACATAGGCAAGATTCTATACAACACAAAAATTTTCCCCATTAGTTGCTTGATGAAAAGTGGGAAGTAGATGTGGTGGACAAGGTTCTCAAGAGAGGACTGATTTGAGTGGTTTAGGCACTTCAAGCCCACTAGTCTTCAAGACACCTCAAATGACCAATACCCTCCAAAAGGATCAAGAACCTTCCAAATGCCCAAGGTGAATGATCAAGGGTTAAACAAGGTGTTTTTAGCAATTTTCAATAAGTTTTAAGCTTATAAGCAACTCCCAACAAGAAAATTGTTCAAACTGGCTACTAGGCCTAATTGCCCTTCCTAGTAGGTCACCAACGGTACAAACTTGAGGATAAATTTGAAACTTCCCATAGGAATAAAAAAAAATTTTGCACTTTTGGACACCCTTCTCACCATTCTATAACATACTAAAACCTTTTAGTGAGGTACTTTGGACCAAACTACCCAAAACTCGATTGTGCCCTATTTTTAAGGGTAAAAACCATGCACTTAACAAAGAAAGTATGTGTTAAACATACAAAGTGACCATGAAACCTTAAAAAGTATTAGGATATGACTCAAATCCACCAAATATCCAATCAATTTGGATCTTGGACCTCTGCAAGCATAAAAGCCCCAAATGTGACCCAAAAACCCCTCCAAACTAGGGTTGGCACAATGTCACACTTCCCAATGCTTCCTCTAACTTATAAGAGTTGTTACACCTTAAATTTGGTGTCCCCAAACAACTTCAAGAAGAAAATGGGGTCCTCCAATGGATGGATCTCCTACTATTTCTCCATAGCCACAGTTTTCAAGGCTATTTCATGCCTCCAAACACATCAAGTTGATCAATAGACTGATCACTCGCATCTATCCACTTGTCCCTATAATTTTAGGCATGAGTAAATAATTTAAAAGTTAATGATCCATCCCCAAGCCACAATTACAATAGTATGGGGATGGTTATATCATTTTGCCTTAAGGAAAATAATGAAAAACTAGGCTGTTACAACCTCCCTATCAATATGATTGGTTTTATAATATGAAATCCTTTACAGATATATCAAAAAAAAATTATAAGTAATTATTAATACATTTGGATCATTAAACAATAACAATCAATCCAAGAGAAACTCAAAATATGCAAGAAATCAGTAATTTCATTGATTTTCTAGGTACAGTTAGTACAAAAGCTTCATTATTCCATACTCTCTCCTATCCCAAACATCTAATAAAAATTTCTCAACTTCCTCAACTGACCCAAGGTTTTTGGGAAGGAGTTAGACTTGTTTAAGACTCCTAAACATCATTTCCCACCAAAACATAACTAGTCATTAACATTCAAATATTTGAATTGTTAACCTATGTTATTTGATGTTTTATTCAATAAAACTCAACAAAACTTATATGATTCAATACCTAGGACCTAATTAACCTTACTAAAAAAATCCTAGACCCTAATTGAACGATTGGGTTAATATTGACCCATTTTACAATATTTTGGTCCTAAGTCCTTACCAGGACTCCTAGGACATTTTCCATTTAACTCATATTGTTTATTACAAAATGTCATAATAGGCTTCAAGAGATCCGAATTGACCTTTAGGGACCATGTATATCCACTAAATCTATTAGATCCAAAGGTTTTCATAGGTGCTTGGAATGGTTCTCCCACGCCATGCACCCCACCTTCAAAGTGACTCTTGCCCCAAGAGTGCAAGAAATTATTTTTGTTGCCACCCTTCCTCCTAGATGGATTTCTACAACTCTTCTTTAGAAACTTAGCATGTACTCCATTAGCTTAATACCTACATTCAAGTTGTTATAAACAAAAAACAAAACTCCATCTTTATTATCATCTATGATGACTTTGTGGTTTGTCGCTTGGGAACAATCATCTTGTACCTCACAAACTGCTCCTTTGTCTTCATTTTAGGATCAAGTAGACCCTTCCTCTCATCCTCCATGGATATATATGGTGCTATCACATTTTCTCTATGATACCATAGGACACCATACACTTCCAACCAAGATCCCATGTGGCTTCTCAATTTGTTTCTTCATAGTCGGCCCTTCATGACTATCACAAAGGCCAGATTTTACCACCAACAAGGTTTTCTTTTGTTTCAGATCTGAGTCCACAAATCTCTGATCCACATCCTCTTGCAAATAAACATATGTATTTTACCCAAACATAATAATTTTCCTACCTCCTTCAGCAACCTGGTCAGGTAGGGGTGTGAGGGTGTATCTCCTTCCATCCTTATGCACAACATAGGTGTTTTCCAACCCTTAGTGAATGGTATGTCTTGAGGCCTGCCATGGTCTTCCTAAGATTATGTGACAACAAGTCATGGGAAGAAAATCACACAAGACCCTATTACTATATGATCCAATAGAGAAATCAACATAAGCCCTCTCCTTGATCACAATATTTTGATCATTAATGACCCATTATGCTCTATATGGTCTATCAATTGGAAATGTATGCAAATTCAGTTTATTCACCATTTCAAAAGACACAAAGTCATCAAAAGAACTAGAATCAACAATCATCTTACACATATTGCTATAGCTATTAAAATTTTCCCTAAAAATTGATACCTCTGACTTCTTTTGCTGCCGCATCCTTGTTCATTTCCTCACCATGAGAAAATCTCCTTTAGTGATTGGCTCTAAAACAAGGCTAGTCAACTTGTCATTATTCTCTTCCTCTCCATGAGTTAGAGTGACTTTTCTATCATTCTTCCTAGTTTCTCTTTGAGGAAATTTATAAAATGGATGACCATCTTCACCACATTTGTAGCATTTCCTAGGAAAATCCTTTCCCCTACTACTCTTGTGTTCTCCTCTTTGATCTAAGACCTTCTCCTTTCCTTTCTCATTTTTCTCAAGTCTTTGGTTCAATCCTTTGGCTTTGCTTGTTTTCCCTTTTGGATTACATTTCCTTTCTCGCCTTCTCTTAAGCTTATCTTCAACCTTCATAGCCACCTTGAAGCATTCTTCCAAGGTTCTAGGTGTAGCCATGCTCATCTAATCCTAGATATTGTACCTTAACCCTCCAAGATACCTAGCCACCTTCTCTTCCACATCTTCATAATGAGATGCAATGATGTCAAGCTTTTGAAATTCCTCTATGTACTTAGGGACGTCCATGTCCTTTTTCTTCAACCCTTGCATCCTCTTGTACAATTAGACTTTATAATCTTCAGGAAGTAACTTATCATTCATATTCTCCATTATTCTTGTCCATGATGAGATCTTAGACCAACCTTTATTCATCATGTCAGCTTGCGAGTTATCCCACCTTAATAATGCATGTCCTTTAAATCTAGACTTTGCAATCTTTACATTCATTCTATCCTCAACATCATCACAATCAAAGCAATTTTCAAGAGCACTGAACCAATCCAATAATATTTCATCATCCATCCTTCCATCATGCATAGGAAGTTCAAATTTTATCTTAGAGTCTCCAATCTTCATAGCCTTCAAGATTCTTTCCAATCTTGCATCCTCGGGATCAACTAGTTCCTCCCTTATTGTTGCATGTTCTTCTTCTTCATGGTCTTTTCCATGTCCTTGCTTGTTCACAAGGATAGTCAACCTTTCAACTTCTTCTCTTAACCTTCTATTATCTTCCATTTTTTCTCTTACCAACTTAGCAAGCTCTACATTTGTGACCCTCTGAGGGATCCCATCCTCTTCTCCTTCTGACATCCTTGAGGTATAGATCAACTTTGGAATAATCAAGGATGAATGAACTCTCCAAGGTCTCAACAAAGGATCAAATACTCTCAAGACACCAAGAGATCTTCTCAACCTAGATACTCCCAGGCTCTGATACCACTTTAATGTAGAGTGGTCAACATATGTGGTGGACAAGGTTCTCAAGAGAGGTCTGATTTGAGTGGTTTAGGCACTTCAAGCCCACTAGTCTTCAAGACACCTCAAATGACCAATACCCTCCAAAAGGATCAAGAACCTTCCAAATGCCTAAGGTGAATGCTCAAGGGTTAAACAAGGTGTTTTTAGAAATTTTCAATAAGTTTTAATCTTATAAGAAACTCCCAACAAGAAAATTGTTCAAACTGGCTATTAGGCCTAATTGCCCTTCCTAGTAGGTCACTGATGGTACAAACTTGAGGATAAATTTGAAAATTCTCATAGGACTAAACAAAAAATTTTCACTTTTGGACACCCTTTTCACCATTCTAAAACATACTAAAACCTTGCAGTGAGGTACTTTGGACCAAACTACCCAAAACCTGATTGTGCCCTATATTTAAGGGTAAAAACCATGCACTTAACAAAGAAAGTATGTGTTAAACATACACAGTGACCATGAAACCTTCAAAAGTATTAGGATATGACTCAAATCCACCAAATATGCAATCAATTTGGATCTTGGACCTCTACAAGCATAAAATCCCCAAATGTGACCCCAAAACCCCTCCAAACTAGGGTTGGCACAATGTCACACTTCCCAATGCTTCCTCCAACTTATGAGAGTTGTTACACCTTCAATTTTTTGTCCCCAAAAAACTTCAAGAAGAAAATGGGGTCCTCCAATGGATGGATCTCCTACTGCTACTCCATAGCCACACTTTTCAAGGCTATTGCATTCCTCCAAACACAACAAGTTGACCAATAGACTGATCACTTGCATCTATCCACTCGTCCTTGAAATTTTAGGCATGAGTAAATAATGTACAAGTTAATGATACATCCCCAAGCCACAGTTAAAATAGTATGGGGATGGTTATATCATTTTGCCTTAAGGAAAATAATGAAAAACTACACTGTTACAGCCTCCCTGTCAATATGATTAGTTTTATAGTATTAAATCCTTTACAAATATATCAAAACAACATTATACTTATTCCTCCATACATTTGGATCATTAAACAATAACAATCAATCCAAGAGAAACTCAAAATATGCAAGAAATCAGTAATTTCATTGATTTTCTAGGTACAGTCCATACAAAAGCTTCACCAGTCTATACTCTCTCCTATTCCAAACATCTAACAACGTCTAACAAAAATTTATCAACTTCCTCAACTGACCCAAGGTGTTTGGGAAAGATTTAGACTTGTTTAAGACTCCTAAGTTCATCATTTCCCACCAAAACATAACTAGTCATTAACATTCAAATATTTGAATTGTTAACCCGTGTTATTTGATGTTTTACTCAATCAAACTCAATAAAACTTAGATGATTCAATTCCTAGGACCTAATTAACCTTACTCAAGAAAACCTATACCCTAATTGAACCATTGGGTTACTATTGACCCATTTTACAATATTTTGGTCCTAAGTCCTTACCAGGACTTCTAGGACATTTGCCATTTACCTCATATTGTTTATTACAAAATGCTATAATAGGCTTCAAGAGATCCCAATTGACCTTTAGGGACCCTGTAGATTCACTAAATCCATTAGATCCAAAGGTGTTCATAGGTGTTTGGAATGATGCTCCTGCACCATTGTTTGTGTAGGTCAAAATCCATCAACAAGAAAGTTATATACATGAGAAATGTAGACAATGACATATAGTGCTATAACCCTCAAACTAGGGCATTTAATTATCTTGTCTTGCTAGTTTTACCTATATTTTGTAGTAGATAGATATTTAGAGTTTCCTAATTTCACTTTCACTCATCTTTTGAAGCCTTCATCATTCCCAAAGAAGGCTACCCAATTCTTTTGTCATGCACAATCATCTCTATATTTTAGTTCTAGTTCTTCCTTGCATCTTCATTCAAGATTTACTTGACTATTTCTATATTTCATGTTGCATTTACTATATTATTTTAGATTCATTCATTTTACCATAGTTAACATATTTCATTCACACACACAGATGCGCACGCGCACACACACACACACAATCGATTCTAATAAGATGCAATAAACTTATTGAATCTTCACCATGGATAGAAATTAAACTTACTTACACCTCTAATGTTGCATAGGAAAATGAATTGATCCTAGGTTAACACACATGTTAGCTAGGATCACTTTTCTTGCATAATACATACCAAACTAGCATAGGAGAAGCAAAATTTGATCATAAATCAATGATTATAACTCATCCTTCAATATTTGAAGTGCTCCAATCCTTACTTTAAGAGTGCTAAAAACAATATTACTTGTACACAGATATAGGGTGCTTTTAGATTTGTAGAACTAGGTCTTCATTTTGGTAGAGTTTTTCCCTAGAAATCTAATCATTAGATAATCCCAAAGGCTAAAGTTTAGGTTTATATATGAGTCACAAGGTCAATTTTTGATAAAAAGACAACACAACGATCAAATGTTGAAACCAAAAGCACATACAACAAAGCAAGGTTGATACACATTGCGTCCTATAATTTGAAGCTAAATAGGTAGGATAGGGGTGTTGGGAGCCCTAGTCCAGGCTTATTTGCTTGTTCAAAGTGGAATCTATAAGTATACGAGTCTAGGATAGTGGATGTGTTTTGGTTGTGAGTGTTTAGTGAAAGCTTCAAGCTTAGGGTCATCAAAGGATTTTAAGGGTGAGCATAACATATCCCTTGACTTGAGGGTTAGGTAAAGGTTATTGATGGTCTTCAGTGAATCAAGGTAGTGGACACAAAAGTGCCACATGAAGTTGAACTTTTATTATTAGAATTCACAATTTTCAATAGTACAAGTATTTTTTTTCGCTCAGTAATTGATATATATTTTATTGATTATACAAGTTTTTACAATATATATTTTCCCATACATCTTCTATCATCTCTATCAAAATATTACAAATATAATTAATTTAATTATAATTATTGAATAGATAAAGTACTCTTCTTAAAATAAAAAATAATTCTTAAACAAATAATACATAAAAACAAAATAATTTTTAATTTTTTTATAAAAAACTCTTAAATTAATTTAAACTCAAACAAAATACATTTTTATAATGAATAAAATAATTATTAAATACTTACATAACTATTTGAAATAATTAACATGTAAATTTAATTAATATGTTAATTGACATAATACATCCTATAAATAATAAAAATTTAAAATTGTTATTATATGATAAAGTAAAATAATTTTTGAATTTTAAATTTAAGATGGCTTTTTAAATAAAAAATTTTCTTTAGATTGTGAAGTCGCATGATATCTTGAAATGATTAGAAGAATTCAAGTTAGTGGCAATCTTGAGAGATATAATATAATATCATAATACCATATGTTTCCATCATTTATGCTTTCATTTAATTATTGTATTCTAAGTTTGTTCTTATCCATTAATATTTAAGTAGAAGTATATTGTAATTTATTTGTGGTGTATCCTAATTCATAAGTGATCCATCTTTATAATTTTTTTAAAAAATATCAAATGTCAAAAGTATTAATATAATATAAAAAAATGTTGTGTGGTCTAAGGTAGTTACTTTTTATGTTTAAAATCAATACTTAAACGATTTATTCTAAGCATTATTATTTATAATAGATCGACCTTTATTGAAAAATAAAATAATCAAATGTTAAAAATTAAATGTTGTGTAGTAGTAGTTGTTATATTTTTTTAATTTTTAATTTTTTAATTCTAGGAATCAACATCTTGATAATTTAAACTAGAGCATATCTTAATTCATAAGTGATCAATGACATGAGAAAAATTAAAAAAATCAAATGTCATGAATTTTTATACAATATAAAAAAATAAGAGTGATACGATTTATGGAATTTTTTAATTCTTTTGCTAATTTTTTAAAGAAAATAATTGAATTGTGTACATTTATATACCTTTATATCTTATAAAATACATTATAATATTATAAAGTATTATATTTAAATTTAATTTAATTTAATTTAAAATATCATAACTAAAAAAAATTGTCCAAAATTAATTTTTTTTTG
Organism: Chamaecyparis obtusa; assembly: GCA_027943335.1. NCBI lineage: Eukaryota > Viridiplantae > Streptophyta > Pinopsida > Cupressales > Cupressaceae > Chamaecyparis > Chamaecyparis obtusa. Next base: position 913,321 of record BSBK01004817.1, read on the forward strand.
TTGATTTAGATTTGACTTTAAAAATCTATAAAAATATAGATTAATTAAAGTTTATTCTTTAGTTGTATGTAATTTTTTTTAAAAAAAAAGTGTTAAAACAATCAAATTTGAAATATGACTACTTTGGCTAACTTCTAATTGCATAATGATAGGAAATTCACTTAAAAAGCCCCCCTTCTTGAACTCATGACAAATACTTCAAGAATGTATGTGGGTGATCACAATTATTACATTATAACATTAATATAATACTAGCAATTGCACCTTGTGCGGGGAAGAAAGTAATGCACCGACCTCAAAGACAAACTAGGATCTTAAGGGATGCACGATTCCCTTCAAACAACCTCATTATGTTGGCTAGGAGTGCTAGGTAGATCAAACTCGAGTTATAAGTAACTTCTTGGTTTGATACAAGAGGTTTTAGTAAGTGTGTTAAAGGAGTTATGTGTATTTCAGTATTGATTAGGTTGATTAAATGTTAATTGAGTGATCAAATGGTGAGATTAAAATATTCTGATTATGGGAACTAGAAAGACTACAAACTACAAACTCACTACAATGTTTGCGAGCTCACTGTCGGGGACAAACGCATGGCCTAGAAAATGACAGTGTGACTGGTGGACACCAGTGCGGTGTGCTAGCGTCTTAGGCAGAACAAGTATGGAAAACACATAATGAAACAAGAACTGGGAAATAATACCTACTCTATACAAACACAGATAATGCAAAACCACAAAGTATATCAGAATATAAAAGAACAAGAATGAATATATGAGATGAATGAAAATATGCTAAATAGATGGATTGCAAGCACTAATTGAGTTGATTTTAACCAAAATGAAAGATGTGTGGGTTTTCATATTTTATGATAAAACAAAATAAGAGAATATGGAATAGAGATGAAGAACCTGATTTAGTGGTTGATAATGTGATCCAATGGAGTCCCCCAAATCCACATACGATTGATAACCTGCACAAACACGACGGGAGAAAATTGTTGGGTTGTTTGAGAGGCTTGACTCAATTAAACTCCCGCTTTGGTGCTTCCGCCTCCATGAACGACCAATAAGCCTTCATCATTCCCAAAGAAGGCTACCCAATTATTTTGTCATGCACAATCATCTCTAGATTTTAGTTCTAGTTTCTTCTTTGCGTCTTCATTCAATATTTACTTGACTATTTCTATATTTAATGTTGCATTTAATATATTCTATTAGATTCATTCATTGTATCGTAGTTAACGTAATTCATTCACACACACAGGCACGTGCGTGCGCACATGCACACACACGCACACACAACCAATTCTAATAACATGCAATAAACTAATTGAATCTTCACCATGGATAGAAAATAAACCCACTTACACCTCTAATGTTGCATATGAATATGAATTGATCCTAGGTTAATGCACATGTTAGTCTAGGATCACTTTTTTTTCATAATACATACCAAACTAACATAGGAGAAGCAAAATTTGATCATAAATCAATGATTACAACTCATCCTTCAATATTTGAAGTGCTCCAATCCTTAGTTTAAGAGTGCTAACAACAATATTACTTGTACACAGATATAGGGTGCTTTTCGGTTTGTAGAACTAGGTCTTCATTTTGGTAGAGTTTTTCTATAGAACTCTAATCATTAGATAATCCCAAAGGCTAAAGTTTAGGTTTATAAGAGTCACAAGGTCAATTTTTTGATAAAAATACAACACAACGATAAAATGTTGAAACCAAAAGCACATAAAACAAAGCAAGGTCAATACACATTGCATCCTAGAATTTGAAGCAAAATAGGTAGGATATGGGTGTTGGGGGCCCTAGTCTAGGATTTTTTGCTTGTTTGAAGTGGAATCTATAAGTATACAAGTCTAGGATAGTGGATGTGTTCTTGTTGTGAGTGTTTAGTGAAAGCTTCAAGCTTAGGGTCATTAGTAAAGGATTTTAAGGGTGAGCATAACATATCCCTTGACTTGAGGGTTAGGTCTGTTGGAAAATAAAATTGTTATATTGTCATTGATGTCAAACCTTAACTGGTAAGAAAATTGTTATCTAGTAGAGTACCATATTTTTTGATTGATGAAGAGGATTTGAAAAGAAGAGATAACAAGAGGACATAAGGAAAGGTTGAGTTATGAGATACTACAATGGGTACTTGATTAGTTGGCACATTGGCAAGGTAATGTGTTGTTTATCTTTAACACTAAGTAAAGGAGTTAGTTGATTTTGAAGCATAGGCTTAACCGAGCAAAAGAGAAGAAATTCAATTTAAGCCGAGTGATGCTAGTGTCGACCGAGCGCCAGTATAAGCTGAGTAAATTTTAGTGTTGATCGAGCATCGGTAATTACTGAGTATCAGAGAATTAACTGAGTGAAGACAGTGTCTGTCGAGTAGAACAGTTTTAGCGATGATCGAGTTATTGAGTGATGACCAAGTAGATGAACATTGTATTGACCGAGTGTTAGTAATTTACAATTTGTGAAGGAATTGAGAATCCCATCTGACATAGTTGAATTCTTGGGATATGTAAAATGTGTTGACATTAAAGATGAATGACCTGGAACATTTAATGCATGGTAAACCATTTTCTTATGGATTCAAGGAGAAGTTTTCAGAAGTATCTAGAAAGATACGGAGGAGAACAAAATGATGAAAGGATTCGATGAATCTAACCTAAACCTAAGATCTATGAAGATGATTAAGCGACAAAAGTTTAATCTACCTAATCAAGGAGGTATAAGGATGACCTAATTGTGGGTTATAGTGAGAGTGGAAGAGGTTGATGTTATTGACTGTCGAATCTAAGCAAAAGGCTAAGAAGAGTTGTGAAGAGCTTAATAGAGTTGAGGTGATTGCTTGAAGGGATTTTCGAGCAGATCATAGATGGAGAATGGTAATGAAGGTCAGTCAACAAATGAACATATGAGCGTATTGGATATGTATTTGTAAAGTGAGTTGTATATTTCAGATCAAAACCTACTGTTAATTTCTAAGCATTGTATCAGTTAAAATCCTTTAATCAAGGTTGACCTAATAGTCATTTTGTAAACCCTTTAATCAAGGTGACATTCTAATGGAATGTTCTTAAGTCCTCTAACCAGTCCACTCCTAATAGGGTGATTAAATCCTTTAATAGGGTCACACCTAACAGTGTGTATTGTAACCTTTAACAAGGTTGGCTTCTCACAGAGCTCACTTTAGAAGAGTGAAAATTTGGTAGCATGTTACTGGTGGTTTTTCCTATATTGGGTTTCCACGTTAAATCCTGGTGTCATACTTGTGTGAATGTTATTTGATGTGTTATGTTGTTGAAATATCTATATTCTGTAAGTTGATTACTTTTGGACAGTGGACTGTAAGTTTTATGTTACTGATATATTCTATAGAGATCGAGTGAAATTGTTGAATAGATCTAAGTTTTTTGAAGAGTTTAAAAATTGAATTGGTATATCTGGACCTGAGGATAACTGATTCACCCCCCCTCTCAGTTATTCTAAAATCATTCTAACAAGGTCAAGGTTATTAATGGTCTTCAATGCATCAAGGTAGTGGACACAAAAGTGCCACATGCAGTTGAACTTTTATTAGTAGAATTCACAATTTACAATATTACAAATATAAAAAAAATTTCGCTCGATAATTGATATATATTTTATTGTTTATAAAAGTTTTTACAATATAGATTTTCTCATACATCTTCTATCATCTCTATCAAAATATTACAAATATAATTAATTTAATTTTAATTATTGAATAAATAAAGTACTCTTCTTACAATAAAAAATAACTCTTAAACAAATAATACATAAAAACAAAATAATTTATTATTTTTTTTATTAAAAAACTCTTAAATTAATTTAAACTCAAACAAAATACATTTTTATAATGAATAAAATAATTATTAAATACTTCCACAACTATTTGAAATAATTAACATATAAATTTAATTAATATTTTAATTGACATAATATGTACTATAAATAATAAAAATTTAAAATTGTTAGTATATGATAAAGTAAAATAATTTTTGAATATTTAATTTTAAAATGGCTTTTTAAATAAATAAATTTCTCTCGAATGTGAAGTCACATGATATCTTGAAATGATTAGAAGAATTCGAGTTAGCGGAAAGCTTGAGAGATATAATATAATATTAGAATACCATATGTTTCCATCATTGATGCTTTCATAATTATTGTAATCTAAGTTTGTTCTTATCTGTTAAGGTTTAAGTAGAAGTATATTGTAATTTATTTGTGGTATATCTTAATTCATAAGTGATCCATCTTTATGATTTTTTTAAGTATCAAATGTCAAAAGTATTAATATAATATAAAAAAATGTTGTGTGGTCTAAGGTAGTTACTTTTTATGTTTAAAATCAATACTTAAACGATTTATTCTAAGCATTATTATTTATAATTGATCGACCTTTATTGAAAAATAAAATAATCAAATGTTACAAACTTTTATACCATATTAAATATCAAATGTTGTTTAGTAGTTATTTTTTTTACAAAATTCTAGGAATCAACATCTTGATAATTTATTCTTCATAAGTGATCAATGACATGAGAAAAATTAAAAAAATCAAATGTCATGAATTTTTATACAATATAAAAAAATAACAGTGATATGATTTTGTGGAATTTTTTTAATTCTTTTGATAAATTTTTTAATGAAAATAATTGAATTGTGTACATTTATATACCTTTATATCTTAAAAAATACATTATAATATTATAAAGTATTATATTTAAATTTAATTTAATTTTAATTAAAATATCATAACTAAACAAAATTGTCCATTGAAATTTGAGGTTTAAATTATTATTTTTTGTTGATTTAAATTTGACTTTAAAAATACATAAAATATAGATTAATTAAAGTTTATTCTTTAGATGTATGTATTTTTTTTTAAAAAGTGTTAAAACAATCAAATTTGAAATATGACTACTTTGGCTGACTTCTAATTGCACAATGATAGGAAATGCACTTTAAAAATCCCCTTCTTGAACTCGTGACAAATGCTTCAAGAATGTATGTGGGTGATCACAATTCTTACATTATAACATTAATATAATACTAGCAATTGCACCTTGTGTGGGGAAGAACATAATGTGCCGACCTCAAAGACCAACTAGGATCTTAAGGGATGCACGGTTCCCTGCAAACCACCTCATTATGCTGGCTAGGAGTGTCAGGTAGATTAGACATGAGTTATAAGTAACTGTTTGGTTTGATACAAGAGGTTTTAGTAAGTGTGTTAAATGAGTTATATGCATTTGAGTATTGATTAAAGATTAATTGAGTGATCAAATGGTGAGTTTAAAATATTCTAATTATGGGAACGGGAAAGACTAGAAAGTACAAACTCACTACAAAGTTCACGACCTCACTGTCGGGGATAGATGCACGACCTAGAAAATGATAGCGTGATTGGTGGATAGCAGCACGATGTGTTGGCATCTCAAGAAGAACAAGTATGGAAAACACATAATGAAACAAGAAACTGGGAAATAATACCTACTCTACACAAACACAGATAATGCAAAACCACAAAGTATATCAGAATATATATGAACTACAATGAATATCTGAGATGAAAGATAATATGCTAAATAGATGGATTGCAAGCACTAATTAAGTTGATTTTAACCAAAATTAAAGATGTGTGGGTTTTTATATTTTATGATAAAACAAAATAAGAGAACATGGAATAGAGATGAAGAACTTGATTTAGTGGTTGATAATGTGATCCAATGGAGTCCCCCGAATCTATAGACGATTGATAACCTGCACAAACACAAAGGGAGAAAATTTTTGGGCCATTCGAGAGGCTTGACTCAATCAAAATCCACTTTTGTACTTTTGCCTCCATCGATGACCAATAGACACAATATGATTGATGATAGATAACTAAATAAAAGAGATAATAGAAATAATGTAAATGAGAAATGAAATAGAGAAGGTATATTCTCTAAAGACACAAAGAATGGAGAGAGGAACTCTTTGTTGTGCACATATATTTGGAGATTGTTAGTGTTTTATTGCATGGATCCTAGCTAAGTGGTGAGTTGGCAGGCTGATAAGGCTAATGAAGGATGGTGGGATTTTGTGTCTTAGTCTAAGGAGGAAAAAATGTGAGAATGAATTTTATAGGGGGTGTAAATTTTACACCATTACAATTTTCCCCAACTTTAGCGAGTATAACATCCATAGGAGGGGTGTGAAGCTAAAGAAATCTTACTTAACTTTATACCTATGGCAATTCTGTTGCATGGAGCTTCCCCCAGCTAGGAATACTTGATGAGACACTGAGATGGATCCAACATACTTGGGTGTGCTAGATGATGAAAACACTTGTGATAGAGATCATTAATAGGTATGTCGATATGGCTAGCAATTTTTGTTATGCCAAGTCACATGATAGGGTGATTATTGATAAGCTCTGACATGCATAGAAAATGATAGATATGCATGTGATAGGGAGACTTTTATTGTGTGATAACATGCATAGTGTTAAGTTGATAGGCATGTGATAGGGTATCTTTGACACAATGTTCTGACACACGTAGTGTTAAGCTAGATAGGCATGTGATAGGGTGACTTAAAATCATTACTGATACATGCAACACTAAGCTAGATATGCATATGATAGGGAAAGAGCTGAGATACTAATATGTGGTTTGGCCCCCACGAAGGCAAGTGATGCTATAAATTTTGATTTTTTTTGAGAAAATTATGTGGTGTAGAGACATAGTTAGATAAAAGATAAACAAGGTACAAACACACATATAAAACAACCCCCTCTTGGTATAGACTATGTTGCTCAGAGGGGAGCATAGACCATTCCAAGGAAGGAAGGAGATGATGTGGCATGGTAACATATGAGATGTTGGCATGTAATGTCACTTCCTTACGGGTGACACATGTTTTCACAACATCTTGCATAGACATAGGGGGATTCGATATGATTGGCATCATAACCCAGAAGCGTAGACATAGGTCCACTCTCAGGGGATATTTCATCATCGCCCATAACAAGGATCTGAAGAAAGGGACATGAAAACAAAAGGAAAATTTTGGGTTAACATGGAATGGATTCCTAAATGCCCCCAACACTTTGCATCATCCCTATTACCATGACTTATATTATCCTTTTTCCGTAATATTTTTATGCATCTCCATTATGATAAACTCAAGGCCAATTCCCTTATTTGTAAGTATTGTCATCCTTTTGATTGTCATGCTCCCATTCATATTTAAGTGTCAGTAAAGCATAAAGTGGAAAAAATTATCTTCAAGTTTGAACCTTTTAAAGTTTATTGAGTTCATCTAGTTCATATAATTCAATGCTTCATTCAACGCACCCATTCCCATTTTCAAAATGCCCAAGTCCATTGGAAGGAGTTGTTGAACCTCTTAAACTAGTTGAACCCATTGAACTCATTGAACCTCTTTTCTTAAAGTTAATTTGGTTCAAAGTGTTCAAGGTTCAAACATTACCATGTCTTGTCAATCTATCATGTCAGCCCACATCATCTCACTTCTAACTAATTTTGACTCACAAAATACATACACATGTGCAATGAGCTTGAACCCATTGAACCACTTTCCTTAGGGTTCAATGAGTTCCATTGGTTTGAACGGTACATTTTTTAAACATAAAGAAAAGGAAGGGGGTGATTTAAAAAGGAAATTAGTTGAAGTCAAAGGAGAATATTCAAAGCATCTAGGCAATTATGAAAATTTAAACTTCTAAAGATAAAGGTAATCATTATGTGGTAAGATTGCGTAATGAAAATATAGTTATTAAATGTTCACGCCGGGAGAAATGTCTTATCACATAAATTTGGCATGGGCAAAAGATTTTGAGATTAAATTATGAGATTTCATCCCTCGGTAAACAATTAAAAACCTATCTGGTGATTATAGAGATTCCATTTTGATGATCAGAGGTGGGAAAGATGGAGGTAAAGGTAGATTTTCTTGTTCAAAAGTTGCAAGAGTTTCATTTGATAATGTGAGTTTCGACATTCCTATCTCTATTACTATTTTAACAGTGCATGTGGTGTTTTTGAAGTGAAATTATTTACTTAATTAAGTAAAATTATAGCCATGAAGTTTGCTTTCCAAATCTTTGATAATGTGTCTAGCTTGGTTAGTTCATCTCCAGAACTAGGAGACACATCCCTCTTGTACTATGATTTAGACGAATTTAGGAGGAGATTGAAGAATTTTGCAAAAGCCCCTTTCATGAAAGAGATAGTAGAAAGTCATCTGGTAGAAGTCATGACCTTTCCCCCATCTATTATATGCATTGAAATGGTTCAAAAATCTATAAATATATATGATACTCATCACCAATGTATAAGAAAAGATAATGAGGATATTTTTCTATCAGTCGGATGAGAAACTATTGCATTTGTGTTGAGGATTCCAAAAAATCATACCTATTCAGAATTTACCCCTTCACTTTCTGTCAGATGTTTCAATGAAAATAAATCTCAATGTAGAAGCTTCATAGCTAGAAACTAGTTGCTTAAATTCCAAAAGGGTGGCTCGAGGTTTCCTAAACCTCTTACCAGAGAACATATGAAGCCACATGTAAGAGACTTGGTTGTGTTGCTACATAGGGTTAGAGGAACTAGCCAAGCTTTTTTATTTTTTGGATTGGATGTACTTTTTCATTCAAATCATTTTGCAAGGCACACAATACATGGATTGGGTAGAAGTGATAGTTGAAGCCCTACAAGACTAGTTGAATTTGGGTTGTTTGGGCCATATATATTTCTTTATGTCTTCATATTTTTTATATTGTCTGGCTTGTACCAAAGATCAACTAGGTATTCCACATGAACCTTGGTACGAGGGTATCTGAATTTATGAGTATTGCCTTCTCTTACCGAAGGAAAAGTCCCTGGAAGATTATAGGAGGGTGAACGATGTTTTTATTGGCATATTGTTTCATGAGATGACATGAACCTTAGACAAAAGAATGTTTGAAGAAGAAATGAAGTTAATAAGTATTTATGGTAGTTTCTACATACAATTTCCATATTTCACATACATCAGAGTGGGAGAATTCAAAGAAGAACCCATAAAAATACTTAGATATGCATTAGATTTCTTTATTTTGGTGGAGTTATGTAGACAATTAGCTCATATGAGTAAAAATTTCCCACCAAAGGATGATCAAGGAATTTATTTCCCTATTGAATTTGGAATCCACATTTGTAAATCTATCTTTGATGCTCTAAACTTGAGATTTGATTTAAAAAGATTCAATTTCAAATATTATAAACCCAGAAGTAATTTTGACAACAAAGGCTTTGCTAGATAACATTTGAACTTGGGAGGGAAATTTTTACCCGTGCCTCAGCTAGAAGATTTTTGGGAAGATTGCCCAGATGAAATTGAAGTTAGAAAGAGACAATGGAGTAGATTTACTCTCCAACTAATTATTACCTTGGGTTTGAAGATGGACACCATACGTATACAAGAAGACAAGGGGACCATAGTTAACCCTCAATATGAACAAATAAACAATCATTCCATTCCATAAGTAAAATGGGTTGAACCAGATAAGGACTAGATTGATCTAAGGACATTCTTTGTGATCAGAAGAATAGAAAATTGGCTTAGGGAGAAGAAATTGGAGAAAACCCAATTTTATAAGGTGAAAGTGTCTAAATTGACTCCTAAATCTTCTTCCCCTAATTTGGTTTCTAATAAAGATATTAAAACTTGTGATGTAGGTGTATCTAAAACTAGAGCTAAAAGATCAATTATCAACAAAAAGCCTAAAAGTGTTGCAGTAGCCAGTTCATCCATTCAGGTCACTAGATCCAAAATAAAAGAAAGAATAAAAGAGGAGCCTACTAGAAAAGGAGTGATAGATATAGATTATGGTGAACAAGGGGATAAAGGAATAGGTGACCAACATACTAGTTCTCAAAAAATGGATGCAGAATAATTATCATATAACATTCTGAACCTTGGTGATACGATGATTTTGGTCAATCCAACCCCAAAGTAGTCTTCTCTTAATAAGGGATCATCTGAAGGTAACCCTAGGTGGATAGAAGCCTCTATCAACAAAAAATGTAAGGTGATTCTAGTTTCTCTTCCCCTTGAGGATATGACGAATAAGTACATCGTAAAGACTCCAAGATATAAGAAATTAAAAATTATATCTAGGGTCAACATAGATCCAGTAATAGGAAATTGGGTAGAAGAAGTGGGTAAACTAGTCACTAAAGGTGAAGTATCAAGCCCTACGACCAAGGATTATAATGTGTAAAAGGTAGACCTAGGTGTTGCAAACAAAGATGCAAATAATCACTATTTTGAAATTTTTGCTAAGAGAATGCTAATCAGATCCCAAAAGGATGGAAAAGACAAAAAATAATTGAAACAAATATCAAGGGATATGGTTGAATACATTGATGCCATTAACAAACCTAGCCAACAACCAATATCCCAAGCACCTCAATCATTCAACCCAAATTCTTCAGCTAGCCAAAAAATCCTAGGGAAGAACCAACGAGGTAAGATGATATTGGAGGTTTTCGATGAATGGATTGAAGGGGTTATCCATGAAGGAAACAAGTACATCACTGATTCCAAACAAGTGTATGATTATGCTATCACACTTATTTGTGAATGGAAAACATAGGCCCTTGCTTAGGAAACCAAAGAGACTAAATGGACAACAACTGTGCTCCAAATGCATGAGGTCAAGAAGTAAGGGTTATGAAGTTGCTATATGAGAAATGACTTAATGGATGATGGCATACTATTTTCTTCCAAGAAGAATGTGAATTGGATAAATTTTGTGTTAAAAGCTGGTAGAGGGGAGTTTACAAAGTTGGAAAAAGAACTTAAGAATCTTATCCAATGCCTATTGAATGATCTTAAATGCATCAATGTTGTTTATGTTTGGCATAAAAATATTGTAGAATATGATATGAATGTAGTTTTTAAGGCCTTCAGGGAAGAGACAGAACATGTGAAAAAGAGAAAAACTTATCAATTGAAGATTTTTTGAAAGTGGTGAGAATTGAGTCCCTGTTGTACTTGTGCATGGCTTAGATACACAAACATGTAAACAAGGTTGTAGAAATCAAGTAGGTGAAAGAGGTATGGGGGCAACGAATCCCACACGTGAAGATTCCTAATTTTTAGGGGATATAAGAATTTGTGACTGCCTACAAGGAGTGGAAGGAAACATGTGGCACCCATTCCAACCAAAGCTAGTCTGACAACCTTGGATAGCCTATATAAGCCTGACACGATGTTATGTTTTCATTTCTTGTTTTAGGCTCTAAAGACAGTTATCTGTTTGAGTTTTTTTTAAAATCAGTTTCAAAACCTATTTTAAACTCTGTATTGAGGTTTGTTTAAAAATATCATATGTTTTAAAGGTGGGGAAGCATAAAATTTATATATAGATTGTTAGATGGATGTTTAAGGGTTCCAAAGTTTTAATTTAAAGTTCAATAGATTGGACTATTTTGAATGTTTTGAAATATACTTTGAAATATATCTTTTTATCTATGAATGAAAAGGAGATCAATTTTTTTGGGTATAATTTGGATTTGTGTATCTGAGTTTATAGGAATTGAATTTTCTTTGTGAATTTCTATTCTCAGCCATTGAATCTATCTTATATTTAAATGTATATGAATATATGTTCATGATTTGGTTTATTGAAATTAAGTTTAGATACATTTGATTCAATGATAAATATAAAATTGTGTTTTTCGAAGAGTTGGCCTTTCTTTAAAAGTTAGAAACTCCCTATTCATTTCATATCAGTGAATATATGTTGCCTTATGTGCCTTCTGGTTAAAATCATACATAAGTGTTAGTTTAGGATCTATTCATCATATTATCTTATAAGGGAGTTGTACCTTTCAAAATTAAGAGGGAAACAAATAGTCGTTTACCAAAATGTTGTTGGCATATTTGTGTTTTAAAACAAAGGGGTAGAGTCAATAATATTGTTATTTATCAAAAGATAAATTTGTTTACCAACAATCCCCAAATTCAAAACTCAAAGTTTACAATATACATAAGAAAAAGGAAACAAATGGAAGAAGTGCACAATAGAAAACCTCATGTTTCTAGGTACCAATAGAGTACAAGGGTCCTCTAAGAGGGAACAACGATAAAAGACAAGCACATGGGGAGCACGTACGAATACACACACTCTAAACTACATATGTAGAAGTAGTTTTGATCCTCATAGATCATCCATCAATAGATCATCATCCTCCCAATCTTGAACATATGAGGAGGGAGGTCAACATTGCAATGGAACAACCACAAGGATGGTCCCAAGAAACTCACCAATAGCTAGGGATAGGGATGATCACTCGACAAGTTCTCATCTAGAAACTCTACTATGGAAAGCAAGAGGGATCTTTTGAATATCATCATCAACACAATAATTTACTCTAGTGAGTCAAAGAGACAAGCATCAATGCTTGTGGGGATTTCACGTGGAGGTGTTGATGAAGAAGCATTCCTTTAAACCTCTACAAAAGGGGCAGAGACAAATTTAGGAGAAGTTAGAACTTTCTCCACCACAAGAACTGATGTAGAAAGTGGGTCCATGAGAGAAAACTTTTGAAATTTGGACTTCAGAATCAGGCCCTGCTTAAGCTTACGCTTACAAAATAGAAGTGTGGTTCTTTGATCCATTGTGGTTGGCTTCAAGATATTTGGGAAGCTAGCATGGAGATGGGGAGGTAAAGAAGAAATAGATAGAGCATGCATGAATGTGTTGGGGACAACCTACGTATGCACCATATTCATAGGTTTTGAGAATAGAGGGATGTTAGACATGGAGGTGATGAGAGATAGATCTTGAAAAGGAGAAATGAATACTTGCACCCACTTAGTGTGAGGTTTGATAGTCAGTCTTGATGCAGGGAGAAGTGAGACAAAAGTGGTAGGAGGCTGAGGAGGTGCATAAATCAAAGAAAAAATAGATGTGGACACTAAAGTAGACACGTATGCATACCCTAAAGATGCAATATCTTCCTTTGTAGCAACTTCTCAAGTTAGGTCCCTCTCCCACCTATGTCGCTTACGCTTATGCATAAGATGGTTTTGATGTAGATGCAGGGATGAATAAGATGGATGCAAAGGAGAAGTGTCATCCTATTCCATAGGGAGGATTGACGGTGTCATGGATGACACTGTAGATGGTCCCACTGATGGAGTAGGAGCTGGAGCTGAGGATCGAGGAACTAGAGGCTTATTCATGGGTGACCTTCCCCTTTTTTTCTCTACGAGAAGTTGGGGGAACAAGAGGTGTCCTCGGAGGCTGAGTGGTAAGTTCCAAGGGTGATGGTTCTACCTTGTGGGGATTCCTTCCCTAACCAAAGAGGGTAGGGTGAGGAATTTCTAGGATGATGGGAATAGTAGGAGACAAATGCACCTTGAGTTTAGGCAACAAAGGTACCTTTCCTTTATCCACGTGTGAGGTGGATGTGAGAATGGAAGACACCATTGCGGGTTGCGTAACCTTTGGTGGTTGAGCTAGCTTCCCGTAGGGGACATGTTTCCTCTGAGCCCATGACAAAGAAGCAAACAAAGAGGCATCACACTGAGCCTCATGAGGGGGATGGACACCTGAAGTATACATTGTGTGCAAATTCATTTCCTCAGTCTTATATGCTTGGTAGGTTAGAAACACAATATTTTGTTAGGGATGTAGATGCCTAATTGGTGTGGGCCAAAAATGATCAAGAGTGAAGCCCCCATGGAACACTAATGTATGGTATCTAGTGTCCTAGATCGTATGGATAGTCCTTTCATGTAGGATCATCAAAAATTTGTGAGCCACCGATGGGACGACTCCCATGGAAGTAAGCTAGGGGATACCTAGCTTGACTCGAAAAAGATCTAGTTCTGGGATCACCAAAAAAGTGGTGAAAACATCCTTGGGACCCACTTGAATGGTTAGGGTGGTAGAACTAAAGGGAGGGAGGGATATTTCATCATGCATATGAATGACATCATCACAATCATTATATTTCTCACGGTTCAAGTCATTGACAAAGATAACTTCCTTCTTAATCACATCAACTTGACTTGAAGGATACACTAAGGTACGCCTGATGGAGATGTCATTGATGGAAGCTGGAACATATAAAGGAGTGGGATCTCCTGTGTAAGGCTCGTCTAGGGGGTGAAAGATATAGTTGTTTCAGGCACCCTTCAAGTTTGTGGGGAGATAGATGTGATGGTCACCATTATGAAAACATAACTATCACAATGCCTTGAATGATATGGTTTTGTTTCACATTGGGTTCACCAAAATGTGGGGAAGAAAATAATGCACCAGTCTCAAAGACCAACTAGGATCTTAAGGGATGCATGATTCCCTTAAAACCACCTCACTATGTCGGTTAGGACAACCAAGTAGAACAGACCTGAGTTATAAGTAATTACTTGGTTTGATACAAGAGGTTTGAGTAAGTGCGTTAAAGGATTTATATGTGTTTGAGTTTTAGTTAGGTTGATTAAAAATTAATTGAGCGATCAAACAGTGGGATTAAAATATTTTGATTATGGGAACTGGAATGACTAGAAACTATGAACTCGTTGTAAAGTCTGCAAGCTCATTATCGAGGAAAAACACATGACCCAAAGGATGACAACATGACTAGTAGGCACCAACACGACGTGCTGGCATCTTGGAAAAAATGAGTATGAAAAATACAAAATGAAACGAGAAATTGGAAAATAATACCTACTCTCTACTAACATGAATAATGAAAAATGATAGAGTATACTAGAATATAAAAGAACTAGGATGAATATCTTAGATGAAAGAAAATATGCTAAATAGATGGATTACAAGTACTAATTAATTTGATTTTAACTGGAATGAAATATGTGTGTGTTTTTATATTTTATGATAAAATGAAATAAGAGAAAATGAGATAGAGATGAAGAACCTGATTCGGTGGTTCATAATGTGATCCAATGGAGTCCCCTGAATCCACAAATGATTGATAACTCGTACAAACACAAAGGGAGAAAATTGTTTTCTCATTTGAGAGGCTTTCCTCAGTCAAACCCCTTCTTTGGTGCTTCCACCTCCATGGATGACCAATAGATGCAATATGATCGATGATAGATAACTGAACAAAAGAGATAATAACAATAATGTAAATGAGAAATGAGATAGACATTATAAATGCTCAAAAGACATAAAAAATATATAGAGGAGCTCTCCAAATGCAAGAGGAGTGCTTGAACGTGAGTTGTAGAGCCAACTGTGAGGGTTTGGAGAGCTTGAAAATGGTGGACTTGCACCAAACATTGTGTGGATAGATGCAAAAAATGATGATTTTGAAGATATGTTGAGAGCCAAAAATGCAAGTCTAGAAGCTTGAGAGTTTGAATGAGTGACCAAGAAGGAGTAATGTATGCAAATGATGGGTTTTTGAATACCCAGATGGATTTCATGCATAGAATCCCATCATCATGGGTGTTACAAACGTAGGGTGGTAGGTTTTTAATGCTCAAACAACTCTCTACATGTCTACAAATTGATGGATGAGAGCACGCCACATGGATGTCTTCGTGTTGCGCACATGTCTAGAGACCATTAGGGTTCCCTTGCTTGGATCCTATTTGAGTGCTTATTTGGCGGGGTGACAAGGGTAATGAAGGGTGGCATGATTTTGTGTCTTACGCTAAGGAGTAAAAAATGTGAGGATGACCTTTGTAGGAGGGTCTAAATTTTACGCCATTACACCTTGGTGTGCAATGAGTACACCAAATTGGTGGGAAAGGTTAATTAAAGAATTATTTGGTCTATTTGCAATACATTTTACAATACATGAGGTCAATTGGTTTTCATGATGTTTTTTTAATAAAAGTATAAATGGAGAATTGATAACTTCAAATCAATAGTGATCCAAACATGTAATAGAAAAAAAAATTTCAACCAAGAATATAATTAGGTTTTATTTTTGATGGGTTGGTGTTATGTTTCTAATAGGTAGAGAGAGGGAGATAGAGAGGGATATTTGAGGATAGAAAGAGAGAGAGAGAGAGAGAGAGAGAGAGAGAGAGAGAGAGAGAGAGAGAGAGAGAGAGAGAGAGAGAGAGAGGACAAAGTTAGAGATAGAGATAAGAAGCAGTAAATAGAGAAGTATAAAGAGTGTGAGATATAGGGTACATGAAGGTGAAGGGATAAAAAAATATAGATGAATGGATAGGTGGGAGAATAAATTTGGAGAGATGGTGATAGAGAGGTAAATAAAGAGAGATAAAGAGATAAAGAGGAAGGGATGGGTAAGAAGAGAGATAGAGATGAATAAAAGGAGAGGGAAAGATGGGGATAATGTGTGTGTGTGTGTGTGTACACATACACATATATGAATGCATATGGTGAGATTGAATAATAGAGAGATAGGGATATAAGGAGATGTAGAGAGAGGGGGAAGGAGATACATAGAGAAAGAAAAACAAAGAGAAGTAGAGATAGAGAAATAAAGATGAAGACAAATGGAAATATAGGGGGATATATATATATATATATATATATATATATATATATATATATATATATATATATATATATATATATATATATATATATATATATATATATATATATATATATATATATATATATATATATATATATATATATCTTATAGTTATATATATGTATTTATACTATTTTATTTGAATTATAGTTCTATTTTATTTAAGGATTTAAATATATTTACATTTAATATTGTAGTATTTTTTTAACATCACTTTTAATATCTTTCCATTAATGTGAATACTGGTAATATATAGCAAGATAGAGATAGAAATATAGAAAAGAGAGAGGAAGAGAGAAGGGAGAGGGAAATAGAGATAATATATAGAGGAAATATGAGAGAAAAGAGAAATCAAGAAGGATAAGGTAAGTAAATATGACAAAAGAGGAGAAAGAGAGGATGTAGAGAGGGAGAGCAAAACAAAGAAATGGATAGAGAAAGAGAAATGAAGAGATAGAAAGGGAGATACAGATATGAAAAAATATAGAAAGAGAGATATATTGATCTATAAAGAGAGAAAAATATTATTTGAGTATATTGGTCCTTGGAAGGTGAACCTAGGACCAAATCCGTCAAACAAGCAGTTGTTGAGGAACCAACACTGTCAGTAGGAGAAAGATTCATCATTCAATCCAAATAGTATGGCTCCTACTCGAAGAATGAAGAAAATGGGGGTAAGGGCTGCTATTCCTCACCTATTGTCATTGAACCTAACTTGTAAATAGCCATGGCTATTGATAATGAGAAATTTATGCTTAGAAACTCCAAGGTTTATTTTAGCAGCTCATGATGTGTCAAAAATTCCTTCTCGAAAGTTTTTGAATGATTTGCTTCGCAATGTTTGGGGTAAGAAATTAGGTTATTATTTTTCATATTGTGATATGCTTCAAAAAGGGTTTTTTCTTATATTTTTTTATAAACTCTAATAGCCATAAAGAAGTTATCAAAAGACAATTATAGAATTTTAGGGCTTACTATTTTAGGGCCATTTCTTGTTCTCCTGAGGCTATCCAAGAATAACTTCTTGCATTGTCATGCCCTAGATGCCTTAGAATAGGAAATATTCTTGCATTTCTTTGTAAATTAATCCTTGAGGCCATGAAACCCATCAAGAATGTTATTAAAATGGACAAAATGGATTCTTTTCTACCACATACTAATGCTAGGGTTTTGATCTCAATCATTCTCGACCTAAACCTACCCAATGAGATTAAATTTGACCTTGAGAATCAAATGGTGAGTTGCCTTGTTATTTTCCTTGGTGGCCTCAATGCCTTCTTTCTATGTAGGAGGGAGGGCCACATGAGACACAATTTCCCTCTACTCAAAAGTAAAAACAAGGCATACCCTAAAACTAATAGTAAGCCCCTTGCGGTCTCAAAGGACCATGATCAAACTAAAGGAGTACTGGATGCCAATGCTTCTAAAAGAAAAACCCACAATAAGAATGGTTCTTAATCTTATTTAGACAAAAAATCCATTGATAAGACCCTAGATAATCTAAAGGATGATTTTAAACAAAAGATTGCCTAGTTGATGCCAATAATAATGGCACCCTCCCTGATATAAGTGATCTCCCTGAATTCAATACCTTAAATTTTGGGCTTGATGGGCAAATTTATCGCCCAACATAGAATACTAAATGCCCAACAGTTGGAACTTGAGAAAATTAGAATATTCTTGACTCCAGACAGAGGGTTAGGAATAGTTCCAAGGTTGGGCATGTAACAGAAGATGTCCACAAAATATAAGTGAACGCACTTAACAAGGATGCTGCCATCCTCTCCCCTCTCTTGGAGAGAAATATTTTTTTGGATAGTGGGGCCTTAGATAATGAAAAAGTGTTGGAGTTTGAGGAAAGGGTGATTATATTTTAGAAAATGCTAATTTTGGTCCTATTTTTGGTGTGAGTGATGATGGTCTCAATGATTTTAAGTTGGCTTATGACTTTGAGGATTACCCTCTCCAACTTCTCCTTTGTGGTCATCCCTAATACTCCTCCCCGAAGGCCCTACCAAGACCTAGTTACTATACTAGGCCCAACCTCTCAGGGTATCATCCCTCTACCTGTAGGAGGAGATGATGGGGGATATTTGCATTTGTTTGAAAGGGAGATTTTAAAAGATGGGGATATTAAGTAATGAGCCATTGTACCATACACGGGTACTCTTGAGAAGCCTAAAGTGTTTTTTCTTGGTACCCATATAAAAATAGGAAGATAATAGGGGGGAGGGGGAGGTGAGTCAATTGTCTATTAAATTCAATTCTTTCATCAAAATTAAAACTTAAAAATTAAAGAACCAAACATATCCATGTCGATAGGAGTAAGTGTAACAACATAAATGCATAAACCAATCCAAGAAAAAATAGAACCATGAGTGCACATCACATAAAACATATATATGAGTGGAAAAAATGTTAGAATTTATAATCTTTCCTTGGTGTTTTATTTAAATTTGGATAAGCCAAGGTATCCAAAAATGTAATTTGTCCTCTAGTCCAAGTGGGAGGACAACTCATTTCTTTTATTTCCTTTATTAAGGAAATTAGCTTTTCCTCCTTATGAGGATTCTCACACTTTTCACACACTTAATATGAATATGGCATTCATAGAACACATGAGTTGCATTCTAACTCCATCACTCATCTCTATTTAAGAGATGCTTCTCAACACACTTAACACAATTTTTTCTCACTTTTATTCACATTCTCAAATCAACTCTCTCATTATTGTAATGAGCTTCTTGCTCACATTCTCTCTCCTTCTCTAGGCTTTTTGCCTCATTCATATTATATTCACAAGGGGTTTTCTTTGTTTTCCCCTTTCAAAATCTTTGTCTCATTGTGTTGATCTTGGAGCATCTTGATGGTTTTGGTGATTGATCTTGAAGCAATCTCTATTTCTTTGTGTTTATGGTAAAATACTTCCTTTTGCTTCACTCTCTTGGATTCTTTCCTTTAACTCTTTTCATTTTTTGTATTTTTCTTACATGGTATTAGAGCTAGCTAATCCTTGTTTTGAGTGTTTGCATGAAGATTTCATTCTAAGGATATCTCATTTGATTAACTTTTGTTGCAGGTTTTTCAGATTTGACATTATTTTCTAACTCTCTTTAGAAGGATTTGGAATTTTTTTTGGGTTTGGACGGTTCACCGCCAAACCCGGTTTCTATTTTTTGTTTAACTAGTTTTGGATGGCTTGCCGCCAGATCTAAGGTTAATAATCTTCATTTCAAGTTTTGTTTATCTAGATCTATCAACATCCTCTGTCAAGAGACTGCAAGGGCTTGCATTATGTTCTTTTGTTCTATTCTAACTCTTTACAGATTATTCTCATTAATCTCTGCATGTTTTCATTTGCATTTTTTTTATCAATACTTTCATGTTCTATATTTTATCATAAAATCGATATTAAAATCTATCTCTAACATTTCTATTCTATTTCCATCTCTCACGTTTCTGCAGTTTCAAGTTATTTTTCTTCATTATCAAGTTTTATATCTATAACAGGTTTATTTGTATCATTCTTTCATTTATATTTGCTATTATAACCAACACTTAGTCTGTTTAACCAACACTTAAACTGTTATTTTTTCTTTCCTCTCTAGATGCGCCTCCCCTTCTCCTTTCCTTCTACATTTTTTTTGTCTTAAGTCCTTCTTTTTCCTGTGTTGCATCCCTTATTTCTTATCTCCTACCCTCCACGCTACCAGCTAACTTGAATCTGCAAGCTACTTATCTCCTATCCTCCATGCAACCTTCCTTCTTTTATTTTTTTTATGCCAATCTTTGACTGGTCTTTGCACTTGCAAAATATCCCATGCTTGATGGGCTTTGGTGCAGTGTCCAATCAAGACGTATAGATCAAGAACAATAGAAAGGCCAATTAATCCAAGAGCTTCTTCATTTTAGCTTGCCATGCATCTTTGTTGGCTTGAGAAGCATTGACATTCGGTTCAAGAGAGGCATCTGTAGCGACTTGTAGCAAATGCTTAAAATGAAATATAAAAGAAATATGTGTCTTCCATTGATGATATTTAGAATTGTTCAATTTGATTTCAGGAATAAGGGTAGACATCTCTATAAATAATTCATCACTAACTTAACATCCAGGAATATGAAAAAAATGCAACAATAACTTTGAGAATAATTACCTTATACCACAATCTTCAAACCCTCTATCAACATGATTACAATGATTTTCAATCTGCCCTAGCCTTATATACAAAAACTCTCTGCCCTTGTTTTGTTCAAAGACTTCATTCACATCTTAGAATATAATAAATTTGTTATAATTTTCACTCTCAATAACAGACACACCTCTTTATTATATGCACAAGTGTCTCATTATGTATATCTCTTCTTATTACTCATTTTACCTGCATATTATTGTTGCATTTTCATATGATTTCCACAATATATATAATAATGTATTTATGGAGAATTTTTTTTCAACCATATATTCTCATTATACACAAAAAAAATCCGTACAAAAAACAACTCACACCCTATGTCACCTCCTAGACATTAATCTTTACAAATTCCATTTTTCACTTGCCAACCAAATGTAGTTATAAAAATTAGTTATCAACTAATTTTTACAACAATTACAAACTCCCTTCCAATATTAACACTTCTTTATTCATTGAAGATAATTTCTTGAAGATAACACATAATTGTTTATTTTGACCATTTCAACATGTTTTTGAATATTGAAATACTTGAATGTTACTCTTTCAACACACATCTTCAATTAATTAATATGAATTTCAACTTCCAAGTCCTCTACTTACCTGTCAATCTTGAATAATTATAGGTATTTAAATAAACAAATCATCATGCCCATGCTTGTATAAAAGAGTGAGTATTAACTTGTAAAGTTCCTATTTCCACAGTGATAGGATGCAAAAACTTATGTTACAAGTCCTTGATTTCAAGCTTTAGCTAAGTGTTCCTTGCTTCAAGATATTCTTGACATAAGTGGAAAACACATTTGTATCTTGTAGCATCAAACTCCCCCTTTTACAATGCACTTGATCTTGTTGACATGAATTCCAACAACAACCTTGCCAATCATGCCAACAACCTTTGTGATGGTAAATCTATATTATTCTAGGAAGATTCTTGAAATGACTACCCAATAATTGGGACAAGGATTACTTTTTCAAGTCTAATTAATTTTAAAAGAGTGTTAGGCTACCATGTGCAAATTATATGGAAAAGAAATAGATCTCTAATATAAGTTGTTACGTATAAAATAATTCTAGGATGATGTGCATCATTAAGGTGGAGGCTAGAAATTCAAGGAAGATCTTGAATGATAGAAGAATTAATATTCATGACAAAAAAACGGATGAGACCAAATGGAACTACTCTAAATATGGGAACTATAATGCAAAAAGGGATGGTAAAGGCCAAAATTCTCATACACGAATTGAAACAAATCATGCCTCTCAAAATTGGGAATATTTTCTTGGATAATAATTTATAAGAAAATCCGTACTACTATAGATTCAATATATTTGGGATATCATGGTCATATTTGATGTCTTCTATGTAGAAAAAATAAAGAAACTCCTAACCATCTATTCTTAAGATTATAATTTATAGTGGAATGCATTTAGTGGTGTTGTGCCAAATTAGGTTGGGTGGAAGTTCTTTTCAATGATATTATAAGCTTGTCTAAGGGTTGAATAATTATAGCAAAAAAATACATTTTCTCATGTTTATGGATAATACGCCCTTTTATTATAATGTGCTAATTATGAAAAGAATGCAACAAGAGGATATTTCAAGGCAAAGATCTTCATCTTCCATCTTTTCAATGCAAGGCGAAGTATGCTATTATGGAGGTCATCAATAAAAGATCAATTTCTATGTTGAATCATAAGGCCCCCTTCATTGGTTGGGATAGTATAATTACTAAAAATTATCTAGGCATAGAGTTCCCCTATTAAGCACGACAGGGGATTCAAATATCTAAATTTTTTATGGAGGCTAAATGGGAAGTTGTATTTCTTTAGCTGGATAAACTTAAAATTGGATAGGGCCTTAAGAGGTAATCTTTGTATGTTTGAGGTTGTATACGTTTTGTGAGAGAAACTATAGATGTTTAACATCCAAGAAACTACTGCTTAGGAGTACAACAATGAGGCCAAATATTAAACCTTGATTTTAGGTCTATATGTGTGCTAAAATTGAAACAAGTGACTCGATGATAGTTACAAATGTAGTTAAAACTAAGTAAATAAATAGATAGAAGCTATGATATATGATAAATAAGGTTATTTCACTATTAGAAAACTAAGCCAATGCTCTAGCAATCATACTTATTGAGAGGTCAACAAAGAGGTTGATCAACTTGCTAACATACTGGTAGAACATGCCGATGATTTCATAATTGACATGTATGATTTTGGAGGTCATATGTCTAGGCTTCTATTAGAAGATTATATTGAAGGAAAAAATCATTAAATGATCATGTTAGATGATGGTAAGGAACACGAGTGGTGATAGGAAGTTTAATCATGATCCAAACTCAGATATTTAACGACACTCCTCATTCTCTCATGTTATTTTAGATAAAATAGAACCTTTATAGTAAAGGGCTCTCTTCCTTTTTAGATGGTTTCATTTTCATTTGTATGTATTTCATTGAAACCTAAATTCACCTTTTCTACTCTCAATTATGTGTGGTTTTTCTCATTCTTGTTCTTGATAGAATTCACTAAGTGTGTAAAAAATTAAGAATAGCCTAATTATGCTTGTTGTGTGGTGGGTCCATGGAGATGAGCTCTTATATACAAAGCATGAATACTAGATGGAATCCAAAATTTATTTCATGTTTTTCATTGTCTTACTAGCTTCAGTGAGCTTAAACATAAAATAACAATGACGACAAAGTCACTTGTAAAAAATCTTTGTTGGGAGACATTGATGAGATATTAGCAATGACTCATTTTTGGTAGTAGGATCCCTTATCTTTAGATTGTCGGTTCCTACTTGAGAATGGTTAGTTGGTCACCTTATTCCCTATCATTTTTTCTACTCATCTTGGTTCAATGTCATAAATTGTAATCCCTTACAATTTCACACTCCTTTTGGGTCCTTCCTTTAGTGTGCTCTCTCCTATATCATTTCAAGCTTCTCTCACATATCTAAAAATTAGGGCCTATTTTATCATGTCAATATCTATTAGCCATATTGAGCACTATTTTTTGGCTAAAATATTAGGAGAGTAACAGTCTCAAAATTGGGATATGACTATTTTAATTCATAGATGAAATGGAAAACTACCTTGAGAACCCTATATAAGACATCATCTTTGATTTATTTGATCATCTTGAGTCTTTTCGATTCAAGAGAAAATATTCTTCTATCTAGAGGAGGTTTGAGTACAAGAAGCATCAAGCTAAAAAAATATAGTTTGAAGTATGTTTCCATGATGGATGTTGTTACGATTTATCATGTTATTGCATCAACACTTGGAGATCTAGAGAGAATGACATCATCAATCAAAGGTATATTCATTTTTCTTTTGCATTTCAATTCAAGAATTTCATTTCATATCCAATATCTACCTTGAAAGGGTAAGCTCTTTTTTTAACCATCATT
This sequence comes from Chamaecyparis obtusa, assembly GCA_027943335.1. Classification (NCBI taxonomy): domain Eukaryota; kingdom Viridiplantae; phylum Streptophyta; class Pinopsida; order Cupressales; family Cupressaceae; genus Chamaecyparis; species Chamaecyparis obtusa. Next base: position 937,520 of record BSBK01004817.1, read on the forward strand.
TACATAGTGGAGATTAAAACCTACTCGAGGTTTGACTTAGGGAAGCCCCTATACAACCCAACACCATTTTCCTCTCCTTTTCTACATTTTTAGGCTTAGAAATAGGTTCCAATATCATTTTGGAGATGCATGAGCATAGTAAAGATTGAGCCAGAGGCTACCATACCATATTCAACTAAAAAGGTATGGTCTAGGGTTCCTAGCATCCTAGTCCACTTGGTCTATGCTGCTTAGTGCTATATTCCACATAATTTGACTTGAAACTTGAGCAAAAGTCAGTCTAGAGGCTTGGGAGACCAACTGTAATCCCTATTTGTACTCAAACATTGTCAAGACTATAGTGCCTAACTATAGTGACCAACCATTTTGAGCCTTGATTTCAGACACATGTTCTTCTTTGTATCACAATTCTAGTTCTGCAAATTTCAATTGACTTCCAATTTTCTATTTGTTTATTTATATTGTTTATTACTGATTTTATATCATTTAAACCAACTCTTGCATTTTCAATCTCTTATCATATCCAATCAATCAAATTAAAAGAGAGCAATCAATTTACATGTGTGCAAATCTCCCAAGGGGCTAAAGTTGGGCCTAATTAGTTGCTCTCCAATGTAAGTGTTTGGAAATGGTTTCTAGTTTGCATTCTTAGGCTGGATTCCATTTTCATTCACTACATTTTGGTGAACCTGACATATCCTGCACTTGTATATTTATTTATTTTAAATGTTAGATATAATTTTTGCATAAAATTTTCAGGGCTTCATTACATACATTGTTTGAACATTGCTTTGGTCACATCATTGTTGATTAATATGGGATTTGAGTACATTGTTTAATCATAGTGCATTTGGTAAATGGAGTTGTTATCTTCTTTTGCTAGTTTGATTTTAAGTTGTACCCAAGACATTCATGAAATTGCATCTTATGCATATGGTGATAACTTAGCTCTTTCTTCTATCCATAGCTATGTTTTTTTGTCTCCTAAAATTGACCCCACTAATGAGGACACTTTGATGCAAGAAGAGATTATTAATACTTCTTTCCAAAATCTCCCTCTTACAGATGAAGTTTTGAGCAATGATGCTGATCCATATCTCAAAATTTACCTTGCACATGAGGATATCTTAGTGCAAGAGGACAATGTCATAAACACCTTCCTTAATGTCACTTTACCTTCCATACATGACCTCCCTTCTAGAGATGAAGCATTGATGAATTACGTTTGCCCATCTCCCAAAGTTTGCACTACTCACGAGGGTACCTTTAAGAAAGACGATGATATCATGACCACTTTTCTTGATGCACTCTCTCTTAAAGAGGAAGCTTTAGTGAAACAAAGAGTCCAATTGAGGTTAAGTCAATGCTATTCATATTCCTAGTCATGTGAAGCGTAAAATTGTTGTCCACCTTGCCCCTCAACATAGCACACCTTATTGGATAGTGGAATTCATGTCTTCTCTTATCAAGCAATGCACGTTCTCATTCTTTCTGTAAGCCCACTTGTGCTCGTGCAACAACATGCCAATAATGATATTAGTGGTTGATACATTTTTGACATCGAAGTTTCTTCAACTAGTTGACTTAGAACATTTTGTTTGCTTTAGTACTAACATCAGTTGCTTTATGTACATTTGAAAGTTTTTGTGTGTATTTATAAGATCCTATGCTTGAGGCTTATGCATCCCTCAAAAACACTCTCATCCTACCCCTAGAGTTTCTTGCTTTGAGACGCATCTCCTCATTTCTATTTTATTGTAGATTGAATTAATTATTATATAATATTCTAAATGTTATCTTTAAATACAATATTCCAGATATAGAACTCAAATATTTTTAAGTCAATAGTCAACCACCCCCTCTTATCTCTTCTACACTTCTCTTCACAATATATAAATATGTAAACTAATAATCAATTAAAAAATTCAAACAAACATAGATAAGAGAGTCCGTTGAGGCTTTTGAAACCAAGGGCGTTCGAAGGAAACCAAGGCGCATCGTCAAAACTACCTGAGGACCTTCATAGACGGGGAATATTCACGTCGTATGTGTGTACGGTCACTTCAATCGTATACAGACGGAAAATACAAAAAGATGACGTGAAAACAGAAAACATCTTGCCTATCAGAGGCATGTCCTCAGATACACTCTGCGGTGCAGCTTCATATATTTTCCTCCGTCTGCAGTTTTGTTTTCTTTATCAGAGTTATATTTTCCATCTGTATTAATTTCTTTATCAAAACATCTCTTCTCTGTATCATTTCTGTCATCAAACATGAATATGGCCGCGCCAAATTCTTTCCTAGCTGTAAACAACATTTCTCAGCGACGTCTTTCCTTTAATAATAATTCGCACACATTGCAGTCAATTAACAGACTTTATCGTATTTCGAACAATAAATCTTCATGTTCTGCTCTCTCGATCAACACTATTTGTTGGAGAAAGCGAAGTATGCATTTTTTTTCCCACTTCTTCTCATATATAATTAATGAATGTTTGTTCTATATATTTCTTCTTTCTGTTAAATGACAGTGTTTTTGTTTGTTTGTTAAATTTTTCAAACATTTTCTGAATTCTTTTTCAATTGTTAGAAAAAGCATCTGCTAATTTCAGGGATTTTGTTTGTAAAAAAATTAAAATACGTTGTGAATTGTTTTGTCAAATTTTAAAGAGGAATCTGTTTGTTAATGACAGGAATTTTGTTTGATACGTAATTTTTTTTTACATATTTTGTGTTCTTTTAGCAATTGTCGAAGAAATTGAGATATGTATTTTGATAATCACTGAATTTCTGTACATTTTTCTTGACTTTAAAAATCTCTGTTATTTCTAGGGTTTCTGTATGACTTTTTATATACTTGAATATTTCTAATTTGTTTTTCAAATGTCGGTAAAATTGGGCTATGCATTTGTTAAGTTAGAGCTCTTTAATGATGCTTAAGTCAATTGTCTAAAACATCAGTCAGCGTGAACGTTCTGTTTGATTGTTAATATACTTATGTTTTTCCTTTTCACAAAAAAATAATGTAGATTTGTCTTCGATTTCTTTTTACTTGTTTTTCTTGAACCTATATTTTTTTTTCCTAAAATTCAAATAGAATCTAAGCTTTTAATAATTAAAGACATCAAGACTTGGCGCTCTGCTCTGCTGTTTACACTCTTCCTGATGTAAATAGGAGCTTTAGTTTAACACAGGTCCCCTCTATTTTAAGCACCACTTTTGCTAAATATATCCTTCTCCCTTTAGCTTTCAAATTGCTTTTAAGATTTATGCTCTCAACTAAGCGCTGTTCGTTCATGAAGGGATGCAATTGTTATAAATAGCAAAAATTTCTTTTTACCAAGTTCGTTTGGCCAGGTTTTCATTGCCATATGATCGCCTATGTATAGAAAGGAAAAACAAAGTGAGCCACCTTTGATCTAAGCGCGAACAGCACGTTTCGACCAAGAGGAAACTATCATTATATAAGGCGCATGCCTTAAACTAGATCCGCACGCCAATTTCAACACTCAGTCAGGTGACACTAGTAGAAGTGTGCCTAAAAATACAACAATTTCTGACTTTGACGAGCAAATTTGTCTTTATAGTAGTGCACCTCTCTGTGCAGTTTGAAAACAAAAGACTTTGATAAAGTGCACACATCTGCACATAGAAACCGTTTTAAGATTTGAAATCAAACCTACTTGCTGAGCGAGAACAAAATGTCTGCCGAATGTAACTAAAATCTCATTACCAGGCGTGTGCTTGTGTATGGGCACTTTAGCCCAAAATATTTTACTTTCACCCTACCTTGCATAGGTACGCATGCCGCAAGACAAACATAAATATCTATTTATGAAAAAATGCCCGTTTTAAAACCTATGTATATATTGCTGTGCTGGCTAGGATGGGATATACAAAGCTAGCATAGATTGCGCTTGCCAATAATCTTGTGGAGAATCGTCCTATCTTTCCATATGAACAAACTGCAGTAATCGCCGCATATTAGCTTTCATTGAAGGCAATATAGTAAACTTTTTTGCATCTCATGATTAAGAATATCCTTTTTGCTCTCTCCCATAAATTGATGCAATGCACATGTTCATTTATTGTTCTTGGTTTGACTCAGGCACAATAAAAAAGCTGCAAATAGTATCTAGATTTACAAAATTGTAACAAGTATGAACAACAAACAATGCAGTTATGGCAACTTTGCCATTAGTAATATTGAGGGATAAATGAATTTATATATTTTTGCATAGGCATAGAAGCTGATGGTTTGCTTGAAACGGTAACTTCTTTATATAAGAAGTTACTAGCTTCATCTATGTAAATGTCCCATTTCTATTGAAGCTATTGCTTAGTTCATTCCGAGCTTGGATTGCCTTGATGTCCAAGTGGTATAAATTGTAACTTTTCACTAGAGAACATGCTGAAAGGATCTTATATGCATCTCTTATTCTGGTTGAAAATGATATAAGCTGTGGGTAACAGGCTTATTAAGTCATGTTTTCTTGTGTTTGATCGTTTCTATTTGCATATTCAGTGGAACTAAATAATAGATGTTACAGATGCAAGGAATCATTGTTTCTACTCATTCCATCAGAAACCAAAAACAAATCGTCATTGCTGCCAGTTTATATTTTATCTTTTAAATGTGACCATTATATTTGGTATTTCTTCAATCTTAAAGGTTCAAAAGGCAAATTCAGAGTCCACATTTAAATATTTGCATGGCATTTAAAAAAATCTAATTGTCTTTTGCTTGTTTTGTCATTCTTTCCCAGATGTGACTGGTGGTGTAGATACATTATTGTAGATTTTGTACCGTTAAAGCTTCAATATTGAACTGTTGTGCTTGCATATTCTTTTTAATCAGCTGCTAGATGACGCTGTATGCTTAATCTGACTTGGAAAGTACTTCTGGAATGTATTGGCAATGGTACATATCTTATCTATTTGTTTATTTTTATATAAATTAACTGCCATTTAGATTTTGTGTCTCTAGCAATAGTTATGTTATAATTATTTAGTCTTTTGCAATGAAAGGGTAAATTTGTCATGAACTTAAGACATTGTTTGCCTGAAATAAATATTTGTACTGTAGTCCTTTTTGTGATTGAATGATAAGATTGAAATTGCTTGTTTTCTATGGAATAGTAACGAGACAGTCTATTGACTCTACAATATAGCAATTGAACAGCACATTTCTCTCTTTCCAGGTTTTGTAAGAGCATCGTTAACAGGCAGTAATGACCAGCCAGATGGAGAATCATCACTTGTTGTCTGCTTTGGAGAAATGCTGATTGATTTTGTCCCCACAGTAGGAGGACTATCACTAGCTGATGCACCTGCCTTCAAAAAGGCTCCAGGGGGTGCACCTGCTAATGTTGCTGTTGCTATAGCAAGACTTGGTGGCTCGTCAGCATTTATTGGGAAGGTACCAAGCAATTCTTCTGCAAATTTTATTCACTAAATAAACATAGATTAGTTGAACACTTAACACTTTGTTGGGTAGTTGTGTATTGTATTTACTCCAATGTATGTTTCCACTCACCCTGTCTAATGTATTACTTGGTGTTTAATGCCAAACAAAAAATAATCACCACAGATAACATCAGATGTTATAGTGTAGATATAGTAATAGTCCTTAGGGAAACCAACAATTATTAGTTCCATCTAGTATTTGCAATTGGTTGTGGGAAAGAGCAAATCAAAGTTAGTATCTGGAGCTTATATTTTTGAGCCAAGATTTAGCTGCAGGTTTCTTGGTTTGGTCAGATTGCAGCAAATACCACCAAGTCTCATATTTACTTCGTTGTTTGTTGAGATTGCTTGATTTAATGATACTTATTGTCCAGTACTCATTACTTTTTCTACTATGTTTTAGGTCTTTGCTGACCCAGCTTTAATGAATAATTCATAAATTCTCTTTTCCATTGCTTATTCCCATTTGGCTGTTGTATTTTGCCATTCACACCTATGAGGCATGCTTGTTAGAAGATGGATCCCAGCTTACAGGTATTAGAAATGCATCAGATTCCTATATTTGCATTGCATTCCATTCTGTAGGACGTTGGCAGAAGCAATGGAACAATTTCTACTTCTTTTTATTTTGGAAATATTCTCTAATCATTTTTTGGAGGATATCTGCCTAGTTTTGTAGCTTGTGAGTCTGTGACATCCTCTACTAATCTTAGTCGGTAGTCCCCACATGCCCCTGTTTGACTAAATTTACCTGTCCTTGTGGTCATTTGCTGAACTGTTATATGATCTTTCATCAATCTATTGTGGTCCATGACTCTTGTAGCTCATGGAGTTGCATTTTGAAAAAGATAACAAGTTTGAGTGAAATATCCCAAGTCTGCAATAACAAGAAAAATATGCAAAAACACAATATGCTTGGAAAGGAGCAGCTATCAACCATATATCCAGATAAATGGATTGTGTACAATTGAGAACAAATAATGCACTTTAGCCTACAAATGATGATGTTTGTTGGAAAGTGTGGAAGAACCAGCAATATTTGGATTGAACGGAGCTTCAAAGATATGTCTGATCTTCTGATTTCTACTGCTGTCCTCTGAATACTGATGGAATGTCTTGTTCACTCTCAGAATGTAGATCGCAGCCAAGTAGTGACATTCCGAATCATGTGAATATATCAATAATATTAATCGCAAAATATAGAAAATGATTATCGATTCAATCACAATATGATTTCTGTCGTTGGTGTTATTAATTATGTCAAGTCAAGCCTCTTCTGGAAACGTAATTATTACTCTTCATACGACTACAGTCCTCAGCGCCGCTTGCTCAATCTGATTAATAACATCTGTCATCAATAGAATATTGCAGATGCGAATTATCAACACAGAACAGACAGGAATGAATCCCTAATAATCAACAATTATATTTTCCAGACAATATAGATATATCATTGATTACACAAATTTGTCTTCAATTGAAGACTTCACAAATTTGGGCGAACCCGATAGACTAGGGAGGATCTTGCACCTTTGAAACTGCAACTAAGAAGACCGATTCCAATTTGGAATTGCAAATGCAAAAAAAGAGATAGATGATTGATGATGATTACAAATGCTTCGCGGAAGCTGAATAAGTATGAGGCTCACACCTTCATTAACAAGCAAGTCGGCCCCTATACAATTCAAAAGAGTGGCTCAAAAGATGGCGCCAAAATGCAAACAAGTCCACAATTTACAAATAGGTCTACATTATGGCACAGTTTGGCACAAGTTACATATAGGACTGTCCTAAGGACGGGGCCAAAATAAGGGGACATGACATGTGATGTCCCCACTCTTAACCTAGCAATGAAACACTTATGTGGTCAAGGGGTGGCAAACCTTGAGCACTTCTTGTTAGTAGAGGATAGGTAGTAGTTAAATGTACATGGCAACTAGATAGTTGATTTAATAAAATGTATTAGGGGAAAATCGTGAAGTCTTATAAATAAGACAATTTTCCTAATAGCACCAAGAGATATAAAGATGATACAATCAGTATACCATATTAGAAGAATGTACATATCATGACAACAATCATCATGAGATTTGATATGGAGATTCATAACATTGATCATAAAGGGAGAAGATCAATCATGTGCAGAGACATCATTATCAAGAGTAAGGAAGTATACGAAAGAGATGGACACATCAATATCATGAAGAGGGAGCCTCCACTGTTTTTTGGCAAAGCAATAAGATATTAACTTAGTGACATCTATTGGAATATTATTTCCGATGAGAGAATCTATCAAACCTTTTACTAAACATACTCCTTTGTTTGGAAATATACAGTGAATCATTCAAAACAAGACAAGCACAAAACAGGGTTACATGGAGTCCATCATCGAGTTTAATGAAGAAATATTCCAATGTGGACTGTATCTATCATTTGTGTGCTAACGTTAGGTTGATTGCCGTACGGAAGAAGATATAATACTTTGCTGGAGGTGCTTCCGATCGATTTGTCAATGCTCAACAATTTATCTAGGGAGCCACGAAGTTGCAAAGTAAACATTGATCTAGAGAAGAGCTTACAGTGGAACGATTAATGAAGTGTTAAAACAAGCCATGGTAATGATAAACATGGGCTGTGACTAAAGATATTACCCAAGAAGCGTGAATGGTGGAAAAAAAACAATGGGTCAGCCAATAGAAAGTAGCCAAGTAGAGGAGGACGAGAACGGGGAACTCTTTGAAGGGGAATGTGCATTAACTACCGACTTCGTCTCGCTGTTATAGGCATCCATTGAGACACATGTTCGAAGGGAAGCTGAACGAGAAGACGTACCAGAGGGTGCAGTGTGGGATGCCCTTTGCGTGAATCACACAGTAGACCAATTGCTGTTTCATCTTCCTGGGTTATTGGCGCAAACCTTCCTTGCCCTTCAGAGTCTACATTAGGAGGTGAACCATGAAACTAGACGACAACAAATTCTGAGTGACTATTATCGCTGGAGGGAGGTAGAAGAACGAGATGAATCTTGTCGTAAAGGGAACATGAAATAAACCCTGGGAGGGGAGAATGAATAAAGAGAACATGTTGTTATGACTATGTCCTAAGTGACATGAAGTATGGAAAAATAAATTAAATAAATAAAAAGTGTTCTTTAAATTTTATCATGTGTTACTTTCTTGTGGATAAATAAGTGAAAGTTGAAACATTTATGCCAAACCAATTGAATAAGAATAGGAATACGAAAAAGGAAGTAGAGGAGTGGGAGGCTATTAGGAGAGCTGTACTATTGCAGCAATAAGCAAAAAGATGGAAAAGATTTCGGAGGATCGCAGAAGGATGATTAGAAGAGGTTGAGGGTGAGGCCATTGAAGAATGAAATTGGGAGGATTCCATTGAAGAAACCAAAAGTTTACTTGGAAACCTAACCTTAACTCCACGTACGGAGGCAAAAGAGGCCCAAAGGAGGGAGAGGGAAGAAGCCGAGGGTAGAGAAGCAGAGGATACTAGTGCCGCCATGAGTATTGAAGTGAAAGAGGGGCACAGGGATCAAGGTAGCCTACCAGGCTTAGACACTCCCAGTGGTTCAGAGACACCAAGTGAGGGAGTACAAAACACTTTGAGTACTGGAACATCGAGTTCGACAGTACCAATACAACTTGCGGTGTCAACACATTCCGTGGTACCAACACAACCGACTGTACCAACACAACCAATACCTACACCAGCCACCATGGTGGGGCAGAAGCAAAAAATACACAAGTTCACGGGTGACAGGAAAGAAGATCTTGTGCGACACTACAAAACGTGCGAGACGATCTGGACAGCCAATGGGGTGATAGATGAAGATGACTGGGTAAAGCAATTTCTAGCAACCTTGAGGGGAGTAGCCATTGATTGGTTTTTTGATGTCGATAAAACAAGGTGGCCACATGGGCGGACCTAAAGGAGTTTCAGGTAGAATTCCGACTACTCAGAGATGACAATGAAATAGTGGCCGAGATCTATAACACAAAGCAATCAAAATATGAAATAGTCCGTCGATACGGACGATGATTCAAAGAATTGGTGGAAAAAATGGAGAGCCCACCAGTGGATGGATTGAAGAAAAGATGGTTTATCGAGGGCCTGAAGCCTGCTCTTTGGAGAAAAATGAAGATAGTACCTCTGGCATCATATGGTGATGCTTACAATAGAGCAATGGATCTGGAGAGAGAGCAAAACAACAAAGAAAAAGAATAGAAAATAATTAGATGACGATGACAACGATTCTCCTGTAGAGAGTAGTAGTGAAGAGTTGAGCAAGAAAATATAGGCTCTCCAAAAAGATATGCTTTGTATGATGGAGTTCAAAACCATGAAAAGCAACACCACCCAAAATGACAAAGGGGACTTATGGTGTATGGACTGTAAGGAAGGTCACATGAAGGGCTCCTGTCCAAAGAAACAATTTTGCGACATCTGTCAAATTGTCGGGCATTCCACTAAGGAATCTCCGTACAACATGAAAACAAGAGGGCCTCAACAGATCTTAATGACATTGGAAGCTTCTACCTCAACAGCGGGGGCGACAAACACAAACACCAATATGACATCGTCCGACGGTTTTAGGAATAACCGGCGTGGAGGAAGAGGTGGAAATAACGGAAACAACAATAACAATAACGGGGGCCATAGCCGTATCCAGTATGATGCAAGTGGACGACCAATGATATAGTGCCGTACCTGTAACCAGTGGGGTCACTTTGCAAGAGACTGCATGAGGGGAGAAGTACCGCAGTTTCTATGCAAATGGTGTGGTCCCAGAGACCATGACAATGCGAAGTGTCCAAAGCCTAGAGTAAATATTTTGAACATTGAAGGTAACAGGGAGGAGGTCCTTGCCATCACCCAAGCGCAGGCAAAGAAGGCTACCTACCCAAACCCCGAAGCTGAGAAAAGGAGAATGCGGGAAGCGAAGACAGATATTGAGAAATAAATTATGGCGGAAAGAAGGGAGACAAATGACACTGCCAACGCCTCACTAAGGGGTCAGGCGGAACAAAATATCGTACAACAGGTGTTGCAAACCGAAATCCCCATCAAGTTGAAAGATCTTGTTTCTATGCCACAATTAAGAACAACTCTATTAAATGTGACACCATCCTTGAAGGCGTCAAGTGGGCCAGAGGCGAAGGGAACTCACAATGAAGGTGAAAACTCTCTCAGAAAGGAGAATCCTCTCGGAATTACGGAAGATCCAATGTTACTCACGGTAAACACTGGGAGACATCCAGTGGTAGTAGAAATGGGCATTTTGGGAACCATCTTGACATACACTATTGTGGATGGAGGTTTTGGTGTCAACGTACCACTGGAGGAAACATGGAGGAGATTGGGGCGACCTACGTTATGGCCGCCAACATTCCAACTCGTAGGTGCTGATCAGCACGACATCAAATCCATCGGGACCCTAATGGCACAACGGATAATGATTGGAACACAACCCTTCGTCTTGGATTTTTTGGTGATACCACTAAAAAGAAAAGGGTACAATGCTATCCTTGGGAGAGGTTGGTACAAGCGAAGGTAAACCACGATTGGAAGAGGAACACTCTCTCAATGGAAAAAGGTGGTCAAAAATTCACAATCGACCTACGCACATAGATGGTGAGTGAGGACATTGCATCATCGTTTGAGTCTGAAGCTGAGGAAGAAATGGATGAAGGGAAGCGATAGACGAAGCCAAACAAGGAAGGAGTTTTGGAAATAGAGGGATGTTCCGACGATGATTTGGACTTGCTAAATGGACTCTTCCATTGGCAAATGGAAGATTATGAACTGTTCCACTACAACATGTTACAGGTGGACGAAGGGGAGGAAAAAACTACATTCCCTTCGCAGTACGGAGAATATAAAGGAGAGGTTTGGATAATGGAAACCCTTGCACACAAATTTAACAAGGAAAAACCAATAAAGTATGAAGAGCCTTCAGTGAAGGTTATGAACTTGGGGGACGAAGCCAATCCGAAGAATATTTTTGTAGGTGATGACTGGAACCCTGTTATGAAGGCAGCCGCATTAAAAATTTTTATGGAATACAAGGATGCATTCGCTTGGACCTATAAGGATTTAAAAGGGGTGTTGCCAGAACTATGTGTCCATCAGATTCCGCTAGTACAAGGAGCCATACCCGTACGGAAGCGTCCATACAGGATGAATAAAAACTACGCAGCTCGGGTAAATGAAGAAATTGAAAGGATGCTTGATGCAGGCATCATATTTTGGGTGCAGACGAGCGAGTGGGTGTCCCCAATTGTGATTTCGTTGAAGAAGGACGCCAATCAAATCAGAATGTGTGGACTTCAGGTGTTTGAATGTAGTCACTATCAAGGATCCATTCCCAATACCTTTTACGAATAGTATTCTAGAGGAAGTTGTAGGATATGAGATTTATTCATTTATGGATGGATTTTGGTACAACCAGATATCCATCGCCGAAGAGGATAAACTTAAAACAACTTTTGTAGTGGAAGACAGAGTGTACGCGTACAACCGAATGCCCTTTGGACTTTGTAACACCCTGGCAACATTCAAAAGGATCATCCTGCATATCTTCGACAAGATGTTTGTTGGGAACTTCAGAGCTTTCCTTGATGATTGGTCCATTTTCAGTGTCGAGGACATGCACATGGTAGCCCTCCGGGAATATATGGAGAGGTGCCGACGGGTTAGATTGGCACTCAATCCTAAAAAGTGCAGATTTATGGTGCCTTAGGGGAAACTATTGGGACACATTGTATGCAAAGCTGGATTGAAGACGAATCCAGACTAGGTGCTGGTAATTCTAGAGATGGAACCTCCTATGGATGTGACTAGGGTGAAATCGTTCTTGGGGCACATTGGGTACTATAGGAGATTCATTAAGAGCTTTTCCCAAGTGTCCTACCCACTTGACAGCCTGACTCGAAAGGGAGAGCCCTACACGTGGGAAGCAGAGCAGGAGAAGGCATCCGAGGAGCTCAAGTTAAGGCTAGTGCGAGTGCTTATCCTCGCGTTCCCTAACTGGGACAAGGAGTTCCATGTCCATGTGGATGCATCAAACTTCGCCATCGGGGCAACCCCAGCACAAACAAGAGATCATGGGTTGGATCACCCTATTTACTTTGCGAGCAGACTCCTGTCAAAGAGCCCTGTTGGCTCTATGCTGAATAATTTACTTTTTTTTTGTTTTAGGATTGTTTTGCAAATTTTTTGTAATTTCCGGATATATGTTTTTTATTGAATTTTCAGAATACAAGATAATATCACACAACAAATTGCAAACTAACTCCAATTGCACACCCACGTTATTTAATATAAAGAGCTTGCAAAGATTTACATACAAAAGCAAAGACTTATATTAGCTTATGCAAGTAAGGCACCTGGCAATGTTGAGATGCTCAACGTGTATTCTCCCTTGATGGCGGATGATTTAAATTTGATCCCATCCCACAATGTGCAGACTGAAAATGCTCATGCCACCACTATAATTTAAAACGCAGACCATTAATAAAAATCGTAGCATCCATACATTGAAACACAATTGTAAGAATCATCACTTCCACCAAATTCGCCTTTAAGAACATCGATCACAACTGGTCACAAGAAAGTTTCGCTCCCTATGTTAGCTGTTCTTCTTATGTCTATTCACAAGTGATTTTGAAATTATTTCTTGGCACATCTTCTAACCCAATCCTTGATCAATTCGCAGCAGCTAATCAGAGTACCAACATAATTCATTGGCAAAGAGAGCCAACTCAAAGTGCAGAATAAGCTTGAAGAAATTTACAATTTCTTAATCCCCACTTCCAAACCCTTGTAGTTCTTCTCCATTTTTGATTTCCACAAAAATTAATATGCTTAAATATGTTTCGAAAATCTCAAGGCATTGCTTTAATAACAAATTAAAAGCAAAGCTTCTTCCACACACTCAAAACCAAGTAGCTTTATGAGTACTCTTTTCACTAAAGAGTCTTCCTCAACACACCATTCAAATAGAACAATAAACTCATAAAGTCATTAATTAAGCTAAACCTAATTAATAACTCCCATATGCAAATGGCTATTTAAGCTCCATGAAATACTGACAGAGTCTAGACCCAAGGCATCACCACTGAGGAGTGCCAAAAATAGAAACTCACTCTCCTGACTTACTAAAAACAAGTCAAACACCAGAGACCCTCAAAACCAGATGTTAGCTCACGAGGGTCGCGATGATGAGCTAACTTATCCAGACTCCTGAAACCTACTAAAATGGGGACATCATAGTCCTCCCTCCCCAAGATTGCTTGTCCTCAAGCAATCGCAATCCATGATGCTAAAGAATATCCTTAGACTCCCGAGTGGCATCCTCAGTTGGTAACCCATGCCACTTCACCAAAAATTCCTTGATGACTCGTTTGCATAAATGTCTCTCCCTGGTGTCCAGTTAGCCTCAGGAATCAACTCCAGCTTCCCCTCATCATCCAATGGGGGTAAAACCGAAGAGGGGACAACATGTCTACCTAACGCCTTCTTGAGGTGCGAAACATGAAATACATTATGCACCCTGCTATCCTCTGGTAAATCAAGCTCATAAGCAACCTCGCCTACCCATCTGACCACACGGAAAGGGCCATAATATCGAGGTTTGAGCTTCTCAGCTCCGCTCTTCCGAATGGATGACTGCCTGTAGGGCTGCAACATCAAATATACCATATCCCCAACCTGGAAAAAAGAGCAACTCTCCTTTGATCAACATACTGCTTTGGCTGATTTTGAGCTCTTTGTATATTATCTCACAATGTTCCCATAATATCCTGACTGTCCTATAGCAAGTCACCTGCACTGGGAACTCTGCTATCACTGAGCAACAAATCCAAGAAACTAGGAGGATCATACCCATACAGAGCTCTGAAAGGAGTCATCCGAATAGACATATGGTGAGTGGAATTGTAGCAATACTCACATAAATATATCCACTTCACCCAAGCTCTTTACTGAGCAGACACAATTCCGAAGATATCCCTCCACCCATTTATTAACAATCTCAGTCTGACCATCAGCCTGTGGGTGGTAACTGGTACTCGGAGTCAACTCTGTCCCACATAACCTGAATAACTCCTGCCAGAAGTGACTCTTAAACCGGCTATCTCGATCACTGACAATATTCCGGGGTAAACTGTGCAATTTGAAAACCTCCCAGAAAAATAAATCTGCAACCTGTGTCGCTGAAAATGTAGTAGTGATCGGAAAGAAATGAGCATATTTTGTGAGACGATCAACTACCACAGATGCAATCTTTGCCTCGAGCTTTAGGCAAGCCCACAATGAAGTCCATAGAAATGCATTCCCACTTCCGCTCAGGAATGGGAAGTGGCTGCAGTAACCCAGTTGGATAAGTGTGCTCCTGCTTGTTTTGCTGGTAAACAGAACACTATCTAACATACTGCTGCACATCATACTTCAGGTCTTTGTTAGCAATTTAAGATTGTCATAATTGTAAATTCACAAACACCATGCACCGGTAAAAGGTCACCGGTTACTCACATTACTTGGAAAGCACCGGTAGACTAGAAACACAGTGTATGCACCAGTAATTGAAGAAAAGGGTATACACTGGTAGACCGATCTAAGTACATAGTACCGGTCTCGAAGTGCATACAAAGTTGAACCGAGAATAAAGGTTGCACCGGTCTAAACTGCCTAAAGATACGCACCAGATTTTGCGGAAGCAGCTTGAGTTAAAACCGGATTATACAGGACATCCACCGCATTGAAGTGGAGTTAGATTTTTAACAGGAGTTAGCTTTATTTCAACGGATGTTTTGCAAGGTAAACTCCAGATCAGAACGCAAAGCTTAACTGCTAGTTGCATGATTTTCTTGTTGATTTTACAGCCTGGCGGTTCTATGAGTTAAGGGTTTCATAATGATGAACTCTTGTATAAATATAGATCATAGCTCGCAAGAAAGTTGTTTTTGATTATAAGTGATTGCATAGAGCAGAGGAAGACATCTTTTGAGGGAAGAGCTACAGACATAGAGGTAGCAGAGATCAACAACCAGGCAAATCGGGAAGGAGGTATGATCTAATCAGACATTCAGTGTCATAACAGATCATTGCTTTTGTTTAGTGTGAAAGTAAGTTAAAATCCCTTTATTAGGGTGGACCTAATCGGTTCGTTGTAAAAATCCCCTAACAGGGTAACATCGTTTTGATGTTCAAAGTCCTGTAACTAGGCAGCTCCTAACAGGGTTCAGATCTTAATAGATCTCTTGTAAAATCTCTTAACCGGCTAGGACCTTAACCAATGCTGTGTAAGCTCCTAACAGGGCGCCTTCATTCTGTAGTAGTGAAGTTGTGAGTTCTATCTCACCGTGGTTTTTTCCTTCTAACCGAGGGTTTCCACGTATAAATCTTGTGCTGATCTATGTACTTTTACAGTTGTGAATGTTTGCTTTATGCTTTGCCTAGATTACAAGAAGTATTTTACAAAAAGAAAATAGTTTGAGAAAATAGTTCTTACTGATTCACCCCCCCTCTCAGTAACTGGTTGGGATTAACAATTGGTATCAGAGCTAGATTCTCATATATAAAGCCTAACCGCTTGAGAAAAAGATCATGGAGGGCTACAGATATCAGAAGCAGCTAGAGGAAGCTAATGAGATAATTGCCACTCTGGAGAATAGGCTAAGAAGGTCGCTTGCTAAGAGGAAGGAGCTGGCTCTACAACTGAATGAAAGCAATGAGACCATAGATGAACTCTCAGGACAGAGCAGCTCTGATGAAGCTGAGGAAGCTATCTCCGAACTGATGGAGAAGAACCAGATTCTGACCGATCAGATCTCCCATCTCAAGAGGGAACAAGAGGATAATGCCCTAAGGATGACTGAACTGATTGAGAAAAAGAGAAAAACTGAAGATTAAAGGAACTTAGTAGTCAATTCTTTAACAGCCTTTGAAAAAGCAAGAGACTGGGTAGTAGAAGCTGTTGGTGCAACTGAGCTTATGATTCTGCAACTCCAAGAAGACATGCAAATTGTCACCCAAGAAAATGTGAACATGTAGAAGGCCTGGCATGACAGGGATGAGGCATGCAAAAGACTGGCACTGGAATTATATCAACTAAAGGAGTAGATGAAAGAGCTTGAAGAAAGAAATGAAACCTTGAAAAGATACAATGAGAGCTCGGTCAAGCTTGATGAGCAACTCAAAGCTCAAAGAAAGCACAAAGATCAAACCGGTCTTGGATTCACTGGTGAAATCACCACAGAAACTGGTGAATCTTCTGGAGATAAGACAAGCAAGAAAGCAAAGAAGAAGCCGCTTGCACAAAAAGGTAAGAAAACCTTTAACTTATCTTGCAAGCATTGTGGGAAATCGGGTCATGGAGCAAGCAACTGCAGGAATGCACCGGTAAAGCCAAACAACAACTACTTCAAGAACTGTTGCAAGAATGGCCACATGACTAATGAGTGCTGGTCAAGTCCCACGACTTTGTCCAGTGAAGCGGGGGAAGCTTCAGAGGCTACTGCTATTCATGCAACAAGTTTGGACACAAGGCCGAAGAATGCAGATCGAAGACTATGGCATTCAAATCACCTAGACTAGTTTACACCAAGAGAAACAAGAACTGGAGCACAACCAATTGTGCAAACTGTGGGACTCACAACCACAATGATTCATGGTGTATCTCACCCAATCCAAGAAGAATGAACCCATGGAAGGTAAACGGGATAGTCTGCTATCACTGCAACAAAGTTGGACACCTAGCCAAAAAATGCAGGAACAAACCAAACAGCATAAGGAAAGAATTGGTCAAACCTGAAGACATGACTTCATCTTCAAAAGAGAAAACCTATAAAGAAGAGAAGATCCCAAAGGTGGTGAAGCAAATATGGTTCAAAAAGGCGTCTCAGATCTCTGCTGAGGAGAAGACAGAGGGAAGATCATCATCAGCTGATGGTGATACCTCTTCAGCAAACTGAGCCGTAATGGCTTAGAGGGAACCGATAGACCTTTCACCGTTCCCGGTAGTGCTAGTGAGAACCGGACTCACTAAGTCTACAAGGACAACCGGACAGGTAAAAAGCAGTCAACCGAGGTTTGAACAACTGATAAAAGTGTTTCACCTGTTGAGAAAAATAGAAAGAAAAGTTAGGTAGGGCATTTATTATTGTAGCCATTTAGCGAATAGTTACCATTTGGTAATTACCATTATGCCCTAACCCTATAAAAGAAAGAAGAGTTACTCATAAATTTTACTTTGCTTTCATTGTGATTAACGAATTTTTATGAGTAATACTCTTGCGCTTTGATCATCATAAGCGACTATTTGTTAGACCGATCAAAGTTTCTTTTTTGACAATCAACTGTTTGCAATGGCATCATCATCCTCTACTGTAAAGTTGATCAAGGGGGATCAGGCGAACAGGTCAGCATACAACATCTTGCCGGTTCAGAACAGAGAGAACGACATGGCTGGTGCGCTCTCATCTGTACCAGAAGGAGTCTTCTTAACTGAGGATGTCACGGCGTTCATTCACACCAAACAGGAAGAATTGGGTGAAACCTATATTCAAGGAGAGTATCTGGCATTGTGTGAAGAGGGGAGACTTTCTGATAAGTATGCCAAGCTAATATCTTCCGGACTTATCAACGGAATAGGCTACCTGAAAATCTTCACGGAAGATCAAATTAGATTGGTGCTGAGTCGTCTTCACGAACCAGGTCTCTGGCTCACCCAAGGTGCGTGTCACGAAATCACCAAAGATGATCTCCATAGAGTAATTGGATATAGCAACAAAGGGCAAGCTCTAACCCTACGGACCATCGCCAATGCCGTCATCAACAAACTAACCAAGTCAAGACCTGATGGTCGACTTATGACCGTAAACGACATTGAGGATGATGGAGTCCGTTTTGCGTCTGCTATCATTGGGTACAAGGTTTATCAGTCTAGCAATTTGAGCAACATACTGGGTGGAGCTATTCACGCCGCACACCGGATTATGCATGACAATGCCCAATATGACATCTGTGCAATGCTTCAAAGTCAAATATTTGAAAACATGAAGAAGCTTGGAGTTGTGAAAAAGAAGTCTTTGAAGTATGGAACCCTTCTGGTTTGCCTATACTTCTACTACTAAAACTTTTTTCCAGGTATCGGTAAAGGGACTTGGAGGACCAATAAACCGGTCATGCATCAAATTGCTGAAATGGAAAATCGACTGGGAGACAAGTTGAGTAATGCCTTGAATGAACATTTCGAGGCATTTCAACTTCGAATGCATGAAAGAGACAAGGTGCCGTCAACTATTGTTGACCTGTACAAGGACAATGTATGTTTTCTGGTTACCACCGATAACTGCATTATTCAAGCAGTAGAACCGCGAGACGTATATGCTCCTGAGATGGGGTATGAGATCACTGCCAGAATTAATAAGGCATATGTTGATGCCCTAAATGATGCAAATTTGGACCTCGGTGCAAATCGGTTTGGCACATATGATGAGATTTTACAGAATCTGTCAAAGAGGGCACCGATCAAGAATGTCTACAAGAGGACCCCCACACTGAAGAAGAAACCGGCCATCGAGCAACCCAAAGCTCGTAAGCAGAAAGCGGAACAAGTATATAGTGCTTAGGCAACAGAACAAGAGGAGACAGATCTAGAAGATATAGTTCCTTTAATCAAAAGAAAGAGAGGTTCAAGCAAACCGGTAAAGAAAGATCCACCAAGGAGAAGAAAGCTCACAATTGATGAATTTGTGGCAGGAATAAAAGACTCTGGTGGTATGGGTTTTGTTAGAGGAAGATATCAACTGGCCAATAATGAAGACAAAAGGAAAATTGAAGAAGTGATAGTTTTCTGCCTTCATAAATTTCATCTACATCCTGATGCACTTCACACAACTCTGCCTGAAGATCTTCTACAAATTATTGAAGATCGGTGGAAGGCTTCTATGGATAAAGAAAAGGAGCTGAGAATACGCGCTCTTCCATAAGTACAAAATCATCTCACTATGGAGGAAGCCACAGAACAGGCTGAATTGCATTAGCAATCCTTCTTAACAAAAAGGAGGATCGGTCTCATGCTTGTGGGTCAAGCTGAGACAGTTCACAAAGGAGTTGAGATATGGACCAAACTTCTTCGAACCTAGCAGCAGGCGGAAGATGTAGCTCAAAGAGCCACAGTTCAACTGGTCCCTAACATCAGTAAAGGCAAAGGAATGCTTAGAACAGATGCACCTGTCAACGAAAAGAGCTCCACAATACCGGTCATCGATATCACAAATGACAAGAGCAGCGAACCAACAATCCTCTTTTCTTCAAGTAAAGGTAACATTAAACCTATGACAGTCAGTGACATAGTTGATGAAGTAATGGACTTTGGAATAGTTGACAATGCTGCCAAGTGGTATAGTGTGTTAGAAGAAGAGGATAAAGAAGCAGTCATTACAGCATTAGTGGGAACATTTCTAGACTTTCATAGAACTCCAAGGGACTACAGGTCGAAGTTTCCACCAGAATTGAATTCTAGGCTTCAAGTCAAATGGAGAACTGGTCTAGGAACTAATACAAGAATAAATAAAGAAACCTTGTCTCAAGTTAGATCTGGCCTTAGTGAAGATAGAATCAAGCTTCTATTGGAAGAGACATCAATGAATTTGCAACTTGGACTTAGAGTTGCCAAAATAATAAATGCACTTGATAAAGAGGTCTATGAAGAGACCCTGGATTTCTGGAAAAAGTATGACTTTAGTACCTTGGACAATTTAGATCCTAAGGATCCAGCTGAACAATTATAGTCAGCACCGGTAAGATTCACCACAGGTGGAGAATCTGCCATCGGAATTGAAAAAGGTCAAACAGAAGAGTTCACAGCTAGTGAACAAACCCATGCTGAACAAGAAATAGAAATAGAAATACCTATGGGTGAACTTCATACAGCAGCAGAGCAACCGGATGCACAATAGGAACATAATAGAGAAGTTGAAGAGCAACCGGAAGATGATGCTCAGAATGTAGAAAAACCACCTACAGAGCAAGTTCTACCTGAAGAAGAGGCTCAACCGGATAACACAACTCAAATTGAAGAGAACAAGGGACAAGAGGAAGAATTCTCAGTCCATACTGTGAAAGCTCAACCGGAGCAAGAGCAAAGGCAACAAGACCAATTTGATATACCAAGTTCCTCATCTAAGAGGAAGTTGTCTTTCGTTGAAGAAAAGGAATTCAAAAGGGATAAAGTCACCGATACAGTGGTGGACATTAGTAAGATGTCAACAAGGCAGTTGAAAGAGCTGACCAAAATGAAACAGGACATGATCTTGACCACAGTAAAGAACATCCTGTGCAACTTTGTACCAGACGCAGACGTTGATGAAGATGAACCAGTTATCAATCAACTTGAAGTTTTGGCACAAACAATTGGTGAGGATCTAATTGATCCAGAAACAATGGCCATTGACCACTATGAGAAGAAAAGAGTGGAGATTCTCCACAAACAGGTTGAAGAAATCAAAGAAAATTTGTTAAACAACCTCAAAGTGCTTCAACAGCAACTTCAAGTGGCGAGTAGTTTGATGAGCAGATCTTCAAACTTTGAATTATTTTTACAAGATCTAACAGAGAAGTCTGCCAAGATCTCAGAGGACTTAAGAGTCTTGTCCTCTCAATTTGACATAAAGAACAAATCTGCAACAACTTACAACAGAGAGATGACAAGTTTGGCTCTACTACAGAGGAAGACAGCTGAAGAAGAAAACAAAAGGATCTCGGACATTGTTGGATTTCAGCTATTCTTAGCCCCAACATTTGATTCTATGCAGAACACAGCCACAACAACAGAAGCTTTGATAAATGAACCAGATTACCAAACCGTGGAAGATATGGAGAACATCATTGTTTCTTTTAAAGCATCCCACAAGAACATTGAATATGTAACCAATCAATGGGCACCTTTCCTTCACTCTACCAAAACAATTTATAGAGACATCTTCACCAAACTTCAAATCTGAGAAATATCACACCCTTTGTCCTATGGAGGCAAAAAGGGGAAGAAGAGCAGAAAGAGGAAAGAGAGGAAGCAGAGAAGAACAGTCATCGGAGCACTCAAACAGGGGAAGTGTACTACAAACTAGATAATTGTCACAAGTAAGTGAGTGTGGTTTTTGTGTACAGTTTTGCCACCAATGACAAAGGGGAAGATTGTTAGCAATTTAAGATTGTCATTAGTGTAAATTCACAAACACCATGCACCAGTAAAAGGTCACCGGTTACTCACGTTACTTGGAAAGCACCGGTAGACTAGAAACACAGTGTATGCATCGGTAATTGAAGAAAAGGGTATACACCGGTAGACCGATCTAAGTACATAGTATTGGTCTCGAAGTGCATACAAAGTTGAATCGAGAATAAAGGTTGCACCGGTCTAAATTGCCTAAAGATTCACACCAGATTTTGCAGAAGCAGCTTGAGTTAAAACCGGATTATATGGGACATCCACCGCATTGAAGTGGAGTTAACTTTTTAACAGGAGTTAGCTTTATTTCAACGGATGTTTTGCAAGGTAAACTCCAGATCAGAATGCAAAGCTTAACTGCTAGTTGCATGATTTTCTTGTTGAGTTTATAGCCTAGCGGTTCTATGAGTTAAGGGTTTCATAACGATGAACTCTTCTATAAATATAGATCATAGGACGCAAGAAAGTTGTTGATTATAAGTGATTGCATAGAGCAGAGGAAATAGATCTTCTGAGGGAAGAGCTACAGACAAAGAGGTAGCAAAGATCAACAGCCAGGCAAATCGGGAAGGAGATATGATCTAATCAGACATTCAGTGTCATAACAGATCATTGCTTTTGTTTAGTGTGAAAGCAAGTTAAAAAGTCTTTATTAGGGTGGACCTAATCGGTTCGTTGTAAAAATTCCCTAACAGGGTAACATCGTTTTGATGTTCAAAGTCCTGTAACCAGGCAGCTCCTAACAGGGTTCAGATCTTAACAGATATCTTGTAAAATCTCTTAACTGGGTAGCACCTTAACTAGTGCTGTGTAAGCTCCTAATAGGGCGCCTTCATTCTGTAGTAGTGAAGTTGTGAGTTCTATCTCACCATGGTTTTTTCCTTCTAACCGAGGGTTCCACGTATAAATCTTGTGCCGATCTGTGTACTTCTTTTACAGTTGTGAATGTTTGCTTTATGCTTTGCTTAGATTACAAGAAGTATTTTACAAAAAGAAAATAGTTTGAGAAAATAGTTCTTATTGATTCACCCCCCCTCTCAGTAACTGGTTGGGATTAACAGTCTTTCTATGCAAATCTCTCCCGCACCTGCCTGTAGGTTTTGAAAAACCCGGGGTGTCCAGCTAAGGGAGAATCATGGAAAGCTCTCAACAACACCTATCTAACTCTCGATCCCGGAACCAGAAATACCCACTCCTTGTGAATGATCAACTCATTTACAAGAGTATACCTGCTGTTCTGTATGGTCCCATCAATAATACCAGACGCCCAGTGATCTCTGGCATAATTAACAACGATCAAGTGTCTCCAATCCTCAGATATCTCTATCATAGCACACAAATGAGGCCTCCGAGAAAGTGCATCAACAACCACATTCTGAGTACGCTTGATATAAGAAATATCAAAATCATATGACTGAAGTTTGGTGACCCACTTTTGCTATCTCTCATTGAGATCATGCTGACTAAGGAAATACTTCAGGCTATTATGATCAGTTTTTATGCAAAACTTACTACCAACCAAATACTGCCTGAACTTAGCCAAAGCATGCATTATGGCTAATATTTCCTTGTCATAAACATTGAAAGCCTTCTCAGGACCCCTGAGCTTCTTGCTCTCAAAAAAAATGGGATGGCAATCCTGGGAAAGTACAACAGCAATGCCCTCACCAGAAGCATCACAATGCAAATCAAACGGTCTAGAGAAATCTGGCATCGCTAGAATTGGGCATGATGTCATAATCTGTTTGAACTTCTCAAAGCATTCCTGTGCGTGAGAAGTCCACTCAAAATCACCGTTACGAGTCAAATTAGTAAGAGGAGCTGCATGTCGAGAGAACCCCACAACAAATCTGCGATAGAAAGCAAACAGATCAATGAATCCTCTAAGATGTGTCAAGCTCCCTGGAGTAGGCCAATCTAGAATAGCATGAACCTTATCAGGGCCCATGCACACTCCCTCTACACTGATAATATGACCAAGGTACAACAGCTCGGTCATTCCCCAAGCACACTTGGACTCTTTTGCATACAAAGAAGCCCTATCCAGAATATCCAATACTGTATCCAAGTGAGCCAGATGATCATCCCATGTCTTACTATATACCAGAATATCATCGAAGAAGACCAAAATAAACCTCCTCAACTGGCTGTGGAAGACCCTGATTAGCATGGACTGGAAAATTGCTGGAGCATTAGTCAAACCAAAAGGCATGACTAAAAACTCAAAATGTCCAGAGTGACATCTAAAGGTTGTCTGCTCTATATCCTCCTCTCGTACTCTGATCTGATGATAACTGGACCTCAAATCAAACTTAGAGAAGTAAGCTGCACCACGCAACTCATCTATCAACTCATCAATGCGTGGAATAGGATACTTGTTTTTAATTGTTTTTGTAATATCCCCAACCAGGATATTTCCTCAAATCTGATTTTGATTGTCAATTTTGAAATTTTTGAACATTCTTGCCAATTCATTTGTGTAATGACCCTTACCAATAGGCCACTAAAAACCCCTAAAAAAAGTAACTCAAAATGTAGATAGAAAATTATTTTTGCAATATGAGTTTGCTGTCCCAAAATTCCAGAATAATAGATAGCAACCAAATACCATCTAAAACACTATCAATGATGTAGGAAATTGCTCAAAACCATATGCCATTCATATATCAACAATTTGCAACAATGCCATACATATTTCAGCCAATAATATGATCATCAAACCCTAGGTTTGCAATATAGATAGACTAAAAATTACAATGCCCTTTCACTTGCAAAATCCTAGCCTTCCTTTGATACCAATAATGCCAAATGGCAAACAAAGACAAGTACAATGTAAAATAGTAAAGTGCTGAAGCTATATTTTGTACTCAGCTGAAAACATACATTTCTTAGAAAATATGCCAAATGCCAAATGAGAAGTGAGGAACCTGATTGTAGATGGTTGCGATAATTTTTGCCAGTGCTGAAGATGCCAACACCCAAGCCAAAGTCACCCCAAATCTGAAAATGTACTTTCTTGCAGATTTTCGAAAATGTCTAAGAATTTTGAAAATTCCTTAAAAATAAATCATGGCATTTTGGGACTCCAAAATGCACCTATCTTTATCTCCTCGACGATAGAAATCCGATGCAAAAATACCCAGAATGATATGCTGAGTAATGAGGAAGATATGAGCAAAAATGTGGTTCCAAAACCCTATCCTAAAACTCTGAAAACTGAATTAGACTTGTAGCAAAAACTCTTTCGGATTGCTTTTTCGCTCTGCTTTTTCGGATCTGCTTTTTCGCTTTGCTTTTTCGGATCTTCTTTTTCACTTGGCTTTTTCGGATCTGCTTTTTCGCTTTGCTTTTTCGGATCTGCTTTTTTTTCTCTTGCAATCAAAAACTCAAACCCTTAGGTAAGTCTAAGGACTCCAAATAAGCTCAACTTGAAATGGCTGAATACCACTTCCAAAGTGCAACCCTTCAAAGGATATTTCACCTTCTCAGTTATGCAAATCCCTAAAAAACTCCGTTCCTAAAGATCAAATGACAATCTGTAGACCAAGATGGCGCCACAAATGCTCAAAGAGAAAAGTAGTGTAAACTCAAGTCATGGGATGTCCAAATGAGAGGCCAAGCACTCTATTTATTCACTTTTCTAAGAAGCCACTAGAACTTCTAGAAGTATCCATAAAATATTCTTATAAAATCCTTTTATAATGCACTTTTATATAAAAAGTAACTTTATAAAATAAAAAGTGCAACTCAACTCAAAATTATAACATTTTGGCCCCACATAAACATAATAAAAATATGATAAACACCATCTCTCCAAGAGCAAATAAGACCATGCAATCCCCAAATAATCATCACAATGACTTTCTCACCAAAACCATCTGCCTACGAGAGTCCATGATAGGCAAATCCACTGAAAAATGATGTCACTAAAGAGGGGACATGACAGTCTGCCCCTCCTGAAATTGCTTGCCCTCAAGCAATCTCAAAGCTGGGTGCTGCAAAATATCTTCTCCCTCTCATGTGGCATCCTCCTCAGGTAAATTTCTCCATTTCACCAAATACTCCCTGATGGTCCTCCTGTAGAGCTGCCTCTCTCTGCTGTTAATGATGTACTCGGGAACAAGAACCAACTTCCCCTCATCATCCAATGGAGGAAGAACTGCTGAAGGCACAACATGCTGACCCAATGCCTTCTTGAGGCGTGACATATGGAAAACATTGTGTATCCTGCTGTCTGCTGGAAGCTCAAGCTCATATGCCATCTCTCCAATACGCCTGATAATCCTGAAAGGACCATAGTACCTAGGCTTAAGCTTCTCCGACCCACTCTTCCCAAGAGTAGACTGTCTATAGGGCTGCAACATGAGATAAATCATATCACCAACCTCAAAACTCCTCTCTGTCCGCTTCTGATTTGCATACTGCTTATGCTGATTCTGTGCCCTGAAAGGAGTCATCTGAATAGACATGTGGTATGTGGTATTGTAGCAATACTCACATAGATAAATCCACCTAACCCATGCCTTCTGCTGCCCTGCCACATAGTTCCTCAAGTAGCCTTCCACCCACTTATTTACCATCTCAGTCTTCCCATCAGTCTGCGGGTGGTAACTAGTGCCAATCAATCCACCTGGATCCCAAATGTAGTCATGAACTGTACTGCTGTCAATCAACGCAGGCTTCTGCAATATCCTCTGCAATATAACCAAGAGGAACCCATAATCAAACTGACAAATACAGCTCAACCAAACTCCAAAATCACAACTACCACAGTCAGGAACCCACGAGACACAAACTCTAAGAACATCAAAACCCAAGTAAAGTGGACAACTCAAACTGCCAACACAGTAAATACCATCAACGCATCCCACTGGCCTATGCGGAATGTACAATCCAACTCTGCAATAATGGTGAACACTTCCGAATGGAACTGTACCAAGTATGGAGAATCCACACACTGTACAACTCCTGCAGTCAACACAACTCTGCAGATCACCGGCCACTGTCTCATAACCATAACTCCCATGCACCGCTGAAGGTGAAAAGACATCATGAGATAAACAGCAAGAAATAGAACCCAAACCACATCTGCCTGCCATCAACTCCTCAACACAAGGATCAAAAGCAAACTGATGTACATACCTTGCAGTATAATGCTGATAAAAAGAACCAACCTCAGTCAACAACTCACCATGCACAGGTGATACAACCCACTGCGGCTGATCACCAGCTAAGTCAGGAGATGTCATAGCCAAAAGAGTAGAATCAATAACAACAACCGCTGAAGCATCACTCCCAAACTCCTGCTCTAAGTCATGTATTATCAAGCTGTCAATCGCAGAACCTATCGCCATGTCATGCCCATCACAACTCTCATCCCATGGCATCAAACCATCCCATAATTGATGACAAGCATGTAATGACCCTTACCAATAGGATCACTAAAACCCCCAAATCTGAACTGAGACAATTCGTCAAACACTTGGCAAGCAACTGAATTGTTTGTTTGTATTGTTGTGTTTCAATGTGACAATTGTTTTGGGCATCAAATGCAATTGAGATAACAATACCAGTATAGGAATGTAATGCGATGAACAACAATAGAACTCTAGATAGCAATGCTAAGACCCAAATGCCAATATATCATATACTTCTCCAAATCAGATTCCATACATTATAAATGATATTGACTAAATTATATGGACTGTTGCATACTATAACAACTAACTTCTTATGACAGACCAATACTCTTTCCTGCTTATGATACTAATGATAATTAGTGACTGATTCCTACCACTGCTGGACTGTTATGACAGTACAGTTTAGTATGCACTGGACTGTGATAAAAGACTGATTATATGCAATGCTTATACAATTATTTTTGACAACCAAAACAGTGTATAAGAACCTGGTATGATGCACCAATTTGGTGATGAAGACCGCTGTAGAAGACCCTATTCTCTGCAACCCAAACTGGCCTCCAAAAATGCTGCTGTACTGTCCTTTGTAGCCTGCCGTACCAGGCCGTACATGTACAGCTCCTCTAGAAAATAAAATGCAGGGTTTTGAAACCCCAAAATGGTATTAACCTGGTCGCCAATGATGTACTAGTCTTCCTCCAAAAGCATAAAAAATATCTCCAAGGGGTTCAAGAGATATGAACAAGAATCTGATTCCAGACCCTGGTATGAACTGACTGAAAATGTGCCAAAATGATCTTCAACTATCACCAAAATGATTCACCAATGCAAAAGGTGAATTCAAACCCTTATTCCAACCAAAAACAAACCCTTACAACAAATTCTCAATGAAGTACCAATGAGATGGCTGAGTACCAACTCCAAACTTGCAACCCTTCAGTAGATATTTCACTACCTCAGTTATGCCAATCTAGGGGAGTGATCGTTCCCAAAGATCGAATAATATTTGCAGACCACAAGGCTACAAATTGCTTCACAATGAAGAAGTAGAAGAAATCCCAAATCCAAGCATGTAGAAATGATAGCCCAAGCCCTCTATTTATTCTTTTTCTTGAGAAGTTACTAGAACTTCTAGAAACATCTAATTATAATGTACTTTATAATAAAATAACATTATAATAATAAAGTACATTTCTCAACTCAAAAATATAACAATGTAGGCCAAGATGTCTCATAACTGAATGTAGGCCCAACTAGACTGAATGTAGGCTCGAACTGGATGTAGGCTCCACTACAACTGCATGTAGGCCTCAAACTGGATGTAGGCTCTGCCGAATATAGGCTCTGTCAGCAATAAGCAATCAAATGATCCACACAATGACTCTCTCTCCAAACTATTTGCCTACGAGAGTCGATGATAGGCAAACCCGTCATGAAAGAACATGTCTCTAGAAAGGGGACATGACAGTCCGCCCCTCCTGAAATTGCTTGCCCTCAAGCAGTCTCAAAGCTGGGTGCTGCAAAATCTCCTCCGACTCCCAAGTAGCGTCCTCAACAGGAAGATCTCTCCACTTCACCAAGTACTCTCTGATAACTCTCCTGCGAAGCTGTTTCTCCCTGCTATCCAAGATAGACTTTGGCACCAAAACCAACTTCCCCTCATCATCCAAGGGTGGTAACACTGTAGAAGGCACAACATGCTGCCCTAACGCCTTCTTGAGGCGCGACACATGAAACACATTATGCACTCTACTATCAGCTGGAAGCTCAAGCTCATAAGCCAACTCACCAACACGCCTAATGATCCTGAAAGGCCCATAGTATCTCCGCTTAAGCTTCTCCGACCCACTCTTCTTGAGAGTAGACTGCCTGTATGGCTGAAGCATGAGGTAAACCATATCACCAACCTCAAAGCTCCTCTCAATCCGCTTCTGATCTGCATACTGCTTGTACGGATTTTGTGCTCTGGCTATATTATCCTTGAGAGCATCAACAATGTCTTTGCTCTCCTGAAGCAAATCCTCGGCACGTGGAGCTCTAATATCAGACATAAGCAAATCAATGAAGCTAGGCGCATCATACCCATATAGAGCCCTGAAAGGTGACATCTGAATCGACATGTGAAATGTGGTATTGTAACAATACTCACACAAATGTATCCATCTCACCCATGCCCTTTGTTGACTAGCTACGTAATTCCTCAAATAACCTTCCACTTGTTAACTATCTGTGTCTGTCCATCCGTCTGCGGGTGATAACTGGTGCTAGGTGTAAGCTCAGTGCCACAAAGTCTAAATACCTCCTGCCAAAAGTGACTCAAAAATCTGCCGTCCTTGTCACTCACTATGCTGCGGGGTATCCCATGCAATCTGAAGACCTCTTTGAAGAAGACCTCAGCTACCTGTACTGCTGTGTAAGTAATAGTGATGGGAAAGAAATGTGCATACTTCGTCAATCTATCCACCACCACGTAGATACAATCACGCCCTTGGGCCTTGGGCAAGCCCGTAATGAAATCCATGGATATGCACTCCCACTTCTGATCAGGAATGAGAAGTGGCTGTAGGAGCCCGGCTAGAAAGGTGTGCTCTCGTTTGTTCTGCTGACAAACAGAGCACTGACGAACATACTGCAATACATCTGACTTCAGTCCTTTCCAAGTGAACCGCTCCTGCACCTGTCTATATGTCTTGAAGTACTCGGGGTGACCAGTTGTAGGTGAATCATGAAGAGCTCTCAATATAGATCGCTTCACCTTCGATCCTGGGGCTAGAAAGATCCTGCTCTTGTAGATAATCAAATCATCTACAAGTGTATACCGGGTATCAACAACTGACCCATCAACTATCCCTGACGCCCATGGGTCTCTAGCATACTCTGCCACTATCATATGTCGCCAATCCTCTGATATCTCAATCAATGCACTGAGATGTGGTCTACGTGACAATGCATCTGCTACCACATTCTGAGTCCCTCTCACATATGATATATCAAAATCGTAAGCCTGTAACTTACTTACCCACTTCTGCTGCCTATCGTTGAGATCTCTCTGACTAAGGAAATGCCTCAAACTGTTGTGGTCAGTTTTAATGCAAAACTTACCACCCACTAGATACTGTCTAAACTTAGCCAACGCATGCATGATGGCTAACATCTCCTTATCGTAAATGCTGAAAGATCTCTCAGGTCCACGGAGTTTCCTGCTCTCATATGCAATAGGGTGCTTGTCCTGCATCAACATAGCACCTATACCATCTCCGGATGCATCACATTGAAGCTCAAATGGCTTCGAGAAATCAGGCAAAGCTAACACCGGACATGAAGTCATGATCTCCTTGAACCTGTCAAAGCAAGCCTGCGCCTCTGGTGTCCAAACAAAGGCCCCCTTCTTCAGCAAATCTGTCATAGGGGCTGCATGACCTGAATACCCACTCACAAATCTGCGGTAGAATCCACATAGGCCTAGGAACCCTCTCAACTGTGTCAGGTTCTCTGGAATAGGCCACTCCACTATAGCACGGATCTTATCAGGATCCATCCGCACTCCATCTGCACTGATAATATGACCCAAGTACAAGAGCTCAGTCATACCCAAATCACACTTGGACTTCTTAGCATACAAGGACTCCCTCTGCAATATACTCAATACAGTCTCCAAATGTACTACATGCTCCTGCCATGTCCGACTGTATACCAATATATCATCGAAGAAAACCAATACAAATCTCCTCAACTGATGATGGAAGACCTTATTCATCGTAGACTGAAAAGTGGCTGGTGCATTGGTCAACCCAAATGGCATGACCACGAACTCGAAGTGTCCACAATGGCATCTAAATGCAGTCTTCTCTATATCCTGCTTTCTGACTCTGATCTGATGATACCCTGATCTCAAGTCTATCTTGCTGAAGTAGCAAGCCCCATGAAGCTCATCTATCAGCTCATCTATCCGTGGGATGGGGTACCTATTCTTAATAGTCCTCTTATTTAGCGCCCTGTAATCAATGCACATACGTAGAGAACCATCCTTCTTCTTCACCAATACTACTGAAGAAGCAAAAGGAGACTTACTCGGTCGAATATGCCCCATCTCAAGCAACTCCTTGATGGTTTTCTCTATCTCATCCTTGAGCCTCCTAGGATGTCTGTATGGTGTGATCATCACGGGTTTAGCACCCTCCTCTAGCTCAATGATGTGCTCAATTCCACGGTCAGGTGGTGCACCAGGTGGAATGTCATTGAATACCCTATAATACTGCTCTCTCAATCTCTGAATATC
Source organism: Chamaecyparis obtusa (assembly GCA_027943335.1). Taxonomy (NCBI): domain Eukaryota; kingdom Viridiplantae; phylum Streptophyta; class Pinopsida; order Cupressales; family Cupressaceae; genus Chamaecyparis; species Chamaecyparis obtusa. The sequence goes on from BSBK01004817.1 coordinate 968,933, forward strand.
AGGGTGATACTCTGTCATCTGATGCTCCTCCTGTGTAGGCATGAGAGTACACATGGCTGCCCATCCGATCCCATCGCGTCTAACCATCCTCTCCATGCGCTTGAAGGAAATAGTCCTAATATCACTATTTCTGATAGCCCTCAAGACATTCTGCCTACCATCTGCCTCAAACTTGATCTCCATGTCCCTGAGTCTGAAAGTGACCTCACCCAATGAATGCAACCAAGTCATCCCCAATACAATATCTAGGTCACCCATGTTAACTACATGGTAATCCGCTTTGAACTCATAATTGCTCAAGCGTAAGGCCATATCTCTGACCATCCTGTTACACTTAAGAGTGTAACTATCAGCAACCTGTACTCGGAGACCCTCAAACTCCTCTGTCTCAATGCCACGGCGCTCAACCAAACGTGCATCAATGAAATTATGCGTAGCACCTGTGTCAACTAGGGTAATCACCTTCTGTCCTGCTAGAACTCCACGCAATCTAAAGGACCCCTCCTGCTGAATACTGGACAAGCGTGCCTGCTGCAAATGTAACTCCGGCTCAACCTTAGGCTCTGAAGCCTCTGCCTCTACCTCAGGCTCTGTGTCACTGTGCTCATCCTCATGTGTTGTGCTATCTGAATCTGAGTCCTCATAGTACGCCCACATAACTCTATTGGCCTTCCCCTTAGGCCTCAAAGGACAGTCATGATCCCTATCATATGGACCTTTGCAATAGAAGCATAGCTTCTTCTTGCGTAGGTCATTAAGTGCCTCAGTATCCAAGGGTGGAGTGGATTTCCCCTTGGTATCAACCTTCTTCCCCTTCCCCTTATCAAACTTCTTATTATCTCTGAAAGAAGTAGAACTCCTAGGGGTGAATCTGCTAGAAGGTGCTGTAAGCTCCATACTACGAGCTTTCCTCATGGCCTCCTGTAGTGTCGATGGATCAAATGCCTTGATCTAACCCTTGAGGGGTTCAGACAATCCCTCAGTGAATAGGATAACCAACCGCCTCTCCGATACATCCTGGACCATAACTGACAACCTTTGAAACTCACTGATATAAGTCTCTAAGCTGCCTGTCTGTCTGAACTGTGCAAGATCACGGAAGAAGATCTCTGGATCCTTCCTGTCAAAACGCTCCACTAGCCTATCCACAAAATCTTGGTACGATGTCACCTGGTTGTGCTGCAAGGTAACCATACCATGTGACCACCAGTCATGAGCTGCGCCCTCCAAATGCAAGGTGGCGTATCTGATGGCATCTATCTCTGACATGGGTCTCAATGCTAAGAAAGTATCCAACTTATGTATCCATGCCTGTGCTGTCATCTGTCCACTACCATCAAAAGAAGGTAAAGTGAGCTTGCTAGCAGCTCGCTGCCACTCACTGTCATGGCGTCCTCTAGGTCTCCTGTTTTGCCGAGTATTCCTCATGTGCTCTCTCCTCTGGTTCAAGTAGCGATCAAAGTTAAGTAACTCACGCACATGTGGTGGTAATGCCTGCCATTCTGCAGTAGCAGCTCTAAGATCATCCTGAAACTCATCCTGGACATCACCCTCTCCTGCCTCCTGAGCCTCCTCTCTAAGGAAAGAAGGACGAGTAGGTCTATCCGCTGTCCAAGACCTGTGCCTAGGAGCACCCTGTGAACCTGCCACGCTCCTATTATCATGATCAAGTGTACCTCTAACCTGTTCCTGTGCTCTGGGCTGAACCACTCTCTCCATCATAGTGGTCAAATTACGCAAGGACTGGACCATCTCCTACTGTCCCGTAGTCATAATCCGAAATAATTCCCTCTCATCATCAGGAATTCTAGGTGGGCTCTGTGACTGTCTCTCACCCATGGTAAGAGTATCTCCAAAGTCCTGTTCACCCTCTAGTGCTGCTCTTCTTCGTGTGTAGTACCTGTGATGCCCAAATGCTGAAGGATAGGTTTCTTACCCAACAGGATGGCAAGAACACCGCTCTGATACCACTGTAATGACCCTTACCAATAGGATCACTAAAACCCCCAAATTTGAACTGAGACAATTCGTCAAACACTTGGCAAGCAACTGAATTGTTTGTTTGTATTGTTGTGTTTCAATGTGACAATCATTTTGGGCATCAAATGCAATTGAGATAACAATACCAGTATAGGAATGTAATGCAATGAACAACAATAGAACTCTAGATAGCAATGCTAAGACCCAAATGCCAATATATCATATACTTCTCCAAATCAGATTCCATACATCATAAATGGTATTGACTAAATTATATGGACTGTTGCATACTATAACAACTAACTTCTTATGACAGACCAATACTCTTTCTTGCTTATGATACTAATGATAATCAGTGACTGATTCCTACCACTGCTGGACTGTTATGACAGTACAGTTTAGCATGCACTGGACTGTGATAAAAGACTGATTATATGCAATGCTTATACAATTATTTTTGACAACCTAAACAGTGTATAAGAACCTGGTATGATGCACCAATTTGGTGATGAAGACCGCTGTAGAAGACCCTATTCTCTGCAACCCAAACTGGCCTCCAAAAACGCTGCTGTACTGTCCTCTGCAGCCTGCCGTACCAGGCCGTACATGTACGGCTCCTGCAGAAAATAAAATGCAGGGTTTTGAAACCCCAAAATGGTATTAACCTGGTCGCCAATGATGTACTAGTCTTCCTCCAAAAGCATAAAAAATATCTCCAAGGGGTTCAAGAGATATGAACAAGAATCTGATTCCAGACCCTGGTATGAACTGACTGAAAATGTGCCAAAATGATCTTCAACTATCACCAAAATGATTCACCAATGCAAGAGGTGAATTCAAACCCTTATTCCAACAAAAAACAAACCCTTACAACAAATTCTCAATGAAGTACCAATGAGATGGCTGAGTACCAACTCCAAACTTGCAACCCTTCAGTAGATATTTCACTACCTCAGTTATGCCAATCTAGGGGAGTGATCGTTCCCAAAGATCGTATAATATTTGCAGACCACAAGGCTACAAATTGCTTCACAATGAAGAAGTAGAAGAAATCCCAAATCCAAGCATGTAGAAATGATAGCCCAAGCCCTCTATTTATTTTTTTCTTGAGAAGTTACTAGAACTTCTAGAAACATCTAATTATAATGTACTTTATAATAAAATAACATTATAATAATAAAGTACATTTCTCAACTCAAAAATATAACATTGTAGGCCAAGATGTCTCATAACCGAATGTAGGCCCAACTAGACTGAATGTAGGCTCGAACTGGATGTAGGCTCACTTTTGGACGTAGGCTCCACTACAACTGCATGTAGGCCTCAAACTAGATGTAGGCTCTGTCAGCAATAAGCAATCAAATGATCCACACAATGACTCTCTCTCCAAACTATTTGCCTACGAGAGTCGATGATAGGCAAACCCGTCATGAAAGAACATGTCTCTAGAAAGGGGACATGACAAAGCACTAAGGACCAAAGTACATCTACGTATCATCATCTCATCAACATGGTCATCAAAGGTAAACTTGTGAAAATACCTCATAGTGTAATGCCGATAAGATGCGCCAATCTCAATCAGTGACTCAGACTGCAATCCAGATGAAACTAACTACAACCGATCACTAACCAAGCTGGAACTGCCTTCAAAGAACCATGCCAACTGCCGGCTCACCAACATCACACATGATCTCTGATACAACATCACCAGTCTCCATGCCATCAGTAGTAGAGACCACCACCATGTCAGACATACCACAACAATCTGCTGCAGCACCCAGCTCAATTTAACTTGACTCTAGTGGAAACGAACCCGATATGCCAATGCTAGTATCGAGGATGGATGCATCCCCATCTCCACTGTCTCTGACAATCTCGACCATGGACATCCTCGGATCACTAGACACCACAACCTGTGACTGAACAGAATCTGGTTAAGACGGCAGTCGCTCTAACTCCATGGTCACCTCAGCCAAATGAAACCGTGACTCCTCGAAAGTCAACTGTGTACTCTCAAGAATCTTAGAAGTCACCTCGAGCTGCTGAGTAAGCTCACTCACCTCATCTTCCTTGGTCAATAATGCATCGTACGCTGTACTACCCCACTCCATAAGATAATCTCTGTTGGCTACCAACTACATATAATTCTATCTCAGAATCCGGATAGCCTCCCATAAAGAGTGGATCTCTGTCAAGGAAAGATAATTGCCTCCCTGCTCATCACTAGTAGGAGAACCCCATCCATAAACTGGTAACAACTGACGAGTAGCATCGAAATGCTGGCAAGCGATAGCAATGTCTTGCTCACTAACTCTCAGCTGACTAGACACATGATGACTCTGGCTAGACTGTCTCCTACAATCCTCCTCTGACGCACTGTCCAAAGGAGTATCCTCAAGGTTACTGGTCTCTAGAGTATTACCATCCATATCTTGTGAATCAACTCCAAAGCTCATATCAACATATGGAGTATGAAAAACTGCAGCACCGCTGTCCAACTCCTCTGTACCAAAAGAAACTGCCGAGGAAACTAAGTCCTCACAACTGCCCACTGCATCCTCCTGGATGTCATCAATGCCAATATGATCCTGGGACTCATCTGTAAACACTGCCAAATATGAAAGATCATCAACACATTCCAGCAAGAATGGTCGACTGGATATATGAACAAGGCCCAACACCGGTGTATAAAAACTAATACTAATATTGGACAAATTGCTGGCACAACAAAGGACAACACCGTGCAATCTGCTAATCAAATCCATGATAACACCCAAACAATCATTGCTACCAAAAAGTGATAAAGATCTCCAGTCAACTGAATCCCAAATGCCAATATAACAATCTCAAGTCCTTATCCGTAAACTAGAATTAGCTGGTAACTCAAGCAAACTCCTCACTTGAGTAATATGACTAATACCAACTAACTCCACATACCTGTCTGACACTGTCCCTGTATCCTGGATGTGGATGCAAGATGAATTATCAACGACCACATATGATCCATCTGCCGCAGAAAGCTGAGTATCAGGTGTGCAAGATGAAACCAAACTCAACTCCATGCCATGCTCATCCCCATGTCTCTCCAAGTCCTGTAATGCCAGTGGAGTTTTCACCAAAGAAGCTCGAGTGTCCTCAAGCTCGCGAGAAAGCTTGTCAACTTCCTCCTCCTTCCTCCTCAAGGCATCTGAATAGTCTCTAGCAAGGCTAATAAGATGGTCACGATCTGATAGAAGATGTAAATAACTCAACTTCATCGTTTCCATTCCTTCCCTAATCGCCTGTAAGTCAACACAAGAAGACTTTGCCTGAACTCCCTTATGTCTGCCCTGTAACTGAATCATCCGGATGTGATCCTCTATCATATCCCGCATCCTATCATGATGAGATAATGAAGTCACAATACTGTCTTCGCTCACCTTTAGCTGGTTGAACAAATCATGCGAAGTACTACCAGCCTGAACCTCATGTGACGAAGCATCCAAATGTGCCTGGTACTCCCTCTCAGCAAAGTCATGAATACTCAATGTCTGCTCATCTCTACCAGGTATCTCACCATTGTGCACAACAACATTCTCAAAATCATCATCTGAATCCTCTACGCTGTAGTCACTGCCTATCGTAACCAAACCATCCTGAGTACCTGTGACATCACCCTCTGGCAACCTGTATACAACTGTCTCAACTTGAGTATCAAGTTGACAGTTCTATCCATCAGCGTAATATCCTTCACCACTTCTTCCTGTGGCTGAATAGGAACTGAAACCTCTTTCTGGCTGCAAGCTAATTTCTCGAACTCCTCATGCAAGTTCCTGGTAATTGTGTCATCTGCCCTGTGAGAAGATCTGCCAAATAGAAATCCAGTCAACTTATCCACCTTAGCTGGGTCGGACAACATGTCATTCATCATACGGTGGTGCTTAACCAACTGTTCAGACATGTCATGGCTTATTTTCTTAAGTTCATCTCGAATGTCTAAATAACCATCCTTTCTACTATTCCGACTCTGGATCTTCCTACTTTGTCCATCAGCTGTCCAGGATCGTGTCCTCTGAGACTCTGTACTATACCTGTCCATTCTGGATAAAGCAGAGTGCTGATCACTCATACAAGACGGCTCTTACCCAACAGGATGGCAAGAAAACCGCTCTGATACCACTGTAATGACCCTTACCAATAGGCCACTAAAAACCCCTCAAAAAAGTAACTCAAAATGTAGATAGAAAATTATTTTTGCAATATATGAGTTCGCTGTCCCAAAATTCCAGAATAATAGATAGCAACCAAATACCATCTAAAACACTATCAATGATGTAGGAAATTGCTCAAAACCATATGCCATTCATATATCAACAATTTGCAACAATGCCATACATATTTCAGCCAATAATATAATCATCAAACCCTGGGTTTGCAATATAGATAGACTAAAAATTACAATGCCCTTTCACTTGCAAAATCCTAGCCTTTCTTTGATACCAATAATGCCAAATGGCAAACAAAGACAAGTACAATGTAAAATAGTAAAGTGTTGAAGCTATATTTTGTACTCAGCTGAAAACATACATTTCTCAGAAAATATGCCAAATGCCAAATGAGAAGTGAGGAGCTTGATTGTAGATGGCTGCGATAATTTTTGCCTGTGCTGAAGATGCCAACACCCAAGCCAAAGTCACCCCAAATCTGAAAATGTACTTTCTTGCAGATTTTCGAAAATGTCTAGGAATTTTGAAAATTTCTTAAAAATAAATCATGGCATTTTGGGACTCCAAAATGCACCTATCTTTATCTCCTCGACGATAGAAATCCAATGCAAAAATACCCAGAATGATATGCTGAGTAATGAGGAAGATATGAGCAAAAATGTGGTTTCAAAACCCTATCCTGAAATTTTGAAAACTGAATTAGACTTGTAGCAAAAACTTTTTCGGATTGGTTTTTTGCTTTGCTTTTTCGGATCTGCTTTTTCGCTTTGCTTTTTCGGATCTTCTTTTTCACTTTGCTTTTTCGGATCTACTTTTTCGGACTGCTTTTTCGGATCTGCTTTTTCGCTTTGCTTTTTCGAATCTGCTTTTTCGGACTGCTTTTCGCTTTACTTTTTCGGACTGTTTTTTTTCGGATCTGCTTTTTTTTTCTTTTGCAATAAAAAATTCAAACCCTCAGGTAAGTCTGAGGACTCCAAATAAGTTCAACTTGAAATGGCTGAATACCACTTCCAAAGTGCAACCCTGCAAAGGATATTTCACCTCCTCAGTTATGCAAATCCTTAAGAAACTCTGTTCCTAAAGATCAAATGACAATCTATAGACCAAGATGGCGCCACAAATGCTCAAAGAGAAAAGTAGTGTAAACTCAAGTCATGGGATGTCCAAATGAGAGGCCAAGCACTCTATTTATTTACTTTTCTAAGAAGCCACTAGAACTTTTAGAAGTATCCATAAAATATTCTTATAAAATTCTTTTATAATGCACTTTTATATAAAAAGTAACTTTATCAAATAAAAAGTGCAAGTCAACTCAAAATTATAACATTTTGGCCCCACATAACACATTATAATAAAAATATGATAAACACCATCTCTCCAAGAGCAAATAAGACCATCCAATCCCCAAATAATCATTAGAATGACTCTCTCACCAAAACCATCTGCCTACGAGAGTCCATGATAGGCAAATCCACTGAAAAATGACATGTCACTAAAGAGGGGACATGACAATTTGATTTGGGAATAAATAATGTTTTGAGCTTTTTCACGATATAGGAATGCAAACTAAATTTTAAAATTTAAATACACAAACTTTGGATATATTTGATTTGCAAATATATATATATATACAATGTATTTTGATGCAAATTGAAATTAAAACTATAGTTATGCACCTTATTGAAGTATATAAGTTGCTGCTGCTAGAATTGTTCAAAACGCAGCCTATTGAATGAGCTCGCTGCCTAAAACAGAGATCACAGCCTTATTATATGCAATCACAGCATGTATATACATGTTCACAGCCCTTGTAAGAGTCATATGCTGCCTCTATGGTGATGGACGCAGCCCAAATAGCCAAACCGCAAACCCCAAAATGAAATTGCAGCTAATAGATAGGGATTGCTGCTCACTCAATGAATGCCGTCCAGCCTAGTACGTCAGTGCAGATTGAAATGAACACAATTCACCACCAAAAGATGGCTCAAAGTGCAGACACAAACCAAGAGAATCGCTCCCAGCTTGCAAGGTAATACCGAAACCCTTATGGGGACCAAATTCTTCATCAATTGCAAATATCAATAACATGAAATGGTTTGCTTTTGCACAAAGCATTGCTTTTATAATAAAAGATATCTTCTTCAAGACACCAAAATCAAATAGCTTATCTCACACACTTTTCACTTAAAAGCCTTCATCAACACACTTTTCAATTAGAAGCCTTTATTTAATAACTTTGAATTAATAATAAATAACTCTCAAGCTAAAAGCTTCATGAAGACACTTTTCACTTAAAAGGCGTCTTCAACACACCTTTCACTTAAAAGCATTGCTTTTAAGACTTAGGATATTCCATGAGAATTAATGCTTAATACCCCCACTAGGCGCCCAAAAACAATTTATAAGCTTAATTCAATTTATACCACAAAAAGTGCCAATACCATCACCGAATTGAATATAGCGCCTAGGTGCCTGCTAGAAATGGAAACTGCCATCACTGACTTATGATAAATAGCAAGTCGATGTCCATGGACCCTCTAAACAACTTGCCAGACCACGAGGATCACAATGATGGACCGGCCTCACTGACTACTTGCTGTTGATGCGAGTTTTGTTCCACTTACACAACATGCAGGACTAAATATTCAATGCTTCAAGAAACATAAAACATTAAATCCTCTCTTGAACAAAGTCATCTCCCATGCTAAGCTTTGCAATAAAGATCATGAAATGACTCCAAGGTTCCTTACGCTTGTGGATATCTAACTCAGTTGAAATGATGTGATTTGCCGGTTAATCACTTAGGCGGGCTTACGTAATTTATTCAAAGGTGTCAACTTACTTGCACTGCTAAAGATTTGGCTTTGCAATATATAATGAAGTATATTTGTGATTTATATCACTTCCAACTTTGCTCTTCAAACTTCTACTATCTAGACTACTTCTATTTCTAACTATGGATGGGAAAACTAATGGATGGACTAGGACTCCTACCAAATGGAGGCTTGCCTGCGACTTCAACTCCACCTAGTGCAAAGCTTCAAAGGATCTCAAATGGTTTTCCTATCAACACCTTCCCCTCAATCCAACTTGGAGTACAAATTAAGGATCTAATGTCAATTGAACTTGAGCGCAATTACTAGATTACCACACAAGGCACCCTTGCATCTACAAGGAGCTAGTGGCCTAGTTTTATAGAATCCAATCAAACATCCACCAATATCACCACACAATCTATCTATTTTACTCTTACTCTAACAACTTCAAAATAAAATCCTATTCTAATCACGGAAGTAGAAACCATGCAATAACACCAAGTGTTCCAACTCAATCACCATGCAAAACACAACAATGATAAGAAGAACAATAATGGCATTACTTAAGGAACAATTTTCTTCAATCTTCCAATGTCTACAAATGAGCAGAAGGCCTTATATAGAGGCTTCAAATACAATGAGTGGCCAAGATTTAGAGGCAAAAACTTTAAATCAAGGGCCGAGATTAAGAGGCAAAAGCCTTGATTAGGGTTTCCATGACCACCTACTACAAATATTTAATGCCCACCCAATTACAATTAAGCACCACCACGTGGGCCAATAGAAAAATTAAATTGCCTTCATGGACCAATAAGAAAATTCAAATCCTTAACAACTGGATAAGGATCAATGACATGTGGACCAATGAGAAGAGGGCACATGTAGAAGAAACCACCATCTCATAAACCAATAGGAAAATTCAAAATAATTGTGCACCGATGAAAAGATAGGACACGTGGGCCGATGTTACTTGGCGCCAAATGGGCCAACCAAAATGAAGCATTTATTAATCAACCAATCAACATCCTTGAGATTTTGTTGGCCTATGCCATGTCATCGCCTTGGGAATCGTGTGCCTCATCCTCATTCTCCCTCTCACATTCAATGAATCTAGACACCATTTCATCGATCATCTCCGTGGGGATAGTTGGCAAGCATCCGAGCCTGTATTCATAATAACTTATTTCTCTTGTATAAGTAGAACATGACCTCCTCCATTCAGCTACATTATATAAAATCATGAAGCTCTTAAGATGGGCCATTGCCTCCAACTGCTCGAACTCAAGTGAATTTCCACCTCCAAAGCAAATTTCGTTCATCTTGTCCTGAAGACCTTCCACAGTTAGCCTCTGAATACCATCGGACTTTTGGTGCAACATGGCTCCCACACAGTTAAGCATCTCATTTTTCATCTTCAAAATGGCATCTCTTGTAACTACGCAACGAGGCTCGAGTTGCCTAAGTGTATCACATCTATGGGTTGCCGCCTGATGCCAAGCAATAAAATCAACTTCCTGTTCCTTTCCAACTACTCGATCCTTTATCAATGTATGCAATGGGACCTCCATTAATATCAATAAGTGAGGAAGAACCTCTTCCATTTTGAATGAATAATCCTTGCTCTATCTCAGTATCTTCTCAGCTTGTTCGTGGAGGGAGAACACAGTATCGAATGTCTTGACGAACCTCTCAAGGAATATACTTGCTTCTTCGTTTACCGATGCCACCCATCTCCTAGCCTCTTGCCCCATCAGTCCAACTCCTTCTAACCCTTCCATAGATGCACTGGAACTAGGCCTGGGAGGGATGAAATTCGAATTAGCCTGCCGTATTGGATTCATAATTTGTCGGAGACGCTCTTTCAAGCTTAATACTTCAGCCTTGTACTTCTTTTTGGCCACTTCCTTATGTACCCTTTCATCGAGGGCCTGAATGGTCCCATGTGCTTCCTCAACCTCTTGCTTCTTTGTTGCCGGTCCCAGTTCATATTCTTCTATGTCATAATCCTCGTGCTTGATCTCTCCTCTTACTCTTTCCACCTTTGGGATTGCCACTTGTGCAATGCGATGCCCCGAGGCATCTCTTGTGATCTGGTAGAACTTCTTTGCCGGTGCCTTGTTCTTGTCTTCCTCAACTTTTCTGATCAATTCCTCTACACTTTCCACGGGTTGATGAGTTGCATCTGGTTTCATCATTCTACTTCGTAACCAAGTAGGTGCTGTGACCAAACCAAGTTCATCCTCGACCCCTTCATCCTCTTGGTTTTGCGCTGGAGCCTCTTGGTCAACTTCTAAGTTCTTCTCGACTTTTGGTGATTGACCCATATCATCTTGAGATAATGACTCAATATTAACAATATCATTTTCATCCTTCTGTTGTTCTGCATTCTGTGGAGAGGGCGAGTTAACTTCGTGTTCATCGTGATCCACTGGGACGTAACTAGAACTTTTACTTGCCGTTGATTCATTGGTTGCTTGGACAGGTGTCTTTTCAACTATCATTGGCCGAGATGTTATACCGTCAATTGGTTGTCTTTGTTTCTTTTGCTGTGGGTGTTGACTCTTGACTTCTTTTCTTTTCTTATCTCTTTCTTGTGGGAACTCGTTGCCACCTCGCTCACTGCGCTGACTCTTGAAACCATTACTCCTTTCTGGCAGTGGTCTAGACGATTCCTCCTCGGGCTCCACTATGTCCTTCATGAGTTAATAAGTTAGGGGGAGCCTCAATGCATGTAGGCAGGCCTCTTGGTCCTGCAACCACCTCATCGTGAAAGTTCTCACTGTCATCATAAGTGCATCCAATCCTTCCTCGCTTTTATTGTTACAATCAATAGGCGGAATACCTTCTTTTTTTGATTTCTCATAATCTGAGTGGAGATACCGCATATCATCCTCAACCTGGTCCGGAATTTGCATTCACTTGGTTGCCCTTATTAGCTCAACTGACATCCTCGAAAATGCCCGTCTCTTTATTTCAACATCATCACTAGCATTGGCCCAATGGTCCTCAATGTGTGCTATATGCTTGTATTGAGCTCTGTATGCCCTCCTGACTTGACGGAGCGGATCGAAATGTGCCCTTCCAAGATACAATCCTAGAGAGTAAAACTCAAGTTCACTTTCAGATGCCTTTGCCGTTTCAAAAGTCGGACAAATTTCACCTCCGATGCTTAGTGGAAACACAACTCCCAGTTTATGCTTATGCTTTTGGATCCTGTCATATGCCAACAACTGTCTTGCCACCTTCATTAACACTAGCTTATCTGTTGGAAACCGGAGAAGTTTCTTTGGGCACATTGTGCTCCCTATGATTCTGATGTAAGTGAATTTGAGAAATTGGATGAACCACGATGTCATGTCCCCTCTTTAGTGACATGTCATTTTTCAGTGGATTTGCCTATCATGGACTCTCGTAGGCAGATGGTTTTGGTGAGAGAGTCATTCTGATGATTATTTGGGGATTGGATGGTCTTATTTGCTCTTGGAGAGATGGTGTTTATAATATTTTTATTATAATGTGTTATGTGGGGCCAAAATGTTATAATTTTGAGTTGAGTTGCACTTTTTAATTTTATAAACTTACTTTTTATATAAAAGTGCATTATAAAGGGATTTTATAAGAATATTTTATGGATACTTCTAGAAGTTCTAGTGGCTTCTTAGAAAAGTGAATAAATAGAGTGGTTGGCCTCTTAGTTGGACATCCCATGACTTGAATTTAGACTACTTTTCTCTTTGAGCATTTGTGGCGCCATCTTGGTCTGCAAATTGTCATTTGATCTTTAGGAACAAAGTTTCTTAAGGATTTGCATAACTGAGGAGGTGAAATATCCTTTGAAGGGTTGCACTTTGGAAGTGGTATTCAACCATTTCAAGTTGAGCTTATTTAGAGTCCTCAGACTTACTTGAGGGTTTGAGTTTTTGATTGCAAGAGGAAAAAAAAAGCAGATCCGAAAAAGCAGTCCGAAAAAGCAGATCCAAAAAAGCAGTCCGAAAAAGTAGATCCGAAAAAGCAAAGCGAAAAAGCAGTCCGAAAAAGCAGATCCGAAAAAGTAGAGGGAAAAAGCAATCTGAAAAGTTTTTGCTACAAGTCTAATTCAATTTTCAGATTTTCAAGATAGGGTTTTGGAACCACAATTTGCTCATATCTTCCTCAGTACTCAGCATATCATTCTGGGTATTTTTGCATCGGATTTCTATCGTCGAGGAGATAAAGATAGGTGCATTTTGGAGTCCCAAAATGCCATGATTTATTTTTAAAAAATTTTCAAAATTCTTAGACATTTTCAAAAATCTGCAAGAAAGTACATTTTCAGATTCGGGGTGACTTTGGCTTGGGTGTTGGCATCTTCAGCACTGGTAAAAATTATCGCAGCCATCTACAATCAGGTTCCTCACTTCTCATTTGGCATTTGGCATATTTTCTAAGAAATGTATGTTTTCAGCTGAGTACAAAATATAGCTTCAGCACTTTACTATTTTACATTGTACTAGTCTTTGTTTGCCATTTGGCATTATTGGTATCAAAGGAAAGCTAGAATTTTGCAAGTGAAAGGGCATTGTAATTTTTAGTTTATCTATATTGCAAACTTAGGGTTTGATGATCATATTATTGGCTGAAATATGTATGGCATTGTTGCAAATTGTTGATATATGAATGGCATATGGTTTTGAGCAATTTCCTACATCATTGATAGTGTTTTAGATGGTATTTGGTTGCTATCTATTATTCTGAAATTTTGGGACAGCGAACTCATATATTGCAAAATAATTTTCTATCTACATTTTGAGTTACATTTTTGAGGGGTTTTTAGTGGCTTATGTCATGTCCCCATTTTGGCTGACATCGTTTGGCATGACGGATTTGCCTATCATCGACTCTCGTAGGCAAATGGTTTGGAGAGAGGGTCATTATGTTGATCATTTGATTGCATATTGCTGACAGAGCCTACATTCGGTAGAGCCTACATCCAGTTTGGGCCTACATGCAGTTGTAGTGGAGCCTACATCTAGAGTGAGCCTACATCCAGTTTTAGCCTACATCCAGTTGTAGTAGAGCCTACGTCCAGAAGTGAGCCTACATCCAGTCTAGTTGGGCCTACATTCGGTTATGAGACATCTTGGCCTACATTGTTATAATTTTAAGTTGAGATATGTACTTTATTATTATAATGTTATTTTATTATAAAGTACATTAAAATTGGATGTTTTTAGAAGTTCTAGCAACTTCTCAAGGAAAAGAATAAATAGAAGGCTTGGGCTTTCATTTGGACATGCTTGGATTTGGGATTTCTTCTACTTCTTCCATTGTGGAGCAATTTGTAGTCTTTTGGGTCTGCAAATACTATTCGATCTTTGGGAACGATAACTCCCCTAGATTGGCATAACTGAGGTAGTGAAATATCTACTGAAGGGTTGCAAATTTGGAGTTGGTACTCAGCCATCTCATTGGTACTTCATTGAGAATTTGATGTAAGGGTTTGTTTGTGATTGAAACATCATTTCAGGAGGCATTTTTAGTAGGGCCGAAATTATAGGCGGCTGTTTTTTAGCAGGTCCGAAAAAGCAGGTCCGAAAAAGCAAATCCGAAAAAGCAGTCCGAAAAAGCAGACCCGAAAAAGCAGTCCGAAAAAGCAGACCTGAAAAAATTGATATTGAGGGTTTGTAATTGTTTGGAATAAGGGTTCTAAATTCATGATTGCATTGGTGAATCATTTGGTGAAGAATTGGAGATCATTTTGGTACATTTTCAGAATTGCAATATCAGGGTTTGGAACCAATAATTTGCTCATATCTCCTAATCTACTTGGAGAATATTTTTATGCTCTTGGGAGGATCTTAGTACACCCCTGGCAGTCCTTTTCATAGCTTTTTGGAGTGTCAAAAACCTTGCAATTATTTTATGCAGGAGCCGTACATGTACGGCCTGGTACGGCTCTGTGGTGTGCAGCACATAGCAGAGATTCAAGGGCAGTTTGGGGGCGAGTTAGGATTGCTTGGTGTTGGTCTTCAGCAGCGTAGCAAATCAGAGTAATTGGAGCGGTTTCCAGGTGCACTTGTTGATAGTAATGAATGTTAAACATTACATATCTATTGTATATGACAGTCACTAAAATTCATGTCTGAATATGTACTGTTCTTGCACCATTTTGCTGTGATAATCAGTTCATATATCTCTGTTGTCATAGTCAGTCCTCTATCTTCAGATATGGATATAAGTTAGCAAGGGTATTGCCACATTGTCATAGCATTGTATTCTGAATATTGTCACAGTCATACATAATCTGAAAACAGTCATTGAATTCAGACTTTGCATTGTAATTGGGTGCATTGATAGGACTACGTTCATTCATTGGTTTCATATCCAAGTCCATATGTTGTACACAGTCCATAAACAGTGCTTATATGTGTTAGATGTAACAGTTGCATGAATTCTGGAAAGTGCAATCAGAATTAGAGAAGTTTTTGATATCTTGTAGTAAGTCTTTACTTTGCTTTGAGATTCATTGCTGCTCTATTGTATTTCATTACTGCATTGGTATTGTTATCTCAATAACATTTGGTGCCCAAAACAAATAAACCTCATTGCAAACAAGACCATTCAAGTGCATGCCAACTGTTTGACGAATTTACACGGATCAGATTTGGGGTTTTTAGTGATCCTACTAGTGAGGGTGATTACAGTGGTATCAGAGCGGTTTCCTGCCATCCTGTTGGGGAAGAACAGAATTGTATGAGTGACCAGCACTCGATTGATTGCAGAATGGAAAGATAGAGGTACACTTCATGGTCAGTTAACCGTCCTACAATGCCTACCTTTCTGAAAGAGGAACCACAAAGCAGCAAAAAAAGTAATCATTCAGACAGTTGGGTTGAGATCAAGAAAGAAATTGATGAGTTGAATGAGTCTGTGATAAAAAGAAATCGTTGGATGAATGATATGCTATCCGACCCAGCCAAGGTGGATAAGTTGACTAGATTTTTATTTGGCAGATCTTCTCGCAGGAGAGATAACATGAGATCGGTAGACACAGTTACCAGAAACCTTCATGAGGATTTTGAGAAACAAGTTAGCATTCCGACAGATGTTTCAGTTTCCACTGAGCCACAGGAGGAAGTGGTGAAGGACACTATGCAGGTTGATAGTAACTGTCAACTTGGTACTCAAGTTGAGACAGTTGTATACAGGTTGCCTGAGGACGATGTCACAGGTGCTCAGATTGGTTTGGTTACGACATGCAGTGACTATAGCATAGTGGGTTCAGATGATGATTATGAGGATGCTGTTGTGCATGATGGTGAGATACCTGGTAGAGATGAGCAGACATTGGGCATTCATGACTTTGCTGAGAGAGAGTACCAGGCACAGTTAGATGCTTCGTCACATGAGGTTGAGGCACATAGCACTTCACATGTTTTGTCCAGTCAGCTTAGGGTAAGTGAGGATGGGATTGTGACTTCATTATCTCATCATGACAGGATGTGGGAGATGATGGAGGATCATATCCAGATGATTCAGTCACAGAGTAGACATAAGAGAGTACAGGCGCAGACCTCTTGTATTGATTTACAGGTGATTAGGGAAGGAATGGGAACGATGAAGATAAGTTATTTACATCTTCTTTCAGATCGTGACCATCTTCTTAGCCTTGCCAGAGACCATTTAGATGCCTCTTTGTTGAGTACTCCATTGGCATTACAGGACTCGGAGAGACATGCTGATTTGATACAGGGAGACATCACAGGCACACCAGATTGTGTTATTGACACTGATAGTGATTGCGGTATGGTTGATCCTGATGATGTTACAGTGATCGAGGATAGTACAGTTGATTGGAATAGTGCCGCAGAGAGACATGTGGATGGGTATGGCGTAGAGTTCAAATCCATCTTACACACGTGATACTCAGCTTTCTGCGACATGCGGATCACATGTGGTTGCTGATAGTTGTGAGAGTACACTTTTCATTCATATCCGGGATTCAGGGTCAGTATCAAACAGGTATGTGGATGAGCTTTGTCTTGAAGCGAGTTCAGTTCAGGAGTTAGCACTTGTGGCAGGGACTCCGCTTTCTTTTACAGTCAGGTCCCATGTTGATGATGATATGAGTATGTCTAGCTTTCACATTCCGGATTCAGAGATTGTAATGAGTACAGTATCAGACATATATATGGAGTTGGTAGTAGTCATATTACTCAGGTGAGGAGTTTGCTTGAGTTACCAACTAATTCTAGTTTATGGATGTGGATTCGGGATCGTTATATTGGTGTTTGGGATTATGTTGACTGGAGATCTTTATCACCTATTGGTAGCAGTAGTTGTTTGAGTGCTATCATGGATTTGATTAGCAGATTGCATGGTGTTGTCCTTTCTTGTGCCCGCAGCTTGTCAGATGTTGGTATTAGTTTCTATACACTGATGTTAGGAGTTGTGTACATTTCCACTCGACCACTCAGGGTGCAGTGGGTTTGTGATGATTTAGGTACATCTGAGGTGTTAGTATTTACAGATGAGTCCCAGGATCATATGGGTATTGATGACATCTAGGAGTATGTTGTGGATAGTTTTGAGGACTTAGCTTCCTCGGCAGATTCTTTTGTTACAGCGGAGTTGGGCAGTGATGCTACAATTTTTGATACTCCGTATGTTGATATGAGCTTTGGAGTTGATTCGCAGAGTAGGGGTGGTAGCACTCCAGAGATCAGTGATTTTGAGTCTACTCTTTTGGACAGTACATCAGAGGAGGATTGTAGGAGATAGTCTAGCCAGCGCCATCATGTGTCTAGTCAGCTGAGAGTTAGTGAGCGAGATATTGCTATCGCTTGCGAGCATTTCGATGTTGCTCGCCAGTTGTTAGTAGTTTACGGATGGGGCTCTCCTACTAGTGATGAGCAGGGAGGCAGTTATTTCTCCTTGACAGAGATCCACTCTTTATGGGAGGCTATCCGGATTCTGAGACAGGATTATATGCAGTTGGTAGGCGACAGAGATTATCTTATAGAGTGGGCCAGTACAGCATACGATGCATTATTGGTCAAGGAAGAGGAGGTGAGTGAGCTTACTCAGCAGCTCGAGGTGACTTTTGAGGTACTTGAGAGTACGCAGTTGGCTTTCGAGGAGTCACAGTTTCATTTGGCTGAGGTGACCATGGAGTTAGAGCAACTGCAGTCTTTACCAGATTTTGTACAGTCACAGACCGTGATGTCTGGTGATTCGAGGATGTCCATGGTCGAGATTGTTAGAGACAGTGGAGATGGGGATGCATCCATCCTTGATACTAGCATTGGCATATCGGGTTCGTTTCCACTAGAGTCAAATTCAATTGAGTTGGGCGTTGCAGTTGAGCATTGTGGTATGTTTGACATGATGATGGTCTCTACTACTGATGGCATGGAGACTAGTGATGTTGTACCAGAGATCATGTTTGATGTTGATGAATCGGTAGTTGGCATGGTTCCTGTTAGTGATACTACTCCCTTGGCGGTGTCTTCGAAGGTAGTAGTTAGTTCCGGCTTGGTTAGTGATCGGTTGCAGTTAGTTTCATCTGGATTGCAATCTGAGCCACTGACTGAGATTGGCGCATTCTATCGGCATTACACTATGAGGTATGCTCATCAGTTTACCTTTGATGACCATGTTGATGAGATGATGTTACGTAGATATACTTTGGTCCCTAGTGCTTGTCATTAGTTATGGGATGGTTTGACGCCATGGGATAAAAGTTGTGATAGACATGGCATGGTGATAGGTGTTGGGGTTGACAACTTGATAGTGCATGACTTAGAGCAGGAGTTTGGGAGTGATGCCTCAGTGGTTGTTGTTATTGATTCGACTCCCTTGGCTATGTCATCTCTTGACTTAGCTGGTGATCAGCCGCAGTGGGTTGTATTTCCTGTGCATGGTGTTGAGGAGTTGATGGCCGTCAGATTTGGTTTGGGTTCTATTTCTTGCTGTCTATCTTGTGCTCTCTTTTCACCATCAGCGGTACATGGGAGTTATGGTTATGAGACAGTGGTCGGTGATTTGCAGAGTTGTTTTCACTTCAGGAGTTGTACAGTGTCTGGATTCTCCGTACTTGGTGCAGTTTTTTTTGGGAGTGTCCACCGTTGTTGCAGAGTTGGATTGTGTGCTCTACATAGGCCAGTGGGATGTGTTGGTGATATTTACTATGTTGGCAGTTTGAGTTGTCCTCTCTACTTGGGTTCTGATATTTCGAGAGTTTGTTTCTCGTGGGTTCCTGACACTGGCAGTTGTGATGTTGGAATTTGGTTGAGTTGTATTTGCCAGTTTGATTATGGATTCCTCTTGATTATATTTCAGAGAATATTGCAGGAGCTTGCGTTGCTTGACAGTAGTTTAGATCATGACTACATTTGGGATCCAAGTGGATTGATTGGTTGTTTGTTTAGCCATTGCTTGGGGACAAGCAATTTCAGGAAGGGCGGACTGTCATGTCCTCATTTTGGCTGACATCGTTTGGCATGACGGATTTGCCTATCATCGACTCTCGTAGGCAAATGGCTTGGAGAGAGGGTCATTATGTTGATCATTTGATTGCATATTGCTGACAGAGCCTACATTCGGTAGAGCCTACATCCAGTTTGGGCCTACATGCAGTTGTAGTGGAGCCTACATCTAGAGTGAGCCTACATCCAGTTTTAGCCTACATCCAGTTGTAGTAGAGCCTACGTCCAGAAGTGAGCCTACATCCAGTCTAGTTGGGCCTACATTCGGTTATGAGACATCTTGGCCTACATTGTTATAATTTTAAGTTGAGATATGTACTTTATTATTATAATGTTATTTTATTATAAAGTACATTAAAATTGGATGTTTTTAGAAGTTCTAGCAACTTCTCAAGGAAAAGAATAAATAGAGGGCTTGGGCTTTCATTTGGACATGCTTGGATTTGGGATTTCTTCTACTTCTTCCATTGTGGAGCAATTTGTAGTCTTTTGGGTCTGCAAATACTATTCGATCTTTGGGAACGATAACTCCCCTAGATTGGCATAACTGAGGTAGTGAAATATCTACTGAAGGGTTGCAAATTTGGAGTTGGTACTCAGCCATCTCATTGGTACTTCATTGAGAATTTGATGTAAGGGTTTGTTTGTGATTGAAACATCATTTCAGGAGGCATTTTTAGTAGGGCCGAAATTATAGGCGGCTGTTTTTTAGCAGGTCCGAAAAAGCAGGTCCGAAAAAGCAAATCCGAAAAAGCAGTCCGAAAAAGCAGACCCGAAAAAGCAGTCCGAAAAAGCAGACCTGAAAAAATTGATATTGAGGGTTTGTAATTGTTTGGAATAAGGGTTCTAAATTCATGATTGCATTGGTGAATCATTTGGTGAAGAATTGGAGATCATTTTGGTACATTTTCAGAATTGCAATATCAGGGTTTGGAACCAATAATTTGCTCATATCTCCTAATCTACTTGGAGAATATTTTTATGCTCTTGGGAGGATCTTAGTACACCCCTGGCAGTCCTTTTCATAGCTTTTTGGAGTGTCAAAAACCTTGCAATTATTTTATGCAGGAGCCGTACATGTACGGCCTGGTACGGCTCTGTGGTGTGCAGCACATAGCAGAGATTCAAGGGCAGTTTGGGGGCGAGTTAGGATTGCTTGGTGTTGGTCTTCAGCAGCGTAGCAAATCAGAGTAATTGGAGCGGTTTCCAGGTGCACTTGTTGATAGTAATGAATGTTAAACATTACATATCTATTGTATATGACAGTCACTAAAATTCATGTCTGAATATGTACTGTTCTTGCACCATTTTGCTGTGATAATCAGTTCATATATCTCTGTTGTCATAGTCAGTCCTCTATCTTCAGATATGGATATAAGTTAGCAAGGGTATTGCCACATTGTCATAGCATTGTATTCTGAATATTGTCACAGTCATACATAATCTGAAAACAGTCATTGAATTCAGACTTTGCATTGTAATTGGGTGCATTGATAGGACTACGTTCATTCATTGGTTTCATATCCAAGTCCATATGTTGTACACAGTCCATAAACAGTGCTTATATGTGTTAGATGTAACAGTTGCATGAATTCTGGAAAGTGCAATCAGAATTAGAGAAGTTTTTGATATCTTGTAGTAAGTCTTTACTTTGCTTTGAGATTCATTGCTGCTCTATTGTATTTCATTACTGCATTGGTATTGTTATCTCAATAACATTTGGTGCCCAAAACAAATAAACCTCATTGCAAACAAGACCATTCAAGTGCATGCCAACTGTTTGACGAATTTACACGGATCAGATTTGGGGTTTTTAGTGATCCTACTAGTGAGGGTCATTACAGCTTATTGGTAAGGGTCATTACAGTGGTATCAGAGCGGTGTTCTTGCCATCTTGTTGGGTAAGAAATCTTTATGCATCCTTCAACATTTGGGCATCACAGGTATTATACATGCAGGAGAGCTGCACTTGAGGGTGAGCAGGAATTCAGAGATATAGTTACTATGGGTGAGAGACAGTCACAGAGTCCACCTAGAGTCCCTAGGACTGATGATGATGAGGCTAGAGACTTCTTCCGAGCTATGACTACTGGACAACAGGAGAGTCCAGTCTATACATGCATTGACCACTATGATGGAGAGAGTTGCTCAGCTGAGGAATCAGGAACAGGGTAGAGGGACACCAGAGTAGTATAATAGGAGTGTAGCAGGTTCACAGGGTGCTCCTAGGCACAGGTCGTGGACTGCAGACAGGCCTACACGTCCTACATTCCTTAGAGAGGAGGCCCAGGAGGCAGGAGAGAATGATATGCCAGAGGACTTTCAGGATGATCTTAGAGCTGCTAATGCAGAATGACAGGCATTACTTCCACATGTTCGTGAGTTGCTGAATTTTGATCGCTACCTGAGTCAGAGAAGAGAGCACATGAGGAGTAGCAGGCAGAACAGGAGGCCTAGAGGAGGTTAGGACAGTGAGTTGCAGCCAGCTGCTAGCAACCTCACCTTACCATCTTTTGATGGCAGTGGACAGATGACAGCACAGGCCTGGATCCATAAGTTAGATATATTCCTAGCGTTGAGGCCTATGTCAGAGATGGATGCTATCAGGTATGCCACCTTGCATTTAGAGGGTGCAGCACATGATTGGTGGTCACATGGTATGATTACATTGCAACATAATCATGTTACATCCTACCAAGATTTTGTGGATAGATTAGTAGAGCGCTTTGATAAGAAAGACCTAGAGGTCTTCTTCCGTGATCTTGCATAGCTGAGACAGACAGGCAGTTTAGAGGTCTACATCAGTGAGTTTCAGAGATTATCAGTGATGGTGCAGGATGTGTCTGAGAGGAGGCTGGTTATATTATTCACAGAGGGGTTGTCTGAACCTCTGAAGGGTTGGATCAAGGCATTCGATCCCCCTTCATTGCAGGAGGCTATGAGGAAGGCATGGAGCATGGAGCTCACAGCACCCTCCAGCAGATTCACCTCCAGGAGCACTTCTTCATTCAGGGACAATAAGAAGTTTGATAAAAACAAGGGCAAAAAAGATGACACCAAGGGTAAGTCTACTGCACCTTTGGATATGGAGACATTGAATGACTTGCGCAGGAAGAAGCTATGTTTCTACTGCAAGGGTCCTTACGACAGAGATCATAATTGTCCTATGAGGCCTAAGGGGAAGGCCAGCAGGGTTATGTGGGCTTACTACGAGGGTTCAGATTCTGACAGTTCTGGACATGAGGATGATCATAGTGATGCAGAGCCCGAGGCAGAGACAGAGGCTTTAGAACCTAAGGAGGAGCCCGAGTTGCACTTACAGAAGGCACGCTTGTCTAGCATTCAGCAGGAAGGATCTTTTAGACTGCGTGCTGTTCTAGCAGGGCAGAGAGTTATTACATTGGTTGATACAGGTGCTATGCACAATTTTATTGATGCACGTTTTGTTGAACGCCGTGGTATTATGACTGAGTTTGAGGGACTACGAGTATAGGTTGCTGATGGTTACACTCTTAAGTGTAACAGGATGGTGAGAGATCTGCCCTTACGCCTGAACAACTATGAGTTCAAGGCGGACTACCATGTTGTCAACATGGGTGATCTGGATATTGTGTTGGGGATGAAGTGGTTACACTCATTGGGAGAGGTCACTTTCAGATTGAAGGACATGGAGATTAAGTTTGAGGTGGATGGGAAACAACATATTTTGAGAGCCATCAGAAATAGTGACATCAGGACTATTTCTTTCAGACGGATGGAGAGGTTGGCTAGACATGATGGTATAGTGTGGGCAGCAGTATGCACTCTCATGCCTACTCAGGAGGGACAGCATAAGACAAAGTATCATCCAGACATTCAGAGGTTGAGAGTGAAGTATGATAGAGTCTTCAGTGACATCCCACCTGGCAGGCCACTAGACAGAGGTATTGAGCACATCATTGAGTTAGAGGAGGGTGCTAAACCCGTGATGATTACACCCTATAGGCATCCTAAGAGACTCAAGGATGAGATAGAGAAAACCATCAAGGAGTTGCTTGCGATGGGACACATCAGACCAAGCAAGTCTCCTTTTGCTTCTTTGGTAGTATTGGTGAAGAAGAAGGATGGTACTTTGCGGATGTGCATTGACTATAGGGTGCTGAATAAGAAGACAATTAAGAACAGGTACCCCATTCCACGGATTGATGAGCTGATTGATGAGCTGCATGGTGCATGTTATTTCACGAAGATTGATTTGAGATCCGGCTATCATCAGATCAGAGTTAGAGAATAGGATATTGAGAAGACCGCCTTCAGATGTCATTGTGGGCACTTTGAGTTTGTGGTCATGCCATTTGGGCTGACCAATGCACTAGCTACTTTTCAGTCTACTATGAACAGGGTCTTCCATAATTAGTTGAGGAAGTATGTGTTAGTCTTCTTCGATGATATTCTGATATACAGTCGGACTTGGCAGGAGCACATGGAGCATCTAGAGACAGTTTTGGGCATCTTGCAGTCGGAGTCCTTGTACACCAAGGAGTCCAAATGTGATTTGGGCATGACAGAGCTATTGTATTTGGGTCACATCATTAGTGCAGAAGGAGTAAGGATGGATCCTGATAAGATTTGTGCTATTGTCGATTGGCCTACTCCAAAGAACCTGACACAGTTGAGAGGGTTCCTTGGGTTGTGTGGTTTCTACTGCAGATTTGTCAGTGGGTATTCACGTCATGTAGCTCCTATGACAGATTTGCTGAAGAAGGGAGCCTTTGTTTGGACACCTGAGGCACAGGCTTGCTTTGAGAGATTCAAGGAGATCATGACTACATGCCCTGTGTTAGCATTGTCCGACTTCTCGAAGCCATTTGAGCTTCAGTGCGATGCATCTGGAGAGGGTATAGGTGCTGTTCTGATGCAGGACAAGCACCCCATTACATTTGAGAGCAGGAAGCTCCGTGGGCCAGAGAGATCATTTAGTATATATGGCAAGGAGATGTTAGCTATTATGCATGCATTGGCTAAATTCAGGCAGTATCTGGTGGGTGGTAAGTTTTGCATTAAAACTGACCACAATAGTTTGAGACATTTCCTTGGACAGAGAGATCTCAATGGCAGGCAGCAAAAGTGGGTTAGTAAACTGCAGGCTTATGATTTTGACATCTCCTATGTGAGAGGGACTCAGAATGTGGTAGCAGATGCTTTGTCACGCAGACCACATCTTAGTGCTATGGTTGAAATATCTGAGGATTGGAGGCATTTGATTATTGCAGAGTATGCTAGAGACTCATGGGCATCCGGGATTGTTGATGGGACAGTTGTTGATACCAGGTACACAGTTGTGGATGATTTGATTATCTACAAGAACAGGATATTCTTAGTCCCAGGATCGAAGGTGAAGCATATTGTTATGAGAGCTCTCCATGATTCACCTACAGCTGGCCATCCTGGATACTTTAAAACTTACAGGCAGGTGCGAGAGTGTTTCACTTGGAAGGGGCTCAAGGCGGATGTGTTGCGGTATGTACGAGAGTGCCCTGTTTGTCAGCAGAACAAACAAGAGCACACCTTTCCAGCAGGGCTCCTACAACCACTTCCCATTCCTGACAGGAAGTGGGAGTGTATATCCATGGATTTCATTACGGGCTTGCCTAAGGCCCGAGGGCATGATTGCTTCTATGTGGTGGTGGATAGGTTGACGAAGTATGCACACTTCTTTCCCATCACTACTACTTACACAGCAGTGCAGGTGGCTGAGGTCTTCTTCAGAGAGATTTTCAGACTACATGGGATACCCCGGAGCATAGTGAGTGACAGGGACAGCAGGTTCTTGAGTCATTTTTGGCTGGAGGTGTTCCATTTATGTGGCATTGAGCTTACACCTAGCACCAGTTACCACCCGCAGACTGATGGGCAGACTGAGATAGTAAATAAGTGGGTGGAAGGCTATTAGAGGAACTATGTGGCAGGGCAGCAGAAGGCATGGGTTAGGTGGATTTATCTATGTGAGTATTGCTACAATACCACATACCACATGTCTATTTAGATGACTCCTTTCAGGGCACTATATGGTTATGAGGCATTGAGTTTTTTGGATTTGCTTATGAGTGATGTTAGAGTTCCTCGTGCTGGAGACTTGCTTCAGGAGAGCAAGGACATTGTTGATGCTCTCAGAGATAATATTGCCAGGGCACAGAATCAGCATAAGCAGTATGCAAATCGGAAGCGGACAAAGAGGAGTTTTGAGGTTGGTGACATGGTTTATCTCATGTTGCAGCCCTATAGACAGTCTACCCTGGGGAAGAGTGGATCGGAGAAGCTTAAGCCTAGGTACTATGGTCCTTTCAGGATTATTAGGCGTATTAGAGAGATGGCATATGAGCTTGAGCTTCCACTAGACAATAGGGTACACAATGTTTTCCATGTGTCACGCCTCAAGAAGGCGTTGGGTCAACATGTTGTGCCTTCAACAGTTCTTCCTCCATTGGATGACGAGGGGAAGTTGGTTCTTGTTCCCGAGTACATCATTGAGAACAAAGAGAGGCAGCTCCGCAGGAGGACCATCAGGGAGTATTTGGTGAGGTGGAGAAATTTGCTTGAGGATGATGCCACATGGGAGGGAGAAGATATTTTGCAGCACCCAGCTTTGAGATTGCTTGAGGGCAAGCAATTTTAGGAGGGGTAGACTGTCATGTCCCCTCTTTAGTGACATGTCATTTTTCAGTGGATTTGCCTATCATGGACTCTCGTAGGCAGATGGTTTTGGTGAGAGAGTCATTCTGATGATTATTTGGGGATTGGATGGTCTTATTTGCTCTTGGAGAGATGGTGTTTATCATATTTTTATTATAATGTGTTATGTGGGGCCAAAATGTTATAATTTTGAGTTGAGTTGCACTTTTTAATTTTATAAAGTTACTTTTTATATAAAAGTGTATTATAAAAGGATTTTATAAGAATATTTTATGGATACTTCTACAAATTCTAGTGGCTTCTTAGAAAAGTGAATAAATAGAGTGGTTGGCCTCTTAGTTGGACATCCCATGACTTGAGTTTACACTACTTTTCTCTTTGAGCATTTGTGGCGCCATCTTGGTCTGCAAATTGTCATTTGATCTTTAGGAACGGAGTTTCTTAAGGATTTGCATAACTGAAGAGGTGAAATATCCTTTGAAGGGTTGCACTTTGGAAGTGGTATTCAGCCATTTCAAGTTGGGCTTATTTGGAGTCCTTAGACTTACTTGAGGGTTTGAGTTTTTGATTGCAAGAGGAAAAAAAAAAGCAGATCCGAAAAACCAAAGCGAAAAAGCAGATCCGAAAAAGTAGTTCGAAAAAGTAGATCCGAAAAAGCAAAGCGAAAAAGCAGATCCGAAAAAGCAGTCCGAAAAAGCAGATCCGAAAAAACAATCCGAAAAGTTTTTGTTACAAGTCTAATTCAGTTTTCAGATTTTCAGGATAGGGTTTTGGAACCACATTTTTGCTCATATCTTCCTCATTACTCAGCATATCATTCTGGGTATTTTTGCATCGGATTTCTATCGTCGAGGAGATAAAGATAGGTGCATTTTGGAGTCCCAAAATGCCATGATTTATTTTTAAGGAATTTTCAAAATTCCTAGACATTTTTGAAAATCTGCAAGAAAGTACATTTTCAGATTTGGGGTGACTTTGGCTTGGGTGTTGGCATCTTCAGCATTGGCAAAAATTATCGCAGCCATCTACAATCAGGTTCCTCACTTCTCATTTGGCATTTGACATATTTTTTGAGAAATGTATGTTTTCAGCTGAGTACAAAATATAGCTTCAGCACTTTACTATTTTACATTGTACTTGTCTTTGTTTGCCATCTGACATTATTGGTATCAAAGGAAGGCTAGGATTTTGCAAGTGAAAGGGCATTGTAATTTTTAGTCTATCTATATTGCAAACCTAGGGTTTGATGATCATATTATTGGCTGAAATATGTATGGCATTGTTGCAAATTGTTGATATATGAATGGCATATAGTTTTGAGCAATTTCCTACATCATTGATAGTGTTCTAGATGGTATTTGGTTGCTATCTATTATTTTGAAATTTTGGGACAGTGAACTCATATATTGCAAAATAATTTTCTATCTACATTTTGAATTACATTTTTGAGGGGTTTTTAGTGGCCTATTGGTAAGGGTCATTAAAGACCCATACATCTTCACTAGGTCCTCTGCTTCTTTGGACAACCTTCTAAGTAGATTTTTCTGTAACACCCTCACATTATGCATAACCAAGGTATTGTTGGCGATTTGAAAGCCGTCCTTATTACGAAGATGAAGTTGTGGGTAACAATCATAAACCATGAACTCCCCTTTTTGACTCCCAACCTTCCCTAGGCATTGGAATCCTGGATACTTGCGAATCCATGCCATCATATAGATCAAACAAGAAGTTATGCGAAATGACTTGGTGTGCATTATGGTTCTCAATTGCTCGACCATGTTGTTGCTAATCATCCACGCCCAATCAAACATTTTATTACCGTTAAGGATAATATCAATGAAGTAACACATCCAAGTATCAAAAAGTGCCGCTTGGGGACTTACCATAACTCGATTCAGCATCAGTATCAAATCTCCCACATCCTCTTTGAAATCAGACCTTGTCAACTTGGATAACTAAGCACGAGTTCTCTTAGGTTCGGCTGACCACTCTTTATTAATTAAGCCCACATAATGACTTGTTCTGGCCTCATACTCCTTCATGGCATCCATCTTCGTCTTCCGAATATCAACCTTATGTTCTGGGATGTTGAAAGCGTCTCTGATTGCATCTTCCACAAGAGTGACAGCTATTTGTCCTTTTGGTGTAACAACTTCCTTTGTTGTCGGATTGTAATTTTTTGCCATCTCTAATATTAGCTCAGTCCATTGATGCGTGGGTGGAAAAATAGCTGCCTGTATGATACCATTTTTGAACATTCTTTTAATTTCCTTCGACTGATTGCTGCCATATAATCTGTTTCTTATCATTTCGATATTGAACGGTCAAAGATTGGTATCTCCTACGTTAGCCCATGTTGAAGTAAAGCTTGAGTCGGGAACCATAGGCTGCATTTCATATTTAAATTGAGCTGCCCTTTGTGCCCTATTTTTCTTTGCTACTTTGTTTCCTTTTCCCTTAGGTACAGGCTCATCTTCTACAGTGTTGTGTGCTGGCATGTCCCCTGCTTCTTTATATCGTGGTCCCGATCTTGGAAAATCGACAGTTCTCTCCATGCGTGATTCTGCAATATCAATATTTAGTCAAATATCGGATGCAATTATACAAAGTTAGGACTAGATCTAGGTTTCTGCTCATTGTTACATGAAATGAGACCTCTATGATTTGTAACAGACTTGAAAATTATGCTATCTTATTCCACAAAAATAATAAGGAATCGAAAATTTATGTCTAGAGCATCCTAGATCCCTTATCCCATCATTTTACCACCAAGGGGATTAAAAGTTCAAAACCAAACCTTGTCACGAAGTTAAAGATATAATCTGAAGATGGTGCCTGATGATGTAAATGATGGAACCAGAGGTGTCGGACTGGATTTAGATGCCCTCAATTGACTGTCTGCAACTAAAATGATCAAGGGAGACGCAACAATCTGCCTGTGCAAGCTCGGACCCTCTCAAATGCCTGCAATCGCAATTAGGAAATGAATCCAGATTGTAGCGGATTTTACTGTATTTAGAGGATTACTTGATTTGATGGCTTCTTCTATCAACTTTGTTATACCGTATAAGTCCACCACACTGCTCCAGATTTACAACTTCGAAGGCCTGCAAGGTATAAAGAAAATGTTGCTGCCAAGGACAATTTCACAAGTGCAGAGCAGAGGAAAATGGTCTGAATTGGGATGGGAAATGACTACCATATCCCCAATATATAGGCGCCAATTGAAATTTGGAAGGGGCCGACTTGATTAGGGCTGACCTGGCCATAAAAAAATTAATTTCGCAATTAAATGTTGACCAATATAGGGCTGACCTGGCTGCACAAGTCAAATTTGGAAATTAAATTCGTATTTAATTCTTTATTAGGGCAGACTTTGGGTGATTTGTATTAAATTTCAATGCAATCTGGACTATATTATTCCCACGTTTCAAATTAGGGCAGGGCCTAAAGTCATCAAACACTAAGGCAGGGCCACACGCTGGCAAATAGGGCAGGACCTAATATTAAATTGCCCAGATCCGCATTGAATCTAGGTCATTTGGGCCACATGTTTCATAATTGAATTGCCCCATCCGCCATTAAGGGCCACACACCACATATAGGGCAGGTCTTAATGCCAATTTAATTCGGATTTATGCCCCATTTTAATGTTTCGATATGTGTGCTAGATATAGGGCTGGTCCGATTTCGAGTTCTAGGTCAGATTTATACCTTGGCGCCCAGATTTCCATGCCCAGATTTCATGGGGCAGGCCCTAATTCGGAATTTAAAACACATTTCAAGGTGCCCAAGCCCCATGCTTGGAATGGGGCAGGGCCTAATCCAATTAAATGCCCAGTTTTCAGTTAGTTTGGGACCGTATTTAATGCCATACACTTCGTGCTTTAAGGCCAGATATCTTATTCAATGCGCCCATATTTTTAATAATTAAGGGGCTGCTTGATGTTTTAGTCCATGCGATTTAGGCCTGGCCTAATGCAAATCGCTCCATATAAAAGGAGACTCCAAGGCATTTCAATCCATTTTATTTGCCTTGCAAGTTAAATTCGGATTCTGGGTATAACTGCCATTTTGAAGGGTCAAAATTTTGAATTTTGCAGTGGTATTATTGAATTTATAGGGGCAGATGTAGGCACAACTATTGCCCTTCGAAATCCGGGCTATATGCTTCGTAATGAACAGCCTAGAGGGCCTAAACAGAGCCTAACTTAAGTCTGTCATAAAAAAACTCAAGCCCTAAAATAGTGCATTGTGAAATGAGACAACAAATTTGATGTACGAAAAGAGGCTCCAGCCCCAAGACGAGCAACGTTTAGATGGAAGCAAAATGTGCTCGGCTCAAAGATGAGCATCGTTTAGATAGAAGCAAAATGTGCTCGGCTCAAAGACGAGCGTCGATTTTCTTGAACCGAGAAACAAGTCCCATCTCCAAAATACTTCATAATTCGCCCAATTTACTTCGACTCATCCCAACTCAACTCTCATCTTCGTCCCATCTCCAAGATTACAATCAGATCAATCCTGCCTCAATACTCAGTCAATTTTAGATTCCACTCACTCACCAACAGCAACAAGACGACAAAAAAAAGGGGGTCCTCATCTTGTGATGGGGTGGTGTTGTGAAAACCTCACAACACCTGCAAACTGCTAAAAATAGTGGACATTATAGTTTTCCCGTTCAACATCCTATAATCAATGCACATTCTAAGTGTACTGTCCTTTTTCTTCACCAAAACAACTGATGAAGCAAAGGGAGACTTACTCGGCCTAATATGTCCCATAGATAGAAGCTCTTGAATTGTTTTCTTAATATCATCTTTCAGGCGCTTAGGATGCCGGTAAGGAGTAATCATGACGGGCTTAGTGCGCTCCTCTACCTCAATATGTGCTCAATGCCTCTATCAGGTGGCCTACCATGAGGTAAATCACTAAACACTTTAGAGTGTTTAGTTCTAAGATCCTGTATGTTGGGATGATAAGCTGATTTCCCTAACTCATCAAGTGTGGGTAATAATCTGCACTCTACTGCCCTCTCAACCGCATCATGACTAATGAGACATTGCATACGTTTGAGTGAAATAGTCCTCAGGTTCTCCTCTCTGGTTGGCTTAAGTATATGTTTCTTACCGTTACTTTCAAACTTCTTTTCCATATCTTTAAGGCTGAGATAAAATGCCTCAATAGAATGCAACCAGCTCATGCCCAAAACCAATTTTGTACCTCCCATATCTACAACATAAAAATCAGACTTATTAGTCATAATTATTCAACCTCATGGGAAGATCCCGAATCATCCTGTCACACTTAAGTGCGTAACCATCGGCAACCTTAACTCTAATGCCTTCAAATCCTTTTGTCTTTATGCCTCTCCTAGATACCAATTGTGAATCAATAAAATTATGAGTAGCACCTCTATCCAACAAAGCAATGACACGTTGCCTTGCTAAGAGACCCCGCATCCTGAAAGATCCCTCTTTCTTCATACTAGAGAGGTATACTACCTTAAAGTTGGAATCGTCATCAACCTTTCCCTCATTATCTATTTCTTCATAACTCTCTTCCTCATTATCAGCTTGCTGTCCTGCAAAATCAGAACTATGTTCATCCTCATAATACCATTCCATAAGCCTATTTCTACCCTTAGGCTTCATAAGACATTCATGTTTATCATCATATGAGCCCCTGCAATAAAAAGATAATCTCTTTCTCCTCAAATCATTAAATGTTTCTTGATCTAAAGGCCCTGTCATAGGTTTCTTGAAATCTAATGCATCTATTCTTTTTGGAACCTTGTCATATGGAGAATTAGATGATTTAGGAGGAAATCTAGTACGTGGAGCTGAAAATTCTAAGTTTCTTGCTTTCTTTGTGGCTGCCTACAAAGTGAAGGGTCAAAAGACTTAACCCAACCCTTGAGAGGTTCAACTAACCCCTCCACAAACAACATCACACGCCTCCTCTTTGAAATGTCATACACCATCACTAAAACCCTCTGGAACTCATTGATGAAGGCCTCCAAACTACCAGTCTGTTTGAGTTGTGCCAACTCACGAATATAGGACTCTGAGTCCTTCTTGTCAAACCTCT
The DNA here is from genome assembly GCA_027943335.1 of Chamaecyparis obtusa. NCBI lineage: Eukaryota > Viridiplantae > Streptophyta > Pinopsida > Cupressales > Cupressaceae > Chamaecyparis > Chamaecyparis obtusa. The sequence goes on from BSBK01004817.1 coordinate 1,001,165, forward strand.
GTACCAATCTGTCTACAAACTCTTGGTAAGAAACAATCTGATCATGTTGCAATGAAACCAACCCATGGTACCACCACATGGGCTATGCCATCCAAGTGCAACACAACAAACCGAATAGCGTCCTCTTCTGACAGAACGTAATGATAGGTATGTATCCAGCTTGTGAAACCAAGCTCTAGCTGTCATCTTCCCACTTCCGTCAGAGAGTCAAAGTCAATTTGCTGGTAGCTTGTTTCAAATCATTCTGTCTGGGTGTAATGTTTGTGTTTTTAGGCCCATGTGATTAGCTTATTTCTGTGACCCTCGTAGGCTAATCAGGGAGTTGGAGGGGGTCATTTGGTAGAGCCAGTGGTCAGTTTCCACTCTCGAGATCTGAGATGTCAAAATCGCTCTTCATTGGAGTCAATTTTATAGACTTACTATTTATAGTAAGTGATTATTATTGGTGATCGTCATGATTGTTATGTTTAGCAAGGTGCCTGTGCATTGGTTTCAGTTGAGTTGGGATTACTTCTGCGGAATTTCCAATTTGAGGGATTTGCTATTTATAGCAAGTCTATTTTTGTCTGGTTACTATTCCTAGCAGGGCAGTGTGGGTTCAGGATGATGTCAGAGGAATTCAAATACATCACATTATATTTGGGGTTATTAAATTAAGCTTGGTTTAATTTAATAACTTATGATATTTTATGTTTTAATTTGATGGTGTAAAGCTGAAGCTTCTTTAATGAAAAGTGTGAATGTCAAGCTTGAGGCTTTTGAGTGTTGAGGAAGGCTTATTTTAATGATTCATTATATAGCTTTGGGAGAATTCAAAATTCTACCTTGGATTATTATTTTCATGTTATTGAAGACTTGTGGAGACAAAATCAAAATTGGGTGTGGAGAGTCACTAGGGTTGAACAACTATGGAGAATTACTGAAATTTACTTGAGCCATAACACTTTGAATTGGATGGAGATTCCCAATAAATTGTGTTTTCTCCTTTGTGATCAAATTTGGTACAGATTTGGGGGTGTTCTATAAGTACTGTAAATTGTATAAGCAATTCGCAGTAGACACTTGAAGCTGTGTTTTCTCCTGTAGCATGTTGTACAATTCATACTGGATGCAGCCATTTTCAGCATTCAAGAAACAGTCATTGTGAACCGCTTTTAGTATTGAAGTTGTAGAAGTTAATATGGAGGCTGCCGTTCCAAGTCCATAGCTTCATGTTGATTGGCGTAGAAGCTTCCATTAGCAAGGAAGAATTAATAAATATAGCTGGCATCAACCAATAGAAGGCTGCGTATCAATCTTATGAGGCTGCAAATTCATCAACAAGCTGTCACGTTTTTAATTAAATGTGCCAAAATTAATTTATGGTTATTGTAATGTTCATTGTTCAAATATTATCTTGGTTAAGAACTACTTTGGTGACCATACAAAGTTAGTTTGAATTACTGTTGCTTTAATTTCATAATCTGGAAAATTCAAAGAAGTATATATGATTGAAAATACAAAAAAAATTGCAAAGAAACAAATAAACAAAAGGTTATTTACAGTTGAGAGCCAGTCAGGCTCATCATAGTGGTATTAGAGCTTTGATCTTGCCAGCCTGAAGGTAATGAGGGCCTAGCTATGGCAGACAGATTTGTACCTAGAATGCATTATACCCGTAGGGGTAGAGCTTCACCTGCACCCGAGGGTTGTGAATAGGGGCCACAAGTTGATCAGGTAGGTGATTGGAATAGAAATAATATTGGTAATGATGTTAACAGGGAAGCCAAAGATGCTTTTAGAAATTTAGCGGAGGGACAACATCATTTTGCAAATGTTTTGCGACAATTATCTGATACTTTACAACGTATCACATTACTAGGTTATCGTACCAGAGACAGAGGTATGAGGAGTGCTTCAGTCAGCTTGCACAGGTCTAGAGAAGAGGACAAATAGGATTATAGAGCTGACCCTACAAGCACTTATGATAGGCCTCTACGCCCCACTTTCTTGAGGCCTGAGGTGGATACAGTCAGTGTGGAGACAGAGCCAACACCATTTGTTGATGACATGGTGGCTCACTTTGCAGAGTGGGATGCTCTTCCAGAAGCAATCAAGAGAAATTTGAACTTTGACAGGTACTTTGACAGTCCCAACCGGTGCTGAGAGGGGAGGGGTGAATCAACACCTATAAAACTTTAAAACAAATCTGATGTAGTTTACTACAACTGTAAGCAAAACAGATTCTAGCATAAGAATAGCAACAAGCAATCAACCACAAAGCAACACCAGATTTATCACGTGGTAAACCCAAATTCTGCACTCTTTTGAAGTGCGCCTTGTTAGGAGCCTTCCCTATTAAAGGATTACAATGCACTGTTAGATGTGACCCGATTAAGGGATTTGATACAATAAGGCTTGTTAGTGCCTACCTAGTTAGAGGACTTAGAACACCTGAATAGATGTCACCCGGTTAAGGGATTTAGTACAAAGGACTTGTTAATGTCCACCCAAAATATTGGGATTTAGCTATTGTAATTGTTAGAGAACAATAGAAGGATTGACCTTTAAGAAATGGCTTTGCATAACCTAATAAGATCTCTATTATACTCAACTGAGAAACATCACCGTTCGCTGCTGGTATGTTCTCCTTTCCTGTTGTGCTTCTCTGCACTCTTCTTTCTTAACCTTAGCTTCTTCAGCGTACAGGTTCACTCTTTACTTTGGCAGAATGAGGGCAAACTATATTCTTGTTAGGTAGAAGAATATATAGACTCTTAGCCCTAATTGCTTTTCTCATGCACGACCTGTTTATAGATCACCTTCGGATTCATCACCCAGTGGAGTATTAGTTAACTGAGGAAAACATTCGATGCATGCTATGCTTTATCTGCGTTATGAAAGAAAGCAATAGATGCATGTAAAAAAACTTTCCTTCGCAAGAGATAACTCCATATTTTAAAGCCATAACTCCGGCAATAAAACCTTCAATCACGCCTTGTACTGATCGTCTTGATAACTCAAAGTATACCGGATTTAGTGCAGTAAATCCCGATCAACGAATTAGATAACAGACAATTGAGTATGACTTCCCCAGTTCATCTTATCATGACGAAGTCTTTACTCGATCGGTAAAAGATCCTTGAGTTGTGCACAGGTAAGAGCCTTGACCTGTCACCTTTCCTTCCTCTATCTATACCGGTTGCATCCTTTCCTCGGTCTCTGTTACCGGTTGCGTCTGATGAACAGAATGTTGGCATCACTAACTGGTAAGCTCTCTACCGGTCCGAGTGTTGTCATTGATTGGCAAAAGAGGATAGAGATTTGTTGCCTCTATTATAGAGGGGACTCTTCATCAAGAGAGGCTGTGAAACCGGTCACTACACTAAGCATCAGAAACCGGATAATGCACTCAATAGAGAAGAGTGTATCCTAGTATCAACCAAGGACCGACCTTCAACCGGTATAGACAAGTACAAATAAAAACATATCCAACTAATGTCTATAACACAACCGGGACAGTGCAACCGGTAATCTACCATACCAAGGGTGTGTAACCGGTAAACCAAGAAAGAGACAGCAGCAGGTCTAAGACTCTTACCTGTTTATAGCATGAAGAACTCAATCGATATATTATAAGACTCCGGTATGAACCAAGGAAGTCATAGTCAACTGTCTGTTCCAACCAACTCTTCTTGACCGGGATTTATTGCAGTAAATCCGAGTGATCTTGAGTTGTCTTGGTGATCAGTTTGAGGTGCAGGTAAAGGATTTAAAGCCAGAATCAATGGTTTCTTGAGGCGCGATTGAAGGATTTAAAGCCGGATTCAGTGGCTTTAAATCGAAGTGTTATCTCTTATGAAGAAAGGTTGTCTGACACGCAACTGTTGTTTTCTTCATGTAGTGGATAAAGCCAGAGCTTGCGTCAGATGCTTGCTCAGAGAACAAACACTTCACTAAGTGATGCATTCGTTGGATCTCAGGATTAGGTGATGCATTTGAGGTGCAGTCAGGGCAACAAAACTGAATATATTCTTATGACTGTTGAGAAGAAGAATTGCCTTCATTCTGCCGAGAAAAAGAGTGAACCTATATGCTACAGTAGCGAGGGTTAGAGAAAATCGACAAAGAGAGATAATATGTTGTGCAAGGCAACACAACAACAGTTGAGAATACTCCTGTGTTAATCGGTGATAATTCTTAGTAGAGCACAAATAGAGATCACATCTGGCTAAGCAGAGCCTTCTGTAAAGATCTTGATTCTATTGTTTTCTAGCAAACTACAATAGACAAATTCCAGTATTTGGGTGGACTCTAACAGGTCCCTTGTATCAAAATCCCTTAACCGGGTGACATTTTTCAAGGTGTTTGAAGTCCCTTAACCGGGCAAGTCTTAACAGACCTTACTGTAACAAATCCCTTGACCGGGTCGCACCTAGCGAGTGCATTTTATCCCTTGACCGGGTAGGCTCTTAACAGGTCGTACTTCAGAAGAGTATAAATTTTGTGAGGTCTCCTCACACCGTGGTTTTCACCCTAACCGGGTTTCCACGTGATAAATCTGGTGTCACTTTGTGTTTGTTCACTTGCTATTTTATTTGCTTTGAACTGCTTGTTTTTGTGCTGCAAATTTACTTCACTGGATTAAAGAAAAAGGAAAGGTTTTTCAAGTGTTGATTCACCCCTCCCCTCTCAGCACCGGTTGGGACTGTCATAGAAATAATCTCTTGTTCATTGCATGGTGTCACCGGTTGCCAAACCAGTCTCTCTACACACAGAATGTTGTCAGCTAACTGATAACTATTTCGATTCACAGATCCAACACTAGTGTCCTTAGATTGAGATGTCAGCACCTCTTTCCTCTTTCCTCTTTTGGCAATCAATGACAATACTTAATTGCCATGTACCATGTACCGATAGCAATCTTACTGGTTACCATCCCTTAATGCCAACATACTTGACACAAAAAAGAGAGCATTCCAGAGGGAGACCGGCTCCTAACATGAGATAGAGGCCTAGACAAAATGATCTTAAGCAGCCAACCAACAAGTTGACTCTAGCTCACTTTGATGGAAGTGGGAAAACAACAGCTAGAGCCTGGGTTCACAAGCTGGACACATATTTGTCACTACGTCCTATGTCTGAAGAGGACACCATACGCTTTGCCGTGTTGCATTTAGATGGAGTAGTTCATGACTGGTGGTACCATGGGCTAGTGTCTCTACGGCATGATCAGATCTTCTACTACTAGGAGTTTGATGAAAGGTTGATAGAATAGTTGATAGGAAGGACCTTGAGACTTATTTTAGAGAGTTGGCTCAGTTCAGGCAGATAGATGGCCTTGAGGCCTTCATCAGTGAGTTTCACCGATAATCTGTCATGGTTTATGATATCTATGAGAGGAGGAGAGTTATGCTCTTCATTGAGGGTTTGGTTGAACCATATAAAGGGTGGGTTAAGTCCCCGGATCCACCTTCTTTGCGGGAGGCTATGAAAAAAGCAAGAAATCTTGAACCTTATACTCCACGAGGCAAGTTTGCTTCAAATTCTATTATTACTCCTACAAAAGAGGTATGCTCACCAGTTGATGACTAAAAGAAAACGACAGGTAAGCTTGATGAAGCTACTCGTGAGGATTTGAGGAGGCAGCTTTTCTACTGGTGCAAAGAGCCTTATGAAAGGGAGCACTCTTGCCCTATGAGGCCTAAGGGAAGGGCAAATCGTTCTATGTGGGTGTACTCTAGTGAGAGTGAGGCTGAATCTTCACATCAACCCGCTAGTTCAGATTTGGATGAGGCTCAGAGAGTCTCTACAGAGTTTGGTCCTGATGCCAAACTATCTCCTATAGTGTTGTCTATTGCTGTACCACTTCCCACTGCTTTCAGATTGAGGGGATTAGTGGAAGGGCAACCCTGCATTGCTATGATGGATACTAGAGCTACACACAATTTCATTCATGAGAGAGTTGCTAGTCAGTGTGGCAAATGGCTACACCCTTCCCTGTACTAGTCGCATTAGTCATCTCTCTTTATTCTTTAGTGATTATGAGTTGAAGTCTGATTTCTATGTGATCGATTTGGGAGAGATGGATGTGATACTGGGGAGGAGTTTGCTGGATTTAGAGTCAGAGTGGCAGATGGCTACACCCTTCCTTGTACCAGTCGCATTAGTCATCTCTCTTTATTGTTTAGTGATTATGAGTTGGAGTCTGATTTCTATGTGATCGATTTGGGAGAGATGGATGTTGTTTACCTTCATGGGGTAACAGACATTAATTGCACACAGACAAATAAGTACTCAACATAGAATATAAAAGAGCATTGTATTCATGTATTCAAGAATTTCTCCGTACATAATCATTGTGTCCCTACCAAAGGAACAAGTACATATATATAATGTCCGAGGGGTGCGAGGCGAACCATCGCACCATGTAACTCCTCCGGACAAACCAACCCTCTAACTACCCAAATTACCGAACAACATCATCCCCCCCAAAAAGAAAGTCGTCTCCGGAGGACCACAACAAAACAGGAAGGACAACAATAGATAATAATAATATCAAAACTAAAAGTTCAGAGGGTGCTAAGAATGCGTCCTTGAAGGAGATGACCCCGTCAATTGTGCCAGCTACTGGCGAAGGCCATCCACCTATTCCGTCCTGGCCTTCAACTGGCTTGTAAGTCACAACTCATTTTCCAAGGATGACCTCACCATAACGGCTGCTCGTTGGATCTCCCACTGTGTGGCCTTAGCCGAAGCCCATGCCAGATCCCTTTCCTGAACAAGGGCAGCCGCTCTATCGCAACTTGCCCCTCTCGATTTGCCTTTTCTTACCACTGAGTCTTGACATACTCATCCATGGCAGCTCGCTTCCTATCCCAAGAAGACATCTGAGTGACCCAGTCCTTACATTGCTCCTCCAAGGATTGCTCCAAACTGACAAGGTGAGTGTTCATCACCCGCTGAGCTTCAAACGCCACCCGATGCTCTTCCTCATAAGAGTGCTCCATCCGGTGGAAGGTATAGTACTGCTGGTGGAAGGCTCTCTCCAATTCAGTCACCAAGGCTTCCACCTACTGGCTACCACAGGTTCCGTCACCTGCCAAGCCTCCAACATAGTCAGTGTCTCGTCACTAGGCCAATCCCCACGAAAACATGAAGCAAACTGGACAGGACACTCCGTCCTTACAAAAGTGAGAAGGCACTGCAAATCGGTGGCCACATCCTCTAGTGCCTGTCGCTACGCGCTCGCTACCATCTCTTGTCCTTGGGTCACTACTTTTGTCTAGAAAGCCTCCATGTCATCTCGCCGCCGCGGCTAACTAACCGCTGCCTCCAGCCTACTCGTGCTATCTCCAATCTCCTCTTCCTCCTGTACCTCGGAAGATAGTATGATGGGTGCCTCCCTTCCTACTGCGTCTACTACCAAGACCTCCTTTGCTGGTGGAGTGGAGAACCTCTCAGGTTCCTCTGCCTTTGCTGGTGGTATCTCAACCCTGGTAAGCCACTCCTTCATTGAAGCCAACCGGATGTCTACATCATCAGTCTTCGGAAACTTGTTGGCCATACCTTGCCCTGTTGGCTGGTGCTCTGCTAATTGCCTGGGCGGAGGCACAATTGGACTGAACACCACTAGTGCCCTCGGTTGCCCGAACACCGGAAGAGAAACCGCAGCAGTTAAGGCAGTGGCTGGGCAAACTGAATATCCCCCAGCTGTGGTGGAGTGAACAACACTGTTGCCGACTCCACTGCCAACTCCATACGGCCGCTAATCTGGGATGAACTGCTGCCACCAAATGATGTGGGCTCCCGGCCACTATCGACCTCTTTCGACTCCTTGGGTTGGTGTTTTCTCTTTGATGCTGACGTGACCTCTCCAATATCCAAGTAGCGCCAAAGGAAAATCAGTGGTTCATCGAGAGCTATGACACTCCTTGGTTTCAGTACCAATTTCTCCTTTGGGATCTGCAACCGTGTAGGCTCCAAAAATAGCCCAATGGCATAGTGTGGCATATAGAAGGTACGGTGCTGCAGGGTCATGAAATCATACATCCGGTGTGCAAGCAGTGTTGCCCAATCGTATAGTGTACCATTCAAGATACCACACATCAATGGGATCTGGGTGATGGTGATGTCTGAAGCCCTGCTTACACCGGTGAGCCGACTTTTGATGACATCCATGATGCACTGCCAATGCCCTTCGGCAATGTCATCTCTCTTCAGTCCCTTTCCTGCTTTTGTCCTTGCCAATGCAGTTACGCGCTCAGCCGTGATGTTTCCTGAAACCCTTCGTATCCACATTTCCTTAGCTTCTTGTGTCAACTTTCGGGGCTTAGTGTCGATCTTCTGCCCTTTCTTCCCTGGAATGCCAAAAACTTTGGTGAAATCCCCTGCATGAAATGACACTGTATCGTGGTATCCCAGGTAACAGATTGTGCTAGTATGAGAAAATGTGTCAAAGTTCTCTATCATTTGGCGCAGTTGGGGCTCAAAATCTTTGATGCAAAATAGGGGTATCTAGATGGCCCAATGGACTTTGCGTGTCTCAGACTATCCTTCACCACTTCATCCTCCGGTGTCTCATGCCACCATTTTCTGCATTCCACCCCATTCAACCCTTCAAATGTGATATTTTGTGCAGTCACCGCTTTGAATCTGCTGCCTTCTTTTTAGAACTTTCAGCATCCATGGTTCTCTGGTCTATGTGTTGCAATTGTTTCCGCCAACTCCTCTTTCCAGTGAAATTCATAACGGTTTCTTTAAATTCCTCTTATGCAACCCAAAATTTTAAATATTGTTGGCTACCGTACAATACCTGGGTTTGGAAGCCCTTAATTGAAAATAACTTCCTCTCACCGTAGGCAACCATACGGTTTCTATTCTTTCCCTCTTGTTGCTATGGCTAGAAATGGCCTTCGTAATGTTCCTTTGTTGCTACGGTGGAAAACTATTCTCATGCCCTTAACTTTTCCTACATGCTACGGTGCCTTTCCTTTTACGCGAAGGCTTTTGGCTGGGGGATTCAACGTGAATGATGACATGTCCCACCGATTGCATGTGCTCGAAAGATTTTAAAGCCAAGCGATTTCCCTTCCGTGTTGGCTGTCGTTTCCTTCCCTTCCGCGTGCTGTTCTTCCTTCCGTGTGAGTGATTCGACTCTCCTTTTTCTTCTCCGTGAATGATTCGGTGGCTTGAGTAGGGTTTCTGCGTTGGCTGGCCTCCTCGGTTGGTGATGTTTGGTGGCATGTTACCGTTCGGTGACATGTTCAACCATTCGGTGCTTTTTTTTTTTTTGAATTTTAATTGCGCAGTTGCCGCTGGCTCGGTCTCTCTGGCCTTTGGTGGTAAATTTTCAGCTTGGAGCCATTGACGAGATCTGGGATTTCTCGTCCATCGAGGGACCGCAACTTAACAAACTTGTTTGCTGCAACCTCCCTAATCTTGTCGGGCCTAGCCACTTAACCTTGAATTTCTCAGGTTTAATTTCGTTTTGCCCATTGATCTTTAGTACTAATTGTCTTGGTGTTCGGAAATGCCAAAATAGGAGCCGCCAACAGCCTTGTCTTTAGATCCTCAAAGGCTTCCCCTTGCTCCTTTGCCCAAACGTACGGCTCCCCCTTCCTCATGAGCTTATCCATCGGGTATGAAACCTGGGCAAAGTTTTTTATGAACTGACGGTAGTATCCAATATGGCCGAGAAAGGATTTGACGCCGGTTACGTCGGTGGGGGCCTCCATCTCAACTATTACCCAGACCTTGTCAGGGTCCGTCTTTAATCCTTCTTTAATCCTGAGCAACTGCCCTTGTGGCACCATAAATCGACATTTCTTTGGGTTGAGTGCCAGACGGGCTCACCTGCACCGCTCCATGCATTCCTCCAAGGTTGCAGTGTGTTTGTCCTGCCCACTGAATATGGACCAGTCGACCAAAAATGCTTTAAAGTTCCCCTTGGACATCTTGTCAAAGATATGGAGGATAATCCTCTGGAAGGTTGCTGGTGCATTGCACAGGCCGAAGGGCATCCAATTGTATGCATACACACCATCCCCCACTACAAAGGTTGTTTTCAACTTATCTTCCTCTGCAATGGATATCTGGCTATATCGTAAGAACCCATCCATAAAAGAATAGATCTCATGGCCAGCCACCTCCAATATGCTATCAGTGAAAGGGATCGGGAATGGGTCCTTGATTGTTACCGTATTGAGGCACCTGAAGTCTATGCAGATGCGGATTTGGTTGGCCTCCTTCTGGGAGATCACAATTGGTGAAACCCACTCGCTTGTGTCAACCCGGAAGATGATCCCAGCTTCTAACATCTGCTTGATTTTGGTCTCCACCCTTGCAGCATAATTCTTATTCATTCTGTTCAGCCTCTTCCGCACAGGTTGGGCTCCAGGAACCAAGGGAATGCGGTGCACGCATAATTTCGGAGGTACACCCTTCAAATCCTTGTAGGTCCAAGCGAACACATCCTTGTATTCTGTAAAAATCTTGAAGGCTGTTGTTTTCAATACAGGGCTCCAATCATCTCCCATTAGGATGGTTTTCGGATTTTTCTCATTGCCAAGGTTTGTTTCTTTCAACTTTGCTTCTTTGTACCGGATTGGTTCCTCCTTGGGTTTCTCATGGGTAGGGCTCTCTCTCATCCAGACTTCTCCTTCTCTGTATTCTGTATATTCTGGAGGGAACTCATTCCGGTCTTCCTCGATCTCCAGTATGTTACAGGACGGTGGAAATAATTCATAATTGCCCATCGGCTAGTGGAATAGGCCGTCTATGGAATTTGTATCATCCTCCAGTTTCAGTACCCCTTCCGCGTTTGGCTCCATACTTCCTTCCCCTTCGTCTATTTCGCCATCCGATTCCGAATCCAAGGAGGATGCCATTTCTTCTCCGATCATCTGCGTTGTGAGATCTATCACAAACTTCCTTCCCCCTTTCTCAAATGATAGAATGTTCCTTTTCCAGTTATGGTTGGCTCTAGCAGTCACCAACCACCCCCTCCCTAGGATGGCGTCGTATCCCTTCTGCTTCAGGGGAATTACTACAAAGTCCAAGATGAACGGTTGGGTCCCGATGGTTACCTGTTGTTCCATCAAGGTTCCGAGGGGCTTAATGCCGTGTTGGTCGGCCCCTAGTAGGTTGAAGGTTGGCGGCCACAGTGTTGGTTTCCCTAGGCTCTTCCAAGTTTCCTCTGGTAGGATGTTCACCCCAGATCCACCGTCAACAATCGTTAGTGAGGATGGTACCCAAGATACGCATCTCCACCACTACAGGGTTCCGCCCACTATTTATTGACAACGTCATGGGGTCGGTTGTGGAGCCGCCAGGAACCTCAGTCTGTTCAAACGCACTTGTTGGAACGTTTTGTCCTAAGAATAGGTCCGTTTTCAGATGCGACATTGTTTCCAGTAGGTCCTTGACCTTTACCAGTATCTCTAGTTGCATCATCTGCCTCAAGATATTTTGCTCTGCCATGGCTCTGGTAGAAGGGCCGGTATTTGTGGAGTCCCTTTGGTCCTGCATATCCTTCTCGATCTTGGCCTTTGCCTCGAGCACCCTTTGTTTCTCTGTCCGAGGGTCAGGATACGTGGCCTTCTTGGTTTGCCCGCGTGTGATTGCCAAGATCTTCTCAGTGCCCCCTCGTTCTATGTCCAAGATGTCGCAGCCGGGCTTCGGGCAGTTAGCGTCCTCATGGTCCCCCAGTCCGCAGCACCGACAGTTTTTGTGGAGTAGGAGCCTCTTTCTGGCAGTCATGGGCAAAATGTCCCCATTGATTACAGTTTCTACACTGTATCATAGGTCTCCCCTTCGCATCATACTGGATCCGCGGCCAGTTATTATTGTTCTCATTATTTCCTCAGCCTCCCCGTCGATTGTTTCTGTAACTGCCGGATGATGCAGCATTCTTTTGACCGCCGGTTCCAGATGTGGAGGGTTGCTCTTGGGTGAAGAGCACTTGTTGATTCCTGGCCCTTAGATTGTAGGGACATTCTTTGGTGGAATGTCCAGCAATCTGGCAGATGTCGCAAAAGGCTTTCTTGGGACAAGAACCTTTAGTGTGTCTTGCTTCTTTGCAGTTTGTGCACCACATGGCGTCTTCCTCAGTTTTGCTTGAGCTTCCCTTGGTGGCCTTAAGTTCTTTCATCATTCTCTCGAGATCTTTCTCTAGGGCAAGCACTTTCTTACTGGATTCTCCCTCACTACCTTCCACCTTCGATTCATCATTCGAAGACTTAGTTTTCTTGGAGGTCTTGCATTCACTCTCCAAGTCCATCGCACGGTTGTATGCATTGCTATACGATGTGGGCGGTACGATTTTCATTTTCTTCCAAAGGGAAGTTTTTAGGCCTTCTACGAACCACCATTTTTTAAGTTCGTCGGCCGGGGCTGATTCCATCTTCCCAATGAGTTCCTTCAATCGCTGCCCGTAGGCTCGGACCGACTCATTCTTCGTTTGCTTTGTATTATAAATTTTAGTGAGAATCTCATTGTCGTCCCTCAACAACTGAAATTCAATCTGGAAAGCCTTTTCATGTTGTCACAGGACGTCAAGCCTGATTTATCTACATCCGAATACCAGTCGATGGCTCCTTCCCTTAATGTTGCTGGGAACTGTCGGATCCATTCATCTTGGTCCGTAACCCTGTTGGCCGTCCATATAGTTTCACAGGTTCGGCAATGCCAAACAGGATCCTCCTTCACTTGGCCTGTGAACTTGGGCAATTTCTGTTTACTCGCGGCCATGGTTGCTTGTTGTTGTCCCCGCGGTGGATTCGGTGCTCTGGCACCACCTGTGCTAGTACTCGTACCCGCACTTCCTTGATAATTGGGTGCAGTATTAACCAGTTTCACTTGTGTAACTGGTGGTACTGTGTTATGTCGAGTCATTGGCTCCAATAGAGGGTTTGCCTGTTCATCAATAGCACCTTCAGCCGTACTATCCTCTCCTTGGGTTTGGTCCTCCGCAACTGGTGTACGGGTCAGACCATCGAACCGATCTCTCTCTTCCTGAAGCAAGACCTTTCTCAGTCGTGTTTCCTCAAGTAGTTCCTCCCTACTCTGCACTCACCGATTCTTCGGTGAAGTGAACTGTTCCTCATCAGCCTGTGCACCTTCCGTACCACTTCCGAGGTCCCCTTCGCGCAATCCTCCGACAAGTTGGCCTTGGGCAAGTTGCCTCAGCCTATATTGACGTTCACGTTGCTGTGCGGCTTTTGTGCGGCCTCGCCTTCATCATCTCGTGCTTTCTTATTTCTATCTTTGTTTAAAAGATTGGGCATCAAAACTGAAGACAAAAGATTGCTTTTCAAACAAAAAGAACACTTATTTTATTTATTCATGTCGGTTTACAACATTGTCAATTGCATTCCAATTGATTCTATGTTCCTTTCTCCCTTAGTTCGACTTCATATTTCAAAGTCCCCTACAGTTGACATCGCCTTCTTCCTGACGGCGGAGGTGTTCTTGTGCATGGTATGCACGGAGGATTTCTTGATGGTGTTCCTCTTGGGCAATCTCCTCCTAGCAAGCGCGTTGTGCGAGCGATGCCTGTGCTAGCAAGTGAGGGAGGTGGTTTAGCAATCGGTTGGTTGCAGGGTTAGTCTCGATCGCGGCCTACACGACACTGGCTGGAACTTCTTCGCCGGTGGCTTCTCGACGGAAGTAGGTTTCTATCGTCACTTGAAACAGGATTCTGAATTCCCTCGTTTGGTTATCTTCTCACTCGTACAGTTTTGTATGGGCGTCGTCTGCTTCTTGATTAATTTCACCAACTAGTAAGCCCATTGTGTTCGCATGCCATCCGAGTGCGTCCAGGCAACAGCGCTAGATGTTTACCCTCGTGGGGTAACAGACATTAATTGCACACAGACAAATAAGTACTCAACATAGAATATAAGAGAGCATTGTATTCATGTATTGAAGAAGTTCTCCGTACATAATCATTGTGTCCCTACCAAAGGAACAAGTACATATATATAATGTTTGAAGGGGTGCGACGCGAACCGTCGCACTGTGTAACTCCTCCGGACGGACCAACTGTCTAAATACCCAAATTACCGGACAACAGATGTGGTACTGGGGATGCAGTGGTTACAAGAGATCAACGAGTTTTACCTTAACTTGAGCTTGATGGAGATGAGATATGAGTATCAAGACAGGGAGTATGTGTTACAGGGTCTCGCTGAGGGGAGTCTACACACTATGTCTTTTTGTGCAGTAGATAGGAGGGCTTTGCAGAGGCATGATTCCATTCAGATAGAGCAGGTTACACGTCATGTCTCCCACAGTTCACAGTTACCTAGTTCAGATCAGCAGTCGGGAGCAGTTCACTTTGTGAACAATCTGTTGTTTGATATGGACGTTACTTTGTCTTAGGAGAATTCGCTGTTCAAGTTCGGTGATGATCCCTTTCAAGTGATGGGTGATGTTGATGATGTTTGGGATCCTATCAGTACACCAGGTTGTCAGACAGTTCTTACAGGATGCCAGACAGATCTATCTGAGCAGTTCACAGAGGTGTACACAGTGAGGAGTGCATACAGTTTTACATTTGATCCTCATGCTCAGGATATCTACTAGCTGCAGAGTTCATCAGTGCATCCATTTGATAATTGGTATGATAGAATAGTTGGCACAAAGAACGAGGACATGTCTAGTTTACCGATTGAGTTACCCCGGTGTGATGCTCCCGTTTTAGCATCTTCGGTTCGAGAGTTGAGTTTAGTTTCACAGACTGTTGTTTGTACGGATGATGATGGTGTTGTCTTTACAGGAGTTTGGTAATGACAAGGACATTACACATGTCTATCCATGGGATCTGGGTGGACTGTGCTGTTGCCTCGGGTTTTGTGATTGCTTGAGGACAAGCAATCTTGAGAAGGGAGGAATGTAATGTCCCTATTTTTAGGCCCATGTGATTAGCTTATTTCTGTGACCCTTGTAGGCTAATCAAGGAGTTGGAGTGGGTCGTTTGGCAAAGCCAATGGTCAGTTTCCACTTTGTCTTGAATAATATTGTAAAGAACCCCAAATTGGCTCTTCCCGGATATTTAATATTAATTTGTAATCTCTGCAGCTTAATTTTAATAATACTCATGCAAGAACAATTCTGAGAATGTAATCACCAACTTGAATAATCAAATATTCAAACAAATAGTTTCATCATAAACTTTCATCAAATTAATACTTATATTCCAAACAGAATTATATAAAATTCATATTCTGAAAATTGTTAAGCACCTGTAAACCGAAATTAACCCCTTGCAAAATAACGTCTTCACACAATTGAGATGCCATCCAATGATTCGCCATGAAACCCAATGTATAGAGTAGCCGCCTTGCACTTTCGCCACTTGCTGAATGCAGTCACACCTCACGCAACTAGTTGCCACCCTGATGTTTCAAGCACGTGACTATCTAAACAAAATGCCAGGAGTCTGAAATTGAATGCCGAACCCAAAGGTAGCCGTACGGCCCTGCTGTAGATAATGTACAATCCAGAGTTTGCCGCTGCTAGACCTCCACACTCACATGTGCCAGGGAAATGTTAATTGTCACAACCTGTAGCTTAGCATTGGTGCTATCAACTGAGACGCCCTTAACTTATTTGCAGATGCAGCATACATGAAGAATATTGGATATTGAATGCGATAATTCCCTTTGCATATCACTTTCGAAAATCATGAATGAATATATAAACCCCTAGAATTATAATTCAGAACTTCTTGTGTTGTATTGACAAACACAATTTAATCAGTAGAAACAACTTCAGATTTGAAACTTCCACAAATCCGATATACAATAGCATTGAATTGTGGTCTCAGAGATAATCAGCAGGTAAAATTCACCATCATCAGATAATGGCTCAAATTACGAAATGAGGAATCAGTCCTCGAAACCCTAGCCAGGTTTGTCTTCTTTCCAAATTCCAAGAAAAAATAATGATTGCATAACATAATGAAAGGTGCTTTTTTGAGTTGGTTATATAGCTTTTTCGGAAAAAGCACTTTTTAATATTTTCACTTAATTGGCTTTTAAAAATAATCTCACTTTATAACATTAACTTATAAAGTCATAAGTTATTAAATTAAATCAAAATAATTTAATTTAATAACACATTTAAAATATAAGCCACTGAACTGTCTGACTGCAATCAACGAACTTCTGAGAAAGCACGAAGTCCAACTGCCCAGCTAGGAATAGGCACTGCCCTGCCAGAAATAGCCACTGCTAAAAATAGACTTACTATAAATAGTAAGTCTCTCAGACTGGAGATTCTCTGAAACTCTATCTTGAGATATCTGTCGCTCCGTGCAGACACCCTGCTAATCTTGGCCATACCCAAAATACCACTTACTAAAAATAGTAAGTTGACCAAAATGATTCGAACGAAGAGTAGACCTGATAATCTGAACCTCCAGAATGAAATCCCAACGCTGGCTCCACCATCTGATCCCCTCTGATCGCCTGATTAGCCTGTGAGGTCGCCAAACCAAGCTAATCCCATAAGTCTAAAAATGGGGACATTACAGTCCTCCTTTCCCAAGATTGCTTGTCCTCAAGCAATCAGGAAAAACAAGCAACATCATAAACCACCCGGATCCCAAGGACGGTCACAAGTAATGTCCCAATCCCCACCAAACTCCTGTGAAGAAAGAACCAACATCAATAGAACAAACACCACTGAAAACCACATTTGTAAACCAATTGTAGATGTCGATGGTGAAAACAACCCAACGAAACTCAACCTATCTGAAATAACAACTCTGTCAAAACCCGAGTCCCTATCTATCCAACACTCACACCCAACTGGACTGGGAAAACAACAGTGACCAAATGTGCCTGAATTACCATTATCAACTTTGCCCTCTAATAAACAGTCCTGAGTGTGTGGACACTGCAAGTAGTCTAACTTGCAACTGTCACTTCCATCTATAAAAGATGGTGCCAATCCATCCCATAATGGATGGTAAGATATTGGAGCCGGTTTACCCTTGCGTGAGATCAAATCATCCACTTGTGGGTCAAAAGAAAAATGATGAGCATACCCCATCATAAAATGCCGATAGGAATCCCCAATCTCTGTCAATGGCTCATCATTACCGAACCGGGAATCAAAAGATGGCTCCAATCTCTGACTCCACATAACTGTAGGCTGGGTAGGAACTTGAGAAACCCTCTCAACAAACCCAACCTCAAAATCCCTGTGGGGAAGCATAGTAGAAAGAGTCTCCACAATTTTCCCGACCAACCTCCGAATAGCACAAGAGCCTCGGATGAGAGTACCCTCGGACACTCTATAAGAATCTTGACACACGTCTGCACTCTAAAGTAGATACTCCATAAATGACTCAGTGCAGTAGAAATTATACGTGGAAGCATCAACTCGCTCCCCCGCAATCCACAGCTGATCCCCTCGCAAATGTGGCACAGCCAACTGTCCTGTGCTATTAGCTATGTGAGATGATGAAGTAGATTCACTCCCAGCTAAAGGAAGAAAATCAACTTGAGAGCCTATCTCATCTGGTACTCCTACCTCATCCATACCAAGTGCTCCCATCTCCTGAACATGTGTGTTAGCCACATCATCATGTCCCTCATCACCAATCGTAGGAGCAAACTCACCACCAACCACCTCAATGTGCAATCGAACTGGGTCTGGGGCTGGTGTGGACCGTAAATGCTCCAACTCCATGGTCACCTCCTCTAATCGGATTTGCGATTCTTGAAGAGCCCGCTAAGTATCCTCTAAAAGCTCAGTAGTCGCTGTGAGCTCCTGAGTAAGCTCACTCACCTCCTCTCTATCCATCAGTGCCTCATAAGCTGTACTCCGCCACTCCACTAGGTGATCTCGGTCGGCTACCATTTGTAAATAGTTCTGACTCAAAATCTTGACAGCCTCATGCAAAGAGTGAATCTCTGTCAATGAAAGGTAACCACTGCTAGACTCATCTGTCATAGGAGTACTCCAACCATAAACAGCTAGCAACTGACGAGTGGCATCAAAATGCTCGAGAGTAGAAGAAATATCCTTCTCATCAACTCGCAACTGGCTAGTCACATGATGACTCTGCACAACAGGCCTCCTATGAACAACCTCAAATGCACTGTCTACACTATGAGAGGAAGTTGTAACCAACAAACTCCCCTCAACATCACCCTCACCGTGTGTACTTACATCTGAGTACACCTCTACAAACTGAGTACAGGCATTAGACACATCCTTATCTGAATCCGGGGAAGCTACTGCTGAAACTGACTCAAAACAATCTCCAGCTTCCTTGTCCTCGGCAACTATCTGATAATCCAGACCCTGAGATACATCCACATGAGTCACTGACGAAGCAACCCTCTCTCCAGAAATGGAAGCCCTGGCTGAAACAAACTCCTGCCACTCATAAGCTTCCCTGTCCTCATCTGTGAGTCCTTGTAACACATAATCCTGGAACTCACCATCACCATATGACAACGCTGAATCTACACCCAAAGTCAGATATAGAAAGCCGAAAATACTACAGCACTCATCATCCTCGCTCTCAGCATTGGAGATATCTGCAATGCTAGTGTACACATCATCTAATTGCATCTCCTCTACTAACTCTGGCTGCATACACAATTCAATGTCGTTATGTGAATCAACTAAACTGTGACATGAAACTATGCCACCCAAATCAACTGCAACACTCCCATACTGAGTGTCATCACTAGAAAGCTCCATGCTCACATCCTCAACACAGGAATAAACCACTGTCTCCTGTACTGATCCTACATTGCGACTGCTATCATAAATCTCTGAGCTGTCAGAGCTTATACACTCCTCGTAGTCATCACCCAACATCTCACAGGGGGCGTCATCCCCAATGCAACTCACAGCATCCTCAAAAGTGTCATCAGATGTGTCTATACTATTAGCTCCCACATCTCCTGCTGAAATCTCAACTGTTGACACATGACTCTGCACACATGACTCAACGTCAGGTTGTGCACCAATAATGCTGGAGCACGAACTGTCATCAAATGACCCCGCTGTAATGCTCAGATCACCAACCTCACCACTGGGAGACTCTGTACATGACTCGGTCCCATCTGAGGAAGCAACTGCCTCTTGAACTGGAGCAACACTACTACAGCTGACATAAACATCGCCAATAATAACTCCCTCCATGAAAGAGTCTGAACACTCAATGATATTTGCAACATCAGCTGCCCCTGTACAATCCATAGTGACTGCTCTGGGAGCCTCAACCTGGTGATCCTCAGTGATGCTGTCAACCAATGGCACTGAAACATCCACTGGCTTTGGTGCAATAACTCCCTCATCAGCACTGTGAATGGGAATAGCAGGTGCTAAACTAGATATAGGGACATCAGCATCATGGACTACTGTCGGAGAAAACTCCAGCCTTCTCCCCTGCAAACTCGATGTCGGCCTTCTAAAGGCAGAGACCATATATCTCGCTGCCCTGTCTATTGTAACTGGATCCAACAAACTCTTTGCTAATCTTTGCTGATGCAGTCTAAGTCTCTCCACGCTTTCTACTAAAGCATTTAATTCCTCTGTATTTCCCTTACTGCTATGACGACTCCCGGGACTGGATCTCCTGTATTTATCCATAGCCAGGGAAAATGGAAGTGTTGGTTCTTTTAAAATAACTTCATAAAATTAATGTAACCAGACCCCACAAGATGGCAAGAAGAAAGCTCTGATACCACTATAAAAAACCCAAATTGGCTCTTCCTGGATATTTAATATTAATTTGAAATCTCAGCAACTTAATTTTTATAATACTCATGCAAAAACAATTCTAAGAATGTAATCACCAACTTGAATAATTAAATATTCAAACAAATAGTTTCATCATAAACTTTCATCAAATTAATACTTATATTCCAAACAGAATTATATAAAATTCTTATTCTGAAAATGTTAAGCACCTATAAATCGAAATTAACCCCTTGCAAAATAACGTCTTCACACAATTGAGACGCCATCCAATGATTCGCCACAAAACCCAATGTATAGAGTAGCCACCTTGCACTTTCGCCACTTGCTGAATGCAGTCACACCTCACGCAACTAGCTGCCACCCTGATTTTTCAAGCACGTGACTGTCTAAACAAAATGCTAGGAGTTTGAAATTGAATGCCGAACCCAAAGGTAGCCGTATGGCCCTGCTGTAGATAATGTACAATCCAGAGTTTGCCGCTGCTAGACCTCCACACTCACACGTGACAGGGAAATGTTAATTGTCACAGCCCGTAGCTTAGCATTGGTGCTATCAACTGAGATGCCCTTAACTTAGTTGCAGACGCAGCATAGATGAAGAATATTGAATATTGAATGCGATAATTCCCTTTGCATATCACTTTCGAAAATCATGAATGAATATATAAACCCCTAGAGTTATAATTCAGAACTTCTTGTGTTGTATTGACAAACACAATTTAATCAACAGAAACTTCAGATTTGAAACTTCCACAAATCCAATATACAACAGCATCGAATTGTGATCTCAGAGATAATCAGCAGGTAAAATTCACCATCATCAGATAATGGCTCAAATTACAAAATGAGGAATCAGTCCTCGAAACCCTAGCCAGGTTTGTCTTCTTCCCAAATTCCAAGAAAAAATAATGATTGCATAACATAATAAAAAGTGCTTTTTCGAGTTGGTTATATAGCTTTTCCGGAAAAAGCACTTTTTAATATTTTCACTTAATTGGCTTTTAAAAATAATCTCACTTTATAACATTAAGTTATAAAGTCATAAGTCATTAAATTAAATCAAAATAATTTAATTTAATAACACATTTAAAATATAAGCCACTGAACTATTTGACTGCAATCAATGAACTTTTGAGAAAGCACCAAGTCCAACTGCCCAGCTAGGAATAGGCACTGCCCTGCCAGAAATAGCCACTGCTAAAAATAGACTTACTATAAATAGTAAGTCTCTCAGATTGGAGATTCTCTGAAACTCTATCCTGAGATATCTAACGCTCCGTGCAGACACCCTGCTAATCCTGGGCATACCCAAAATACCACTTACTAAAAATAGTAAGTTGACCAAAATGATCCAAACGAAGAGTAGACCTGATAACCTGAACCTCTATGTAATGACCCTCACTAGTAGGATCACTAAATACCCCAAATCTGATCCGTGTAAATTCGTCAAACAGTTGGCATGCACTGAATGTTCTTGTTTCAAATGATGTGTTCAGATTGATATTTTTTTTTGGGCACCAAATTTGCAATTGAGATAACAATACCAATATAGAAAGTAGCATAAAGAACAACAATGCAACTTTAATATCAATGCAATGATCCCTATGTCAATGTATCATGTATTTCTCAAATTCTGATTTGCAATGAATGACTGCTCCAATAATTGAATGTAAGCACTGTCTATGGACTGTTTACAACACATGAACTAAGACATGGAATATATGAACTGTCTTACATGAACAGGTCCTAGTAATGCACCTTTCTACACTAAACCAATGGCAATGTCTGAATACAATGACTGTTCTCAGATTCAGAATTACAATGCTATGACAATGTGGCAATACCCTTGCTAACATATATCCAAATCTGATGTTAGAAGACTGACTGTTACAGCAGAGATGTGACTGATTACAATGACAAGATTGATGCAAGAACAGTACAGTTTTCAGACTTATATATTAATGGACTGTGACATACAATTCATATGCAAATTATGGCATTCAATGACATCAACATATGCACCTGGAAGCTGCTTCCAAAGACCTGCTATGAATGCTGATGCTGACCATTCCTAGGAAGACCCAGGCCTGATCCAAATCCGTCCCCAACACTGCAACTATGCCCAGCCGTACCAGGCTGTACATGCACAGCTCCTGCAGAAAATAAATGCAGGGTTTTTGGAACCCCAAAATAGTATTAACTTGGCTGCCAATGATGTATTAATCTTCCTCCAAGAGCATAAAAATTATCTCCAAGTATGTTGGGAGATATGAGCAAAATTCTGAATCCAGGCCCTGGTATGAAGTGGCTGAAAATGTGCCAAAATGTCTTCAATCTATCACCAAAATGATTCACCAATTAAGTGATGAATTGCAAACCCTTATTCAACCAGTTACAAACCCTCAATATCAATTTTTCAAGTCTGCTTTCTCGGACTGCTTTTTCAGATTTGCTTTTTCGAACTGCTTTTTCATTTTGCTTTTTCGGATTGCTTTTTTCGGATCCGCTTTTTCATTTTGCTTTTTCGGATTGCTTTTTCGGACCTGCTTTTTCTTCCTCTTGCAACCAAAACTCAAACCCTCAGGTAAATCTGAGGATTCCAAATAAGCTCAACATGAAATGGCTGAATACCACTTCCAATGTGCAACCCTTCAGAAGATATCTCACTTCCTCAGTTATGCAAATCCAAGGGAGTTTTCGTTCCCAAAGATCTAATGAAAATTTGTAGACCAAATGACTACAAATTGCTCCAATACGGAAAAGTAGAAGAATCCTCAAATCAGCTTGTCCAAATGAATGCCCAAGCCCCCTATTTATTCACTTTTTGAGAAGTTAGTAAGAACTTCTAGAAGCATCTATTATAAAATCCCATTATAATGCACTTTTATAATAATATAACTTTATAAAATAAAAAGTGCAACTCAACTTAAAATTATAACATGTGGGGCCCGCATAACTCATAATAATAAAAATAAGCTCTAAATCACTTCTCCAAGAGCAAATACGACCACTGATCTACAAAATGACTCTCTCCACATCGCCACCAGTCTACGAGAGCCTGTGATAGACTGATCTGGCACGCTAAACGATGTCAGCCAGAATGGGGACATGACAGTCCGCCTTTCCTAAAATTGCTTGTCCCCAAGCAATGATTGAGCAATAAACCAATCAATCCACCTGGATCCCAAATGTAGTCATGAACTGTACTGCTGTCAACCAACGCAAGCTCCTGCAATATCCTATGCAATATAACCAAGAGGAATCCATGAATGAATCGTGAACCACTGCTCAACTGAACTCCAACTCCATGACTGCCACAGTCAGGAAGCCACGAGACACCAATTCTGAAAATATCAAAGCCCAAGTAAAAACAACTCAAACTGCCAACACAGTAAATACCATCAACGCATCCCACTGGCCTACACAGAGCACACAATCCAACTCTGCAACAGTGGTGAACACTCCCGAATGAAACTGCACCAAGTATGGAAAATCCACACACTGTACAACTCCTGCAGTCAACACAACTCTGCAGATCACCGGCCACTGTCCCATAACTATAACTCCCATGCACCGTTGATGGTGAATAGTCATCACTTGATAGATAGCAAGAACTAGAACCCAAAGTACATCTCCGTATCATCATCTCATTAATATATGGATCAAAAGTAAACTGATGAGCATACCTCACAGTGTAAGGCCGATAGAATGTGTCAATCTCAGTCAGTGGCTCAGACTGCAATCCAGATGAAACTAACTGCAACTGATCACTAACCAAGCCCGAACCAACTACTACCTCCGAAGACACCTCCAAAGGAGTAGTATCACAAACAGGAACCAAGCCAACTGCCGGCTCACCAACATCAAACATGATCCCTGGTACAACATCACTAGTCTCCGTGCCATCAGTAGTAGAGACCACCACCAAGTCAAACATACCACAATGCTCAGCGCCCAACTCCACTGAACCTGATTGTAGTGGAAATGAACTCGATGTGCCAATGCTAGTATCGAGGACAGATATATCCTCATCTCCACTGCCTCTATCAATCTCGACCATGGACATCCTCGAATCACCAGACACCACAACCCGTGACTGTACAAAATCTGGTAAAGACTGTAGTCGCTCCAACTCCATGGTCATCTTAGCCAAATGAAACTGTGACTCCTCGAAAGCCAACTGTGTACTCTCAAGAATCTCAGAAGTCACCTTGAGCTGCTGAGTAAGCTCACTCACCTCATCTTCCTTGACTAGTAATGCATCATATGCTGTACTGCCCCACTCCATAAGATAATCTCTATCAGCTACCAACTGCATATAATTCTGTCTCAAAATCCGGATAGCCTCCCATAAAGAGTGGATCTCTGTCAAGGAAAGATAACTGCCTCCCTGCTCGTCACTAGTAGGAGAACCCCATCCGTAAACTGCTAACAACTGACGAGCAGCATCGAAATGCTCGCAAGCAATAGCAATGTCTCGCTCACTAACTCTCAGCTGACTAGACACATGATGGCGCTGGCTAGATTGTCTCCTACAATCCTCCTCTGCCACACTATCCAAAGGAGTATCCTCAAAGTCACTAATCTCTGGAGTACTACCATCCATACTCTGCAAGTCAACTCCAAAGCTCACATCATCATATGGAGTATCAAAAACTATAACATCACTGCCCAACTCCGCTATAACAAATGAATCTGCCGAGGAAGCTAAATCCTCAAAATTGTCCGCAGTAGACTCCTGGATGTCATCAAGGCCAGTGCGATCCTGGGACTCATCTGTAATCACTAACACCTCAGATGTGCCTAAATTATCACAAACCCACTGCACCCTGAGTGGTCGACTGGAAATGTACACTACTCCTAACATCGGTGTATAAAGACTAATACCAACATCTGACAAGCTGCTGGTATGAATGAGTGTCATGAGCCCTAATCAGTGTATGGAATACAAATATATTCCTAAATACATACTAATTAATATAGTCTTAATTAATTAATTAATATAAAATTAATCACTAATATTGATGTTAATATATTAATATTAATAAGCATACAAATGATATGTCAATATAATATTATTAAGCAATATAATAACAATGACTAATCAATTAATAATTAATGATTATAATTGATTAATTAATATAGTTAATATTATCATCAATATATATTAATTAATCAATGTCATTAATTAATATATAATTAATGTTCAAATCCCTAACATTAATATCATTAACCAATATTTAAAGTATTATAAATATATAAATAATATAATATAATTATAATATAAACACTATATTATAATAATATTTAATCTTATATCATAATATAAATATTTAATCCTAATATAAAGATATTATATATATTACCCTTGTATAAATGTTATATTTATTTGAAATATATTATCATTAATAAAATAACATAATCCAAAAGACATGACTTTTGGAAAGAGAAGGTATAAGAGAATAATCACGGGAAAGAAAGAAAGGGGAAGAAAAGGACACGAACAAAATAATATAAAAAGTTTGGGAGAAGAATAATATTAAAAGATTTCAAGAGAAATTCAAGGAGGAAATATAGGAGAAGATCAAGGAGAAAATGTAGGAGAATATTAGAAGGAAATGAATATTAAATAAGCTAAAAAGAAAAGGCATTAAGAAGGTAAGTATATCTTTATTTAAGTTAATTTATTTATTAGCACTTATGAATTGGATATTAATATTAATATGAAATAAATATTAGAATAATAAGTTATGAAAATTTAAATAATAAATTATGAAATATAGTAATATTGTTATGAAGCAAACTTGTATTTGATTTAACTTAACTCAAATATATTGATAAATAACTAACTAATATATAATATGAAATAAATACATTATATAAAGAATTATGATTTTTTTGTGATTATAAGTATAAAATTATATAATGATATATTATAATTATTGGGGATTGGCATCCTCCTAGTATACAACATTACAAATTACCATTCCCAAGGTAAATCCAAATACTAATTATGAATTTCAAGACAAATCAAGTAAGGTCTCAAAAAGGGATCATTACAATGAGAACAACACCGTGTAATCTGCTAATCAAATCCATGATAGCACTCAAACAATCACTGCTACCAATAGATGATAAAGATCTCCAGTCAACAGAATCCCAAACGCCAATGTAACAATCCTGAGTCCTCATCTGTAAACTGGAACCGACTGACACCTCAAGCAAAATCCGTACCTGAGTAGCCTGCTCAATCCCAATATCAGCTGATCCCACATCCATGTCTGCCATAATTGACACTATCCTTGAATCCTGGATGCAAAGTGAACTCTCACAACTATCGACAACCACATGTGATCTGCATGTCGCAGAAAGCTGAGTATCAGGTGTGTAAGATGAAGCTGAACTCAACTCCACGCCATACCCATCCACATGTCTCTCTGAGTCCTGTAATGCCAATGGAGTACTCAACAAAGAGGCTCGAGTGTCCTCGAACTCTCGAGAAAGCCTGCCAACTTCCTCCTCCTTCCTCCTCAAGGCATCTAAATGATCTCTGGCAAGGCTAAGAAGATGGTCATGATCTGAAAGAAGATGTAAATAACTCATCTTCATCGCTCCCATTCCTTCCCTGATCGCCTGTAAGTCAACACAAGAAGACTCTGCCTGAACTCCCTTATGTCTGTCCTGTAACTGAATCATCCGGATGTGATCCTCTATCATCTCCCGCATCCTGTCATGATGAGATAATGAAGTCACAATCCCATCCTCGCTTACCCTAAGCTAACTGGACAAAACATGTGAAGTACTATGTGCCTCAACCTCGTGTGATGTAGCATCTAACTGTGCCTAATGCTCTCTATCAGCAAAGTCCTGAATACTCAATGTCTGCTCATCGCTGATAGGTATCTCATCATCATGCACAACAACCTCCTCACAATCATCATCTGAATCCACTGTGCTGTAGTTACTATTTTGAGCACCTGTGACATCATCAAGACCAACTGTACCACAATCACTGTCAGTGTCACTCATGCCATCCGGTGTGCTTGTGATATCACCTTCTGATGCAACTGGCTCAACCTGTACAACATCTGTAACCACTTCTGCCTGTGAAGATGATGCAAATAAATCATTACGTGAAGATGTGCTAAGATCTCCCAATACCGGATCAGCATGTCTGTCAAACTCATCATACAAGTTTCTGCCTGTCATAGGGAAGGTACTTCGATCCTTAGGCCTATTAATCAGGCTCTTTAACCACGTACATGCCATAGGTTACACATTCCTCTCTTTTGTCCAAACATGCCATAAATCTTCTGCCAAAAGTTTAGAAATTTCATCCTTCTCCTCAAACAAGGTTGTGAACATGATGGAGTGAATTGATGCTAATACATCGCTAGAATGAAACTCATCCAAAATATTCCAAAATGTGTTAAACATTTTGCGAATGTCATCAATACAACCTATTGACAACATAATGTTTTCAAACCTACACCATGCAAATACTTCAAGTAATCTTGCCCTCTTTGTGAAATGAGGGTCCCTGATGTCATCCAACCTTTCGAAGCTTTTCACCATGGCATGAAGTACCTCTCTCATAATCTGATCATCATAAGAATTAAAGCCAGCTATTATCCTCATGATTTCACTAATGCAAGAGAGAGCTGCAAGTCTTACCACCTCATCATGATGTCTCAATAATCGGGGCTTCACCAAAGAACCAAATACTGGAGATAAAGTTGTTTGCATAGCATAGGAATCTGACTGATCAACCTTGCCTAAATAAGTTTCCAACTCCTCCAAAGTTCTTAGGAGGTCCTTTGTTCGCTGAAATGGACGATCTAGTTTCTTCAATGCAGTGTGCATTCTCTCTTTCAATTCCTTGTCTCCTGTTAAAGCCATGCTGACAGTTGAATTCAATCTGAAATAACCCAATCAGGTTGGCAGGAAACCGCTCTGATACCACTGTAATGACCCTCACTAGTAGGATCACTAAATACCCCAAATCTGATCCGTGTAAATTCGTCAAACAGTTGGCATGCACTGAATGTTCTTGTTTCAAATGATGTGTTCA
Source organism: Chamaecyparis obtusa (assembly GCA_027943335.1). Taxonomy (NCBI): domain Eukaryota; kingdom Viridiplantae; phylum Streptophyta; class Pinopsida; order Cupressales; family Cupressaceae; genus Chamaecyparis; species Chamaecyparis obtusa. The sequence goes on from BSBK01004817.1 coordinate 1,028,945, forward strand.
GATTGATATTTGTTTTTGGGCACCAAATTTGCAATTGAGATAACAATACCAATATAGAAAGTAGCATAAAGAACAACAATGCAACTTTAATATCAATGCAATGATCCCTATGTCAATGTATCATGTATTTCTCAAATTCTGATTTGCAATGAATGACTGTTCCAACAATTGAATGTAAGCACTGTCTATGGACTGTTTACAACACATGAACTAAGACATGGAATATATGAACTGTCTTACATGAACAGGTCCTAGTAATGCACCTTTCTACACTAAACCAATGGCAATGTCTGAATACAATGACTGTTCTCAGATTCAGAATTACAATGCTATGACAATGTGGCAATACCCTTGCTAACATATATCCAAATCTGATGTTAGAAGACTGACTGTTACAGCAGAGATGTGACTGATTACAATGACAAGATTGATGCAAGAACAGTACAGTTTTCAGACTTATATATTAATGGACTGTGACATACAATTCATATGCAAATTATGGCATTCAATGACATCAACATATGCACCTGGAAGCTGCTTCCAAAGACCTGCTATGAATGCTGATGCTGACTGTTCCTAGGAAGACCCAGGCCTGATCCAAATCTGTCCCCAACACTGCAACTATGCCCAGCCGTACCAGGCTGTACATGCATAGCTCCTGCAGAAAATAAATGCAGGGTTTTTGGAACCCCAAAATAGTATTAACTTGGCTGCCAATGATGTATTAATCTTCCTCCAAGAGCATAAAAATTATCTCCAAGTATGTTGGGAGATATGAGCAAAATTCTGAATCCAGGCCCTGGTATGAAGTGGCTGAAAATGTGCCAAAATGTCTTCAATCTATCACCAAAATGATTCACCAATTAAGTGATGAATTCCAAACCCTTATTCAACCAGTTACAAACCCTCAATATCAATTTTTCAAGTCTGCTTTTTCGGACTACTTTTTCGGATTTGCTTTTTCGAACTGCTTTTTCATTTTGCTTTTTCGGATTGCTTTTTTCGGATCCGCTTTTTCGTTTTGCTTTTTCGGATTGCTTTTTCGGACCTGCTTTTTCTTCCTCTTGCAACCAAAACTCAAACCCTCAGGTAAATCTGAGGATTCCAAATAAGCTCAACATGAAATGGCTGAATACCACTTCCAATGTGCAACCCTTCAGAAAATATCTCACTTCCTCAGTTATGCAAATCCAAGGGAGTTTTCGTTCCCAAAGATCTAATGAAATTTTTTAGACCAAATGACTACAAATTGCTCCAATAGGGAAAAGTAGAAGAATTCTCAAATCAGCTTGTCCAAATGAATGCCCAAGCCCCCTATTTATTCACTTTTTGAGAAGTTAGTAAGAACTTCTAGAAGCATCTATTATAAAATCCCATTATAATGCACTTTTATAATAATATAACTTTATAAAATAAAAAGTGCAACTCAACTTAAAATTATAACATGTGGGGCCCGCATAACTCATAATAATAAAAATAAGCTCTAAATCACTTCTCCAAGAGCAAATACGACCACTGATCTACAAAATGACTCTCTCCACATCTCCACCAGTCTACGAGAGCCTGTGATAGACTGATCCGGCACGCTAAACGATGTCAGCCAGAATGGGGACATGACACTCTAGAATGGAATCCCAACGCTGGCTCCACCATCTGACCTCTTCTGATCGCTTGATTAGCCTGTGAGGTCGTCAAACCAAGCTAATCCCATAATTCTAAAAACGGGGACATTACAATTATCTTGGTTAATAACTACTTTGGTGACCATACAGAGTTAGTTTGAATTGCTGTTGCTTTAATTTCATAATTTGGAAAATTCAAAAAAGTATATATGATTTAAAATACAAAAAAAATTGCAAAGAAATAAATATACAAAAGGTTGTTTATAGTTGAGAGCCAGTCAGGCTCATCACACTGGACCTCTGTCTCATGTTAGTTCCAGGTCTACCTCTGGTATGCTCTCTCTTCTGCATCAAAAACCTGTCAAAGTTCAAATTCTTTTTTATTGCCTCTGTTAAGGCATCCCACTATGCAAAGTGAGTCATCATATCATCAGCAAATGGAGCTGGCTCTGTCTCAACACTAGCCACATCTGACTCAGGCCTCAAAAAGGTGGGACGTAAAGGCCTGTCACGAGTGTCTGTAGGATTAACTCTATAATCTTGTCTATCCTCAGCTCTAGACCTGTGAGAACTGACTGAAGCACTCCTCAAACCCCTATCTCTACCACAGTTACTAGGTAAGGTAATGCGTTGTAAAGTGTCAGATAGCTGTTGCAAAACATTTGCAACATGATGCTGTCCTTTTGCCAAATTCCTAAAGACATCTCTAGCCTCCCTATCCACATCATTACCTGTATTGCTAAGCTGTGTACCCTGTTCACCGTCTTCTGGAAGTGGTGAAGCTCTACCTCTAGGGGTATAATGCATTCCTGAAATAAATCTTTCTGCCATGACTGGACCCAATTTCCTACAGGATGGCAAGAACATTGCTCTGATATAATGTCCCCATTTTTCAGACTTCGGGATTAGCTTGGTTTGGCAACCCTTGCAAGCTAATCAGGCATTCAGAGGGGGTCACATTGTGGAGCCAGTGTTGGGACTCCATTCTGGAGGTTTAGTTTATTATATCTGCTCTTCGTTCGGGTCAATTTGGTCGACTTACTATTTTTAGTAAGTGGTATTTTGGGTATGGCTTGGATTAGCAGGGTGTCTGCACGGAGCATCAGATGTTTCAGGATTGAGTCTCAGGGAGTCTCCAGTTTGAGAGACTTACTATTTATAGTAAGTCTATTTTTAGCAGCTGGCTATTTTTGGCAATGGGTTATTTCCGGCAGGGTAGTTGGTGTTTGAGGCTCTGGTGTCGGAAATGAGTTTGTTTTAGTCAGCAGAAATTAAATTATCGTTATTAAATTAAATTATTTTAATTTAATAACTTTAATACTTTATAAATTTAATGTTATAAAGTGAAGAGGTCATTTAAAAGCCTTTTTAATGAAAAAAGTGAAATTGTGCTTTTTCCAAAAAAACTATATATTCTACTCGAAAAAGCACTTTCATTCATTCATTGTTGATTTGATAAAATTTATAAAGTCTCTTGGCTGTGAGAGACCGGCTAGGGTTTTGAGGACTGATTCCTCTTCTGGCAATTTGAGCCATCACAGATTGGTGGTGAATTTTGCAACTGCTGATTTTGAATTAAATCCAGTGCTGATGTATATTGGATTTATGTGAAATTTACTTTACAGGCAAATGATGTGTTCTCATGGATTCTGAATTTGTTTTTTGCTAAGGTTTTGGAAATTGTTGAAGTTTGCTATGGAATTGAGTTTGATAATTCATCATATTGGAAATCTGGAATAGCAAGTTGGAGGCTGATATATCTCCTTCTTGATAAATCGTAAGTATTGAAACAGAGGAGGATTTTCGTATTTAATTAATGGCTATGTATTCTTTCATGCTGCGGCTACATACATAGTGGGAGGCATAATATGGGACAGCAAATTCACTGTATAACTGTCAGCGTCAACCCAGATTATTGCACGTGAGTTTGTGGGGGTTTGTGACAACAGTTTTTGGTCATGTGGTTACCTTGGCAAGGCTGTTTGGCCATTTCCTTGAGATGACTTTCAGTCTGGGCCAGTCAATGTACTGCTGGAAGTAGACATGTGTTGTATTTCATAGGGAGGCAGCCATAAATTGGAGATCGTGACAGCCAAAGGGAAGAATTGCGGAATACAGGTGCCATGGAATTTAATGATATATGATTTTTACATAAATTTGTTTGAAAATAAGATTTCAAATAGTGAATGTTTATTCAAAATGTTAATTGTCTAAATTCGATAATTAAATTTGATGAATGTGCCATCAGAAATTGCTTTGGCTAAATATTATTAAAAAAAAAGTTACAGTTGTTTCCACAATTATTAATAAACCTTTAGGAAGAGCCAATTCGGTTCTTTACATCTGATACCACTATAAAGAGCCCTGCTGGCTCTATGCTGAAGAATTTACTTTTTTTTTTGTTTTTTGATTGTTTTGCATTTTTTTGTAATTTCTGGATATATGTTTTTTTTTGAATTTTCAGAATACAAGATAATATCAAACAACAAATTGCAAACTAACTCGAATTGCACACCCACATTATTTGATATAAAGAGCTTGCAAAGATTTACATACGAAAGAAAAGACTTATATTAGCTTATGCAAATAAGGCACCTGACAATTTTGAGATGCTCAATGTGTATTCTTCCTTGATGGCGGATGAGTTAAATTTGATCTCATTCCACAATGTGTAGACCGAAAATGCTCACGCCACCAATATAATTTAAAATGCAGGCCAGTAATAAAAATCGCAGCATCCATACATTGAAACACAATTGTAAGAATCATCACTTCCACCAAATTCGTCTTCAAGAACATCAATCGCAGCCAGTCACAAGAAAGTTTCTCTCCTTGTGTTAGCCATTCTTCTTATGTCATTTCACAAATGATTTTTAACCTATTTCTTGGCACATCTTCTAACCCAATCCCTGATCAATTCGCAACAGCTAATCAGAGTACCAACACAATTCATTGGCAAAGGGAGCCAACTCAAAGTGCAGAATAAGCTTGAAGAAATTTACAATTTCTTCATCTTCACTTCCAAACCCTTGTAGTTCTCCATTTTTGATTTCCACAAAAAATAATATGCATAAAGATGTTTCGAAAATCTCAAGGCATTGCTTTAATAACAAATTATAAGAAAAGCTTCTTCCACACACTCAAAACCAAGTAGCTTCATGAGTACTCTTTTCAGTAAAGAGTCTTCCTCAACAGACCATTCAAGTAGAACAATAAACTCATAATGTCATTAATTAAGTTAAACGTAATTAATAACTCCCATATGCGTATGGCTGTTTAAGCTCCATGAAATACTAACAGAGTCTAGACCCAAGGCATCACAGCTGAGCACTGCCAAAAATAGAAACTCACTCTTCCAAGTTACTAAAAATAGCAAGTCCAACACCAGAGACCCTCAAAACAAGATGTTAGCTCACGAGGGTCGCGATGATGAGCTAACTTATCCAGACTCCTGAAACCTGCTAAAATGGAGACATCACAGAAGGCCGAGAAGAATTATAGCACGACAGAGAGGGAAGCCCTCGGGATGGTCTATGCCGTGCAGAAGTTTTGACATTATTTATTGGTGACTCCATTTATTTTCTATGTGGATCACCAGGCTCTAATGTACCTGGTTAATAGGCCGATCATTCAAGGGTGGGTAAGTAGATGGCCTATTGCAGGAGTTCACATTCAACATTATAGTACGACTTGGGAAGAGCCATGTATGTGCAGATCACTTGTCAAGAATCAAATCCGGAGAACCACCTGAATGTGTCAATGATGACTTCCTTGATGCACACCTATTTAGAATTGCAGTGCTCTCGTACTGGTATACAAGTATCGGGGAATACCTCTCAACAGGACAGTTCCCTCAGGAGATGCAACTGAGTAAAAGAATGAAGTTGGTGTTGAGGAACAAAACGTTCTAGTTGATTAATGGATTGTTATACAAGATGGGGCCTAACGAAGTCCTTTGCCGATGTGTTATGGAGGAGGAAGTCCCAAGTGTACTGAGGGAAGCACATGAAGGTCCTGCAGGAGGACACATGAGACCAAATACAATGGCACAAAAAATATTACAGGTAGGATTATGGTGGCCAACAGTTTACAATGACGCGAGGGAATGGGTGGTGAGCTGTGATATATGCTAGAGAGTAGGGAAGCCCCTCAAGAGAGACTTCATGCCTTTGAACCCCTCCAATGCACAAGACTTGTTTGAAAGATGGGGACTGGATTCCGTGGGGCCACTCAAAGCAAGTAGAACACGACGGTGTAGGTACATCGTTGTAGCGACATAATACCTTACGAAGTGGGTTGAGGCACGAGCCCTTCCAAATAACTTAGCCTTGAGTAGGACGAGATTTATATATGAACAAATAATCACAGGATATGACATACCCATCTAGATTATGAGTGATCGAGGGGAACATTTTGTCAACCATGTGATAAAACTGCTCACTACAAAATTCAAGATTTTTCATTCTTTTTCAAGCCCTTACAACCCGAGAGCTAATGGCCAGGATGAAGGCACCAACAAGATATTGGTATCCGTGATATACAAGTCATGCAGAATTGAGGAGGATTGGGAAGAAAGGTTGCCATCCATATTGTGGGCTTATCGCACCACTTACGAGGTCACTACAAGACACACCCTTTCAGTTGATGTACAGATAGGAGGTTGCCATACCAGCTGAGTTCATGGTACTTAGTTTGAGGATTTCCATTGAGAACAAGTTGGGAGATATGGAGAGTCTAAGGGAGAGATTGTATAATCTCAACAAATTGGATGAACGACGTCTCACGACACAGTGGGCAACCAAAATAGCACAACAACGATGGAAGGTGTGGCATGACAAGCAACTTAAGAGAACAAGATTTCCACCCGGGCAATTAGTTTTGAAATATAATGGATGCAATGAAATCAAGCCAGGCAATTTAAAGTAAAGTGGCTTGGGCCATACAAGGTGCGAGAAGTTGGTGACAATGGAGCAATTAAATTGGGGACTTTGGACAAAAGAAATAGCAGATCCCGTCAATGACTTGAAATTGAAGATCTACCACGAAAGGCGTGAGTAACGGAGAGATAACCTTGGTAGACGAGATCGTTTAGACTTAGGTAAAAATTAAGAGAGAGAGAGAGAGAGAGAGAGAGAGCATTGTATGGCCTGTGACAGTACGACCCGAAATCAACACGTTCGTACGACAAATTGCTGCACGAAGGAAAAAAAATGCAAAGGCCGTACGACACATGACCGTACGACATTTAAAGGTCGTACAACATAAGAAGCCACAAGAGGAAAAGAAAAAAAGGTGGAACTACAAAATGTAGGAGGTTGTACGAAGGAGAGGATGCAACAAAGGAAGATAAGAACAATAGAACTGTACGTTCGTATGGAAGGGAGAAAATAACATAAATTAATGCACTGTTCGTACACCGTACAGTTGCTGGAGAATACGTGGGAGGACAACAGAAAGAAAAACAAGGGAGAGCGTATGGACAGTAGATAAAGGGTGATTGACAGACGCAGGAAAACATTCAAAAACTGTGATACAGACAGTTATTGACGACAAGAATTTTTCTTTTTGTCTCTCGGCATGGGATCTCAGCAACAAAAGGAAGACTGGAAGAAGCAATTGTAGACATCAACACCAACAAGTAGTAGCATTGCCAAAGACAAGGGCACAAGTGTTTTACCATCTGGAGTTAGGATTGTTGGAAGTATGGACAACAGTAAGAGGAAAGTTCGTCCCAAGGTGCAAACACAAATGTAGCAATAGAAGGAAGAGATTACATGGAAAAATGTCACATTCGAAGGGTTGAACGGGTATGAGTGTCGGACTTGGTGGGAGGAGACACCAGATACAAATTTTTTTAAAGGGCAACTGCGAAGGGCACAAGTGCACTGGGCAATCCAAATGCCTATCTTTTCCATCAAAGATTTTGAGGGGACCCTGCACAGAATGATAGACACATTTGACCGGTTCAACCGTACCAGCATGCTCAAGTATTTAGGTACGGATATTTAGATCACATTTACAGCCGCGAAATTTGCACGAGTTTTTGGTATACCTGGTAGACAGGGGAAGAAAATAGACATGAAGTGTTGGCATTAACCGGTAAGGATGTAATTGATATATGGCAAAGTGGTGTTGTCATTGATGTCCAAAGCTAAGATTGGTCAAATAGTGAACAAGTGACAATAATAGTAAACAGGTGCAGTCAACAAGAGAGACTAGTTAGGAAATCGGTGACACATATTGAGCAAGAAGTACTATGACTGGTGAAGTCACTAACCGAAGTAGTGACCGGTAAAGTATATGACCGGAACCGAGGAACTGAACTGGTATAGTTGGTATAAACAGAGAAAAGAAGAGTGACAGGTGAAGACAAAGACCTGTACACTACCTAAGGGTTCTGATTGGTCAGATATCATTGAGACCACTGAATCGGTGGAAGTCACAGTTGACAAACACTTAAGTGACTCTTCTACCGAGCTTTGTTGTAGAAATCATAGAGGACTTTGTGTTACAGAAAAGATTGGTGCAAGGCATAGTTGAAGGATTTAATGCTGAAAGTTAAGGCATTAAAACATGGTGGAATCTCAAGTAAAGGAAAGAATGCAACATGCATATGTTGTTTCCTTTACAAAACAAAAAAAACATATGGCATGCATCTGATGTTTCCTCACAGAACTGAGACTCAACTGGATGATGGATCCAAAGGAGATCTTTACGGAGGTTGCACATGTAAAAAGATGAAAGGGCAGAAAGTCTATTTATTCTTTAGCAAGTGAAGAATATTGTTTGCCTTCATTCTGCCAAAGAGAAAGAGTGAACCTGTACGCTGAGCAAAGCTACAGTAAAGAAAAAAAAGAGAAGAAAAGGTAGAGAAAAGAAGAAGAAGATAAGAGTGTGCAAGGAAGCGCAACAACCTGGAGAGAGCATGCCTGTGGTGCCTGGGGATGACTCTCAGTTGATGAAAATAGCGATCTTATTAGGCTCAACAAAGCCATCTCAAAAAAATCAAACCCTGTATTGCTCTCTGACAATTGCAATAGCAAAAACCCTAATATTTGGATGGAGATTAACAGGTCCCTTGTATTAAATCCCTTAACCGGGTGACATCGAGTAGATGTTCTAAAGTCCTCTAACAAGACAGGCTTTAACATACCTTATTTCTTAAATCCCTTAACCGGGTCGCATCTAACAATGTGTTTGTAATCCTTTAATAGGGAAGGCATTTAACAGGGCGCACTTCAGAAGAGTGCAAAATTTGTGAGTTCTACTCACACCATGGTTGTCTGCCACTTTGGGTTTCCACGTGATACATCTGGTGTTCTCTACTACTTTGATCTTGTGATAGTTATTTCTTTGATAGGATTTGTTCTTCATGCAGTTATAGTTAGATTATATCAGATTGTTTTCAAGTTTTTTTTTAGTGGGTGCTGATTCACCCCTCCTCTCTCAGCACCGGTTAGGACCATCATCAGGATCATGCCTGTGCTGTCAGATTTCGATTTTGATATTTCTTCAGTCATTTTCGCAAGATGGGTGAATTTTTGATTATTATTTAATCACTAGCTAAGGTTGCTATTTTTATTGGGATTGTCTATTGGGCACCTTGGTGTTATAGCTCGTTGGAACTGGGTTGAGTAGTTTTAAATCTTGAGCTCATAAAACAAGAACCTTATGTGTCAGAATAACATTTTTTAAATGAAAGGGTCATTTTCAGCATTAAAGTGAAGGGAAATATAATAGTTTATTATATTTCAAATGTGCAACCATAAAGCAAGAGGCTTTTAAGTGAAAAGTGTATAGAAGAAGCCTTTGTTATTTTTAATACTTGTAAAAAGATGCCTCAAGGATTTCGAAAATCATTCTATTATGCATCTTTAATCAAAATTGGAACTAGGAGAAGTCATTTTCAAGGGTTTGGTTCTGCATATGAAGAAACGGTGAATTTCTTCGAAATCTTCTTGTACTTTGAGTTGGATTGAATGCCAATGAATTGTGTGTTGTTCTTTGGACATGCTGTGATAAGAATGGAGTCCGTACGACTATGAGAGGAACCATATTTAATTCTGTGGTGTGAGAATTTAAGTGCAGTTGCGATTTAATTCAGAGCTGCGTTTTATTCTTGAGAGGGCTGACGTCCCATCTCGGGCTTCTCTTGTTGCTACGAAAGGTATCTCCAATGCAAGGGAGTCTTGGTTAATTTTAATTGCTGGTCTTTGTTTAATTTATTTGCTGGCGTCTTCAAGTAGAGGGCTGTGTTTCATGTTGAAGAGGCTGCGATTTCTTTATAGAGGTGGTGGTAGCAGCTATAGTGGCTGCTGTACAATCTAAGGTGGCTGCATACGGTATATTTGGGAGCAGCTATTTAATTCAAGGTGCCTATTTGCATAGAAATATAGATGTATTGTTTCCTGAATAATTGCAAGCATTTGAATTAAATAATTATTCTCATGATCTTGTATATATTTGCAAGGAGAAATAAATATCAGAAGTTGAGTTATTTGACTCTCTCATACATACTATTCAATTTAAAAAATGAACTCTTGCATACACATACAAAATCAGAATTTGACTTTGCATGCTAAGTGTTTGACAAAATGTCAAACATATGATAAATAAAGCAATTTGATGTTTGTCAAAGTTAGAACTAGTAGGGGTTCTTACGAATTTTGATGTTGTGCAATACCAACTGAGATTATTGTTGCGTGTGGGCTTCATCCAGGAGTCCAATTTGAGCTTAATTGTGAAGTTTTTTGCAAGTTTTCAAGGGTTTGTTTGCTGCACTTTTCCAGATTGTTTGCTACCATTGTTTCATAGAAATATGGGCTCTTTGAAGGGCATTTTGTGCATAGAAGTGGAAGATTTCATCAAGGGTTTGAGGAGTTTGGAAGAGTTTCTTATTGCAGACCTGAAGATTGGTCATAGCAACCATTAAAGGTCATCTCAAAAGCATTTATAAGCAGATTATATGCTGTTGCAGCCATTAGTTTATATCTCTGTCAAGGACGTGGGGTTTCCCTAGGAGAAATGCCTAGCTTGGGATGCAAATATCAATCTGTTAGGAGGTGTCTAGGTTGCTGCAGTCGTTAGCAGCCATTGTGGAATTGAGGAAGGTTCATTTTGGTGCTAAATCGATTAATTAGCAGGCTCTTTAAATTGCTGATAATAATTCCAGAATGCTGTAACATGATTTTGTAATCATTTGGTCTATTGGAATTAATAAAAGGCTTTAATATGCTTCTGTGAATACATTTCCAGACAGTTTGCATATGAGTAGATAGCTGCAACTAATTAGTTTGCTTTCATAATTTAGTTTACGCATTGTTATTTGCACCTCTATATTGAAAAATACAAGAGTCACATATATTTGCAAAACACATCAAAGCATTTCATCATTTGCTAAGTCTGGAAATCAGAGAACCATAGGGTTACATAATGCTCTTTAATTTGCAATAACTTCTTAGCCACAAACCTCTCATCAATGAAATTATGCACAACTCTCGTCCAGCCAACACCTACTCCAAGTGCCAACACCTACTCCAAGTGCCTCAAAGCGTAGTACCCCTCTTGAAAGACTTGCTCCAGTGCTCTCTTCACCTCCGGCATGCAAACACTCCATGCCTGTAGCAACTCTGATCTCATCAACAGGTCACACTCTCCAAGGGCTGATAACTGAACCGACTGGGGGTCTAGGGGGCAACGCCCCCAGCGGGGTCGAGGGGCAGCGCCCCCGCCGCCAAGACCAATTTAGCACCTTCAAAGTCAATGAAACGCACTATTTTTGTGATTTTCGTCTACTCCCATGCTCTTTTCTGCAAACCGCTTATGTTTCCATTACTTCTTGCTCATGCCCTTCCCTTTGGTACCATTCGTTCTTCAATATGAGCTGCTTTGTTTTGTCCTCGTTTTTTTTTTTTTTAAGAATACCATATGAATTTCTTCCTTCATGCTTTCCCCTTCACACATCCCAATGCTGTACTGAACCCTTATGCATCTTTTTGTCTATGTCGTATGGATTTCCTCTCTCTGACTCCCTTTTGTATTGTACGGATACAACCAAATTATTACTGATCAATGCCGTAACTATGTGTTTGTACGGCTTCTTTATCGTCTGCAATGACCGTACGAATATATCCTTGCGCTTTTTAATTTCTCCTGTAGCGTGTGGTTTGGCCATACAACCGTACGGTATCCTACTTATGGCTTGGCTATCGTACGGCCATCTAACCCTTATGCGTCGCCTTGGTACCGTACGGTCTTTTATTTTTCAGCTTGGCGTTTTCCATAAACGGTGCCGTACGGTGTCTTATGGAACAGTACGGTACCGTACAGTATCAATTTTATTTATTTCTTTCCTTCCGTACGGTGACTGCTGCATTAAAAATAGCGTACGGGCATGGATGCTATTGCCGTACGGCACTTGACAGCCGTACAACATCCTACAATGTTGTGGCACTTTTGAATGCCGTACGACCGTACGGTCTCATCTTTTTTTTTTTTTTAAAAAAAAATTTTTCTTTTTTTTTTTTTTTCCATTTTTTTCATTTTTTTCATTTTTTTTCCACTGTACGGTTATGCATAGCCGTACGGGTGTTTTTCAATTTTCTGTCCGGAGGCTTCTCTGGTCACCCGTACGGACGCCTGCCGAGTCCCTCTCGGTTGCTCTGTCCCTCCTTTCGGATCCATCCTCTTCGGGTAAAGTTTCAATTTGGTCCCATTGCCACTGTCATGTATCCGTTCGTCGAGAGCCCACAGAGTGTGCAGTCGTTCCCTCTCCCTGTCACCGAGTCTGTTTTCAATGGCGATCCAAAAGCTTGGAACCATAAATTCTACAGGGACCACGGTCTCGTTCCCGTACATAAAAAGAAAAAGGAGAATCAAGATTTTGAAGACTGCAGTCCTCCACACAGGATTCCAGTTGTCTCCCATAACGATGGGTTTCAGATTTCTCTCATCCCCAAGATTTATTTTTTCCAACTTTGCTTCTTTGTGCCAGATGGGTTCCTCCTTCCGAAACTCCTGGGCAGGGCTTTCTTTCCTTTCGACTTCCCCTTCTCGGTATGCTGTATATTCCGAAAGGAACTCACTCTCGGCTTCCTCAATCTTCAATATGTTGCAGGACGGCGGAAATAATTCATAATCATCCATTTGCCAGTGGAATAGACCGTCCATCGAATCTGTATCATCCTCCACTTTCAGTATCCCTTAGGCATTAGGTTCCATGTTTCCTTCCTCTCCGCCCATCCCGTCGTCTGACTCTGAATCGGATGCCATTTCCTCCCCAACCATCTGCGTGTTGAGGTCCACTACAAACTTCCTTCCCCCCTTTTCAAATGCGAGGGTGTTTTTCTTCCAATTATGATTGGCTCGGGCCGTCACCAACCACCCTCTACCCAGGATGGCATCATACCCCTTCTGCTTAAGAGGGATTACAACAAAATCTAAGGTGAAAGGCTGGGTTCCAATAGTCACCTACTGCGCCATCAGTGTACCGAGAGGCTTAATACCGTGCTGGTCGGCCCCTAATAAATTGAAAGTCGGTGGCCACAGCGTCGGTTTCCCCAAGCTTTTCCAAGTTTCTTCCGGGAGGACATTGACGCCCGACCCACCGTCGACAATTGTGTTCGTGAGGATGGTACCCAAAATACCCATCTCCACCACTGCGGGATTCCGCCCATTATTTATCGATAACGTCATGGGGTCGGTTGCAGAGCCACTCGTGATCTCCGTTCGTTCAACCGTGCTTGCTGGAATGTTTTGCCCAAGGAATAGAGCCGTTTTGAGATGCGGCATCGTTTCCAATAGGTCCTTGACCTTTACTGGTACCTCCAATTGCATTATCTGCCTTAAAATATTTTGTTCGGCCATTGCTCGAGTAGAAATGTTGACATCTGTGGAGTCCCTTCGGTCCTCCATACCCTTCGCGATCTCAGCCTTCGCCTCGAGCATCCTTTGTTTCTCTGTCGGGGGGTGAGGATATGTGGCCTTCTTCATTTGCCCGCGTGTGATTGCGAGGACCTTCTCCGTGCCCCCTCGTTCCATGTCTAGGATGTTGCAGCCGGGCTTCGGACAATTAGCATCCTCATGGTTCCCCGGTCCGCACCACCGACACAGTTTTAGTGGAGCAGTAGCCTCATTCTGACAGTCACGGGCATAATGTCCCCATTGGTTACAACTTCTGCACTGTATCATGGGCCTCCCCTTCGCGTCATACTGGACCCGCGGCTTGTTCTCATCATTGCCTCGGCCTCCCCGTCGGTTGTTTCCATACCCGCCGGATGATGGAGCATTTTGTTGTCCGCCAGTACCAGACGTGGAAGGTTGCTCCTGTGCATAGAGCACTTGTTGATTTCTCGCCCTCAGGTTGTAGGGACATTCTTTAGTGGAATGTCTTGCGATTTAGCAGATATCGCAAAAAGCCTTCTTCGGACAAGAACCTTTTGTGTGGCTTGCTTCCTTGCAGTCCGTGCACCACACCGTATCTTCTTCTGTCTTACTGGTACTTCCCTTGGCGGCCTTGAGTTCTTTCATCATTCTTTCAAGGTCTTTTTGCAACGCGAGCACTTTCTTGCTTGACCCATCCTCACTGCTTTCAGTCTCCGAGTCATCGTCAGAAGATGACCTCATCTTCTTGGAGGTCTTACACACTCTCTAAATCCATTGCTCGGTTGTATGCATTACTGTACGAAGTAGGTGGAACTATTTTCATTTTCTTTCGTAGGGAGGTTTTGAGTCCCTCTATGAACCACCTCTTCTTCAGTTCGTCCGCTGGGGCCGACTCCATATTCCCGATGAGTTCTTTGAGTCGCCGTCCGTACGCACGGACGGACTCATTCTTTGCTTGCTTAGTGTTGTAGATTTCCGCTAATATCTCATTATCATCTCGTAACAATTGAAACTCTGTCTGGAAGACCTTTTTGACCTGGTCCCATGTCGTCAGGCTCGTCTTGTCAACATCCGAGTACCAGTCAATGGCTCCCTCCCTCAATGTTGTAGGGAATTGGCGGATCCATTCGTCCTGGTCGGTAACTCCATTGGCAGCCCATATAGTCTCACAGGTCTGGCAATGCCGAACAGGATCCTCCTTCGCTTGGCCTGTGAACTTGGGCAGTTTCTGCTTACTCGCAGCCATGGTAGGTTGTTGCCTCCGCGAGGGATTCGGTACTCCGACACCACCTCCTCCTTGAGTATTGTGTGTAGTGTTCACTGGTGGCACTTGCTCGTGCGGTAGTTGTGTGACTGGTGGGACCGTACTGTGTGGAGTCCTTGGTTCCAACGGAGGGTTCGCCTGTGCATTCGCAGTGCCTTCGGCCGTACTGTCACTGGCACCTCCGGCAGTACCGTCACCTTCGACCGTACGATTCCCTTCGTGGTCTCGGTCCTCCGCACGTGGTGTATGGGTCAAATCTTCAAACCGGTCTCGCTCTTCTTGAAGTAAGACCTGTCTCAATTGTGTTTCCTCGAGTAGTTCTTCCCTACTCCGCACTCTCCGATGCTCCGGCGAAGTGAACTGTTCTCCGTCGGCCTCTACACCTTCCGTACCACTTCCGAGGTTCCCTTCGGGCAACCCTCTGGCAAGTTGGTCCTTGGCAAGTTGCCTCAGCCTATACCGACGTTCATGTTGTTGCGCGGAGATCAAAGCCTTCTGTGCGGCTTCGCCTTCGTCATCTTGTGCCTTTTTATTTCTATCTTTATTTAAAACTTTGGGCATAAATCCTTTCCTCACTTCTCTTCCCGAGTACGTCTAGGCAACGACGCCAGATGTTTACCCGCTGGGGTAAACTTAGTATTGCACAGACATCGTACGGGAAATATAATAAACACAAAATATATCAGAGAATAATAAATACTTTCATTAATCATTCCAGACTGGCAAGTACATTTATATCATAATGATTATACAATAATATCTCTCATGTCCAACCTCCGAGAGAGTATATAAAGTACTCGAAGGGTCACGACCGAAGCGTCGTGACGTAACTGTCTAACCTCTCGGTCACTAACGACCGAGAGTAACATAATACTTTACTAACATAATAACCCGTACATACAATTATCCCGACAACATCAATCAAAGCAACTACATGCTGCCCTTGAACTATCAATCAAGAGAGTTTCTCACAAATTATGCATTTTGGAGATGCAAAAATGCTCCCAAATTGGATGGCTAAGCGCAATAAGCTGTAATGTCCCTTCTTATTCTCCTTTTATAATTTCCTGCAAAACCGACGTTAGTACAAAATATTACACAATATTTACATGACTCATACTCTACTCTAAGTTAGTAAGGGGGGGATTTGATTCTTAAGGCTACCTCTAGGTCGGACTTCACAGAATTCTCGATTCTCGGCTTGAAGGATATAAGATTCACTGTAAGCAACCGGGCTATCGACATGTCATCTCATAGAGCACTGCCCATAAGAATCTCTTGGAAGCAATAACTACTATCCAAGCCTACGCATATGCATATGACTGGCCTTAGTATATATGCTGCCTACGTGAGATTATAACAATCTCGAGACTAGGGAAACTATAATAATTTCCTCTAGCCCCCTCGAGATATGGGGATCCATCTCTAATGAATATAAGATTCATTTTATATGGAATCCATATCATCATCTATGGTGAACATTAAAATATACAAACTTTAATGTTGATTATATAATCATTATTTTTAGATTTATTCATAAAAGAAATCTAGATTTACTCAAGAATGCATTGATTAAGAATTATCATAATATATACATATATATATAGATATATCTTAATTATATATATAATATATATATATCTCCATAAATGAAAATGGAAATGTTCATATATATATATATATATACATATAAAGAATTTATTTATATTAAATGACATACCACCATGTTGAATTTTCGTTGAAAGTCTTTTATCTTTTACTCTCTTTTGTTTTTCATATATTCTTTTTTCCTCCCTTGAGTTCCTCCTACATTTCCTCCTTTATTTTCTCCTATCTTTTCTCCTTCATTTTCTCCTATATTATTTTCCCTCAAGTTTTCCATATTATTTCTTCGTGTTTTTTCCTTTTTCCCCATAATTGTTTTCTTATACCATTTTTTTTTCCAAAAGTCATGTCTTTTGGATTATATTATGTTACTTTGTTTGTTTATATTTACTATATGAATAATATATTATAAATAATAATAGATTATACTTAGTGTGATTACTTATTTATTATTTATTATATTTAATAATTTATTAATATTATTATATTGATTCATCAATATATTATATTATATTATATTTATATATCATATTTTTATTATTATTATTTTAATAATATTTAATATTAACAATATATTAGTATGCTTATATATTATTTAATTATTTTAATAATAGATTATATTATATCATTTTATTTATTAAATTTTCTTTTATTATTTTATAAAATATTAATTTCTATTTCAAAATGGGGACATCACAGCAATAAGCCCAAACAGTAATGAAAGACTCTTCCATATGTAAAAATAACTCTCCAAAACCCCAAATTGAATGCCCTATCTTTTTTATGCCCAGCAGAAGAAGAATATGACTTGCATAGAATGGTACGACCAACAAAGACAAACAAATGAACCATTAAAACTCTCCTCAATCTCCTCAAATAAATTTTTGTCAACCAGATTTACAATTAGCTTTGCCAAAACTGAACAAATGAAATCCATAATATGCCCAAATGTGATCTCTGAATTGAAATCACCAAGAAATTCTCTAGATTATATCTCTCAACAACATAGAGATTGTTTCGTGCAAGGCTTTTCATCCTCAAACCAAAGAATAGCAATCCTCTTCTAGAATAAATAATAATAGAAAATATCAAACTCTGCGTAAGAGAAATGAGCTCCAACTTCCTTTTTGTGATGGCCCCTTTTCTAGGATAATGAGCAATAATAATAAGGTTGAAAATATAAGACTAAATAAGTTAAAAAATAAATAATAAAATATAATTATAATTATAATAATAAAATATTCATAATTATAATTAATTTGATAAACTTATGATATAAACTTTATTATATTTTAATAAATAGCTGTATATAAATATCTAGTTTAATAATAATTAACTCCGTATTTTGATTACAAAGTATAATCTTAATTAATAAATATAATATTAATCTAGAATATAATATTAATATTGATCAATATAATTAATATTAATCTATATATAATATTAATATTATTTACGAATCTAATATCACTAATCAATACAAATCTTAATAATCGGTCCAGTACATAATTAATAATATTATCTCTATATATTTGATTAACACTATTAATCTTTATATTTAATAATATTAAATATTAATAGTATAAATAATGTTATATGTTATATTAATAATATTACAAATATCCTTGTTGGAACGACTCTAAACTCATGTCTTTGTTTGAACGGCATTGGATTATCTCAATAATCACCCACCATTTAATTTTGGAACGTCACCATTGCCTGGGTCGCCACCCTATCCATCCACGGTGGCCTTTGACTGGAGGACGTGTCCATTGACACCTCTGCTCCACGCACGACAGTATAAGTAAAGGGTGTCGATAGGAATGAAGGGGCAGCTGTGAAGAAAATAGAAAGAGAAGGCAAGGAAACATAACACTTCATTATCTCACTCATCGTGCACTGTCATCGAGCAATACAAGCCAATACCTCAGTTGGTATGGCGTGAGGAGTATCAAGCATTGAAACGGTAACAAGAATATCTTAGGGAACAGGAACTAATAAAATAAAGGAGAGCCTTTCATCGTTCAGGTCTCTCAACTTAAGCGAGTGACGTAGGAGAATCGAGCATTCATATCTTTGATCGAGAATCACAAAGATTGGAGAAGTATCCAACGCAGGGATCTCTGATTGGGTACAGCCGAATAGAAATTGGGATGACCAATCAGCAGTTATATCAATACAGTCAGCAGCTACATCATGAGCTATTACAGTCAGCAAATTCATTATACGGAAGGAGATTATGTTTGCAATTAGAGGATCAACACTACATAAGTGCAGCGTCTTTGTAGTTTTCGTTGAAGATTCATATCCACAGTTACAAAGACAATACCGACAACATCGTAAGTGCTTGCATCAGTAGATTCTTAGGAACCATTAGATACTCAGAGATATTAGATCCATTGGCAACCTCATTATCTTTTCATAAGATAAAGTCTGATAACAATTAGAAGGAGATCTATATATATTCATACAGAGATGGCCATATCTTTACATCAGTTAACGTGAGAAACAAACTTCACATCAACATATCAACCAGGGTTATAAACTACATATTCGAACAACAGGCTTATATCATTTACATATACGGGAAGCAGATATTTTGGTGTCAAGATAAGTTTTTCAAACTGTGTGTTGCAAAACTATATCCACATATTTGAGTTCCATGTTCTATATCAATAATTCATTACAGGTACATCCCAAATACATATCAAATGTAAAAATCAAGGCTTCAACATGTATAGTTGACCATCTAATTGTGCATAGCATTAAGATTACCATCGTGAGTAAGGTCTTTAACGAAAAGAAGTTTTCCGCAATTGACATCATAAGACATTGTCCCAATATTTCAAAGCAACTTGACAAGGCAACATTACACTTTTTATGTTTCCCCAAAAGGGGTCTACCTAGATAGTCTTTTTCAAATATTAAAATAAAATCAAAGACTTCATAAAGTGCATTTAAGTCTCCTAAAAGCACCCTTCATTAAATGCTTGCATTGCACTTTAATCCTGGCACCCAAATATTCATTATTTTAAAATATACTAAATAACGATAAAGTTAAATAGTTAATTTAATTTTATAAAATATTAATTTATTGTTATTAAAAATAAAATCACTAGACTATACCATATACTGGGCCAATGATATTAATTGCTCCCATCGACATGTCTAAAAATAGAAATATGGACAACTGGCTCAGTCGGTGCCCAGAACCGACTTACTAAAAATAGTATGGGAAAACTCATCCAAAGTCACTTCAGAAGAGGGTGTTATGCTTCTTAATTGCCAGAACCCAGATAATCATTTGATACTGCCATTGTGTTGGATTCACTAACTCCAAAGTCCGTTAACCCTAACTCATTAGCCTATGGGAACCCAACTGAATAGGCTAATGATCCACCCTACTAATCAAGTTAGGAAGGGGACATTACATGTTTGAAGGATGCGAAATCATCTTTCGTAGGTGTTTAAGAGTTTCTAATAGATCTGGATCAGTTTGGAGGGTAAAAGAAGTGACTTGAATTTGTTATTTGAATCACCCTTGTGCTTTTCCTTGCATTTAGTTGCTCGAGTAGAAGTTTGACTTACATTTTGTGAGTATTAAAGGCTTGGTTTGGTGGTTTGTGATTGTGATATGACTGAAATGTCATAGAAGACCTGTTGTAATCTTTGCATGAGCATTTGATGGCGAATTTTAAGATGTTTCAGACCTTTAGCAGCAAGAAAACACATATTTCTGAAGGTACTTATGCTTAATCTATTTGCTAAGTGCATATTTGATTGTAATATCAATTTGAATGTCAAAACATCTTGACTTTATGAATAGCATTTTGTATGGTTCATGTATTTCAGTTTTAGATGATGTTAATGTTGCTTTTCCATAGACATTCTTCTTCTATGAATGAATGAAACAAATCAGATTAGTCTTGTAAGTATTTATTTGTATTGGCATTTTTTATGGATCAGAAAGTTAATCTTCTTTGTCAGTAAATGTATACAAATTGTTTGACGAAAATAATCAAGGTAAAAGTGCAAAAAAAAAAGAAAATTAATAGCATATAGGGCAGAATATTACAGGAACTATGGTGTGCTTCTTTTGCCTGATGTCAAACTACTATGAAGAACCGCTTTTCACCTCTTGTGGTCC
This sequence comes from Chamaecyparis obtusa, assembly GCA_027943335.1. Taxonomy (NCBI): domain Eukaryota; kingdom Viridiplantae; phylum Streptophyta; class Pinopsida; order Cupressales; family Cupressaceae; genus Chamaecyparis; species Chamaecyparis obtusa. The sequence continues at coordinate 1,049,466 of BSBK01004817.1, forward strand.
TGTTGTACTATTTTAAGTTTCATTTTCTTAACATTTCAATCTCTACGTGCCTTTTCATTTGGCAAGTTATCATAGGGATTGTCTGTCTGCATACATGTTGCATTGTATTAGAAACATGCCAACAAAGTTTCATCTTTTTAGGTTTCATTTCTCTAATGAAAATTTATATGTTTGTCAGGTTGGAGAAGATGAGTTTGGATATATGCTCTCTGATATCTTGGAGAAAAACAATGTCAATAACAAGGGTATGCGCTTTGATGCCGGGGCTCGGACAGCATTGGCATTTGTCACTTTAAGGGCTGATGGCGAACGTGAGTTCATGTTTTATAGAAATCCTAGTGCAGATATGCTACTTCTTGAATCAGAACTTGAAGTGGATCTCATCAAACAGGTACACATTAGATCACAGTGCTTATTCATCATGCGGTCTCTTACACTGTAGTAATTATAAAGTACAACTTAAATACCTTCTATTCTGTTTATATACTTTAGAGAGTCTGTTTTCTGTTTATAGATCCTACCTAATCTGTATTCCTTCTATTGAGCCTTAATTTATACAGGCAAAAATTCTCCACTATGGATCTATAAGTCTGATTGCAGAGCCATGTAGATCAGCACATCTTGCTGCAATGAAAATAGCAAAGGATGCTGGTGTTGTGCTTTCATATGATCCTAATTTGAGACTTCCATTATGGCAATCAGCACAAGCAGCTCGAGAGGGCATTTTGAGTATATGGGATAGTGCAGATATTATCAAGGTAATAACTGCAAGTACTTTGACATTTTGCATACAAATTGAATAAGCTCAATTCTTTTGTGGCTTTTCATTGATAAACTCTTGTGTTTGCATTATATGTAATGAAATATTATCAAGAAGCTATATAATTTTTAACTTATTTGTAACTAATTTTGACGATGTGATGCATGCAGGTAAGTGAAGAGGAGATTGTATTTTTAACTGAAGGTGGAGATCCTTTTGATGATGCTGTTGTACGTAAACTTTTCCACCCAAATCTCAAGCTACTGCTTGTAACAGAAGGTCGTGATGGTTCCCGATATTACACAAAGGTAATAATTGAAACTTGAATGATTGAGTTGGACAGTCTAAAAGTTGTGAATTTGCAACGAAGTATTGCTTTTAGTTCTTTCTTAGCATCTTTTTGACAGTCCCAACTGGTGCTGAGAGGGGAGGGGTGAATCAGCACTGGAAAAATTCTTTTCTTTTCCATTTTAATCCAGTGAAGTAAACTTACAGTACTAAAGCAAACAGTTCTAAGCAAACAAAACAGTAAGTGAACAAACACAAAGTGACACCAGATTTATCACGTGGAAACCCGGTTAGGGTAAAAACCACGGTGTGAGGAGACCTCACAATATTTGTACTCTTCTGAAGTACGCCCTGTTAAGAGCTTGCCCGGTCAAGGGATAAAACGCACTTGTTAGGTGCGACCCGGTCAAGGGATTTGTTACAGTAAGATCTATTAAGACCTGCCCGGTTAATTAACTTCAAACACTTTGAAAGATGTCACCCAGTTAAGGGATTTTGATACAAGGGACCTGTTAGAGTCCACCCAAATACTGGGATTTGTCTATTGTAGTTTGCTAGAAAACAATAGAATTAAGATCTTTACAGAAGGCTCTTCTTTAGCTAGATGTGATCTCTATTTGTGCTCTTCTGAGAATTATAGGCATATAGGCTCACTCTTTTTCTCGGCAGAATGAAGGCAAATCTTCTTCTCAACAGACATAAGAATATATTCAGTTTTGTTGCCCTGACTGGGCCTCAAATGCATGACCTAATCATGAGATCCAACGAATGCATCACTCGGTGAAGTGTTAGTTCTCTTGAGCAAGCATTCGATGCAAGTTCTGTCTTCATCCACTACATGAAGAAAACAACAGTTGCGTGTCAGGCAACCTTTCTTCATAAGAGATAACACTTCGATTTAAAGCCACTGAATTCGGCTTTAAATTCTTCAGTCGTGCCTCAAGTAACCACTGATTCCGGCTTTAAATCCTTTACTTGCACCTCAAACCGATCACCAAGATAACTCAAGATCACTCGGATTTACTGCAATAAATCCCGGTGAAGAAGAGTTGGTTGGAACAGACAGTTGACTATGTCTTCCTCGGTTCATACCGGGTACATGGCCTTGGTGGAGCAGATTACCGGTTGCACTATTCTTACCGGTTGTGTTATAGACAATTGTTGGATATACATTTATTTGTACTTGTCTATACCAGTTGAGGGCGGTCCTTGGTTGATACTAGGATACACTCTTCTCTGCTGAGTGCATTATCCGGTTGTTGATGCTTAGTGTAGTGACCGGTTTCTTAGCCTTTCTTGGTGAAGAGTCCCCTCTATAATAGAGATCAAATCTCTATCCTCTTTTGCCAAACAATGGCAACACTTAGACCGGTAGACAACTTACCGGTTAGTGATGCCAACACTTTTCTCAGCTTAGGAAGAGTGTCTTAGCATCTTTTCTCAGTTAGGAAATTTTTTTAGAATAGGCAAAATATTTGCAATAGAAACTGCTATGAGCACAATTGCCAAAGGTTACTTGAAATTTGCATTAGGAATCCAGTTTGTTTTAAATAATGATAATTTTTTGGATGTGTTTAGGTCTAAAATGAACAATTTAAATGCTAGAGAAGTGTGTGACTTTTCTTTTTTAAGGCATGCATTTATCTACACTATACAAAACATGTTCTATAGTTATTGAAATCCGTCTGTTTTAAATAATGATATTTTTTGAATGTGTTTAGGTCAAATAAACAATTTAAATGCTAGAGAAGTATGTGACTTTTCTTTTTTAAGGAATGCATTTATCTACATTGTACAAAAGATGTTCTATAGTTATGCAAATCCATACACTCAAGAGAGTAGCATGGCTTAATAGCTTTTATATTTTTTCAGACTCCAGAAGTGTTGCATATGCTCCAATGCCTGTGCGTTTCATACTTTCAAACTCCAAAAGTTTTGCTTCAGCTCCAATGCTCATGTGTTTCGTACTTTGAACTCTAGAAACATTGCCTATGCTCCAATTCTCGTGCCTTCCATACTTTGATACTCCAAAAGCAGTGCCTATGCTCCAATGCTCGGATATTCACAAAATAGATATGTTGTAAAGGCTTTAGAAACTTCTAAGCAATTGCACGAAACCCCACACAACTAGCTTGTAGAGACATGTACTTTGAAGTAGGCTATGGATATCTATCGAGCATTTGGATATGCATGCAGTAGATATGCATGAAGAATGTGGTAGCAACTACAACAAAATTCTTGGGTTTTGGATAAATCTATCAACATTTACCAAAGCATTTTCCGATAGATACCAAAGTTGAAAACATCTTGGTAGACTTGCATGTGAAAGTGGAAGTGAAAACAAGGCAAGTTAACAATTTGGTAAGGTTCTACCCCATGCGGCCTGTAAGAGAACACATAAATGGCATGTCAATAGTTTGATAGTATATCTCAAAGAGAATGTGGTCGCATGGAGCACAATGATTTTAGGATGTTCACAAAATAGATTTGTTGAAAAGGCTTTGAAAACATTTAGTAACATGCAATTATGAGGTGTAAAGTGAAACTCTATAGTCTACAACCTTTTCCCTTGCCCTCTCCTACTAGGCGCAGAACAAAAGCACGTGAATTGTTCGATAAAATGCCTTGAAGGAATGTAGCTGTAATGTCCCCGTTTTTCAATCTCTTGAGATTAGCTTAGTTTGGTGACCCTCGCAAGCTAATCAGGTGATCAGAGGGGGTCAGTTGGCAGAGCCAGTGTTTGGATTCCATTCTGGAGGTTCTAGTTACCAAGTCTGCTCTTTGTTTGGGTCAGTTTGGTCAACTTACTATTTTTAGTAAGTAGTATTTTGGGTATGGCCAGGTCTAGTAAGGTGTCTGCACGGGGTGTTAGATGTTTCAGGATTGAGTATCAGGGATCTCCTTTTTGAAAGACTTACTATTTATAGTAAGTCTATTTTTGGCAGATGACTATTTTTGGTAGGGTAGTTTGAGTTCCAGGATTTGTTGTCAGAAATTAGTTTGTTGCAGTTAGTGGGTTTTAGTGGATTCATATTTTAATTATCGTTATTAAATTAAGTTATTTTAATTTACTAACTTTACGACTTTATAACTTTAATGTTATAAAGTGATGTGATGAAGAAGCTACTTTAATGAAAAATGTAAAGTTGAAGCTTTTTCAAAAAGATATATATTCAACTCGAAAAAGCACTTTACATTACCATTGATGATTTTGATAAAATTTGTGAAAAGTTGTCTTGAGGAGAAAATCGATTTTCTTTGAGGAGGGTTTGGAGCTTGGTCTTCATTTTGGAGAAAGTTCTGCAGCTATTCTTCGAGCTTGGTCTTCTTCCAGGAGAGAGCTCATTTTCAGTTCTTGAATGCCAGATTAATTGGATTCATTATCGATTCACCAGTTTGTTAATTTGTTCTTGTATTGAGGAAGGAATATGAAAGTGGGGTAAGGGTTTAAATGTCAGCATTGGAAAGCGTAGAATTCTTCAAGAACCTTTATGCTTGAATTGAATATTGGAGTGCCAGTGAATTTGCTCACCATTTACAAGAAAATAGATTGCTGGGGGTGCCATACAGAAATGCACAGGGCCGTACTTGACTGGGAAATACACAGGGCCGTACTTGGTTAGGAAAGTCACGTCAGGGACAGAATAAGTATGGACGCCAATGAAGCTGCCATTTGTTGTGGATAGTGGTTGGGAAAGAAGTACTCCCCACTCCTTGTGTTGAGAATGTTTGGCAGGGGTGCTGCGGTTTAAACATAGGATTGCGGCTGAATGAAGAGGCTGCCATTATCTCTCACCAGCAACTGTCCTTAGGCTCAGGCTGCGTTTGGGATTTTCTGTAGATCATTCGAAGTAAGGTGCAAATATCATTTGATATCAATTTGTAACTATTTAATGATATTTGTTATTATTGTATTGGCTGTTGTAGTAAGGAAACGAAGTAAATATTAAAGACAATTTGCTGCTGTTATTTTAAATTGAAAATCTGGAAATTGTTGAAATTCATATATGTTCTTGGAAAACAAAAGATATTGCAATTACATGTGTGAAAGAGCCAATTTCCAATAGAGAGCCAGTCAGGCTCATTACAGTCTTGTGCTATGTCTTGGTAGTTGGAAATGCACAAAACCGTTTGTTGGAAATCATTAGAAGCTTTCAAGAGAATGCAATTGTGTCTTGTCCCATTTTATTTAAGTGGGACCTATTTCAGATTTTTCCTTTCATCTCATTTCGGTTCCCCATGAGCTATCAAGGAGTGCTAGGAGGGCCCTTCATTGTTGGCATTAAGTATGTTTGTCATTAGTGACAACACTTATTCAGACTCTAAGTGTTTACCGAGTAGACAGGACAATGTTTACCGAGCAGACAAGACAATGTTTACCAAGCAGACAGGATAGTGTTTACCGAGCAGACAGGACAGTGTTTACCGAGCAGACAGAACAGTGTTTACTGAGTGATGAAATGAGCAGTGTTTACCGAGTGCCAACATGGTAAATAGGGAATTCAGTTTCTACCGAGTGACACTATATCTACCGAGTCTCCAGTATATACCGAGTTCGAAACTACAACCGAGTGGTTAGTATGGACCGAGCCTCCACTTCTACTGAGAGCATGACGATGCCGAGTAACACAGTGGATGCCGAGTATCAGAAAGTCACCGAGTTAGTTTGCAGAAGCCGAGTAACTATATTTGGGCCGACTTAGTAATATTTGTGTTAAGAGCCGACTTTGTAATTATTTTGTAATTGTTTTGGATTGATATATAAACAATGTTTTGTATCATATCCAAAGTAAGAAAAAGTAGCGAAGCATGAAAAAGAAAGAAAGGCAGAGATAAGCGAATTACAAAGGGCTACAGCAGTATAAGAAGCAGCAAAGATCTATCCATCACAAAAGGTAATCAGTACATCTGAGAATCTCAATCAGCAAGTACAGTTGCAAGTAAGAGATCTACTGTTTCATCCTAACGGGTGAATCAGCTTAAAATCCTTTAATCGGGTAGACTTAACAGTCTTTGTAAAATCTCTTAACCGAGTGCATACTTTATTGTATGTTTGTAAATCCTCTAACAAGGTGGACCTAGCAGTCCTTATTGCTCCTAACAGGGCAGATCATCAAAAGTGATCATTGTAAGCCTTAACCGGCAAACTTTATACTGCAGTATTGAAGTTTTGTGGGTATCATCCCCACCCTAGTTTTACTTTCTATTCGGAAGGTTTCTGGGTCACCAAATCTCTATGTTCAAAGTGTTATGAATGTTTTATTCTTTCTGTTACTCATACATGCAGTCAGATTATCAATCTAATGTTATTTGAAATATGGTTAAGATCTGAATTTGTTAAAAGTTTTGAAGTTACTGATTCACCCCTCCCCTCTCAGTAACCTGGATAGTCTTGAATATTTCCAACACTTCGTGTGGTGTGCTTTTGGCACCACCCTTGGCACAATCCTATTTCATATCTAAACTTGGGTGCCAACCTTTATTTGGGCCGAGTTGCTTGATTAAGGAGATGTTTGACCTCATATATGTATTGGCCTTTTTGGAGCAATAATCATCATTGACCATCTCATTGTTTTGTTATTTGCAATTCCAATTTGGAATTGGTCTTCGAAGCTTGCAGTTTTGAAGGTGAAAGACCCTCCCTAGTCTACATATTCAATTTGGAGAAGTCTCCTTTGGAGATCAAATTGTTAGAGATCAAGGAGAGTGATTGTAGTTGGATGTTCATTCATTTTATCTGTGATCTAGGCCTTATTGTTTTTGCGAATAGAGCCATCCTTGAGCTAACAACAAGAATATTATTGGAGGACGACGATGTGCATATGCTAACAACAATTTGACTACTTTATTCTTTGCAATCAACATCAACATGTCTATACTGCCATTCCTCACTTCATACATAAGGGATCCCTATATCTTTGTAAAGGGTGCACTCATATTCGTACCTTCCATTAGGGGCGACACATTTACATGTTGGCAGATGTTGCAAACAACACATTCTCATATTGGTAGGCAATTAGATCAACATATTAGTCAGGAGGCCACGATTGTCACATAGTGGCCACATTGGTCCATCAAGCTTAGGTAAGGATCAAAGGTTAGCAATTTGCATTTCAAGCTCCCTTCAATCCATTGCTGTTCATTTGTGCTTCCCAACGCGGATCTTCGTTTGTAGCCTAAGGTGCATCATTTCCCCTCAATTGTACTTGATTTGATGATTTGAATATAAAATTGATAATTGTCTTCTGAGCATATTGTGTCTTTGCATATCATTCTTGCAGATATATACTTTGAATATTTCAAATTGGCATGCGTAAAGTTAATTTTCACAACCTTTTTCATCATCCTCCCTACTCATTTGAAATGGGAGCTTTAGAACAACGTACGTACCTCCATCAAAACACAAAGGATAGAAGAATTTCATTAGATGTTTTAGTTGTAGCCTACCCGTGACATACATGTATAATGTGGAGACATAGACTTGCGAGCAGGCATAGAAAAGGCATGTGAATTGTTTGACACAATGCCTCAAAGAGATACTTAGGAAATGCAATGACCACATGAAAAATGCAAATTAGGTTTGTTAAGAAGGCTTTAGAAATTTTCAAGCAAATACAAGTGGCAAATGTAAAGCTAATTAGATGAAGCCTTTGTGAACTGTTTTTTAGGATGTCTAAATTGAATGTGGTTGTATTGTATGCTGTGATTGCAGGGCATGTCAAAATAGATATGTCGAAGATTGGCAAGCTAAGCCTCCCCTGCTTCAATGGATCCGAAAGATCAAAGACATGAGCTTGGCTGGAAAAGGTACACACATATTTTCCACTTAATCCAATGCTAGAAGATGAAACAATCAAGTAGGCAGCGCTACACCTTGATGGAATTGCTCACGAATGGTAAACATTGGGACATGATCAAATCACATCCTATGCTGACTTCACAAAGAGACTCATCAATAGATTTGATGGGAAGGACCCTAAGCTCAATTTCAAGGAGTTAAAATAGTTGAGGTAAGGAGGATCCGTGGATAGCTATATTACTGAGTTCTAGACGTTCTTTGTCTTAGTGATTGACATATCAAAGAGGAGGTTGATAGCTCTTTTCATGGATAGGTGGATGGATCCTTTGAGGGGTTGGGTCAAGGCCCTTTGCTCTAGAACACTCACAAAATAAATCAAGAAGGCTCGTGATATGTCCACATCTACCTCCAAGAATCAAACTTTCCGTTAGGCCCCCATTACACATAAGGATATAGGCAAGAAACCATTTCAAAATGTTTCACCTAAGAAGACTCCAATTGATGATGCGACCAAACAAGAATTAAGGAGAAGGAAGTTCTATTTCAATTGCAAGGAACCATGGGAGCCCGGTCATAGATGTCTTGGCAAACGAAAGATCCATTACATCGAGGTTGTATTTGACACTGAGGAGGAGGCTGACGAGTCTGAGGAGCACGATGAGGAGCTACCACATGTGGAGAAGATAACCACAGTAAGGAAAGGAGGTAATATTTCTTTCCTTTCTGGCTCTCCACAATGCAACGTATTTTGGGTTTGCAGTGCTATACAATGATAGTGGGTCATCATCATGCTTGACAATGGGGCCACACACAATTTCATCATTGCCTTTGTAGTGGACAAGAGAGGGTTGCACATAGTTGAGCATGAGGGATTTGATGTCAAGGTGGTAAGAGGCTAGCTCCTCCTATGCAAACAGTTGGTGCCACAAATGAGCTGATACCATGGGGAACTACATTGTCATAGACGACTTATTTGTCGTGGACTTGGATGATACAAATGTCATTTTGGGCATCCAATTGATGGAGATTTGCGACAAATACACCCAGAGTTTCAAGCATTTGAAGTTCACATTCAAAGTGTATGGAAAGAAGGTCTTGTGAGGAATGTCTAATGGAGGGCCTAGAGTAGTTTCAATCAAGTGCATGGAGGTGATTTTCAGGCATGATGATGTGGTATGGGTAGCACAATGTTTGGTTTTTTCCAAACCTTTGGACAGCCAACATACACATCACCACAATGATGAGCTACAGTCAATGTTGAGCAGGCACATTTTGGTTTTTAGTGACATTCCCCTTGTGTTACCCACCAGACAAAGGCTTCGAATACACAATAGAGTTGGAGGGAGCCAACCTAGTCATCATGACTCTATATAGGCATCCAAAGAAGTTCAATATGAGATCAAGAAGGGGATTCGAGAGCTTCTTGACATGGGACCATTAGGCCTAGCTCGAGCCCTCTTGCATCATTAGTGGTCTTGGTGAAGGAGGACGAAACTCTTAGGATGTGCATCTCCTATTGGGCCCCGAACAAGAAGACAATCAAGAACTGACACCCCACCCCATGGATTGATGAGTTGTTGGACAAACGTCATGGAGCAGTCTACTTCTCAAAGATATATCTCATATCTAGATATCACGAGAATTGAGTAAGGGAGAAAGATGTTCACAAGACATCCTTTTGATGTCACTACATTCATTATGAGTTCTTGGTCGTGCCCTTTGGATTGATCAATGTGCCTGCTGCATTCTAGTGTTTTGCGAACCACATCTTCAACAAATAGTTGCAGAAGTTTCTATTGGCGTTATTTGATAACATACTCATATACAACAAGACATGGGAGGATCACTTGAGGCACTTGGACGAGGTTTTGGGGATCATTGATGTAGAATCATTGTATGCAAAGGAGTCCAAGAGTGAGTTTGGCATGATAGAGATTCTATACTTGGATAACATTATTAGTGCATGTAGAGTGTAGGTGCATTAGGAGAAGATCCAACGTTTCTTGATTGGGCACTCCCAAGGACACTCATGGAGTTGCATGGATTCTTTGTTCTATTCAGCTACTACAAGAGTTTTGTGAAGTGTTTTTGGCAGCTTGAAGCCCCATTGACCGACCTCACAAAGCAGGGTGCTTTCAGTTGGACAGAGGAGGCACAACATGCATTCAACAAGTTGAAGATGTAATGACCCCTCTTCGGTGTTGAGTAGTTTCTTGATTCTTCCACTTAGTTGTCGAAACTAAGTCTGATTTGATGTCTCTGTATTTGTGATTATTCTTCTACTATGAAGAGAAATCAAATTCCTTTGACTGTTAGATCCTTTCTCTAAATTGGCTGGATATTAAATGGGCAGTCCTTTCTTGCTTGAAGATGTTATTGTTTAGTAGAGTATGGATTCAATGCTGCAACTAGTAATGGTGGTATGTCTTCAATTCTGTTTGTTGTTTGTGCTGTCACCATTGGCTGTATATTTCTCCTTTGGTGTAATCATCTATCTATCACTTTAATTACCACTGGGTATGCCTTGTTGGGATCAGCAAGTTCCTTACTGGGTCCAGCCTGATTCCTCTTGCTGTAACTACAGATGAATCGTCTTAGTCGCAGATATCTGAAAGATCTTTATTTCATTGCTTTATTAATTGTTTGATTGACGATGATTCAAATTGTTTGATGCTTCAAGCTGATTACTTATTGGATTATTGTCTGATCGATGATTGAGTGGATGCTGAATTTCTTTATTTGGTTCATTAGATTACTTGATCATATGGATGAATTTAATCCAATGTATTTCTTGCTTTTTCGATGCTGCTCTTCCTCCTGACTAAAAGACCATCTATTAATACCTTTATAACGTATGGGTGGTATCCTTGGGATGCATAGGTTTGATCCATAGTTTGTGGCCCCTTATTTAATTATGTATTGTTTCGTTAACTACTATTTATGTCAACGCTCCATTCTAATTGATTGCTGATGAGTATCTTAGTTTTGTATTTCATATACACATTTATACATTATTATTTCATCGATTGATACATTAATATCTATATCTGTATTCAGTTGTCGTTTTTAGATTCGGTATAATCACTATATTCATTGTTCCTTAGTCGCATCTTTGATTCTTTTAATAATTATTGTCATTAGCCAAAACAGTATTAGTATGCTCCTTGTTTTACGTGTTATCCTTCCTAATCATCATCAAGAATAATAGGGATGTTGACCTTCTGAGGCTCACGATATTGGAGGAATTTGACTATCGTGTTCTATAGTGTAATCGTATACTTGCATCGTTTCTTGTAGACATCTTGAATTTGATAGAGTTTGGTATTTGCAGCGGTAGCATCCTCGCATGACTATAGTCGCTTCTATCATCATTGTGCCACTACATCCCATTGTGGCCTTTACACTTTGATTGATATGTAGTTGGTTATTAGTATTATAAATGTTTATAATCTCTATACCGATTATTATTTGGTGATGCTTGATGCATCAATATATATCTTAGTTTTTGGTAACATAGTAGATCTCATGTACAATTAACTCAATTTTGTCTCCTCGGAGATTTTCACGAATCGTTATATCTATTTGTTTAGTAGTTATATTTATTATCATTTATTTATTTGATTTGATTTATTATTTATTTATATTTTTTAGTATTATTGTTCATCTTTATATTATAACTATATTATAATTACATTTAATTATTATTCATTTACATATTTATTTATTTTAATTTTATCATTATTATTATTTATTAAATAGAATTATTTAATCTAATTATTTATTTATCATTAAATCCTATTTCGATGGGGACATCACAAAAGACTACGAGTATGTGTCCAATTTTGGCATTGCATGACTTCTCTCAGCCATTCATCCTCGAGTGCGACACATCACAGGAAGACATTTAGGAAGTGTTGATGCAAAATCATCACCCCATTGCGTTTGAGAACTCAAGGATACCAAGAGATTGTACTTGATATACAACAGGGAGGTTCTTGTGATGATGCATGCGTTGGCTAAGTTCAAGCAAAACTTGGTTGGGGGGAAGTTCGTGGGTGGGATTGACCACAAGAGTCTTTGGTACTTTTTGGGGCAGAAGGATTTAAACAAGAGGCAATAGAAGTGGGTGAGAAAGATTCATGCCTCTGATTTTGATATTGACAAGGTGAAGGAGAAGAAGATTGTGGTTGCCAATGCTTTGCAAGAGACCTGACATATGCTCTTTGTCCTAGGTCTTGGCTGATTGAAAGGCTCACTTGTTGGTTGGGTACTCCAAGAATACCTTCGCTTGCCAGTTCATGGATGGACAGATTCATGATGATAGGTACAAGGTGGTGAATGATGTCATCTATATTACAAGGACACAATCTTTTTTGTTCCAAAGTCAAAGCTTAAGGAGAAGATCTCGATGACGGCTCATGAAGCACTATTGGTAGGACACCCCAAATACATCAAGACATATAGATAGATACATTAGAGGTTCTCATGGAAGGGCCTCAAGGATGATGTGCTACGGCTCGTCAAGGAATGCGCTACTTGCCAACAAACAAATCGGAGCATATCTTTTCGGTAGGACTGCTAAAGCATAATGCCCCCATTTGGAAAAGTTTGGAAAATAAATTAATTTCTAAAGTCTAGAAAAGAATATATTTTAATATTTAATATTTTTATCAAATGATAAATATTAAATAATTATTTTGCTAACATTTTGGAAGTTAATTAAGTTAATGGATTAATAATGGTGGTGGTATGGGAATGAAATTGAAAAATAATACTAGTTAATGGTTATGATTTGGAAATTGATAATTATTTCTTTGATTTGAGAACTTTTCTCAAATTTGTCTCTGGATGGAAACTAGAGAAGGCCATTTTCAGCAATGAGAGGTCTACCCTAGGTGGAAGAGGAAGAATCAACCAGATTCTTCATTGGAGCCACTAATAAAGTTTTTACAAATATTTAGATATTCAGAGGTATATAATTGTTTAAGAGTAAATTCATTATGGATGACAAATGAATTGCTTTTGTGGAAGTTTGATTACTATTTATTTATTCTTTGTTGGTTCATTTTAAGATTTACGTATTGCAAGTCTTTGTCATAAGAATCAAAATATCAAGCTATTATCTTTCTTAATATTTATCTAGCCATGATTCTCATAATCTTTGACAATGGTAAGGAGGCTGTATGTTTTGTTGGTGTCGTGTTCCCTAATAGAGATGGAAATACAATATGCAGGTGTAGTTTCTCATAGGAGTATAGAGATGACAATCCTTCGTAATTGGACGCATGAAGAGATATTAGTGTGGACCATTTTTTGAAATGGTGATTTGCAAGTCATAAACTAAGCATGGGAGGCTGAGACTCAACTTGTATCATGGGATATAGTAGCCGTCTTTGGATGAGTTGATTTATAGTCGACAGTGCTTGCTAAAGCATTGTGGGAAAGTTGTTCTTGATAACAGGATTACATACTCATCATAATTATATGGTTTGTAACAAAAGTGCAGTTAATATGTGACAAGACATTCTTGATAGTTCAATATTTCCATAGCATTTGTTTCATATCTATATTGAGGAAAATGACAAAAGATTGTATGGAATACATCCCGTTTGACAGGTTTTATCATACACACTCAACAAGGTGACTATTAGGTTTGTCTCCTATGGTCGTATGTGGATTATATGCTCTTAACTTTCCTCACGACAACGGTTCCTTGTTGTCTCTTGGATGGGTTCCTTTGTATTTGGTACATAGTAGATATTCTCATTGTTATATTCTGAGTCACTCGTAATATTGAAGTTGGTCATAACTTGGAACTGTTTAATCTACAATAGGGAGGCCATGATCCTCTATTTTGAGTATTTTGTTCACAACAATAAGACTATTTTTGATTTAATATTTGTAATCAAATCAATGTATATCAATTTGGATGTTTTATATGATTGCTTTATACTTTCAAGAGTTGATGATAAACCTATGATTTTCATTGACAAATATGATGGGAAACTTGTGCCATTTATATCACACAAATCAACAAATTGTCTAGCGAAATGTCTTTGGGATTAAGAGCAACCTTTTAGTGCAAATAAGTGAGGGTTATTACATAAAGCCCTTACCCATTCTAGATCAGAAGTGGGAGAGCATCTCGATGGATTTCATCACAAGACTTCCCAAGATATAGGGCAAGGATTGCATCTTCGTGGTGGTTGACTGTTTGAACAAATATGCTCATTTCTTCTCCATTTTGACCGAGTTTAGAGTAATGTAGGTTGTGGACTTGTTCTTTTGAGAGATTATTAGGTTACATGAGCTTCTGAAGAAAATTGTGAGTTATAGAGATAGTAGATTCCTCAACGCTTTTTGGATGGATCTTTTTAGGTTGGCAGACACTGAGCTAACCTCGAGCACCTATTATCAACCTTAGACAAATGGACAGAGTGAGATCGTGAACAAGTGGATAGAGGGCTAGTTGCGAAACTATGCATGATCTATTGGCTACATCTAGGAGGATACCGTTACAACACCGACTATCACATGTCAATTGGGATGTCGTCATGCAAGACACTTTATGGCTATGAGGCTATTTCATTTGTGGATTCAGCATCGGGAGATAGTAGGACACCCAAGGCAAGGGATTGGCTTTAGGAGAGTCAAGATATCCTTAGATCCCTCAAGGATAATTTATAGTAGGCATAAAATTGGCAGAAGATATTTGTGGATCGACACTAGATTGAGCATAATTTTGAGCTAGGAGATTTGGTTTATCTTCAATTATATCCCTATAGGTAGTCTTGTTTGAAGAGGAGTGGTGTGGAGAAACTTAAGCCCCAAATCTATGGTCCATATGAGGTGATTAGGCAGATTGGAGAGGTGGTGTATGAGTTACAGTTGCATTAAGAAGGCTCTAGGGTAGCGAGTTACAGTTTTAGAGGAGCTTTTGCCACTTGATGATGAGGGAAAGCTTGCATTGGAGCCAGTTGAGATCATAAATTTTAGGGAGAGATCGAGTCCTGAACAATCAAGGAATACCTTGTCAAATGAAAGGACTTACTAGTTGAGGATGCCACATGGGAGAGTGACTAGGTTTTGGAGCATCCTAGCTTGTGGGCAAGCAATTCTGGGAAGGGGCAACTATCGTTGCCCCTTTTCTTTAAGCAGGACCTTTTTCGAATTTTGCCTTATAGCTCATTTTAGTTCCTCAGTGAGCTATCATGGAGTGCTAGAGGGCTACTTCTTGTGGTGTGCTTTTGGCACTAGCCTTGGCATGGTCCTATTTCATATCCAAATTTGGTGCCAACCTTATTTGGGATGACTTTCTTAGTTAAGGTGTTTGGCCTCATATCTGTATGTAAAGACCTTGCTGGGTTATACCTCTGAAGCTTAATTTTGTTTGTTTGACATTTTGTCAAATAGTTGTCATGTAATGTTCAAATTCTGATTTAGTTGTATATATTGCTTTGCAACTTGTTTTTTTTGTGTTTTGACAATATTTGAATAGGAAAAAACTAAATTCAAGACTAAATGCAAACCACTGAATTTATTATTTTTGAAAATGTATACCATGAGATGCAATTGCAAATAGATAACAATTAATGTGCACCTTTATTGCTATAGTGATTATTGCAGCTGCTAAAATGCTCCAAACGTAGCTTGGACAGAGATTGTGCTGCCTTGGGAATGAAATGCAGCCTCCTCACAAATTATCGCAGCTCCTTGTATGATGTGTGTGCGCCATAAACATTTCCTTGCTACTAATAATGATGACGTCCCAGCCAAATCAGACAACCAACACCCTCCAAAAAACCATAGTATGTAACAGACTTTGAAGGAAATGTGACACCAAGAAACCCTGGCTGACTTGCAGCAAATAATGAACAATTTTGGTATACAGCAACACCAAAATTGTAACCAGCATAATCATAATTAATTCTCTGATATTTAGAGCACAATTCACCACATCTTTTAGTGATTCAGAGTGCAGACAGAGCGGAATCAGTCCTCACAAAATCCTTGTTGAAACCCTTCAGCAAATTCTCCATCAAATTAAAACAATACCCAAGAATGAATTGTTTTTGCACAAAGCATTGCTTTTATAATAAAAGATATTTTCTTCAAGACACCAAAGGCAAAAAAATTCTCCCACACACTTTTCACCTAAATGCCCTATTCTTTATACTTAGGCACATATTTGAATAATATAATTTATTAACTCCCTTTTGCTCCAAAAATGACCTTTTCATCAATATCATGATATTCTGACACACAAGGTCATTGTTTCCTGTTCTCAAGATTTAAAACTCTTCAACCCAGTTCCAACGAGCTATGACACTAAGGTGATCAATATACAATACCAACAAAAATAGCAACCTTAGTGTATTTAATTAAATAATAATCATAATTCACCCATCTTGCGAAAATGACTGAAGAAGCATCAAAATCAAAATCTGATAGCACATGTATGATCCTGATGAAGAAAGACGATGAATGAACCTGACGGGGTGACTTACTAAAAATAGACGCTCCCTTCAAGATTCTTGGAGCCCAAACCAGAAGTCAAAAATAAAAACAGAGAGCATCATTCAACTCCTCTAACTCATCTGAGCTCATCAGAACCATCCCTTGACTTACTATAAATAGTAAGTCCCACCAAACAGAGCCATAACCCTCAACAGGGTCCTCTAATCACTAGTATTAGCCTACAAGGACACGATAATAGGTTAAATTCATCACTATCATGGTCATACTAGAAAGGGGACATTACAATCCTCCCTCCCCAAGATTGCTTGTCCTCAGGCAATCACATGAATCAAAGAAACACAACGATCCACCCGGATCCCAAGGATAAATATCTATAATGTCCTTGGCATCACCTGCAAACTCTTGTGATTATAACACAGTCCACAAAGCTATCCTAAATACATTGTCACCATACCAATAATGGTGACTCACCCAATTCGTAATGCCAATCCTATCTCCACCCGAATCCCATTAGAGATGAAACTCACATCCATCCATAACAAGGAAAAATGGATATCATATATCAACTGCTAGATCAAAACTTCCTGTACACTCTACCAATCTGCCATGAGTATGAAGTCTATCTATGCAACAGGATGTAGTACTTCCAAAAGCATCTGTACCATAACCCAGATATCAATCCTCTGCAAAAATTGTCATGGACATGTTGACTTTGCAAGTAGCCTCCTGCTAACTTGCAACAACTAACCCTATCAACTAAAGAGGGTGTAAACCTATCCCATAAAGGATGGTATGAAACTAGAGCCAAACCACACCCGCGTGAAACCAATCCTTCTACCTGTGGGTCAAAAGAGAAATGATGAGCACTCCTCACTGTGTAGTTGCGATAAATGCCCCGATCTCTGTCAGAGGCTCATCATCATCAAACCAAGAATCAAGAGATGGCTCCAATCTCTGTCTCCGAACAACTGGTTGGGCAGGACCCCAGGTAACCCTCTCAGCAAACCCAACCACAAAATCCTTGTGGGGAAGCATTGTAGTCAAAGTCTCTATAATCTTTCCCACCAAAACCTGAATACAGCAAGAACCCCGTATGATAGTACCCTCAGAAGCTTCGAATGGTCTGTTGGATGTCCTAAAATCTCAGACTCTCAAGAAGATACTCAATGAATGACTCTGTGCATTAGAAATTATATGAATTAGCATCAACCTGCTCCCCTGCAACCCATAGTTGATCCCTCTGAAACTATGGCACTACCAACTGTCTATCGCTATCAGCTGTATGAGATGAAGTAATAGATTTTCCTTCAAAAGAAGGAAACAAATCAATGTGAGAGCTAACCACGAACCTAGATGATACCCTTCCCATATCCTGTGAAGAAGATGGAGTAGTGTTAGGAACTGGCACACAAGTCTCTGATGAATCCACAACTACTACATCATGACTCTCAATAACCTGTTCTGTATCATTTGTCATCGTGCTAACTCTTGGAGGACCTAGTACACGAGGAAGCTCTTTGCATTCCTCCACTGAAGCACTCATCTCATCTGTAGCTACTGCACTCATATCAAGGATGTATGTAACTGCATCCTCATCACATCCATCATCCCTATTGGTGGAAGTCAACTCACCACCAACCACCACTATATGTAGTTGAACTGGAACTGGGGCTGGCATAGATTGTACACGCTTTAACTCCCCGACCACCTCTCTCAACTGCAGCTGTGACTCTTGGAGAGCCAACTTGGTGCTCTCCAACACCTCAGAAGTCACCTCAAGCTCATGGGTGAGCTCAACCACCTCCTCTTTCCCTAACAATGCCTCGTAACAAGTGCTACCCCACTCAAGAAGGTAATCCCTGTCAACTACCCAATTGTAAATAATTATGCTTCAAGATCCTGACAGCTTCTCGAAGTGAATGAATCTTTGCTAGGGAACCAACTACCACTGTGCTCATCTGACATAGGAGCACCCCAATCATATACAACCAACATCTGCTGAATAGCATCATAATGCTCAAGAGCTAAAGAAATATCACTATCGCTCACCTTTAGCTGACTAGTCACATGATGTCTCTGCATACCCTGGCTCCTACATAAGCTCTCTGACTCATTAACTGCACTGTGATAGGAAACTGTATCCTCACTGCTCACCACATGATCACTAACCTCACATGCGCTAACAACCTCACACATGTCCATCAATGAGGTATTGTTGCTGGGTAACTTTGCAAATTTCTCATCTGAAGGAGTGGAGGCCACTGCTATATCAAACTCCTCACATGTCTCTGCTTCCCCCTCAACAATAAGTCCTTGTAAACTATGATCCTGGGACCTATCATCATCCAATGACAACTTTGAGTCATCACTCAACGTCTAGAATGATAGACCAAACTCACTACAACATGCATCATCCACATACCAATCATCAGAGGTGCCCACATCACTAGTATCAACATCGTTTAACTGCTATCTCCTGTTAATGCATAAATGACTCAATATCATCATGTGATTCAACATCTCTATGGCATAAATCTACATTGTGTAACTTCTCAACACTCAAATCGTGAGTGCCATCACTAGGTAGCTCCATGCTCTCATCCTCCACACAGGAGAAGACTGCTGTCTCCTGCACTGACCCAACACTATGACTGCTGCCATAAAAATTAGAAATGTCAGTGCTCATATCCTCTTCGCAGTCTTCAAAAATAACACTCACATTAGGAAGGTCTAGACTAGCAGTGGTATGAACTGCATCTTTTGCACTCGCACTATCGACAACATCATCAACATACTCACATAAGGGACTGTTGTCCTGAAAATCAGACCCTGTATTATTTATATCCCCACTACTACCAACTGATGTAAGACTGCCATCACAGGTAGTTAGCATGTCCTCAACATTTTCTGAATCACTAACTTTGGAATCCTCAAACTGCTAGAACTCAATTCTGTTGTCCTCTAATGAAACAGACACATCCACATATCCCTGTTTAGAATCTCCAACATCATAACTGCAGATAGGACTGGTGGCTGCCCCACTAAGCACAGGATCATCTTCACCATGATCACTAGTTGCTAAAGAAAATTCATCCTGAATTTTTTTGGATGTCTCATCTACGAAAACCTTTCGTTTCTTTTCCTGCATTCTCTGTGAGGAAGACTTTTTGAAGAAGGAAACCATAAACCTAGCTGCCCTATCAACAATCGCTGGATTTGAAAGTTGTGCTTTTAGCCTTTCCTGTGTTTGCCTCAATTTCTCCATTTCATTTTCTAGGGCACCTGTTTGTTTCCTGAAACATGACATGCTGCTCAACTGGTTTCCATATTTACTGGATTTCTTATATTTGTCCATGATTGAAATAACCTGCGAGAGTGCTGATCACTCAAAAATCAAGTGTGGGAACTCAAAATTTCCAACCCCTCAAGATGGCAGGAAACCGCTCTGATACCACTGTAAAGACCCCTGCTGGGTTATACCTCTTAAGTTTAATTTTGTTTATTTGACATTTCGTCAAACAGTTGACATGTAATGTTCAAATTCTGATTTTAGCTGTATATATTGCTTTGCTACTTTGTTTTTTTTGTGTTTTGAGAATATTTGAAATAGGAAAAAACTAAATTCAAGACTAAATGCAAACCACTGAATTTATTATTTTTGCAAATGTATACCATGAGATGCAATTGCAAATAGATAACAATTAATGTGCACCTTTATTGCTATAGTGATTATTGCAGCTGCTAAAATACTCCAAATGTAGCTTGGAGAGAGATTGCGCTGCCTTGGGAATGAAACACAACCTCCTCACAGATTATCGCAGCACCTTGTATGATGTGCGTGTCCCATAATCATTTTCTTGCTACCAATAATGATGACGTCCCAGCCAAATCAGACAACCAATACCCTCCAAAAAATCACAGTATTTAACAGACTTCGAAGGAAATGTGACACCAAGAAACCCTGACTGACTTGCAGCAAATAATGAACAATTTGGTATACAACAACACCAAAATTCTAACCAGCATAATCAGAATTAATTCTGTGATATTCAGAGCACAATTTACATCTTTCAATGGTTCAGAGTGCAGACAGAGAGGAATCAGTCCTCACAAAACCCTTGTTGAAACCCTTCAACAAATTCTCCATCGAATTAAAACAATAGCCAAGAATGGATTGTTTTTGCACAAAGCATTGCTTTTATAATAAAAGATATCTTGTTCAAGATACCAAAGGCAAAAAGCTTCTCTCACACACTTTTCAACTAAATGCCCTATGCTTTATACTTAGGCACATATTTGAATAATATAATTTATTAACTCCCTTTTGCTCCAAAAATGATCTTTTCATCAATATCATGATATTTTAACACACAAGGTCATTGTTTCCTATGCCCAAGATTTAAAACTCTTCAACTCGGTTCCAACGCGCTATGACACTAAGGTGGCCGATATACAATATTAGCAAAAATAGCAACCTTAGTGTACTTAATTAAATAATAATCATAATTCACCCATCTTGTGAAAATGACTGAAGAAGCATCAAAATCGAAATCTGATAGCACAAGTGTGATTCTGATGAAGAAAGATGATGAATGAACCTGACGGGGTGACTTACCAAAAATAGACACTCCCTCCAAGATTCTTGGAGCCCAAACCAGAAGCCAAAAATAAAAATAGAGAGCATCATTCAACTCCTCTAACTCATCTGAGCTCATTGGAACCATCCCTTGACTTACTATAAATAGTAAGTCCCACCAAACAGAGCCATAACCCTCAATAGGGTCCTCTAATCACTAGTATTAGCCTACAAGGACCCAATAATAGGCTAAATCCATCACTATCATGGTCATACTAGAAAGGGGACATTATATTGTATCAGCCTTCTTGGAGCAGTAATGATCATCTATCATCTTATTGTTTTGTTATTTGCAATTTTAGTTTGGAATTAGTCTTCTAAGCTTGTAGTTTCGGAGGTGCAAGACCCTCCCTAGTATGCCCTTTCAATTTGGAGAAATCTCCTTTGAAGACCAAAATTTCAGAGATCAAGGACAACGATTGGAGTTGGATGTTCCTTTATTTTGTCTGCGATCTAGGCCTTATTGTTTCTGCGAAGAGAGCCATCCTTGAGCGAACAACAAGCATATTATTAGAGGATGGTGATCTGCATATGCGAACAACATAATGTACATCTACAGTTTTGCTTCACTAATCTCTGCGATCAGCATCAACATTTCTCTGCCACCAATCCTTGCTTCATATATCAGCAATCACTATATCTGTATAAATGGCACACTCATATTCACACCTTCCACTAGGGGCAACACATTTACATAAACAAATATGGTGTAAAACAAGTATGGGATTTTACAATCAACTTATGAAATCCACATTTTATTTTTGATATGGTTGCCACTTGTCATTGATTATAGTTGCTACTCAGATATGAAGCGATCATATTACAGTTATACACTCTCTCTTTTTCTCACTTGCATAATATGCATATTATTTATGTTCATTGCTCGTTATTTGCTACACAACAAACTAGATCCTTATCAGAATGAATGCATAAGCCCCATTATATAGCCATTTTAGTATTTTTTTGGCCTTCAACATGGCATCTATGAAACATATTTTATTTTCAAGCATAAAGTTTGATTGCCCACATACTTAAAAATGTCCAACCAGAAAATGTCTTTCCTATAAATGCCAAAGTGAGTGAACTGCTGCATCCAGATTTACATCTTTGATATTATTTTTTATTTTTATCGTAAAAGAAGTATACAAACATGTGCACGCACACACACACACACCTTAGTAATTATAAATCTGACTTGAACTTTTTTCAAGCTCACAGTTAATGCATCCCATCCCTTACAGTTCCTACATTGTTTTATATCTGAATGTAAGCGATTGTAAAATCTTTTTTGCAGGAGTTCGGTGGGCGAGTAAAAGGTTTGAAAGTTGAGGCCGTGGATACAACAGGTGCTGGCGATGCATTTGTTGGTGGAATGCTAAGCCAGTTGGCAAGTGACCTTTCCCTTTATCAGGTATATTGCCAATAACAACTATAAAGTAATGATAACTAATTTTTCGTTTCTTTTCTTCTCTTAAATGCAACAATATTTTTGTTTGATTAGTGCCTATTTTACATTTTTGTTGTCTCTAGGCAAGGTTAAAGATACATTAAGTGCTTTTGGATTATAAATGCATTAAGGTTAATGATTCTTAACTTGATTCATGTGATTCTTTTCACCTTTAAAGGATAATATTTTAACCTTGTGAAAGCCCATGACAGGATACAAAAGTGAGAAAAACAATACAAGAAGTGGATAGAAAGATTATAGCATAGAGTTAAGAAAATAACCCCAAAAGATGGTGCAACATAATGGCAGATGAATTATTTCTTGTTCCATCTTTGCTACACATAGCAGTTAGAATCTAGCTATTTACCTTACTCAACTGAGATCACATGAACAATATTATCTGCAAAAAAAAGACTAATCACGATTCATTGATGCTCACAATTTTTGGAGAAAAAATTGCACCTTTTTTTACCCCAATTTTTCCTGTTTACTCATAATAAAATTGTTTGCCAGATGCATACTAATAGGTTTTTCTGTTTTTGATTGATTCGACTTGAATTGTATTTTTTTGGAATAGGGTTTTTTACATACATTTTAGTGTCTTGAAGATAATGTATTCTTGCCTTTCTAACTTTCATTTATGCATTTCAACTTCTGAAAAGATTTCATTTTCATTTTCAAGTGGTGAGGGCATAGAGGAGAGGGCCTAGTAGGTGAGCATGAAGTATATGCTGGTAGGAATGAACACTTACAGCTCCCAAATCCTCCTGTAGCTTAAGTGACAGACTCTAATACATGCTGTAATATCCCCGTCATTAAATGACTATTAAAAACTATTGTCTTAGGGGCCGTGATTGATTTAGTTTATCTCGGGCCCGTTTCTTTTGTTGGCGTAGTTTAGTTTTTGCCGTTGGCTCTTTTGTGCACTCTTGGGAGTTTACCCCGATGGGTATTTATGCTCGGCGTGTAGGTTAGATTTGATATGTTGAGATTTGATATTTTATTGTGTTGCGAATTCCTGTTGGGATTCCTCTCTTTGCCATTTCGGAGGTGTAATATCCTCCCTATTTGGTACTCCGCAGTTTTGGTGGGATTCAACCCTCACCCTATTCTGCTTCTTCTGCTTGTATTGGATCTGGCAAATCCGAGGCTCTATCAATTAATTCAGTAAGATCTTTCTGGCAAATATATTTGGCTTGCAAGTTCTTGCGAAATACATATTTAACTGTCGACTAAGGAAAAGGGAACATCACATTATCATCTCGGAATCCACCGTACTGCCACGCCAATTCCACCGTACTGCCACGCCCATTCCACAGTACTGCCACGCCAATTCCACCGTACTGCCACGCCCATTCCACAGTACTGCCACGCTAATTCCACCGTACTGCCACGCCAATTCTACCGTACGGCCACGCCAATTCCATCGTACTGCCACGCCAATTCCACCGTACGACCTCTTCCAATCATCAGGACAACAATTGCAAAGCTTTGAGGTGAAGATTGTAGTTTGGAACATTACAGTGGTATCAGAGCTAGTGATTCTGCCAGCTTGTGGGTATTGAATGAAAGTTTATTCAAGGAAAAGGAGCAGATCTCACTCAGTCGGTAGAATGGGTGATAACCAAGACCCTACGGCCGAAGTCATGACTCTTCTAAGAGAACTCACTAGGAATGAGGTGCAGATAAATGACACTCAACGCCTCATGGAAGAGATTTGCAAAAATTGGCTGAAAGCAAGATATCTGCGGAACAAAGCAACAATTCTATCACGGGACGGGCAAATTCCCAACCCATACGCTCTCGACTGTCAATGCCAACTTTCCCTCCACGGATGGAAGAACGGCGAGGAGAGCAACCAACCTTCCAGGAAATACAAGATCAGCTTTGAGAGGATTGGAGGAACACAAATATGGAAGGAGATATATCCTACAAAGATTATGCTGAGCTGAGAATGACGTACTCTGGTGGAAACAAGCATGGCTATTATAATGACGATTTGAGACGGAAGATGGGCAAAGTTAATCTATCCTCCTTTGATGGGTCTGGAACTATCACAGCTCGAGCATGGGTGCAAAAAGAAGACACATATTTCCAGCTCAACCCTATGCCAAAAAATTAGGCCATCAAATTTGCAGCACTACATCTCGAAGGAATAGGCCACGAATGGTGGCATCATGGCATGGTTACTCTCGGCCACGACCAAATAAATTCCTACGCTGAATTCACCGAGAGGTTGATAGATCGTTTTGATGGGAAAGATCCAGAATTGAATTTCAAAGAGTTGGCTCAGTTAAAGCAATCTCGCACAGTCGATAGTTACATAACAGAATTTCAGAGGTTGTCTGTTTTGGTGACTGATATTTCAGAAAGACGATTGGTGGTATTGTTCATGGATGGACTGTCAGAACCCTTGAAAGGGTGGGTGAAAGGATTCAACCCCGTCACACTCACGGAAGCGATTAAGAAGGCACGCGACATGGCGACACAGACATTTGAGGATGCTGGAATGATATTTGAGGATTGTGGCATTCATCAAGAGGCAATACATTTCGATAGGCACCCTGTGAAGATCGTGACACCATTGATTACCACCATGGGCCTTAAAAGGAAATATCATCATATCATCCTAAGGCAGTAACAATATGCAATTTGGTTTGGGCTCAATTTAGTTATGCTTTGATTACATATTTATGGCTTTTAGTTGTTTGAACTTTCAGTAGTAGTTTGTAGTAACACCAAGGAGGCCGCAAATATCAAACGATTGATTTGAGTTCAGGTAGACAAAGTTGGAAAATGAGTTCAAACTTATTAGATAGTTGACTAATCGATTATTTGGCAACACCTCTGTTAATGACAACCAACGATAATGCAGTGTTGAGAGGATGTGATTAGAAGTTTAAGTATAAAGAGATGCGATCAGAATAGATAACTGATAAAGGAGGTGTGTCTATTCCAACATGTCCTATCATCTTTAGGATAAGATATAATAATCCCATCTTTCATTCCAATAATCATCAAACAAGAGAATATATAATATATCTGAGGAAGATATTAGAAAGGAATATATACATATATGGAAATGAAATCATGTTATGGTGTTGGCAAGCATCGTGTAACAACAAAGGATGCTGGAATTATTATATGAATAAGCTATGATCTATAGGATTTTATAGCTGAATGATATTAGGAATAAGGGACCAATAAATTTTATATATATATATATATATCTTAATCTTTCTCTAATGCCTTTGGAAGGGTAGGTTGGTTCGTATAGAAAGAGGCAAGTAATTCCATCCCAATTTAGGTGACTCACAAATGGTGGTATTGACGAGTGTTCATGAAACCCTTGGGCTTAATTGTGGAGGGTGGTTTCAAGCACCCTATGACAGTAATTCCCCATTCTCCATTAGGGTTAGGAAAGAAGTAAAGATGAGGTTTAAATGTAACAATTATGGATTATATTATGAACAAACCAACTATCTCTAAATTTAACTAAGGCGTAATGTTGCATAAAAATGTATAATGATGCATGTTAAACAGACAGTCCCTAGTAGGGGACATTATAGTAGTGTAGTTGGATGCGACTGTCAGTTCACATGAATTAGATACACATTCTAGTCAGAGGGTCATACTAGTTAGAAGGTATCTATAGTGTGTGACCAATTATGAGTTGTGTAGGTTCTAAACACCAGGCTCAGATGACATTAAAACCTAGCCTTGTGTTTGCACCCTCGTGAAGAGTAGGGCCACTTCCTGTAGGAAGTTGTTCGGGGAAGCATTGTTCTTTAGTTGGGAGGAAAAGACTTGATGATGCTCTCCCTCTATTAGTTATGTTGAGACTTGTAGGAGATTCTAGGATGGAAGAATGAAACAAAAATCCCTTTTTCTCTCCTTTGTTAATGCATTTCTTTATGAAAGAAGAGTATTTGAATCTATTATTTGCTAATTTTCATGTTCATGTGAAAAGGATTTCATTTCTATTTCAGTTTTTAAAAGTAATGAAAAGTGCAAGTTTTATTTTATCAGTTGAACATAATTTTATTGTGAAAAAAGTAGCCATTTTTTTTATCGAGTTAGTTAACATGTTACAAAATACTTGCAGATGACAACGAATAGCAATGAGAATGGACCCCTCCAAGCTCCAAAATGATGCCAAGATGGTTTGGCCTAGCAAGGAGTCAACTAACTCAAAAAATGTTGCAAAAATGACAAGGAGTCAACTCACTCAGAAAATGTTGCAAAAAAGACTTCAAATTTGATTTCTAGATCAAATGAAACCCTTGACGCAGGATTCCTTCTGCGCCCTTGGAAGATCTTTCACAATTGTAGGTGTGATGACTTGTGAAGGTTTCTGTCTCATTAAGCTGCTCCAAACCCTCAGGATCAACCAAGCTCCTCTCAAGAGGCAAAGGGAAAATAATCAAAATAACATAATATAACCCTAAAATGACTTCAAGTTGCCTTTATAAGCCTCCCATTTGTGCACCCTAATTAGGGTTTCCTTTTCAAGTGCTACTCTTAATGATAATATCTTGAATTTGTTTTACTTTTAATCTCTCACTTAATAGCTCCTCTTTCTCTCCTAGGAAATTGCCCAATTCCTCTCTAAACTCATATTATGTGCGCTTTTGGGAGAGTACAAATTACGCAAAAATATTGTTTTAAGTTGGCAACTTAAAATATTATAGAGTAGTAATTGATACCTCCCATTATGTTTTAACAAGCTGTTTGAAGCAAAAGGGAACTGACTCAATTACAGATCCTTTATCCATCCTGTTAGACTATGTGGACCTAGTGATAGACTAACCTTGATTAGCTCATGTTAGCTAAGAAGGGGCCATTACACAAACAGAATTGGAAAATCAATGCACCTTATAAAAGCCCACAAACCCACCATAGCAATGTTAACCACTATTATGCACTTCAATTCGAAGCACTCTAAAATTGTTTTTCACAAACTCCACTTGGAATATCTTTGAGCATTTAGATTTTCTTGAGGCTGAGTCCCCGAAAGCAAATGATTCATAATGTAGAGTGAAAATGTTTTCCAAGAGCGCCAATTTACTTTTGCAGCATTATAATCAACTTTCCCATGATAAAAATTTAGAATGTGAGTCTTATATGTAGAATTTAGGTTAGCTATAGTAGCTAAATGATTCTTAATCCCACTGTCAACTCCCCACCCTTCCTATAGAATCACAAACCCTAGTTGCATCTTTTTGACATTTGGAATTCCTCAACCAAAATCATGCATATGGGATTTGTTGGCAAAGAGGTTCTAGTAATTAGAAATGTAATCATTGCATCAAAGGAAACACTAAATTTGAGCTTTCTTGGACTTTGAACATGTGTTAGAGGAGAGGATTGACCCTTCTTTGCATCTCCCTTCTTTTCTTTCTTCTTTATGCACTTACATGCTTACATGCCCTCTCATGCCAACTAACCAAATTCCTCCATTCGCTCTATTGTGATGGCCATCCATAGCCTCTTTGTGAGCCCTCATTATGGTGCAGGCAATAAGGATGTCAAAAAATGTTGTGGAGTTTGGCATTTACACTTGCCAAATGCGTTGATAGATGTCCATGGATTGTTTGAGAGCTTTCCTCTGATGTAAGGAGGATGCTAAAAAAGGTTGTGGAATTAGGCTTTTCGACCTCCTCATCCTTTTCCTTCTGAAATTCTTATCACTTATGCTTTTAGATGGATGCCATAACTTGTTTGTGAGTTGCCATTGTGATGTATGACACACAATCAAGGTTGAAGAATCTAGCTTTTAGACTTGCTAATCTCTAGCTTTTACACTTGCCAATTGGAAAAACTTCAAAGTCCCCCAAACCATTTCAACAAATTGATTTTGTGGCTGTCCTCATCTCTTGGTATCCATGATATAGGTCAATTTCTATCCAACCTGCAGACAAAAGAAAGACGAGAGATTCCATTCTGCCATAATGACATGGTGAAAGGATTCCCCCTCTCCTTATTAGACACCCATGCCTATGCCTTGCCTCGATTGATGTCCATACCTGTGTCATCTTGTCATCAAGACATGAAAAGGAGGAGAGGGGAGAGGAGCCATGCTTTCTTTAACAATTATGTCCCCTTGCCCCCACTGATAGCCTTATGTTGTTTTCATGTATTTTATTGTCACACAATGTCCTATGTAAAAATGGTCTCCTATGGAAATGAGATATTTTATTTGAAGAAAGAGCTTTTACAATTTTTCTCTAGTAATGCATAATACCATGGTCAAGCAGCAATTTTTTAGGGCCTAGACCAATCCCCTTGGCTTTTTGTATCTATGCTAAAAAGCTCTTTTGCTACACTATACTAATATTTGGTGATATCATTTACCTTCTTTTAAAGGTAAGGTAAAGTAGTTGTTGAGATCACCCTAAGTGGTATATTAATTTGGTGTATGAGATATCTTTATGTAATCATTCTACAAAGGATTGTTTTTATATACTCTTTATGTTATTTTGATGTGTACACTTCTTTCCTTTTTGAATTCAAACTTATACCTCCATATGATACATGTATACTTACCATCATGGCAACTGATGCTGCAAAATGAATGTTGTTGGAAACCCATTCAAAGAATGGACCCTTTTGGTTGGTAAATCTCTTGTTAAATTGTTATACCAATCATTTTTACTACTATACATAGCCAAATTTTGTATCTTCTTCTAGTTCTTTCTACTTTAACTTTTCTGCAAACATATTCAAAGAATGGAGCCTTACGGTTGGTGAATCTCTTGTTAAATTGTTATACTAATAATTTTTACTAGTATACATAGCCAAAGTTTGTATCTTTCTCTAGTTTTTTCTACTGTAACTTTTCTGCTCTCATGTGGAAGCCTATAATTTGAACAAATAGCAAGAGCTTCAAATTAATTTTTAATCTAAAATCTTTGCCTATTCTAACCTTTTTAAGAAAGCTCTCTTTGTTTATATTTTACCATGAGGTTGAACACTTTTGTAGGACTTCTTTCAGTTTGATGAAGACATCTCTTATTTGTTTGTGTTTGAAGTTTTTATTTTACTATTTTGTTTCTATAGTGTTTTGAAGTATGTTTTATTGGATGCAAACTTGGCCTTAAATTGGTGGCCTTGTCCCCTAGCATGTTTCCAAAATGGCAGGAGGGCATGGGACATCATCTTGCAATCCCCAATTTTCTGAAAACCCCAAAACATCTCCGAAATGACTCGAAATAAAAGGAAATATTTCCAACAAAGAATGGGACATGTTGATTTCCTGGTGATGGCTGGGGACATTTGAGATATCCCTCAATCATCTCAGGGATGTCTAGGGGTCTCAATTGGAAAAAATCACTCTTGCAAGCTTTTTGTTTTCAAATCTGGTCAGCCCTTGCTAAGGTGTGCAAGTTTTCACAAGTGTGTGTTTTTTGTTTGTTATTTTGTGAAAACCTTGTCCTATGGCGTGCAACCATGTGCATAGCTAGAAAAATTTGGAACCCTAAACGTGGTCCTCTCTAATTATCATGGTGATCGCCAAAAATCTATTTCTATATGCATGTTAGTGTGTGGCTAGAGTATTTACCATTCAAAAACATTGCTTCTATTCATAGGCACACAATTACCAATAGAATATTGTTTTTGTCTTTAATATATTAAAAATGAATAATGTTTCATGTTATGTTGACTAATTTTATCTACACCATCTATATAATTAAGTATTCAATATCTCACTACTAGTTTGGATAGCACTGTACTACTTAAACATGGCGTCATTAATCATGTCATACTTAGCCAACGTTGACGATACTACTCTCAAAGGTTGGAAAAAGAATAGTTCTTAAGCTTGAGTTATTATGCCGATTGTTAAAAAGTTGTGCATTATCTGCTCAAAGGGTGAAATGTGAGGCAGCATATATCAATTATGCCTCATTATTTATGCAAACCAAAGCAGCATATTTGTCATCATAATAAAATTGTAAGAATGTTGTAATTACATTTAAAGCTAAAAAGTTAAACAAATCTAGCTATTGAACTGTCTTTTGAATGCCTATTGACGATGAAGTCTAAAATTAATTTTACAAGTCCTCATTATTGTGTTAAAAAACTCATAGTACTTGATATTAGTGTAGGCTATTGGTGTAGTTAAGGCATTTTACCTTGGTTAATTGTCACCTAGGTCTTAATTGTACTTTACTTAAGCTTCCTTAGGGAATCACATAGATGTAGTTGGAGCATTTCCACTTTACGTGGACTTATCATATTATTTTATCATATCCACTTATAGTGGATGGACTTTTCTACCTTTGGTGGGTGATCCACCTTTTGTGGTCTTATCACATTATCACCTTTCGCCTTTAGTGGACATGTTGCACATACTTTATTCCACTTTGGAGGGTGATCCATCTTTAGTGGACATGTGACTCCACCTTAGATTGGCAATAGCTTTTCATGTTGATTATCATGTAATGAGACATTGACACTTGTCATTGATTCATTCACTCCTTTGTACTCACCTTGGCTATATAACCAAGGGGTCTCCTATGTAATACTTAATTAAGTTGATTCATTGTATTGCATTATTGATAGGAATATAGTTTATTGTTATCATATCATTTCTCTCTTGTTATTGTGCTTTCCATTTCGCTTCTAGATCTTGGGTGGCTATCTCCATAGCCAAATCTTACATAGGTAATGTTGGTGTGTGATTTATGACACAAACAACTCAAAATAAAATACCAGGGGTACTTTATCCTCTCTTGAACAAAGTCTCCAATGTTGCTAAACAGACGAACTGTGTGATCACAAAGACGACTCCAAGGTTCCAAATCTGTGTGATTTTTTTGTTCAGGATAGACCCTCGTGGTAGGATGATTTGATGAAAACAATCAAGGGTACTTACATATTTAATCAAGATTTTGTCCTTCAACTTTTAGATAGCAAATTTCTTTTTTTCTATTTTTGTTACTTTTTTTTTAATTTTCTGGGTTAACTATTATGAAGGATTTGAAAACAAAATGAAAAAGAGGAGGGTTTGAGAAGATAATTCTAACCCTAAACTTATTCTATGAACTAATCCTATGAGCTCTAGAGACAAGATTGCAAACGTGGAACCCAAAACCTATCCTTGTTTTGCCAAATTCAAGAACTCCACAAGAATGGTGATATCTTCCCTAAGGAATTCAAAGAATTTTCACGACACATGCTCACCAAAATTTGAACAATGAACATAATAATGGAAGTTAGGTTTTCAATCACGAGTTCAAACTAACCTTGCACAATAGTTGAAAATCGTCCAACTATTAAAGGTATGAACATATTGATTACACAATAAACATTCTCATCAAATCCTTCATTCAATTTAACAACTTGAAAATAAATAGAAACTATGCAACTTGAAAAGATATCAAGTTCGCCAACGATTGAAGAATCAATTGTTAATACTTTACCGGTTATTGAGAGGGGGGCTGAATCAGTAAAAACTATCTCGGATGTAGTTTAAAACTTGTAAACAAATTCTTGAATGTAAAACAAAATGTAAACAGTCATTCACAAGCATAAACAGAATCACACAGATCAACTCAAGTATTTATACGTGGAAACCCTCGGTTAGAAGGAAAAAACCAAAGTGAGACAAAGCTCAAAACTTCACTATTGTAGAATGAAGGCACCCTGTTAGGAGCTTACAAAAGCACTGTTTAGAGTGCTACCTGGTTAAGGGATTTTTGCAAAAGATCTGTTAAGATCTGAGCCCTGTTAGGAGCTGGCTGGTTACAGGACTTTGAACATCAACAAAGATGGTACCCTGTTAGAGGATTTTACAAAGAACCGATTAGGTTCACCCTGATAGAGGGATTTCAATATGCTTTCACTCCTTATAAAAGCAATGATCTATTTTGACACTGACTGTTTGATTAGATCATACCTGTTGATCTCATCTCCGATTTCCCTGGCTGTTGATCTCTCTTTCTTTCTTCACCTCTGTGCTTGTAGCACTCCTCAGAAGATATCTCTCCTATGCTCTATGCAATCATCAACTATTAACAACAACACTCTTTGCGTCCTATGACATGTATTTATATAAGAGTTCATCGTAATGAAACCCTTAACTCATAGAACCGCTAGGCTGCAAACTCCGCAATAAATCATGCAATCAGCAAAACGCTATGCGCTTTGATCTGGAGTTCACCTTACAAAACATCCGTAAGAATAAAGGTAACTCCTGTTAAAAATCTAACTCCACTTCTAAGCGGTGGATGTCCCATATAATCCGGCTTTTAACTCAAATTGATCCACTAAATCCGGTGTGGATTTTTAGGCCGTTTTAGACTGGTGTAACCTTATATCCAATTCAACTTATGCACAATGAGACTGGTGCGTGTTCTTAAATCGGTCTACTGGTTTTCTTTATCAACCGGTGCATACATTATGTTGCTTGTCTACCGATGTCTTCTAAGTGTTGTGAGTGACCGGTGACCCCTTATCGGTGCATAGTGTTTGTGGATGAACACTAATGACAACTTAATATTGCTAACATGAATTTACTTAAGAAGTGTTTATGCAACAATCTTTTTGAATCTCTCTTACAAGTGAGAGAGGAGGGTCTTATATAGGAGTTCAAAAAAAATGGACCAGGATCAATTTAAGATTGACACCCAAGATTTAGACAACTATACCCTAATTAGGGTTTACAATGATTATCTAGTGAAAACCAATGAAAAATGAACACATTTAACAAGGGGCCTTCTTCTAGAAGAATGTGTCCCTTATCCCTTTCTTTATCACCAAATTCATTGAATCTAGTCACAACATGATTGAGTGCATCCATTGTGACACTTGGCATGATGTCTATCTTGTACTCGATCACATCCAATTCATTAGCATATGTGCCAAACAAATATGTCCAACTTGGTCCTTGTTTTTGTAATGTCCCCATTTTCGCTAGCATCAGAGTTTGAGGGATTAGCCTATTATTGTGGCCCTCGTAGGCTAATTATTGTGGATAGAGGGCCTTCTGAGGCAGAGGCTTGGTTAATGGAGGTTTTTGTCTTCTCTAGAATTTTGTATGTTCCAGTTTGGTCTTCGTTTGGCTCAGATTGGACTTCGTTTGGGCTCAATTTTTGTAATGTCCCCGTTTTTTAGTCTATTGGGATTAGCTTGGTTTGGCGACCCTCGCAGGCTAATCAGGTGATTAGAGGGGGTCAGTTGGCGGAGCCAGTGTTGGGATTCCATTCTGGAGGTTCAGATTACTAGGTTTGCTCTTTGTTCGGGTCAATTTGGTCAACTTACTATTTTTAATAAGTGGTATTTTGGGGTATGGCCAGATTTAGCAAGGTGTCTGCACGGGGTGTCAGATGTTTCAAGATTGAGTTTCAAGGAATCTCTAGTTTGAGAGACTTACTATTTATAGTAAGTCTATTTTTGACAGTTGGCTATTTGTGGTAGTTGGTTATTTTTGGCAGGGCAGTTGAAGTTTGAGGATTGATGTCAGAAATGAGTTTGTGCAGTCAGTGGGGTTCAGTGGCTTTTAATTTTAAAGTAATCGTTATTAAATTAAATTATTTTAATTTAATAACTTTATTGCTTTATAACTTTAATGTTATAAAATAAAGTTACAATTAAAAAGCCTTTTAAGTGAAAAAAGTGAAGTTGAAGCTTTTTCCGAAAAAGCTATATATTCAATTCGAAAAAGAACTTTCATTGATCCATTGTTCATTTTGATAAAAATTATGAAGTCTTTTGTTGAGAGCTTTCAACAAGGGTTTGAGGACTAATTCCTCTCTACTGCACTTTGAATCATTCGTATGGTGGTGAATTGTGCATTATTTCTGTGGGAGAATTTTTTCATAAATTCATGGCTGCAAATTGGTGCTAAAGTATACCAATTTCATGCAAGAGCATTTCTGAAATTATTTACTTACAACTGGGAATCGATTTTTCTTTTGGATTACTGGTTGTGTGCAAGGAAGTTGTTGTATGTCCTTAGAGGCTGCAAACTGTCTGTACAAGCTGCCTCCAATAATTTATTAAGGCTGCGAAAGTTTCTTAGAAGGTGGCATGTTGTATCTAGAAGCCACATTTTTCTTTTAGTGCTGCGTAAGGGCTGCAGGAGGTCACATGACTTCTTCCAGAGGCTGCGTGGAGTCTATATTCAAGCCGTGACTCTTTCCTTTGTGGCTGCGTGTGTATTTGTGGGCTGTGTGATTCCTTTGAGGGGTTGTGTGTGAATTCAGGGTGCTGCATTTACCTTTCGTGACTTGTGTGATTCCTCCAGTGGTTGCGTAACAGCCTGGCATGTTATATAATTCAAATAAAGGTGCATACCTCGCATTTATATTTGTTGACAGGCGTAATGTTTTTTTTAAAAGAATTTATAAGTTTTGAATGTTACAAGTGAATTTTTGAAATTAGTATTTATTGTTATTTAAATCATTGGATCTTGGAAAAGTTTGTTTGAAAAAAATCCTACATTTCCAAATTCAAAACAATTGCCAACAAATTTCAGAATTTTATAATATTTAAAGCAAGGAGCCAGGCATGCTCTTTACAGTGGTATCAGAGAATTTTTCCTGCCATCCTGTGGGGTTTGGATTCATTTATATTCTAAAGTTATTTTAAAAGTGTTCAGCACTTCCACTTTCCCTAGCTATGGATAAATATAGGAGGCCCAGTTCTGGAAGTCGCAGCAACAGTATGGGAAAGAGAGGAATTAAATGTCTTTTTAGAAAGTATGGAAAAACTTAGGCTTCATCAGCAGAGATTGGCAGATAGTTTGTTGGATCCAGTGACAGTAGACAGGGCATCAAGATATATGGTCTCTGCTTTTAGCAAACCGACAGCGAGATTGTAGGGAAGAAGGCTTGAGTTTTCCCCGACAGGTGCCCATGATGCAGATGTACCAATATTTGGTACGACACCTACTAGTCCTATCCGCAACACTGATAGTGTATCTATTTCACAGGGACATGTGGATGTTTCAGTACCATTGGTTGACAACAGCGTTGAGCATCAACAGGTTGAGGTTCCCAGAGTAGTCACTACGGTTTGTACAGAGGCAGCTGATATTGTAGTTATCACTGAGTGTTCAGATTCTTCTATGGAGGGAGTGGTTATTGGAGTTTTTTATGTCAGCTGTAGTTGTGCTGCTCCAGTTCAAGAGGTAGTTGCTTCCTCAGATGGGACTGATGCATGTATGGAGTCTCCCAGTGGTGATGTTGGTGATTTGGGCATTACAGCGGGGTCAATTGATGACAATTTGTGCTCCAGCATTATTGGTGCACAACCTGACGTTGAGTCATGTGTGCAGAGTCAGGTGTCAGCAGTTTGTTGGCTAAAAATTTTGTAAGCTACTAAGACTACACCTTACAAAATTGTAACTTTAGACAACGGTGTAATGAGATAAATCTCTCCTCTCAGCAATAGGGGAGGCTCCCTTCTTACCATAGGTGGCTTCAGCAGGATTTCAACTGAAATTGAATAAGGGTGATACTTCTAATCTTTTCCTCTTTTTTCAAGAAAAGATCCACAAATAAAGACAGCTTATTAACTCTACAAAGATTACCTACTGCTACGATAATACCGGTGACTTAGCAATTGACGTAAGAACAACTCCTAAGACAACAGTTACAATATATATAGAGAATTAATACAAGGGCCCAAAGTCTCTTGCAATTAATCCTATTTTGAGATAACGAGAACTAATAGTGAGGCTCAAAGTCTCTCACTAATAATCCTGAAAATAAAAGGAAAATACTTAAAATTGAAGCTCAAAATTTTTAGCTCCCAGTATTTGCAGCCACTACTATTATAGCAATTCCCCTCCTGTAGCTCAAAGTCTCGCAGAAGATGAATTGAAACCTCCAATGATGTACACAAGTTTAGCTTTAAAAATGAATTCAAGAAAGATTGAACAATGTAACGTAAGAAAACACCATTCAATCTCAAGATCTACAACACAAAGTCTGAAGAATCTTGTTACTTTTATTCACTTTTGATAACTCATACAATGAAACACAAAGTTTTCATCACCTAAGTTCTCAAGTATAGCCTTGCTTGCTTCAACAAAAGATAAAAATATTTACAAACAACTCTCTTCTTCATATAGGAAAACAGAAGAGAGAAAAGGGGAAACCCTTAACCACTTTGACTTATTCAACTAACTACTAGAAAACTTATGACTTATTCAAAGTTGCATGCCTAATGCACGTGCAACTCGATTACATGTTACAACTTTGCACGTGATACTATCACATGCAATTACATATGTCAAATACAAATTACAAAGACATGATGAAAATATACCAAGTGCCTGACAAGACACAACACCTATTACATCATCCTTCGTTTATCTTCATGCTGCTACAAGATGCGTGATGGTTGATATGCTCTAGTTTGGTGAAAGCATCTTGATCTGGAAAAGGAAACTGCATCCTTGGTTGTCTCTTGAGAAGCACGTTTGTTTCTTTCCATCTCTGCCTTGGAAGAATTTTTTCTGATTGTAGTCTTTCAAACCTTTCTGGGGAGAAAGATCCAATCCTTTTATCCAGCTTGAGCTCTAATTTTGATTCATTTGATTCCCTCGAAGTTGAATTTCTCTTAAGGGTGGCCTTTGACTATGGGCTTCTCTTTCTCTTTGTATCGTTTCTCTTTGCTCACGTTCCAATCTTTCTCTAAGCCTCCTTTCAATTCTTTGTCTTTCTCTTTCAAATTCAATACCAACTTCCTCCTCTTCCTCCAAGATGGCCCGAGCAACTGAATAGTGTGTGTCGTCTTCTCTTTGATTCCAAATGAAAGCCCTTAAGTCCAAAATGATATCTTCCTGCCTTACATTTCTATCCAAGCCTGGTTGCACAACTGGATAGTCAACATAGGAAGGCAACACCATCTTAGATCATTCTTTTTAGTTTTGCCTCTCACATTTCAAACTTTCTTGATTCTCCTTTTGAATCCTTCAGGCCTTTTCTTCTTTCTTTTTTGGTAATGTGAGAAAAACTAAAAACTGATTTTTCAGAGGGTATTACATATGAATGGACAACAAGTGTTAGGTGAGAAAAATAAGCATGGATGGGTCTATTGCATGCTTTTTGATGTACAAGTATGGATTTTGGAATGGTGTGAACAAGAGAATGGTTGGAAAACTTTAGGACAGCGAAGAGGTGAATGGGTTTTAGCTCAAAAATGATAAGAAAGACCTAAAAACGGGTTTCTTGGAGGTGATTGCATGTGCGGACAGCGAGAATTATGAAGGGAAACATGTATGGAAATGAGTGGATATCATTTTATAATGAAGTGTTAAATTGACCACCATTATGAGTTTGACGTCATATGGCAGTGGTAGGGATAGCAACTTTATGCAAGTGGATTTGGAAAATAACATGTGTAAACTTGCATTTTGTTTGTCTCCTTCATAGAACGGGGTTTTTAATCCCGACTGCATATGCAAGAAAGATGAAGCTCTTGCATATGCATCTTGAGAGTAGAAGACAGAAGTAGAAGAGACATAAATTCAATCACATGTAAATAAAAAATGAAAGCTTTACATGTAAATTAAATAATTCTGGAAGAAAAACAAGGAAACGAGTAAGGAAGAAATTACCTCACTCTTCAAGATAAAAATCTCTCAAAATCTTGAGCCAAATCTGAAATAAATCCAATTGATTCCCGGATTTAGAAAAGATTGGAAAGAAAGAGTATAAATAGATCACATTCCTAGTCTCTCTCCCTTAAATTTGGACAATCAATAAGCATATACAGCTAAGTGGGGAAGATTGAGAAATAAAATGCCAAGAAATAGCAACCATTTGACTATTTCTCTTGCATATGCAATGAGAAAGAAAAACGGCGTCTAGGGCATAAAAAACCATAAAAAATGATGAATTAAATCCATAAAAAGAAAAGGGAACTTACCAAAACCAGTTTGTTGAATGCCAAAATGATTAATGATGATCAAATCCTTCTTCAATGAGGTGTTTTTTGGAAGGAAGAACAGCTCCAGGCGGACTGTTTTGAATAAATTACATATGCTTTGAATGCTGAACAACATATGCAAAGATCATAAAAATCGACGCCTCAGCTTGGTTATTAAAAATGTGGTTTGATAGCACAAAAACAGATATGTTTCCTCATCGAAAATTGACGCCAAGAACTTAAGACTGGTAACGCAATGTATGTTTTTTCATTAAAATGCAAAGCCCTCCAAAATCGACGCTAGGATTAGGAGATTAAAAATGCATTTTGGAAAGGGATTTTGCATATGCGTTACATCCCAAATTCGAGGTCTTGAATGAGAGCTGAAACACTTAGTTTCAAAAACTAAACTCATGCAAGGGCATCAAAAATCGATGCCTCAGGAGAAGTATTAAAAACGCTGTCTCTAAAGTGTCTTTGCATAAGTCTTTCAACGTATGTAAAGACCTCTAAATTCGACACCCTCATGTCTTGCATTAAAACATTCATTACATGTGTTGTTTTTCAATATATGTAATGCATTCAAAAATCGACGCCCAGGCTTGGTTATTAAAAACGTCCTATTTAGAATGCATTACATATGGAAATATATATGCAATGCCTTCTAAATTCAACGCCATAGAGGTTGAAATGCACTTTTCAAACGAAATTACATAAGTTTTGAAAAATATGTAATGACTTGAGGATTCGATGCCAAAAAGGATTGATTATAAATGCTGTTTTTAGAAGTTATTACATAAGTCTTTCAAAACATGTAAAGACACCTAAATTCGACGTCTTGGAGGAAAAGCATAAGGAAAAGACATATTTTCAAAATAAGTTTGCATAACATATGTAACTTATTTCAAATTTGACACCATGGGAAGATATAAAATAAAGAAATGCATACGCACTTTTGAAGTGCATATACACATCTTTTAAAAATATGACTTTTATAATGAAAAAGCCACTTGGGAAGTTTACAATTGTTATTTTAAATATACAGTTGCATATAAAAACGAAACTTTAGCAAGGATTAAATACGCTCTTTAGGGATTCAACTGCATATGTTTGGAAATATGAAATGTACATGCAGTCGCTGATAAAAAACAACGTATTTAATACAAAAAAGACTTAGAATTGAGATTTTTAAAGTGTTTTGCACATGGATGATATGCAGTGAAGAACGAAAACCACACTTTTAATACTTAAGTCTTTTAAATTTGAATTAATTTAATACATAACTATAGTATTTTAATAAAGTAACATAAAATTAGAAAATTTAAAGCTAATTTCACGAAAACGTTAAAAACTATAGTCAAATCAATTTGAAATGAGTTGAAATTTGAAAACAAACTTTGAAATCCATTTAATATATTAAAAATAATTCAAACTCGTGCAATTGACTTCAAAAACCCCACTTTTATAAGGATTTTTAAAGAATATGCAGTCAGCCTGAAAAACCCCACCTTTTTCATCATAACTTGAGTTGTAGAACTCTATTTGATGTCTAAGTTAGCTCGAAACAAGTGTAATTTAAAGGGCCATCGACTCAAGGGAAAATCAAGATTAAAAACAAAGAGAAAAACTTAAAGAACGCATGAAACGTGTGTTATAAAGAGCTTTTTAAGGGATAACGAATCGTTCTTATTTAACACATTATCAAAACGTTCAAAACATAGAGGATACTTCTACAAATTGACATGAAAATTCCATAGGGTTGCCATAATTTTGTGTTCTCAAAATTGAGGACAACACAGTTGAGATTTCAGCAGGAGATAAGATAAGATAAAATTTTAACGTCCGCAAGGCTAAAAATAGCCTATGGGACAGCAAGACAACTTAAGCAGACTGAAGTAACTCCGTCTGTTTCTTGTGCAAGTTGATGATGAGTCCACCCAGTTGCTCAATGTACTCTTCGCAGAATAGGTTATGCCAAGAGCTATCACATATAGTATCCGCAAATTTATCTCTGCTCTCCTTGTAGGCCTCACATTCTAAAATAAAGTGCTGTTCAGTTTCCACTTTCCCAGAATTGCAAAATCTGCAAATTCTCTCTTCCCAAGCCTCCTTTGGCCTCTTCCAACGCCCGGTCTCACAACGAAGTTGGTAAGAGTTGGTTCTCAGCTGAGCAATAAGAATTTTAGCCCTCCAAGAAATGTTGGCTCCTATGTACGCTTTTTGGAGTTGATCACATGTGGGGTTGAACTCATTTATATAATATATTTTCTTCCTCCCGATCTCATTCCCCCAATTTCTCTTGTAGAATTTCTCCATAACAATGACCTTTATTTCTTTGTTATTTGTGGGGCACATATTGAATTGAATATTCCATTTACTCATCCATTTGATGTTTTGTTGCATTCATGTCCTTTTCGTTTACACAATGTATCATTAAAGACAACTTTAGGCCATCTATCTTCTTCCATTTTTTCGATTCTTTTTAGGTAGCTTAAAAGACAAACCATGGCAAGTGCCTCGATAGGTGCAGCCCCCATTTCACTTAGCATGATATCATATGGAACGGTGCTTTTGATTTTAAATTTTTTTGTGATCAAACGCTTTTGGATTCCTTCGATTTGTTTCCATTGTGCTATTGTAGTGTTGCTGGCCCATAATTCACACCTGTAAAGAACAATCGGCAGCACAAGAAGACCAAACGAGGTTTGAATAGTTTTCCAATCCCAAAGCTCCGCTTCACGGCACTTGTTCTGAAGAGCATAAAAAGCCTTCCACCCACCTAATGTCCTTTTATTTTTGCAGCCAGACCAGCTTAGTTTTGTGTTGAAATCAATGCCGAGGTATTTATACTCTGCAACTTCTTCAAGAACACTTCCACTGAAGTAAAACTCATGTTGATGTTGTTTTTTATTATTAGAGAAAACCATAACCTTAGTCTTGCTGATATTGACTTGCATCCCCACCATTCTGCAAAAGCTCTCAAGAGAAGATGGATGTTCTTGCAAACCACAAGTAGATTTGGCAATCAAAATGAGATTGTCCGCATAGAGGAGCAGCTTTATAACAATTCACCGAGCTGAATGCCTTCACCCTTTTGCATGTTTAACCACTCTTCAAGTTTATCAATATATAAACCAAACAATGTAGGAGATAAAGGGCAACCCTGTTTGACCCCGATATCGCTCCTAAAACATTCTGAAATGCCATCTGATGTTCTGATTTTGACATTCACCTCTTTGTACATCCTATGAACAACAGCTTTGAGATGCATAGGAATCCCCAATTCTTCGATCCTGAGCCAAAGCTTGTCTCTAGGAATAGTGTCAAAAGCCTTTTTAAAGTCAACAAAGCAACCAAAAAGGGCAATCCCAGTGTGGGATCAGTACAGGAGACAATGGTTTTTTCCTGTGTTGAGGATGTGAGCATGGAGCTATCTAGTGATGACACTCATGATGGGAGTGTTGCAGTTGAGTTGGGCGACGTAGTTTCATGCCACAATATAGTTGGTTCACATGATGACATTGA
Source organism: Chamaecyparis obtusa (assembly GCA_027943335.1). Taxonomy (NCBI): domain Eukaryota; kingdom Viridiplantae; phylum Streptophyta; class Pinopsida; order Cupressales; family Cupressaceae; genus Chamaecyparis; species Chamaecyparis obtusa. The sequence continues at coordinate 1,091,281 of BSBK01004817.1, forward strand.
GTCGTGTATGCAGCCAGAGTTAGTGGAGGAGTTGCGGATAGATGATATGGACACTAGCATCACAGACATTTCCGCTGTTGAGAGCGAGGATGCTGAATGTTGTAGTGTTTCTAGTTTTCTATATCCGACTTTGGGTGTAGATTCAGCATTGTCATACGACGGTAGAGGGTTCCAGGATTCTTTGTTACAGGGACTCACAGATGAGGATAGGTAAGCGTATGAGTGGCAGGAGTTTGTTACAACCAGGGCTTCCACTTTTAGAGAGGGGGTTACTACTTCGGTGACTCATGAGGATGATTCTTCCTGCAGCGAGACATGTTTGATTTATCAAACCTTGGGGGAGGACTTTGAGTTGTTAGTGAGTGAGGATGGATCTCAGGATCTAGATTGTCAGACGGTTACAGAAGACGAGGTAGCTAGAGATGGTGTTGAGTTGGATTCAACAGTAGCTTCCTTGGGGTTAGATGAGGACGAGTCCGATGCCTGTACTCAGTTTGTAGATGTGTACTCGGATGAAAGTACACAAAGATACGGTGATCTTGAGGGGAGCTTGTTGGATGCAGCTTCCTCTCATAGTGTGGACAACACAGTTGAGGTTGTTCATAGGAGGTCCGTTGTGCAGAGTCATCATGTGACTAGCCAGTTGCGAGTTGATGAGAGAGATATTACTTCTACTCTCGAGCATTTTGATGCCACTTGTCAGTTGTTGGCTATTAATGGTTGGGGTGCTCCTATGACAGATGATCACAGTGGTGGTTACCTTTCCTTGACAGAGATTCTTTCCTTGCGGGAGGCTGTCAGGATTTTGAAATAGAACTATTTACAGTTGGTAGCCGACCAAGATCACCTAGTTGAGTGGGGGAGTATAGCATATGAGGCATTGATGGACAGAGAGGAGGTGAGTGAGCTCACTCAAGAGTTGACAGGGACTACTGAGGCTTTAGAGGGCACTTAGCGAGCTCTTCAGGAGTCGCAGATCCAGTTAGAGGAGGTGACCGTGGAGTTGGAGCATGTACGGTCCACACTAGCCTCAGACCTAGTTCGGTTGCACATTGAGGTGGTTGGTGGTGAGTTGGCTTCTACGGTTGGGGATGCACAACATTATGATGTGGCAGACACATGTTCAGGATGTGGGTGCACTAGGTACGGATGAGGTAGGAGTACCAGTGGAATCAAGCTCTCATGTTGATTTGCTTTCTTTTGTTGGAAGTGAATCTATTTCTTCATCTCATATAGCTGATAGCGTGGAACAGTTGGCAGTGCCACATTTTTAGAGAGGTCAGCTGTGTATTGCGGGGGAGCAAGTTGATGCTTCCATGTATAAGTTCTACTGCACCGACTCATTCATGGATTATTTACTTGAGAGTGCAGATGTGTGAGAGGATTCATACAGAGTGTCTGAGGGTACTCTCATCCGAGGCTTTTGTGTTGTTCGGAGGTTGGTAGGGAAGACTGTGGAGACTATCTACTATGCTTCCCCACAGGGATTTCGAGGTTGGGTTTGTTGAGAGGGTTTCTCAGGTTCCTACCCAACCTGCAGTTATGCGGAGTTAGAGATTGGAGCCATCTTATGATTCCCAGTTTGGTAATGATGAACTATTGATGGAGATTGGGGCTTCCTACCAGTAGTATACGGTGGGGTATGTTCATCATTTGTCTTTTAACCTATAGGTAGAACATTTGATCTCACGTAGGGGTAGACCGACTTCAGTTTCCTACCATCCATTATGGGATGGATTAGCACCATCTTTTGCGGATGGAATTGGCAGTTGCAAGTTAGATTATTTGCAGCATCCAAACACCCAGGACTGTTTATTAGAGGTTAGAGTTGGTAATAGTGATTCCGGCACATTTGGTGATTGTTTTCTTCTCAGTGCAGTTGGGTGTCAGCGTGAGTTAGACAAGGACTTGAGTTTTGGCAAAATTGATGTTTCAGTTGGGTTGAGTTCCGTTGGGTTGTTTTCTGCATCGGCATCTGCAATTGGTCTTCAGATGGTATTTTCAGTCATGTCAGTTTTTTGGGTGTCGAGGGCAGTTTCTTAGATGTTGGTGTCTGTACTGTTGTTGTTGGGATTTTCTTCACAGGAGTATGGTGAGGATCGGGACATTACTTATGACCATCCTTGGGATCCAGGTGGTTTGTGATGTTGCTTGTTTTTCTTGATTGCTTGAGGGGCAAGCAATCTTGGGAAGGGAGGACTGTAATGTCCCCATTTTTTAGTCTATTGGGATTAGCTTGGTTTGGCAACCCTCGCAGGCTAATCAGGTGATTAGAGGGGGTCAGATGGCAGAGCCAGTGTTGGGATTCCATTCTGGAGGTTCAGATTACCAGGTTTGCTCTTTGTTCGGGTCAATTTGGTCAACTTACTATTTTTAGTAAGTGGTATTTTGGGGTATGGCCAGATTTAGCAGGGTGTCTACACGGGGTGTCAGATGTTTCAGGATCGAGTTTCAGGGAATCTCCAGTTTGAGAGACTTACTATTTATAGTAAGTCTATTTTTGGCAGTTGGCTATTTGTGGTAGTTGGTTATTTCTGGTAGGGCAGTTGAAGTTTGAGGATTGATGTCAGAAATGAGTTTGCGCAGTCAGTGGGGTTCAGTGGCTTTTAATTTTAAATTAATCGTTATTAAATTAAATTATTTTAATTTAATAACTTTATTACTTTATAACTTTAATGTTATAAAATGAAGTTATGATTAAAAAGCCTTTTAAGTGAAAAAAGTGAAGTTGAAGCTTTTTCCAAAAAAGCTATATATTCAATTCGAAAAAGAACTTTCATTGATCCATTGTTCATTTTGATAAAAATTATGAAGTCTTTTGTTGAAAAAGCTATATATTCAATTCAAAAAAGAACTTTCATTGATCCATTGTTCATTTTGATAAAAATTATGAAGTCTTTTGTTGAGAGCTTTCAACAAGGGTTTGAGGACTGATTCCTCTCTGCTGCACTTTGAATCATTCGTGTGGTGGTGAATTGTGCATTATTTCTGTGGGATAATTTTCTGATAAATTCATGGCTGCAAATTGGTGCTGAAGTATACCAATTTCATGCAAGAGCATTTCTGAAATTATTTACTTACAACTGGGAATCGATTTTTCTTCTGGATTACTGGTTGTGTGCAAGGAGGCTGTTGTATCTCCTTAGAGGCTGCAAACTGTCTGTACAAGCTTCCTCCAATAATTTATTAAGGCTGCGAAAGTTTCTTAGAAGGTGGCGTGTTGTATCTAGAAGCCATGTTTTTCTTTTAGTGTTGCGTAAGGGCTGCAGGAGGTCATGTGACTTCTTCCAGAGGCTGCGTGGAGTCTATATTCAAGCCGTGACTCTTTCCTTTGTTGCTGCATGTGTATTTGTGGGCTGTGTGATTCCTTTGAGGGGTTGCGTGTGAATTCAGGGTGCTGCATTTACCTTTGGTGACTTGTGTGATTCCTCTAGTGGCTGCGTGACAGCCTGGCATGTTATATAATTCAAATAAAGGTGCATACTTCGCATTTATATTTTTTGACAGGTGTAATGTTTTTTTTTAAAGAATTTATAAGTTTTGAATGTTACAAGTGAAGTTTTGAAATTAGTATTTATTGTTATTTAAATCATTGTATCCTGGAAAAGTTTATTTTTAAAAAATCCTACATTGCCAAATTCAAAACAAGTGCCAGCAAATTTCAGAATTTTAAAATATTTAAAGCAAGGAGCCAGACGGGCTCTTTACATTTGAGGTTGATCGAGAAGGGCCCTTTCTATTTTTAGTAAGGCAGTCATACAGACAGAGGATGTAGTGGTTGACTCCTAGGTTCATACAGAATCGAGAAATAATGAGTATTTATGTAGTTATGCTATTCTAATTATTAATAAAATAATACTTTATTAATAATTGATCTTTAAAGGTATAATATAAAGTTTTATGTGCACTTCATATTCAATGGGGCCATGACCCTTCATTTAAGTGACTTAAAGTGCAAATAATGATTTTAATATTTGAGGCCCTTTTATTGATGCGCTTTATAAAGTCAAAAAGAAAATATAAAGTATGTTTTAAATGATTATTAAAAACATTCCTTTTGAGGGGGGCATTTATTAAAGCATTTAATGAAGTTGGAAAGAAAAAAAATTATATTATTTAAAATGATTTTAAGTGCATAAAAGAAATCGAACCAAGTGGGAAAATGTATATAAAGCCTCTTCATGAAAAAGGATTTCATTATGCATTGGTTATTTGTCTTGACTTTGGCGTGAGCTACCTGGAATTGGGAATTGGGCATTTTGTTCAAGGGTTTCAACAATTGCCTGGAGAATTGTAAATTCTTCTGGTTATCGGCACTTCAAATTGGTTGCAAGATACGAGTGAATTGTGCAGCTAAGCTATGGCTTCATACAGAGGTCGTGATTGTGTTTGTGATATCCCCCTCCAAAAGCAAATTGAGTATTAAATTATAATAAAATTAATAAATATATTAATTAATCAATATTGTTATTCAATATTCATTAATATTAAAATAGTATTATTAATGTTAATCAATTAATAACAGATCATTATGATTATGAGATTGTGTTAACCAGACTATAATCATTGGAGAGGATTAAGACAACGAATACAAGCCAGTGTAATCAAGGAATTAAAAATAAGAAGAAAAGGATGATTAATAGCTATCGATGATTAGGAAAAGACATCTAAATGATTGACAGCAATTTCCTAAATCCAAATAAAATTATTATTACAAACAAACATCATCTATCCAATGAAGGATAACGTTGGACTGAAGATTGGTCTGCATCTATCATGACAACTAATACATATAAATATTGTCAGTGATATAATAATCAATAATGATATGTTGGTGCGACTTGCGATGTTCCTCAATAAAATACTTAGTTGGAATAATTGAGCGGTTACATGAAGTATTGTGTATCGTGATTAGATACCATCCATTGATGGGCAATCACCCCTTGTGTTGACCAATGAATCGTAAATTAGGAAGGAAAACCACTAGCCAAAGCGCAAGTCGATAGATATAAATCCAATCGCATCCAGTCAACAGTGGATATAAAATCATGATATATCTTATTCATTCAAAACTGTCGAATACTGTTGGAGGGGGATACCAATTATAAAGCAGCAACAGTAAGTGATGCGATGAGGAGACATGGATGAATTCCTGAACCCCAACATATCTGCAGAGACAATGAACTAGTGCGATGATTTATCTACACCAAATATATCCACGGCTAATGGACCAGATCGGGCGCTACGCAAATACTAGAATATTTCGATTGGGACCTTGGGTGGTATCAATGAACTATATTTCCATATCAATTCATATGCTTGGCTTATTTTGAAGTGTATCAAAGTGTTTCAGTGTTGCGAATCACACTAGCTCAGTGTGGGCATTGTCTTGAAGAATTATGATTTTTACCACGATTGATAGCGCTTAACATGTTGAGATGTTAAGTATTAATTAGTTATTATCAAATGACATATCTACTCTCCAAAAGATACAACCATTCGGTGTCTAGGATATAAATAAAATAAACAAGGTGGGTCATTCGAAACCATCAAGGATGCATACAAAATATATCGAAGAGAAGGGAGGATAAGAATAGAAGAATTCTTAATAAATTTCATAATGATCACATGGAGGATTAATAAGGAAATTGGTATAGAATACATATCATCTGCACTCATTAAAAGACAGTACATACTATATTATATGGCTAACAAAGTATCATATTAATATGTTGTATCTAATCTATGAATTAATACTGAATTACAGATATTATAGCTGCAATCTACGATGGGCCAAGAACCCATATGTTATATATACTAGTAATAATAATACAATCAAGATTATATACAATGAATATATATATTCATAGCAAATTGATATATATATATATATACTCCGATTTGTCACCTACCGGACTGGAAGGAAGTGATGTAAGGATGTCTTCAAGGTGAGCTTGTGTAAATCCCGCCAATAGCTTCTGTCCCAAAATAGGGTGGGGATCAGCATCCCAATAGTTTGGGCTTGGACTTGTAAACCTTGAGGGAGCCTATTGGGAATGGTCTCTAAGCGCCTCGCTCACATCCTAAAGTCTTCCTATCCAATTCGACAGAGTAATAAGTTGGACATGGGACCATGAATATAGTCATAAGAAGAAATATAAAATCTATTTAAATTATTATTTCATTTAATTAAGCCGAAATACTAAAGAGATCTATATGAATTACAAGCATGATAAGTAGAGTAGAGATATCCAAGGTTACAAACTAACAAGGGACATTACAAATGCTATCAGAGCTATGATCCTGCCATCATGCAGGGTAAATACAAATTAATGAATCATTTTAGTCAACAAAAGAGATCAGATTGTTATATATAGGTAGTGTTGAAGCCTGTAAACATGATCAAATAAGTGATTCAAAAAGTTTATAAGTAAATATATATATATAATGATTGTATGGCTAAGATCTTCATATTGCCTTAGTAATTAAGAAGTAGGCTGAAGCAATTCAAGGGATGGCGGTCTAAATCCCAAAGGGATAGTTCCCAAGATAGGGTGGGGATCAACGAGCCTCTAATCCTTGAGGGCAAAAGTCCCAAAGGAGGGCTTGGATCTGTAAACTTTGAGGGAATCTATCAAGGGTCTCTAAGCACTTTAGATTGTATTCAGACCTCCTCTCTCCTTAGAACAATGCAATATTGGATCAAGCTTAGCAACAAGAAATCGAAATTAATTTAAATAATAATTGAACTTTATTGACCAAGGGATGTGTGTATTCTGTGTATACTTTGTGTAAAGAGCCTGCCTAGCTCTCTCTAATTTAATTGCACTTAAAATAACTTTCAGAATATATGAACAATAATTTTGAAATTCAATGAACACTTTCAGATTTTCATCATTTATTAGAATGATATTAGAAATTATAACACCACTGAATTGCTTACAAATATCAGAATTAAAGCAACTATTATAACTGATTTCATACTACAACTAGCAAATTAACCTAACACTTTAAAATGAATCCAGTTGCAGGTGTATGAAACTTACGGCTGGCTGTAACAAATAGGAATCTCTGAATTATCACTAGTCTGATTTTTTTAACCCGGCTGCAAATAATGAAATCTAGAAATGGACGCCAGCCCCTTCAATCTCAAACAACTCTTGCTATGTATGTTTCTTCCCAAACATTTATCACCTTCACCCAATAAGCATCACATGGCCATCCAACCAAAGAAAAAAACTCACGCAACATGCCTGAATTGATGGTGTACGATAGGCTGGAAAAATATGAAGTCTTTAATTCCATACGGCTGCACTTAGGAATTCTGGAACATAATTCTTTGTCTTTCAACTCCCAACCTGTAGCATTCGTTGCAGATTTCCCCAGATGAAAAGGATTGTTGCTTGTAGGGGGAGCAGATTAGATAAAGGTAGTCTCTTCAGACTAGCCTTTGGCATTATTGTCAAAAAGGGGGAGAGTTTGGCAATAACCGGTAGTTAAACTGGCAGTGGTAGTAGCAGTGATACAGAGATGCAAGCACAAAAAACCGGTGATATGATAATGATATGATTGCCCATCAAGGTTTTGCCATCAATGCCAAAGGGGGAGATTGTTGGCATAAAGAAATGGCTACCGGTAACAGTATTGTCATTGATTGGCAAAAGTGGATAGAGATTTGTCATCTCTCTATAGTCCTAAGATCTAAGGAGATCTGTATGAAAAGAGGCTGGTTTGGCAACCGGTGACAACATGCAAGAACGAAAAGACTGTAATCAAGAGCAACCGGTCACTACACAAAGCATCAGCAACTGGGTAATGTATACAGTCAAGGAATGAAAGATTTAACTGTCAACCGAGGACTAGGGTAAAACCGGTGTAGACATGCACAGAGAAAGTAAAAGTACAAACCGGTGTCAATAAACACAACCGAGGAATCAGTGACCGGTAAAGTAAAGGAAGGGATAGTGACAGGTCAAAGACTCTTACCTATTCACAATGTTGAAAGATAGTTTCGTTCAGGTTTAAGTATGCAAATTGAATATATACATATACATACATATATATATATATATATATATATATATATATATATATATATATATAATTATTAAATGATTGGCATACTAATTGTTTGAATAAAGGAAATACTGCAGTCACAATAATACATAGTATGCTGCAATGTATTATAGACATGGTACATGCCGTGTACTGCAATGTATTGCAGCGTACGATATATATTGTGCGCTACAATACATTGCAGCCACGATAGTATAGTGTGCTGCAATGTAATTATCGAATTATCGTGTGGCTGCAATTACATTGCAGCACACAATGTTCCTCATCAAACATTGTTATTAAAAGAAACATGTCGTTTGGATTATCGTTTAGCCTGCAGTTAGTGATTGAATTAATATTAACATAGGGTCATGACCCTACATGGCAACTGCCATGTACAGTCATGACCTTACATACTAATATATATAATAAAAGGAAAATGTGGAATCAATCAATCACCAAGGCAATTGTATTCTACAACAACACATAAATAAAGTAATATATATTAATCTTCTTATCTAATATTCCTTAACATGGTATCAGGGCAAGTTTATTAAAGAAGATATATTATATTATTTATTATTTATATTTCTTGATATTTCATATAAACATAATAAAAAAAATTATTTTGTGTTTATTATAATATCAAAAAGAAATGACTCACAATATGAGAATTGAAGATTGACTTGAGGGAGCATCAAACTTTCTATCTTGGAAAACTAGGATTACCTCTCTACTTCTAGAACTCGAATTAGAGATTACATAGAGAAAGAACCCACAATACCTGAAGATGAAGCAGAGAAATCCACTTGGAAAAGGCGAAACAACAAAGCTAGAAAATTGATTATTGACTCCGTCAAAGATTCTATACTTCCAAGTATTTCAAGATTAACCACTGCATTTGAAATATTCAAAACCATTTAGGACACATTTGAAATCAATAACGCTAGTAGATTATTGACCCTAAAACAACAACTTATGAATATGAAAATGAACAAGGGTGAAACAATCACCTCCTATTTTATGAGAATATCAAAATTAAGAAATCATCTCTTTACCATTGGAAATAATATGGATGATCTAGAACTATCCTTAATTGCTCTAAGAAGATTACCTATCTCGTGAGAATCCTTCATTCAGTGCATAAGTGCAAGACCTCCATTACCAAAATTTGAACAACTAAAAAATGATTGGAGTCAAGAAGAATCGAGATTAATCTCAAGAGGGATAGTACCTAGCAAAGAAAAATAAGTTCTGGCACTCCACACATCAAACAAAAAGAGAAAATTTTTGAAAAGGAAAAGAAGTACTAAAACCTTCAATAAAAAGGATCTTTCAAAGGTGCAGTGCTACAAATGTGAAAAATAAGGACATATTCACAAATATTGTCCAGAAAGAAAGAAAATACAAGCAGCACTAGCTGAAGTCAAAGAAGTAGAAAATCCTCTATTCTTCTTAGCATTGTCTAGTGAAGTAAACTCAAATAAGAGTACATGGATAATTGATAGTGGAGCTTCAAGACACATCACTGGATTCAAGGATCAATTTGAAATATTCAGATAAGACTCCTCAGAAGAAGTTACTATTGGTGACAACTCTACTTATCCCGTGAAAGGAATTGGGACCTGTTCAATCAAGATAAGTGGAGTGATCCTATATTTAAAAGAAGTACTATATGTACCTGGAATAAAAAGAAACTTAATTTCCATTTTTGGACTAGCAGATCAAGGATATAGAGTCACATTTAATGAAGATAAAGTTCTTCTCTGGACTAAAAACTCAAATATCAAAAATGCTATCACAATAGGGTCTAGGGAAGGAAGTCTATATAAATTATATGGTGAACAAAAAATTGCCCTAAGCCATGAAGTTCAAAACAATAATGAGATATGGCATAAAAGGCTAGGCCATATTAGATATAGTGCTCTTCCAACCCTAAGGAAAATCACACTAGGGATACCTCACCTTAAATCTGAACACTCAAGTATATGCAAAGGGTGTGCCTTAGGAAAGAATACAAAAGGATCTTTTCCGACAAGTTAACACAAATCAAAAAATGTATTAGAACTTATACACACATATCTATGTGGTCCTATGTCCACACACTCTTTGTCAGGTGCCTTATACTATGTAATTTTTGTTGATGACTACTCTAGAAGAACATGGATATACTTTCTAAAACTAAAAGAATCAAATGAAGTCTTATCTATGTTCAAAGAATACAAAGTACTTGTTGAAAATCAAACCGGCAAGAAAATTAAAATTCTAAGGCCTGACAATGGAGGTGAATACACCTCTGACAGTTTCAAAGAATTCTGCAAATCTGTTGGGATTAAGAGGGAGTATATTGTGCCATATAATCCTCAACAAAACGGGGGTAGCAGAAAGAAAGAACATAACCATCATCAAAGCAGCAAAAGCCATGATGCATGATCAGAATATTCACATCTCTTTCTAGGCTGAAGCAGTAAACACAACAGTATACATACAAAACAGGTGTCATGCTATTCTAGAAAATACTACACCAGAAGAAGTGTTTATAGGGAACAAACCAAACCTAAGTCATCTAAGGGTGTTTGATTGTCTTGTTTACATACATGTTCCAAAAGAGAAGAGAACTAAATTAGAACCTTCTGGGAAGAAAGGTATATTCATAGGATATAGTGAAGATACTAAAGGATATCGAATTTACATTCCTGGCCAAAGATCAGTAGAGAGCAGCAGAGATGTAAAGTTTGAAGAAAATTTCACATCCACAACTACTGAGGATAATTCTATAACAGAGCTAGATAAAGACCCTACAACTGAGAATGAGAGGGAGAATCAAACAATAGAGTTTGAACCTACATTTTCAAATGTTGAGGCTACATTCCAAAATATGGAACCTACAAACCCAAATGATGAAAATAATGTAACATCAAATAGCACCAAAAGACCTTTATGGGCAAGGAAGATGTTTGAAGAAAATAATATAGAGCCAGATCAAATATCCAGGGGGAACAAGAGAACAAGAACACAAAAATGTTATGCTGCCCTTCTAACTGAACTCGCAGAATCCGAACCTAACAATGTGGAAAAGACTTTATCAAAACAAGCTTGGAGAGAAGCCATGATTGAAGAGTATCAGTCCATTATGAAAAATGATGTTTGGGACATTGTACCCAGACCCAAAAACAAATCAGTAGTCTCTTCGAAATGGTTATTCAAGATAAAATATGCTTCAGATGGCAGTATTGAAAAACATAAAGCCCAGTTTGTTGCCAGAGGATTCTCACAAAAGGCTGGGATTGACTATGAAGAAACCTTTTCCCCTGTAGCCCGTTACACTTCTGTAAGAACCATTCTTGCAATTGCAACATCTAAAGGATGGAAAGTACACCAGATGGATGTCAAGACAGCTTTTCTAAATGGGAAAATTGAGAAAGAAGTATACATAGAGCAACCAGAAGGATTTATCACACGTGACAAAAATCACTATGTATGTAAGTTAAAGAAAGCTCTTTATGGCCTTAAACGAGCCCCCAGAGCATGGTATAAAAGAATAGACAACTATCTCACCAAACTAGGGTACTCCAAGAACATAGCAGACCCTATCATCTACTTCAAGATTGTAAATGGTGATATGATAATTCTAGTTCTATATGTTGATGACTTGCTTATAACAGGAGAAGTTCACCTTATTGCAAAATGCAAACAAGACCTAGTAGCTGAGTTTGATATGAAGGATATGGGCCTACTACACTACTTTCTAGGTCTATAAATTTGGCAAAAGGAAGATCACATTTTCTTAAGTCAGGAAAAGTACACTACTGACATCCTTACTAGATTTGGTATGATCGATTGTAAAGCATTGGCTACCCCAATGGAAACAAATCTACACAAGCTAAAAAGTGAAGCTGAAGATTCTGAACCTACAGATCCATCACCGTACAGACAAATTATTGGATCCCTCATGTATCCAATAAACACACGTCTTGACATCTGCTATGCAACAAATGTACTAAGTCACTTCATGTGCGAACCCAAGCAAATACACATGATGGCCGTTAAGCATATTCTAAGATATTTACGAGGGATCATTGGACTTGGCTTAAAATTTGAAAAAGTTGAAATCAAACTTCAAGGTTATTCCGATTCAGATTGGGTAGGCAGTTCCACAGATCGCAAAAGCACCACAGGATGTTGTTTTAGTTTAGGATTTGCCATGATATCTTGGTTCAGTAGAAAACAATTGGCTGTTGCTCAGATTTCCACTGAAGCTGAATACATGGCTGCCTCTATGGGAGCTAGAGAAGTAGTCTGGTTAAGAAAACTATTGTTTGATCTATTTAGAAAACCACTGGTACCTACTGTTATCTATTGTGATAATCAAAGTTGCATAAAGCTCTTTGTAAATCCAGTTTTCCATAATAGATCAAAACATATAGAGATTCCTTACTATTACATTAGAGATATGGTCAATAGGAATATCATCAAACTAGTATATATCAGCATCAAGGAACAAAATGCTGACATATTTACCAAGCCTCTTGCAAAACTGAAGATAGATTATTTCAGGAGTAAAATTGGTATGACTTTACTATAAACTTGTTGGGATGAAATCCTTACTCTTGTACTTTGTATTCATGAATATATAAATAAATAAAGTTATTTTTGAAATATTTCATTGTGTTCAAGAAGATGACGATCTTCTATTGAGGTTACTATTACAAGGTGACGATCTTGACAATAGTGCTAGATATCTTGATACTGAGATGTTATTACTGAAATAACCCATATTTCAAGATTGACACCTTAATGGGTTGTCCTGGATTGTGCCGGATATCTTGATACTAAGATGTTATTACTCTATGGTGTAATAACCTATATATCATGATTGACACCTTAACAGGTAGTCCTGGATTGTGCCGAATATCATGATATCGGAATGTCTAAAGTATATCATAATTAAGATTTCTATATGTTGTCCCGAATTGTGTTGTTATATCATGACATACCACGACCTTCCTCAACACTTAAACCTTCTCTAACTAAGAGGGAGTTTTGAAAGATAGTTTTATTCAGGTTTAAGTATGCAAATTGAATATATAATATATTCAATATATATATATATATATATATAATTATTAAATGATTGGCATACTAACTGTTTGAATAAAGGAAATACTGCAGTCACAATAATACATAGTATGCTGCAATGTACACATTGCAATGCACGATAAGTATTGTGCACTGCAATGTATACATTGCAGGCACGACATGTACCGTGCGCTGCAATGTATTGCAGACACGGTACATGCCGTGTACTGCAATGTATTGCAGCGTACGATATATATCGTGCGTTGCAATACATTGCAGCCACGACAGTATAGTGTGTTGCAATGTAATTGCAGTCACACAATAATTATCGTGTGGCTGCAATTACATTGCAGCACACAATGTTCCTCATCAAACATTGTTATTAAAAGAAACATGTCATTTGGATTATCGTTTAGCCTGCAGTTAGTGATTGAATTAATATTAACGTAGGGTCATGACCCTACATGGAAACTGCCATGTACGGTCATGACCTTACATACTAATATATATAATAAAAGGAAAATGTGGAATCAATCAATCACCAAGGCAATTGTATTCTACAGCAACACATAAATAAAGTAATATATATTAATCTTCTGATCTAATATTCCTTAACACACAACATGAGGATCTCAACCGATCTAGTAATGACTCCGATATGAACCGAGGAAGTCATAGTCAACTTTCTATTTCAACCAACTCTTTGACCGGGATTTTCTGCACTAAATCCGGAGGACTTTGAGTTAACATTTTGATCGGTTTGAGGTGCGTCTGAAGGTTTTAAAGCCGGGATCTGTGGCTTTAAAACGAAGAGTTATCTCTTATGAAGGAAAGGAGATTGACACGCATCTATTGTTTTCTTCATAAAGCAGATAAAACAGGAGCATGCATCGAATGTTTCCTCTGTGAACTGATACTTCACTGAGTGATGTATCTGAAAGAGATCTGAAGTCAGGTCATGCATGAGAGGTGCAATTAGGGAAAGAACTCTATATATTCTTTTGCCTGTTGAGAATATGAATTGTCTTCATTCTGCCAAAGAAAAGAGTGAACCCGAGAGCCTAAAAGAAGCTAGGGAAAATTGAGAAGAGAAGAAGAGAGAAATAAGAGTGTGCAGAGAAGCACAATAGTAGAGGAGAACACACTTGCGGCGAACGGTGATGCTTCTCAGTTCAGCACAAACAGAGATCTTATCAGGCTATGCAAAGCCACTTGTAAAAGGTCAATCCTTCTATTGTTTTCTAGCAATTACAATAGTTAAATCCCAGTATTTGGGTGGACTCTAACAGGTCCCTTGTATCAAATCCCTTAACTGGGTGACATCTTTCAAATGTGTTCTAAGTCCTCTGACCAGGCAAGCACTAACCGGCCTTATTGTAACAAATGCATTAACCGGGTTGCATCTAACAGTGCGTTGTAATCCTTTAACCGAGAAGGCTCCTAACAGGGCGTACTCCAGAAGAGTACAGAATTTGTGAGGTCTCCTCACACCGTGGTTTTCACCCTAATCGGGTTTCCACGTGATAAATTTGGTGTCTCTGTGTGATTGTTTGCTTGCCGTTATTATATGCTTGAATCTGTTTGGCTTACAGTTATAAGTTTACTTCACCAAATTTAAAGAGAAAAGTTTTAGAGGTGCTGATTCACCCCTCCCCTCTCAGCACCGGTTGGGACTATCATATATATAGTAATAATAATACAATCAAGATTATATACAATGAATATATATATTCATAGAAAATTGATATATATATACACTCCGATTTGTCACCTACCGGACTGGAAGGAAGGAATATAAGGATGTCTTCAAGGTGAGCTTGTGTAAATCTTGCCAATAGCTTTTGTCCCAAAATAGGGGGGGGGTCAGTGTCCCATAGTTTGGGCTTGGACCTGTAAACCTTGAGGGAGCCTATTGGGAATGGTCTCTAAGCGCCTCGCTCACATCCTAAAGTCTTCCTATCCAATTCGACAGAGTAATAAGTTGGACATGGCACCATCAATATAGTCATAAGAAGAAATATAAAATCTATTTAAATTATTATTTGATTTAATTAAGCCTAAATACTAAAGAGATCTATATGAATTACAAGCATGATAAGTAGAGTAGAGAGATCCAAGGTTACAAACTAACAAGGGACATTACAGTGTTTAATGGTGAAGAATTTGGGGTTTTCAATCATAGTTTTGATTCTGGTTATTAACAGAGTTATAATGACAGCAAAGGAGCCAAATTGCATCCTATATAATTAAGCGTTTGGCATTCCTTAAGGCAGCTGTTCTTCGTTGTATACGCATGTGAGTCCTATAGAAGTTGGCGTTTGGAATCAAAGGCAAACTGTTTAATGTACAGAGCGTCCATTCATTCCAAGGTTGAGCGGCTACAATTACTAGCATTGCTTGATGAATTTTGAAGGATTTGTGGCAAAGTTTGAAGGCTGCGTTTGGTGCTAGGTTTCCTACATTGCTACAGATTTCCATTACTTGCTTACAATTGCAAATAAAATGCCATGTTGTTACATATCAATAATATATAATTGCTTCCTTTAATGAATGTCCAATCATCTTAGATTTAGTTTGTATGCCAACTGTTTGAATTAATGTCTATCTGTTGTAGGTGCATATTTACATTGTGTGGGACATCCATATGCATTCAAAAGACAAAAAGAATTGCAATTGCCCTATAGTTCTTTGCCTAGACATCTTAGCAACCATTTGGAAGCATTTAAATCTCATTTGACTTCATTTCAAGCAATCATTATCAGTCTGAAACACAAAACAGCAAGTAAAGAGGTTGTATGCAAAGTGTTTGATGATATTCCTTGAGCCTTTAAACAGCGTTTTGAAGTTAGAACTTGTGGAGGTTCTTACAGTTTTCAAAAGCTATCTTTAATGAATAAGAAGGTGGAAACCTTGTTCAAGTGCTGCCCAAGGATTACACCTGCAAAAGTGAAGAACTTATTTTGGACCTTGTTCTTCAAATTTTCTGAACTCGTGTCACTTTCCCTGACTTCTTGTTCAAGCACATCTGTAACTACAATGTGGACTTTGTCTTGAATTTCTTTGATTGTTTCTTCCATCTTGGCACAATCACCTTTTACTTTTTCTAAGACCTCGGTATTAGCCATTAGTGCCTTGTGCCACATGTTGAAATCATATGCATTTCCAGTCTCTATTACATTTCCATCTACAAATTATTGTTTAGGAATCCCTTTTAATGCTTTCAAGCATGGGCTTTTTTTGTTTTGAACACTCTGGAACTCCTCCCATAACTCTATTATGTCCTAAATCCTATATAAGAATAAGGAAGTTTGATCATACACTGACATCAGCTCTTCCAAAAAATAATAGCTCTATCTGTGTTGTCTGTACTAAACACTCAAGATCAGAGGTGATGTATATTAATTGTATTTTATACCAGGCTGTGTACTTGAAGTATATATTATTTTGTATATAAATCTGCACTTGGAAGAACACTACTTTTTATTTATGTGTCTTCCAAATGCAGATTCTCTGAATATAAATATCAAAATAGTAGAACATGTCTCATGTAGAGACATGCCTCTAGGAATGTAGAGACATGTCTCTACATGAGACATGTTCTTTAACTGCTGTGGAAAATACCGTTTCATAACACATATTAATGGCGTTGTTTATACGAAGGTTATTGCAAAGTATGTTTTGGTTACGATACGTAATACATATCATAACACATATGTATGTGTGTTACGCAACACTTACTATTATATGTGTTACGGTGCGTATTATGTATCGTAACATATATAACAGTATGTGTTACGATGTCTTAACTCTTATACAAGCCGCACGATAAGAATCGTGATCTTCAATGATATATATCAGTCGATAACTCAAACAATAATTTATGTATTATTATTATTATCATATATATATATAATTAGGATATATATATATATAACTCAATTATATATATACATAATAAATACATTTAATCATTTTTTAGAGATGATTCCAATTGATTAATTTATTGACCGACGCTATAACATTAACACTCCCTCTTAGCTAGGGAAGATGTTTATGAAAAGATTCATACACAATATGAATAAAATATTACCTCAATGTAATATTAGAAATTATATTATCTCATAATATTAGGAGTAATGGCCTACTGATATCAAATCCATGATATTCAAGAAGTACTCATAGTAATGGCCTGCTAACATCAAGTCTCATGATGTTCACCAAGTACTCATAAGGGTTATAAAGATATTATCTCATAATATCAGGAGAAATGGCCTGCTAATATCAAATCCATGATATTCACCAAGTACTCAGAGTAATGGCCTGCTAACATCAAGTTTCATGATGCTCACCAAGTACTCATATCTCTAATGGAAGTATATAAAGTATGTGCACCTTCCATAGGGACATCATCATGATCTTCTTAGATATCAACAATATGATATCCATCATGATGAGGACAGGTTATTGTAAGATCGTCACCTTCCAATAACTGTCAGATATACAAGTGCAATCATTAAAAGTCGTCACTTCTTCATGATGCACACAAATCACATATATATATTCATGAAATAACACTCATGATAACAAAGAAATATTTGATTAGTACAGTGATCAAAGATACTGAGACTCATTCTCAGAAATTACAATCATACCAAGTTCACCTCTGAAGTATTCTACCTTAAGCTTCGCAAGAGGTTTGGTGAGTATATCTGTTGTTTGTTCATTTGTACTAACATATTTCAATTTCACCACATTATTTTTTACCATGTCTCTAATGTAGTGATAAGGTATCTCAATATGTTTGGACCTGTTATGAAACACTAGATTCAAGGATAGTTTAATGCAACTCTGATTGTCACAATGAATAATGGTGGGCTTTAGTGGTTTCCAAATAGTCCAACTAGAAGTTTTCTCTGTTAATCCTAACCGGTTACTGAGAGGGGGGTGAATTAGTAAATTCAATTTCTTTTAATCATTTTTTGTTTCTTATCCTGTTTATACTGAAAATATAAAGAATGCTTAAATACTCAAAAACAAAAAACACATGCACAGGCCAACACAAAATATATGCATGGAAATCCTCGGTTAGAAGGTTTAAACTACGGTGGGACAGAATCCAAGAAACTCCACTACTGCAGTAAGAAAGCTGTCGGGTTAAAGGCTTACAAAGCATTGGTTAGAATGCTACTCGGTAAAGGGATTTAATAGAGATCGGTTAAGATCTTGATCCTGTAAGGAGTCACCTTGTCAAAGGACTTAAAAACATCAACAAAGATGTCAGGAACCCATAACTGATGTATATACAAATATAATAATACATGCATACTTGTTTAATTATTACGGATACCATCTTAATATGTTAGTAATAATAATTAATAAATTGAGAGTTAATCTATAAAATTAATAATCAATATTATTAATCTTAATAACTAAAACGTATCAGTATTAAGGTATAGTATCAACAATTGATCTTTATTTTTAATTAATCAATGTTCAAATAATATTCCATATCAATCTTAATAATCAATATGAAATTAACATTACCCATATTATCATTATCCACGTTAATATTAATTATGTAATTAATAAAACAATTGTCTTAGTGATAGACAATAATATTGCAGCAATAATACTAATGAAAACGACGGTAATAGAAATGAGCCATTAATATTAATAAGTCGACGGTAGTCAGTAATAATCAACTTTACTAACATGTCAGCAATCTTGACAAGTCAATGTTAATTAACTAAAACGTTGGCACTGTTGGAGGCAACCTTTAACTGCATACAAGTATGAGTAAAATAAATAGGAAAGAGGGGTGGAAAGGAAGAAAAAATACAATAACCATCTTACGTGGAGTAAAACAGATTGATCACCTTCACCAAAAGTAATAATTATTTGTTCTTTGTCATCTACGAAGCTATGACAGCTATTATACGGGATTATCAAAATGCTGAAATATTCAATCTCATAAATATTTATAATTGGATCTCATAAAGGAAACCTTTAATATTTGTTAGTACGCAGCTATAAACTAAAAGTGATTACAAGATATTAATTTTAATCTTTATTAAGGAAGAAGGAACTAATAAAAAGGAAGGGAATAAACAAGAGAACTGTAGATGGAGATTATAAAGTAAATGTTAGACATTGATCGATAGGGAAAGGAATAATAAAATGGAACATAATTATTGTTGGCTGATAGGTTACAATAAGTTAATATTGATTAAAAGATATTGAATCAGAATATTATTAAAAATAAAATAAATGATAACATATATACATACGTAGTATCAAAATCAGAAGTATGTATACATAGATTATAATATATATATTTTAGATTCTGAGCAGATGATAATTTTACATCAGGCAAAATAAAGGAATAGATAGCATTTATATTTATAATAATAGTGAGATCAAGTACGTTAATTAGTTATATATAATATTTGAAAGATTATATATATATATATATATATATATATATATTGGTGTTGATTGATATATGTTAAATGTATATTGAGAAATGTATAAATAATGAATACTCAATGATAATTAGAATTATATAACTATGTATCTTATATACTTGAATTATATATCAAGCTATGTAGTTGGATTATATAACTTGAAGACCAATATATTTGTATTATATAAGATAGTAATATATATTTAGTCTTTTTCCTTGTTCACCCACTAATTATGATTAAGAGGATAGGGAGTGTGTGTAGGAAGAGGTGGGTAAATCGGTCACATGATGGAAAGATCCCGAGATAGGTAGAACCTTGTGGGAATCCACTTGGAGACTGTGCATGCATCCTAGCACAATAAATCTACCATCTTTCTTAAGATCTGTGATTAGGAGTGAAGTAAGGAATTAGACCTTAAGTATATATTATGAATTAAAAATTATTCTTAATATAACATGATTCTTAATGCATAAGGACGTATGATAATTATTGGGATTTGGCATCATCCTAGTATGAAATATTATAAATTGTCATTCCCAAGTGCGATCCAAACCCTAATTAGGAAATTAAGAGAAAATTAAGTAAGACCCTATTTGGGATCATTACAAAAGATGTCACCCGGTGAAGGGATTTATACAACAGAACCTGTTAGGGTTCGCCCTGATAAAGGGATTTATATATGTGCTTCACACAATAAAAAGAAATGATCTTCTTTGACACTTGATTTATCGATCAAATCATACCTGTTCTTTCCTTGCTCTGCTTGGCTATTGAATCTTTCTCTCTTTCACTCTCGGTGATTGTATCCCTTCTCAGAAGACTCTGCTCTTCTGCTCTGCTCTCTCTGCACTATTGATTTTCAACAACAATGCCTCTGTAATGTCCCCATTTTTTGCAGGTCATTGATCTGATGGTGCCAGGTCATTATTGTGATCCTCGTGGTCTGGCGAGGTGTTTAGAGGGTCTTTGGTGTGAACTTACTATTTATAGTAAGTCAATGGATAGTTCCGATGAGCTCAGATGAGTTAGAGGAGTTGAATGATGCTCTCGATTTTCATTTCTGGCTTCCGGTTTGGGCTCCAAGAATCTTGGAGAGAGCGTCTATTTTTAGTAAGTCACCCCGTCAAGTTCATTCATCATCTTTCATCATCTGAATCAATCCTGTGCAGACAGATTTCGATTCGGACGCTTCTTCAGTTGTTTTCGCAAGACGGGTGGTTTATTATTATTATTTAATTAAATTTGCTAAGGTTGCCATTTTTGTTGGTATTATATGTTGGATACCTTAGTGTTATAGCTCGTTGGAACCAGGATGAAAAGTTTTAAATCTTGGGCACAAGAAACAGGGACCTTGCGTGTCATAATTTCATGATATTGGTGAAAGGCCTTTTTTGGAGCCAAATGAACTAATAAATTATATTATTCAATATGTGCCTAAGTATAAAAAGTGTTTTAAGTGAAAAGTGTGTGAGAGAAGATACTTTTGAATTATTAAAGCAATGCTTTGTGAAAGGAAAATCATCTATTGTTGAATTATGAATTGATTGAAGTTCGTGAGAGAGACTACCCGGCTAGGGTTTTGAGGACTCGTTCCTCTTCTGGCAATTTGAGCCATTACAGATTGATGGTGAATTTTGCAGCTGTACCTGAGATAATAATTCAGTGTTGAGGTATACTGGATTTATGAGAAGTTAATTCCTACAGGAAAATCGATTTTCTCATAGAATTCGAAGTGTCTACATGCTGAGGTTTTTGAAAGTAATTGGAATTCCACTATGATACTTCATTCAGTTATTGGTCACAAATTTGTTGGTGAATTTCCAATTTGTCAAGAGAGATTGATTTTCCTCCAAGCTGTGAATCAAGGAGTGAATCAAATTTAATGCATGAGTTCTGGTTTTAATCACGCATGTGCTGCGTGAGAGTTCTGGTAGCTGCGTGAGGGCCTGCTGTTATTTTCTGAGCATTCACATCTTCACTACATAGTTGTTTGAAGCTATAGCAGGGGCGTTAAGGGTTGGCAGGTTACAGCAGTCCTTCCTATAGCTCACGGGCCTGCATTAGGGAGCCGACTGGAAGCTGCAAAGGTCTGCGTTTTTACACAAACCAATCACATATTAAAACATCTATCACGTGACTGTGTCCAGGGAGATGTCAATACCTTCAAGGTTGTGTCACGACATCCTATGGGAGAATATAGCAATTACAAAGGTGGTAGAATTACCAAGTGCCAACTTTATATAAATTAATTGTTTAGATGTTTATTGAGATGAGATAAAAATAATAAATGTTATCCAAGAAATTCAATTGTTCTAGTTTCGATATTAGAATTTGGTGGAAGGTGAATTTAAATTGCAATTAAATGTATTTTTTAACAAGTGTTTGCAAATATTTTAAATACAAATTGAGTAGATTCAGAAGGAGCCAGTCAGGCTCTTTACAGTGGTATCAGAGCTATTTTCTTGCCATCTTGTGGTGTCTGGATTTTTTTTTATTTAGAAGTTTTTAAAAGTGATCAACACTTCTATTTTCTCTAGCCATGGATAAATACAAGAGATCCAATTCCGGAAGTCGTCATAGCAGTAAGGGAAATAGAGCGGAATTAAATGCTTTAGTGGAAAGCATGGAGAGACTTAGACTGCATCAGCAGAGATTGACAGAGAGTTTGTCGGATCCAGTTACAGTAGATAGGGCAGCGAGATATATGGTCTCTGCCTTTAGAAGGCCAACATCGAGTTTGCAGGGGAGAAGGCTAGAGTTTTCTCCGACAGTTGTCCGTGATGCTGATGTTCCTACATTTAGTTCAGCACCTGCTATTCCCATTCGCAGTGCTGATGATGGATTTATTACACCGGAACCAGTGGATGTTTCAGTGCCATTAGATGACAGCAGTGCTGAGCATCACCGAGTTGAGGCTCCCAGAGCAGTCACTACGGATTGTACAGAGGCAGTTGATGTTGTAGTTATCACTGAGAGTTCAGACTCTTTCATGGAGGGAGCTATTATTGGAGATGTTTATGTCAGTTGTAGTAGTGTTGCTCCAGTTCAGGAGGTAGTTGCTTCCTCAAATAGGACCGAGGCATGTACGGAGTCTCCCAGTGGTGAGGTTGGTGATCTGGGCATTACAGCGGGGTCAATTGATGTCAGTTTGTGCTCTAGCATTATTGGTGCATAGCTTGACGTTGAATCATGTGTGTAGAGACACGTGTCCGCAGATGAGATTTTAGCATGAGATGTGGGATCTGATAGTATAGACACATCTGATGACACTTTTGAGGATGTTGTGAGTTGCATTGGAGATGACACCCCTTGTGAGATGTTGGGTGATGACTACGAGGAGCGTATGAGCTCTGACAGCTCAGAGATTTATGATAGTAGTCGCAGTGTGGGATCAGTACAGGAGACAGTGGTTTCTTCCTGTGTTGAAGATGTGTGCATGGAGCTTTTTGGTGATGACACTCAGGATGGGAGTGTTGCAGTTGATTTGGGCGAGGTAGTTTCATGCCACTGTATAATTGATTCACATGACGACATTGAGTCGTGTTTGTAGCCAGAGTTAGTAGAGATGTGGATAGATGATGTGGACACTAGCATTGCAGAGATCTCCGATGCTGAGAGCGAGGACGATGAGTGCTATAGTGTTTTTGGTTTTCTATATTTGACTTTGGGTGTAGATTCAGTGTTGTCATATGGTGATGGTGGGTTCCAGGATTCTGTGTTACAGGAACTCACAGATGACGACAGGGAAGCTTATGAGTGGCAGGAGTTTGTTACAGCCAGGGCTTCCACTTTTAGAGACTGGGTTACTTCTTCGGTAACTCATGAGGATGTGTCTCAGGATCTGGACTGTCAGATGGTTGCAGAGGACGAGGTAGCTGGAGATTGTGTTGAGTTAGATTCAGCAGCAGCTTCCTTGGGGTTAGATGAGGACGTGTCTGATGCCTGTACTCAATTTGTTCATGTGTGCTTAGATGAAAGTACACAGAGAGACAGTGATCTTGAGGGGAGTTTGTTGGATATAACTTCCTCTCATAGTGTAGAAAGTGCATTTGAGGTTGTTCGTAGGAGGCCTGTTGTGCAGAGTCATCATGTGACTAGCTAGTTGTGAGTTGATGACAGAGATATTACTTCTACTCTCGAGCATTTTGATGCTGCTCGTCAGTTGTTGGTTGTTTATGGTTGGGGTGCTCCTATGATAGATGAGGCCAGTGGTGGTTACCTATCATTGACAGAGATTCATACTTTGCATGAGGCTGTCAAGATTTTGAGACATAACTACTTACAGATGGTAGCCGATCAAGATCACCTGGTGGAGTGGGGGAGTACAGCTTATGAGGCACTGATGGACAGAGAGGAGGTGAGTGAGCTTACCCAGGAGCTCACAATGACTACTGAGATTTTAGAGGACACTCAGCGGGCCCTTCAGGAGTTGTAGATCCAGTTAGAGGAGGTGACCGTGGAGTTGGAGCATTTGTGGTCCACACCAGCCCTAGACCCAGTTCGATTGCACATTGAGGTGGTTGGTGGTGAGTTTTCTCTTACAGGTGGTGATGAGGAACATGATGATGTGGCAAACACACATGTTCAGGATATGGGAGCTCTTGGTTCAGATGAGGTAGGAGTACTAGTGGAGTCGAGCTCTCAGGTTGATTTGCTTCCCTTAGCTGGAAGTGAATCTATTTCATCATCTCACATAGCTGATAGCATGGGACAGTTGATTGTGCCACATTTTTAGAGGGATCAGCTATGGATTGCGAGGGAGCAAGTTGACGCTTCCACATATAATTTCTACTGCACTGAGTCATTTATGGAGTATTTACTTGAGAGTGCAGATGTGCGACAGGATTCTTATAGTGTCTGAGGGTACTCTCATCCGAGGCTCTTGTACTATCCGGAGGTTGGTAGGGAGGATTGTGGAGACTCTATCTACAATGCTCCCCACAGGGATTACGAGGTTGGGTTTGTTGAGAGAGTTGCTCAGGGGCCTACCCAGCCTACAGTTATGCGGAGTCAGAGATTGGAGCCATCTCATGACCCCCAATTTGGTAATGATGAGCTATTGACAGAGATTGGGGTTTCCGACCGGCTGTATACGGTGGGGCATGTTCATCATTTGTTTTTTGACCCACAGGTAGAAGATTTCATCTCTCGCAAGGGTAGTTTGGCTCCTAGTCCTTATCATCCATTATGGGATGGGTTCTTGCCATCAATAGTTGATGGGAGTTTTGGCTGCAAGTCAGTAGCAGGTGACTTGTAGAGTTATGGTGACTGCAAAGATTATGCAGTGTGTGGATATCCGGGTCCTGGTACAGCTTTGTTCAGGGGTATTCGTCACTGTTGTGCAAATGGTCTACACACTCAGTACAGGTTAGTTGGGAGCATAGGGGGAGTTCAGCGTGTATGGTTACTGAGTCTCCCATACATCTTGGTTTTTGATGATCCTGAAGTTCACTTCTTTCGGGATCCGGGCAGAGACAGATTCAGTACAGGAGTTTGGGTGAGTGGTTGTTTTGGGTCTCTTTACAGAGTTATCCAATTTGTATTTTGGGTGATGTTACAGGAGCCTACAGTTGATGTCAGTGGCACGGTCTATTCTTTTCTGTGGGATCCAGGTGGATTGTGATGTTTCTTGTTCTGGTGATTGCTTGGAGACAAGCAATCTTGGGGAGGGAGGACTGTAATGTCCCCATTTTTTGCAGGTCATTGATCTGATGGTGCCAGGTCATTATTGTGATCCTCGTGGTCTGGCAAGGTGTTTAGAGGGTCTTTGGTGTGAACTTACTATTTATAGTAAGTCAATGGATAGTTTCGATGAGTTCAGATGAGTTAGAGGAGTTGAATGATGCTCTTGGTTTTCATTTTTGGCTTCCAGTTTGGGCTCCAAGAATCTTGGAGAGAGCGTCTATTTTTAGTAAGTAACCCCGTCAATTTCATTCATCATCTTTCATCATCTGGATCAATCCCGTGCAGACAGATTTCTATTCGGATGCTTCTGCAGTTGTTTTTGCAAGACGGGTGGTTTATTATTATTATTTAATTAAATTTTCTAAGGTTGCCATTTTTGTTGGTATTATATGTTGGATACCTTAGTGTTATAGCTCGTTGGAACCAGGATGAAAAGTTTTAAATCTTGGGCACAAGAAACAGGGACCTTGCGTGTCATAATTTCATGATATTGGTGAAAAGGCCTTTTTTCGAGCCAAATGAATTAATAAATTATATTATTCAATATGTGCCTAAGTATAAAAAGTGTTTTAAGTGAAAAGTGTGTGAGAGAAGACACTTTTGAATTATTAAAGCAATGCTTTGTGAAAGGAAAATCATCTATTGTTGAATTATGAATTGATTAAGTTCGTGAGAGAGACTACCCGACTAGGGTTTTGAGGACTGATTCCTCTTCTGGCAATTTGAGCCATTATAGATTGATGATGAATTTTGCAGCTGTACCTGAGATAATAATTCAGTGCTGAGGTATACTGGATTTATGAGAAGTTAATTCCTACAGGCAAATCGATTTGCTCACAAAGAATTCAAAGTGTCTACATGCTGAGGTTTTTGAAAGTAATTGGAATTCCGTTGTGATACTTCATTCAGTTATTGGTCACAAATTTGTTGGTGAATTTCCAATTTGTCAAGAGAGATTGATTTTCCTCCAAGCTGCTAATCAAGGAGTGAATCAAATTTAATGCATGAGTTCTGGTTTTAATCACGCATGTACTGCGTGAGTGTTCTGGTAGCTGCGTGAGGGCCTGCTGTTATTTTATGAGCATTCACGTCTTCACTAGATAGTTGTTTGAAGCTACAGCAGGGTGTTAAGGGTTGGCAGGTTACTACAACCCTACCTATAGCTCACGGGCCTGCATTAGGGAGCCGACTGGAAGCTGGAAAGGTCTGTGGTTTTACACAGACCAATCACATATTAAAACATCTGTCACGTGATTGTGTCCAGGGAGATGTGAATACCTTCAAGGTTGTGTCACGACATCCTATGGGAGAATATAGCAATTACAAAGGTGGCAGAATTACCAGGTGCTAACTTTATATAAATTAATTGTTTAGATGTTTATTGAGATGAGATAAAAATAATAAATGTTATCCAAGAAATTCAATTGTTCTAGTTTCGATATTAGAATTTGGTGGAAGGTGAATTTAAATTGCAATTAAATGTATTTTTGAACAAGCGTTTGCAAATATTTTAGATACAAATTGAGTGGATTCAGAAGGAGCCAGTCAGGCTCTTTACAGCCTCTAATGCATGATGACCTATATTTATAAGAATTTTCTTATTATCACACCAAACGGTGCCGCCAAGCTGTAACTCATCCAAAACACTGTTGTTCTGGAAAATGATCCGAAATCTCGCATGCAGATTTCTTGATCAGAAATCTCGCAAACAGATCTTCAGTCCACCTCGAAACGCTCGCAGAAAAAACTAATTCCAATTCTTCTCAAAAACGCTCCACAAAACTTGGATCGGATTATAAATCACTGATCGGTAAATTTGCAAAATGAAAGCAAACCAGTGTGCAACCCGTTGAGTCATCTGCCTCCGGTGGTGTTCTACTAGACCGGTTGGACAAGACCAAACCGGTATTAATGTGACCGATGTAGGTACACTGTTTACCTAGTAAGTCTATTGGTTCACCACTGTTGTTCTAACTGGAGGACTGGTGTGTTTGATGTTTGCCAATGATGACAACTAAGCTTTATGCCAACATTCTCAACCAAACTACTTCTCGTGCTCTCATAGATGCTGCAATATATTCTGCTTCAATGGAACTTTGAGCTACAGAGGATTGTTTTCTGCTGAACCAAGAAATCATGGCTAATCCTAAACTGAAGCAACATCTAGAGGTGCTTTTCCGATCCACAATGTTTTTGGCCCAATCTGAATCAGTGTATACATGCAAGTTCAGGTCCACATCTTTAAATCTCAACCCATATCTAATTGTGCCTCAAAGATATCTTAGGATGTTCTTAGCTTCTACTAGGTGTATTGGCTTTGGTTCACTCATGAACTGACTAAGTGCATTTACTGCATAGCAAATATCAGGCCTAGTGTTTACTAAGTACATCAAGGACCCGATTATCTGTCTGTATAGGGTAGAATCTGCAGGCTCTGAGTCATTAGCTTCTTCCTTGAGTTTGAGTAGGTTTGTCTCCATTGGGGTAGACATGGGCTTGCAGTCCATCATTCTGAATCTCTTGAGGATGTCTACAGTATACTTTCCTTAATTTAGAAATATGTTATTTTCTTGTTGCCAAACTTCCAATCTGAGAAAGTAATGAAGAATTCCTAAGTCTTTCATATCAAATTTAGATGCTAGGTCTTATTTGCATTTGATGATGAGGTGCTCTTCTCCAGTGATTAATAAATCATCAACATAGAGAATCATAATCAACATGTCTCCATCTAATACTTTGAAATAGAGATTTGGGTCTGCGTCATTTTTGGAGAAGTTAAGTTTTGATAGATAATGGTCGATCCTTTCATACCAAGCTCTAGGAGCTTGTTTGAGACCATATAATGCTTTCTTTAGTTTGCAGACATGAGACTTTTTATTGTGAACTATAAATCCTTTAGGTTGCTCTAGGTATACTTCTTCAATGACTCTATTCAAGAAAGCAGTCTTTACATCCATCTGATGGATTTTCGAACCCTTAGATGCAACAATAGCAATTACAGTTCTGATAGAGGTATATCGGGCAACTGGAGCAAATGTTTCTTCATAGTCGATGCCTTCTTTTTGAGAGAAACCTCTAGCAACAAACCTTGCCTTGCATTTTTCTATACTTCCATCTGCTGCATGTTTGATTTTGAATAACCATTTGGAGGAAACCACTGATTTATTTTTGGGCCTGGGTACAATATCCCAGACATCATTCTTAATGATAGAATTGTATTCTTTTGTCATGGCATCCTCCCAAGTAAGGTGTTGAAGAGCTTCCTCAACATTAGAAGGCTCCGATTTTATTAATTCACTCATTAGTGCAACATAAGTAGAAAATATGTTAGGCCTTTTTCTTTCTCTGGAGGTACCTGAAGGAGCTACATATCTTCCTGCTTCTTCAATCATCTTCCTGGCCCATAGAGGTCTTTTCTTGTTTGTTCTGATCCCTTCAGCGATATCCATGTGATCATTGAAATCATTGTCCTCGGTGATCTCTTGTATCTCCCTTTGATTATTAGGAGAGAGATCTTCTTGACTATCATCATTCATTTCATTTTCATCTTTGGATCTTTTCAATGCAATATCTTCCTCGAAGATCACATCTCTGCTTAGTTCAATATTTATGTCCTGGAATGTAAATTCTATATGCCTTGGAGGTTTCACTATATCCAACTAGAATACCTTTCTTCCCAGAAGGTTCTAATTTGGTTCTTTTCTCCTTAGGAATATGAATGTAGACTGAACATCCAAATATCCCAAGATGGCTTATTTTCGGTTTGGTTCCAGTGAATACTTCTTCTAGAGTCTTTTTTTCTAGATGAGAATGAGGACATCTATTTTGAATGTAGACGACAGTTTTAGAAGCTTCTACCCAGAGGTGAGTTTCTAGGTTTTGGTCATGCATCATAACTTTGGCACATTCAACAGTAGTTATGTTCTTCTTTCTGCAACTCCATTTTGTTGAGGGTTGTAAGGAACAGTGTACTCCCTCTTAATCCTAGTATTTTTACAAAAGTTTTGGAAGGCTTCTGAAGTGTATTCCTTCCCATTGTCTGTTCTTAGTGTTTTAATACTCTTTCCAGATACATTTTCTACTAGAGCTTTAAATTCTTTAAACTTTAAGAGAATTTCTTCAGACTCTTTACAATTAAGAAAATATATCCAAGTTTAACTACAGTAGTCATCTACAAAGATAATGTAATACAAGGATCCTCCAATGGAGGGAACAGACATAGGTCCACATAAATCAGAGTGAATAAGTTCTAGTACATTTTTAGATTTACATTCACTATTGTGAAAAGTGCTTTTGATATTCTTCCCTAATGCACAACCTTTGCAGGTTCCTACATGTTCAGTTTGGATTTTTGGTAGACCAGTGACCATCTTCTCTAAACCGGGTAAACCACGAAAGTGGAAATGCCCTAGTCTTCTATGCCAAATTTCATTCTCATTAGTTGACTCATGAATTAGGGCTTGAGAAGAAGTGCATAGTTTATAAAGACATCCTTGTCTTATACCAATAGTGTGAACATTTTTAATGGTAGAGTTCTTGGGCCAAGCTAATACTTGTCCTTCCATAAATGTGATCCTGTATCCCTTGTCTTCAAGATCCGAGATAGAACTAAGTTTCTTTTGATCCCAAGTACAAATAGTATTCCTGTGAGTTGGAGTGAGACCCCAGATTTGAGTTGAATGGTACAGGACCAAATTCCTTTTACTGGATAGTCTGTATAATCTTCAATAGTTACTTCCTCATCAAAAGCTTCCTCAATAGAATCTAGGTGATCTCGGAATCCTGTTATGTGCCTGGGGGCCCCACTATCTATCACCCAAGTGTTCATGTTGTTTGTAACTTGACTAGATAGGGTAGAGTAAAATACAAGTTTCTTTGAATTTGTATCCATATTTTTAACCTCAGCGAAAGAAGCTTGGGATTTTGTTCTATTAGGGCACTTCATCGCAAGATGACCATATTTATCACATCTAAAGCATTGTACTTTAGATAGGTCTCTTGTTTTCTTGGATGAATGTTTCCCGTTGGTGTTTTTACCCCTTTTTCTTTTATTAAACTTCTTTCCTCTTGTGTGAGTTTGAGTATGTAGGATTTGAATTTCATCTTTTGGAGCATTTGCATCGATCCCTCTGGATATCAACCTTGACTCTTCTTGAATGCAATCTGTTTTCAACCTTTTGAATTTGGGGAGTTTAGGTCGAGCATTGATGCCTTGCATAAATGATTCCCAAGAGATAGGCAGTCCGTTTAGGGCTATCATTGATAATTCCTTACTATCATAATCATGACCAATTGCAGAGAGTTGATTTCTCAAATGAGTTATTCTCATAAAGTATGAAGTAATAGTCTCTCCTTGGTTCATCCTCATTTGACTGAGTTGATTTTTGAGAGTAAGGACTTTACTAGAGTTGTTTATCTCGAACATTTCTTCAAGTGCTTTGAACATGGCATATGTTGAATCTAGTTTGATAATTATAGGCACTAGATGATCCTTCACTCCATCTACTAGCAATTTCATTGCTTTTGTATTATTCTTTTCCCATTGAATCTTTTCATCTTTCTCATTTTGTTCAGGATCCTTTTCTTTCACCACTATGATTAATTCGTTCTCTTTCAATGTTAGTAACATTCGAAATTTCCAAGCTACAGAATTCGAGGCACCTTAAAGTCTATCCTCAAGTCTAACTCCATTCACCATTTTGATGAATCTAATAATCTGATCACAAAGTATATATATAGTTTGATAGATTAATATAAGAATCTGATCTGGATCTTCTAGTCTGTTCAAATGCACTTGTTGGAACGTTTTGTCCTAAGAATAGGGCCGTTTTCAGATGTGACATTGTTTCTAGTAGGTCCTTGACCTTTACCGGTATCTCCAGTTGCATCATCTGCCTCAAGATATTTGCTCTGCCATGGCTCAGGTAGAAGTGTCGGTATCTATGGAGTCCCTTCGGTCCTGCATTCCCTTCTCGATCTCGGCCTTCACCTCGAGCACCCTCTATTTCTTCGTTCGAGGGTTAGGATATGTGGCCTTCTTGGTTTGTGCGCGCATGATTGCCAAAATCTTTTCGGTGCCCCCTCGTTCCATGTCAAGGATGTTGCAGTCGGGCTTTAGGCAGTTAGCTTCTTCATGGTCCCCCGGTCTGCACCACCGACACAATTTCTGTGGAGCAAGAGCCTCTTTCTGGCAATCCTGGGCAAAATGTCCCCATTGATTACAGTTTCTACACTGTATCATAGGTCTCCTCTTTGCATCATATTGGATCCGAGGCCAGTTGTTATTGTTCTCATTATTTCCTTTGCCTCCCCGTCAGTTATTTCTGTAACCGCCGGATGATGCAGCATTTTGTTGGCCGTTGGTCCCGATGTGGAGGGTTTCTCTTGGGTGAAGAGCACTTGTT
Source organism: Chamaecyparis obtusa (assembly GCA_027943335.1). Classification (NCBI taxonomy): domain Eukaryota; kingdom Viridiplantae; phylum Streptophyta; class Pinopsida; order Cupressales; family Cupressaceae; genus Chamaecyparis; species Chamaecyparis obtusa. Next base: position 1,122,968 of record BSBK01004817.1, read on the forward strand.
GATTCTTGGCCCTCAGATTGTAGGGACATTCTTTGGTGGAATGTCCCACAATCTGGCAGATGTCGCAAAAGGCTTTCTTGGGACAAGAAGCTTTAGTGTGTCCTGCTTCTTTGTAGTCTATACACCACACGGTATCTTCCTTAGTTTTGCTTGAGCTTCCCTTGGTGGCCTTAAGTTCTTTCATCATTATCTCGAGATCTTTCTATAGAGCAAGTACTTTCTTACTTGATTCTCCCTCGCTACTTTTTGCCTCCGATTCATCATTCGAAGACTTAGTTTTCTTGGAGGTCTTGCATTCACTCTCCAAGTCCATCGCACGGTTGTATGCATTGCTATATGATGTGGGTGGTACGATCTTCATTTTCTTCCAAAGGGAAGTTTTTAGTCCTTCCACGAACCACTGTTTTATGAGTTTGTCCACCAGGGCTGATGCCATCTTCCCAATGAGTTCCTTCAATCACCGCCCGTAGGCAGGGACCGACTCACTCTTCGTTTTCTTTGTGTTTGTAAAGAGCCTGCCTGGCTCTTAACTGCAAACTGACTTCTAACTCCAATTTAATTGCAATTTTTTGAATATTTTCAACAATATGAATTCTAAATGAATTTCTCCAAACTTTTAAAAATAACACCAGCGGCAAATTAACATAAAAATTTAATTCTTCTACCTTGCTAAATCAACCAGCATATTAAAACAATTATTCTAAATCCCAAACAATAATGAATCTACAATTTTCAGCACCTCAATACAAAATGACATGTTGGATGTTGAAACACAGCCTTGCTAAATGAAGATTACAGCTTGTAGGCAGTCCATATGCAAGCTATGTACTGGCGCCAGCATTCCAACATCAAAAACCCAAACGCAGCACCACCTATGATCAATTCGATCATTCCAAACAACTCCACGCAAGGAAGGTTGATTACCAGCAGTTCCATACGGTACTAACTCCCAACCGTACGGCTTCCTTGTTTACACATCTCGGCATAACATTCAGCATGATTCAATGGCAATGAAAACACCATCTCAAAATGTCTCAATTCAGTAGCAAATCAATTCCAGATATCAGTAAGCAGATTTAGAAGAATTTCATGTTCTCTCCATGAATGAAGACCAAACACAAACCCTAGTAGTCCTCCAAGGAAAATCGGTTTCCTTCTCCACACAAACTTTTCAATTTTCAATAAATGACATAAGGTAATGAAAAGTGCTTTTTCGAATTGTATATATAGCTTTTTTGGAGAAAGCTTCAACTTCACTTTTTTCACTTAAGAGGCTTTTTAATCACAACTTCATTTTATAACATTAAGTTATAAAATCATAAAGTTATTAAATTAAAATAATTTAATTTAATAACGATAACTTTAAAATAAAAAGCCACTATGACCCACTGACTGCATCAAACTCGTTTCTGACACCAGAGCCTCAAACTTCAAGTGCCCTGCCAGAAATAGCAAACTGCCAAAAATAGACTTACTATAAATAGTAAGTCACTCAAACTGGAGATTCCCTGAAACTCAATCCTGAAACATCTGACACTCCGTGCAGACACCCTGCTAATCCTGGCCATACCCAAAATACCACTTACTAAAAATAGTAAGTTGACCAAATTGACCCGAACGAAGAGCAGACTTGGTAATTTGAACCTCCAGAACGGAATCCCAACACTGGCTCCGCCAACTGACCCCCTTTGATCGCCTAATTAGCTTGCGAGGGTCACCAAACCAAACTAATCCCAATAGGTTGAAAAACGGGGACATTACAGTCATCCCTTCCCAAGATTGCTTGTCCTCAAGCAATCAGGAAAACACAAGGAACATCACCAACCACCTGGATCCCAAGGATGGTCATAAGTAATGTCCCGATCACCTCATACTCCTGTGAAGAAGCCAACATCAACAGTACAGACACCTGCAATTGAAAAACTTCCCTCAACACCCAAATAACTGACGTCACTAAAAACATCATCTGAAGGCTGACTGTAGATGCCGATGCAGAAAACAACCCAATGGAACTCAACCCAATCGAAAAATCAACTCTGTCAAAACTCAAGTCCCTGTCTAACTGACACTCACACCCAACTGCACTGAGAAGAAGACAATGACCAAATGTACGTGAGTCACTGTTACCAACGCTAACTTCTGATAAATGGTCCCGAGTGTGTGGATACTGCAAGTAATCCAACTTGCAACTGTCGATTCCATCTGCAAAAGGTGGTGCTAATCCATCCCATAATGGATGGTAAGAAACTGGAGCCGGTCTACACTTGCGTAAAATCAAATCTTCTACCTCTGGGTCAAAAGAAAAATGATGAGTATACCCCACCGTATAATGTCGGTTGAAAGCCCCAATCTCCGTCAATGGCTCATCATTACCCAACTGGGAAACATGAGATGGCTCCAATCTCTGACTCCTCATAACCGCAGGCTGGTTAGGATCTTGGGCAACCCTCTCACCCAACCTCGAAATCCCTGTGGGGAAGCATAGTAGATAAAGTCTCCACACTCTTCCCTACCAACCTTCGGATAGCACAAGAACCCCGGATAAGAGTACCCTTAGACACTCTATATGAATCCTCTCGCACATCTGCACTCTCAAGTAAATATTCCATGAATGACTCGGTGCAGTAGAAATTATACGTCGAAGCGTCAACTTGCTCTCCCGCAACCCACAACTAATCTCTCTAAAAATGTGGCACAACCAACTGTCTCATGTTATCATCGATATGAGATGAAGAAATAAATTCACTTCTAGCAAAAGGAAGCAAATCAACATGAGAGCTTGATTCCACTGGTAATCCTACCTCATCCGTACCTAGTGCACCCACATCCTGAACAGATGTGTCTGCCACATCATCATGTCGTGCATGCCCAACCGTAGAAGCCAACTCACCACCAACCACCTCAATGTACAACCGAACTGGGTCTAGGGCTGGTGTGGACCGAATATGCTCCAACTCCATGGTCACCTCCTCTAACTGAAATTGCGACTCTTGAAGAGCCCACTGAGTGCCCTCTAAAGCCTCAGAAGTTGCTGTGAGATCCTGAGTAAGCTCACTCACCTCCTCTTTGTCCATCAGTGCCTCATATGCTGTACTCCCCCACTCAACTAGGTGATCATGGTCGGCTACCAACTGTAAATAATCCTGTCTCAAAATCCTGACAGCCTCACGCAAGGAATGGATCTTTGTCAAGGAAAGGTAACTGTTGATGTGAGTTTTGTATCACTACATAACATATAGCAATTGAATACTTGATACAGCGTACCAAACACTCAAACCTCTCTTGAAAAGTATACGAGGATACTCCAAGGTTCCTTACACCTGTGGATACTAACTCAGTTATAAAAATGTGATTTGCTGATAATCACTTGGTGGCCTTACATATGTTTTGTTTGGAAATATTTCAACTCTTACTATGATGGTGATAAGACTTCTAGCTTTCGCAACCTTTTCAAATGATCTCTCAATTTATATCACTTTCAACTTTGCTCTTTTCAAACTCTCAAACTTCACTTCCCAACTTCTAATTCTCAACTTCAACTACTAAGTTATTGCTTACTTCTACTCCTAAGAACGGAAAGATTGGCAAATGGATGGGGATCAACCTAATGAAGACATACCAGCGGTGTTACCTCCACAGATGCAATGATTCTAAGGAAAGAAGACTAGATTACCACGCAAGGCTCCTTGACAAGCCGCCAAGATGCTAGTGGCCTAGTATAGGATCCCTATCAAACATCTACCAATATCACCATGCAATTAATCATCTATCACTACTCTTCCTTTAACACTTGCTTAAAAATGAAAATGCTTTAACAACTCAATTGAAATGAAATCTATCTCTAACAATTGGAAGTAGAAACCATGCAATAACACCAAGTGTTCTTAATCACCATGCAAGACACAACTATGATAAGAGAAGCAATTTTGGTATTATATTAGCAACAATTTTCTTCAACCCTTTACAAATGATATCAAGTGGCCTTATATAGAGGCTTGAAATTACAACGAATGGCCAAGATTAAGAGGCAAAATCAAGGGCCAAGATTAAACCTTACAAACCCTAATTAGGGTTACCATCTTTCAACCAATTACATGAGGGCACCAACTTTGTGGGCCAATGAGAAAATTACAATAATCTGTCAATCAATGAGAACATAGGACACTTGGCATGATTTGATTGCATGCACATGAAATTGCCACCTCATCAACCTTGTCTTATAAAGTTCATTAATCCTTGAGATGAGATGAAGCCTTGGATGCTTGAGCTTGTCCTTAGAAATTTTCTCACCACCACTTGAACTTTCTTGTACTTGATGTCCTGACCTCGAAAGGGTGAGGTCTCCATACACTTGGGGTAATCTTGCCTTGACCTTGGTGGCTTGCCTGGATGTGAACTTTGTGCAATTTAAGAGCCTTGCTCTTAGCCACCGCCTTGAAATCAAACTTGACCTTCTCAACCTTTCAATCACTTTCCTCTTTACTTCAATACTTTTCCATTTTAACCTTCCTATTTGGATTTGATTTGCTTGCACCTCTTTGTTTCAATAACCTTGGGTTTTGGGGCACCTGCCCTCACCATATCTCCTTGATTGTTCCACAATCCACCCATCACTGAGTTCATCAACTGCTTTCATCAATGCTTTCCTCCTTGGTTAACCCTTGACTGCCTTCAACTGTTCGAACTGCCACAACCTTGCCCTTTTGGCATAAGTACTTGCCTCAACCATAGTGGTGCAATGCATCTCCCCAAGATTAGATTTGGTTCGACTGGAAAAGCATCACTAGTAGTCTTGCACCCGAATTGAAGAAGTAGGACCCCATGTAGATTTGCCCCCGATTTTGTACTCTTTAAGTTGCAACTCTAAATTCATGCTAGTGATCCTAATCCAATCAATTTTCCTTAACCATTCTCAATCTCTTGAATAAAATAAAACATCCAAGGATCAAACTGTGTACCTTTAGTAGAGCCCGGAATTTGACTGAGAAGCACGATGAAGGTGCTGCACTCTGATTTGCAATCTGACTTTGTGAGCCTCGATGCTTTGGTGTAACCAATTCTGCTGTATCAACTGAGCAAAGTATGTGTCCTGGTTGTCATGGTAAAATCTGGTGGCCTGATCAATAGATAGTGCCTCTGTGCTATTCTGCTTAGGTATGTTAAATGTATCCTCAACCAATGGACCGTTGATGTTTGCCAAAACTTTCTCTCCATCCATCATGACTGACTTGCTCTGAATGTTAAGTCTAGATGCACACTCCATGATCAAATCTGGACAAGGCAAGGTAGGAGGGAAGGCAGCTGCATGCACAACTCCGGACTTGTAGACTTTCTTTGCAATAGGAGATTGGCTGTCTCTCAACCTATCTCTCAATTGAATCATATCAAGGGCACCAATGTTGGTGTCTCCAACGTATTTCAATTTTGAGCGGAAGTTGGAATTGGGTATCATGACTTCCTTGTCTCCTATTTTAGCATTAGTTCCTTTGGGTCGCTTGCTTGCATTAGCATCAGCCATCCTAAACACTTATCACTCCCCGCCTTTTCTACAATGAATGTGGAACTACACTTGTCACTCCAAACTTCGCCTAGGGGTGAAATACTACACTTATCACCCCCCACCGTTACCTTAAGATGGACTACACTTATCGCTCCAATCTTCTCCCTAAAATGAAATGCAATAATGCAAACTACACTTATCACTCCCCGCCTTTGCCTTAAGATGGACTACACTTATCACTCCAATCTTCGCCTAGGGGTGAAATACTACACTTATCACTCCCCGCCGTTACCTTAAGATGGGCTACACTTATCACTCCAAATCTTCCTCCTAAGATGAAATTCAAGCAAGAACTTGAGGAAAAAAGCCAATCAAGACAATCGAGTAATCAACTTAATATCCAAACTTCTAGCTCTACTCTTGAAATTAGTTTTCATCACCTAAAGTAGCACCAATGAAATGAAAGCAATTAAAGAGAGAGGAAAAGATAGGCCACTCACCCAAGTACAACAAAGCTAGGAGTCCTTTGTCAATGCAATTAGCTGAGCTTAGCCCCCAAAATCTTCTAAGTCCACAAGAGAATCTCCTCCTTCAACTCACTTTCAAAATCTTGCTATGAAACTCTACCAATTTACTTCCTCTTATACAAATCTGATAAACTCCTCTTATAATTTTCGGATCTGAGGAAAATGATATAGAAAAGACCTTAATCTTCTTGAAAATGGGTGCTAAAATTAGTGAAAATGATGCTTCCAACGATACCCAATCAAATACTACTTCGTTCTTCTTCACAATATGCCTCAAGAAGCCTCCAAAATGCCTTGAAAATGGATGAAATACATGCCCAGGTCTGAACTGCTCACCAAGGTCTTAAACTATCCTTCAAATTTGTCTCAACTGACTCAAAACAGTGCCTCCAAAGCTGGCCGCCAATCACCAAATGAATTGTCTTCAAAATGCTTCAAAATGCTAATGAGAAACTCGCTGTCACTGCCTTGAAAATTCGCTATTTGCAGCACAGAGAAAGTTGTGTTTGAATTGTGGAAATGAAATGGCGTGATCCTCCTTTTATAAGCAATCCAATCCCTTCCTACAAGGCCGACCCTACACCCAAAATAAAAAGAAATATTAAATGCAAGTGCAAATATGGGGGACGACTTGCATTAATACTTATTAGATTTCGATTTTGGCAATGCAAAATTTTTTTTTAATACCCAATGCATACTTGAGGGATGACTTGGCAGGGGCTAAACAAATTCTTGAAATTTTGAAATACAAACATTCAATTAATGATTTCAAAAAAATGCCTAATGAAGACTGATCCAACCATTTTAATGCAATTTTTTATTTTTGCAAAATGAAATCATTTAATGTCAATCCAAAACAATAAGGGCAGGGCCGAAAAATAGATCCAAGACATTTAGAATTTTGATTTTTCCAGATACAACATTCAATGTACAAAAAGATTTTGAATTGAAAAGATCAAATATCTCACCAATGGCAATTTTCGAAAATAGCAAGGAAGTCCATAAATATGAAAATTAAGGATTTAGTCCAGATTTCATAAGATTTCGAAAATAGGATTGATTATCAAATAAAATTTTGAAATTGGCCACCAATAATCAATCAATTTGAATTGCCATTCAGATTCTAGAAATTTTAAACATCATTTGCCAAATAAGAATTTCGAACTTAGCATTAAATCCATCACTAATAAAAATCATCACCATGGCAATTCAAAAAAATAAATTGGCCAATCAAAATTTGCAATCCAAAAAAAAACTCAAAATTCTAATGTAAATTTGAAACATACAAGCCCAAAGATTATTTCGAAAATTATAAGAATTTGGCAATTCAACATATCTCCTCACCTAAAAAAAAAAATTGAAATCCAACCATTACAATTGCCAAAACGCCAAGAATTTGAAAGGGCCACGAGTCATTTTCAAATAACCAAGCAAATTTCAAGTTCATCCCTCATTTCGAACCAACATCAAAATCTTCCATTCAAAGTCATCATATCGCTAAGATCCTCAATTCAAACCCACATCACAATTTTCAATTCAATTCAAATGCACTTGCAAACACATTGGATTGCACCCACTGGATCAAACAGGCCATCAAAATTTGAAGACTGGGCAAGGCCAAACTGACTAAGTTTGAAGGGTCGAAATTTAGGGGGTCCCCATGGATGGGGCGATGTTGTAAAAACCTCACAACAGTAACCACCACTGTACTCATCTTTCATAGGAGCACCCCAATCATAAACAGCTAACAGCTGACAAGCGACATCAAAATGCTCAAGAGTAGAAGTGATATCTCTCACCAACTCGCAACTGGCTAGTCACGTGATGACTCTGCACAACGGGCCTCCTATGTACAACCTCAACTGCACTGTCCACACTATGAGAGGAAGCTGCATCCAACAAACTCCCCTCAAGATCACCATATCTCTGTGTACTTTCATCCGAGTACACACCTACAAACTGAATATAGACATTGGACTCGTCCTCATCTAACCTCGAGGAAGCTACTACTGAATCTGACTCAACACAATCTCCAGCTACCTCGTCCTCTACAACCGCCTGACAATCCAGATCTTGGGATCCATCCTCACTCACTAACAACTCAGAGTCCTCCCCCAAGGTCTGATAAGTCAAACGTGTCTCGCTGCAAGAAGAATCATCCTCATGAGTCACCGACGAAGTAACCCCCTCTCTGGAAGTGGAAGCCCTGGCTGTAACAAACTCTTGCCACTCATATGCTTCCCCCTCATCCGTGAGTCCCCGTAACACAGAATCCTAGAACCGACCACCACCATATGATAATGCTAAGTCCACACCCAAAGTCAGATATAAAAAGCCAGAAACACTGCAACACCCATCATCCTCGCTCTCAATATCGGAAATATCTATGATGCTAGTGTCCACATCATCTATCCGCGACTCCTCCACTAACTCTGGCTGCATACATGACTCAATGTCATCATGTGAATCATCTACACTGTGGCATGAATCTATGTCACCCAACTCAATTGCAACACTCCCATCATGAGTGTCATCACAAGATAGCTCCATGCTCACATCCTCAATACAAGAAAAAACCACCTTCTCCTGCACTGATTCCACACTGCGACTGCTATCATAAACCTCAGAGTTGTCATAGCTCATACACTCCTTGCAGTCATCACCCAACATCTCACAAGGGGTGTCATCCCCAATGCGGCTCACAGCATCCTCAAAAGTATCATCAGATGTGTCTATACTATCTACATCCACATCTCTTGCTAAAATCTCAACTGCTGACACCTGACTCTGCACACATGACTCAACATCAGGCTGTGCACCAATAATGTTGGAGCATGAACTGTCATCAACTGACTCCGTTGTAACGCCCAGATCACCAACATCGCAGCTAGGAGACTCCATACATGCATCGGTTCCATATGAGGAAGCAGCTACCTTTTGCACTGGAGCAACACTACTATAGCTGACATAAAAATCTCCAATAACAACTCCCTCCACGGAAGAGTTTGAACACTCAGTGATAACTACAACATCAACTGCCTGTGTACAAACCGTGGCGACTACTCTGGGAGCCTCAACCTGTTGATGCTCAGCGCTGCTGTCAACTAATGGGACTGAAACATCCACATGTTCCTGCAAAATAAATCCATCATCAGCACGATAGATAGGACTAGTAGGTGTCGTACTAAATATGGGTACATCTGCATCAAGGGCACCTGTCGGGGAAAACTCAAGCTTTCTTCCCTGCAATCTCGATGTCGGCCTCCTAAAAACAGAGACCATATACCTTTTTGCCCTGTCAACTGTCACTGGATCCGACAAACTCTCCGCCAATTTCTGCTGATGCAGCCTAAGTCTTTCCATACTTTCCACTAAGGCATTTATTTCCTCTCTTTTTCTCATACTATTACGCTGACTTCCAGAACTAGGCCTCCTGTATTTGTCCATAGCTAGGAAAAGAGAGAGTGCTGATCACTTTTAAAATATCATCAGAATATAAAAGAATTCATTCCCCACAGGATGGCAGGAAACATGCTCTAATACCACTATAAAGAGCCTGCCTAGCTCTTAACTGCAAACTGACTTCTAACTCGAATTTAATTGCAATTGTTTGAATGTTTTCAACAATATGAATTCTAAATGAATTTCTCTAGACTTTTAAAAATAACAGCAGCAACAAATTAAAATAAAAATTTAATTCTTCTAGCTTGCTAAATCAACTAGCATATTAAAACAATTATTCTAAATCCCAAACAATAATGAATTTACAATTTTCAGCACCTCAGTACAAAATGACATGCTGGATGTTGAAACGCAGCCTTGCTAAATAAAGATTACGACTTGCAGGCAGTCCATACGCAAGCTATGTATTGGCGCCAGCATTCCAACATCACAAAACCCAAACGCAACAACACCTATGATCAATTCGATCATTCCAAACAACTCCACGCAAGGAAGGTTGATTACCAGCAGTTCTGTATGGTACTAACTCACAACCGTACAGCTTCCTTGTTTACACAGCTCGGCATAACATTCAACATGATTCAACGGCAATGAAAACACCATCTCAAAATGTCTCAATTCAGTAGCAAATCGATTCCAGATATCAGCCAACAGATTTAGAAGAATTTCATGTTCTCTCCATGAATGAAAACCAAACACAAACCCGAGTAGTCCTCCGAGGAAAATCGGTTTCCTTCTCCACACAAACTTTTCAATTTTCAATAAATGACATAAGGTAATGAAAAGAGCTTTTTCGAATTGTATATATAGCTTTTTTGGAAAAAGCATCAACTTCACTTTTTTCACTTAAGAGGCTTTTTAATCACAACTTCATTTTATAACATTAAGTTATAAAGTCATAAAGTTATTAAATTAAAATGATTTAATTTAATAACGATAACTTTAAAATAAAAAACCACTGTAACCCACTGACTGCATCAAACTCATTTTTGACACCAAAGCCTCAAACTTCAACTGCCCTGCTAGAAATAGCCAACTTCCAAAAATAGACTTACTATAAATAGTAAGTTACTCAAACTGGAGATTCCCTGAAACTCGATCCTGAAACATCTAACACTCTGTGTAGACGCCCTGCTAATCCTGGCCATACCCAAAATACCACTTACTAAAAATAGTAAGTTGACCAAATTGACCCGAACGAAGAGCAGACCTGGTAATTTGAACCTCCAGAATGGAATCCCAACACTGGCTCCGCCAACTGACCCCCTCTGATCGCCTGATTAGCTTGCGAGGGTCGCCAAACCAAACTAATCCCAATAGGCTGAAAAACGGGGACATTACAGTGTTATAAATTTCAGCCAGAATCTCATTGTCATCCCTTAGCAACTGAAATTCTGTTTGGAAAGCCTTTTTCACGTTGTCCCATGTCGTCAAGCCTGCTTTATCTACATTCGAATACCAGTCGATGGCTCTTTCCCTTAATGTTGTAGGGGATTGTCTGATCCATTCATCCTGGTCCGTAACCCCATTGGCGGTCCATATAGTTTCCCAAGTTCAGCAGTGCTGAACAGGATCCTCCTTTGCTTGGCCCGTGAACTTGGGCAATTTCTGTTTACTCGCGGCCATGGTTACTTCTTGTATCGGCAATGGATTCCGTGCTCCGACACCGCCTATGCCAGCACTCGTACCTGCACTTCCTTGATTATTGTGTGCAGTGTTAACCCGTGGGACTTGCGTAACTGGTGGGACCGTACTCTGTGGAGTTGTTGGCTCTAACGGAGGTTTCGCCCGTGCATCAATAGCACCTTCGGCATACCGTCCTCTCCTTGGGCTTGGTTCTCCGCACCTGGTGTACAGGTCAGAACCTCAAACCGATCTTTCTCTTCCTAAAGAAAAACTTTCCTCATCTGTGTTTCCGCATGTAGTTCCTCCCTATTGTGCACTCTCCGATGCTCCGACGAAGTGAACTGTTCTTCGTCGGCTTGTGCACCTTCCATACCACTTCCGAGGTCCCCTTCGGGCAACCCTCTGGCAAGCTGGTCCTGGGCAAGTTGCCTCAGCCTATGTCGGCGTTCACGTTGCTGTGCGGAAATCAAAGCCATCTGTGTGGCCTCGCCGTCATCATCTTGTGCCTTTTTATTTCTATCTTTATTTAAAAGATTGGGCATAAATTCTATTCAATCATCAATTGTCAGAGCATGCTCTTCTTCAAAAACTTATGTGATTCTGTCCTCATTCGTCCTCACATTGATATTCTCCTCCAATGGTATTCCCATCCGTCCACTCATTCCGTCACTTGCCAGATTCGTTTGGCAATGGCGCCAGATGTTTGCCCTCTGGGGTAAACTAAATATTGCAGACATAGTACAGGAAATATAATAAACACAGAATATATTAGAGAATAATAGATGCTTTCATTAATCATTCCAACATATGAGTACATTCACATTATATCCATAATAATTCCTTCACCCGTAGGTGGTACATATTTATCTACCCAAAGGGGTGTGACCAAACATCACCACCTGACCCAACTGCCCTTCGGTAATAACTAATTACCGTTGGAACAACATAACTAATACACGACATATAATAAAGTAGTCTTTCCGGCTAATAGATACCATGTTAAACATTCAAGATCAGAGGTGATGTATATTAATTCTATTTTATACTAGGTTGTGTACTTGAAGTATATATTATTCTGTATATAAATCTGCACTTGGAAGAACACTACTTTTTATTTTTGTGTCTTCCAAATGCAGATTCTCTGAAGATTAATATCAAAATAGGAGAACGTGTCTCATGTAGAGACGTGCCTCTACAAATGTAGAGACATGTCTCTACATGAGACATGTTCTTTAACTGCTGCAGAAGATACCGTTTCATAACACATATTAATGGCGCTGTTTATACAAAGGTTATCGCAGAGTATGTTTTGGTTACGATACGCATAACACATATGTATGTGTGTTACGTAACACATACTATTATATGTGTTACGATACGTATTATGTATCGTAACACATAACAATATGTGTTACGATGCCTTAACTCTTATACAAGCCACACAATAAGTATCATGATCTTCAATGATATATATCGGTCGATAAATCAAACAATAATTTATGTATTTTTATTTGTGAAGAACCCAAATTGGCTCTTTCCGAGAATTCAATATTGATTTGAATATTTGCAATTATATCATAATATTCCACCAACAGCAAGTATGATATATATTTATGCTCAACTTGAAATATCATATTCCAATTGTATTATGTCCTCTTAACGTATCAAGAACTGCTAAACATTTGCAAAGGAAACAATTACAAACTATCTTATTTTCGAAATCAAATCAAATGAGCACTTGAGAAGTTGCTAATGTATATTACAGCTGTCAACAATGGCTTGTAATGAAACCGCCACCCTAAACATCATCTCACGTGCTTGCAGAGAACAGCACATAAGTGCCTATGCTTGAACGCCATGCCAATTGGATGATTGACCACCTACTAGGACGCTTAAGCGTGACTGATTAATAGCAACTCAGACTCCAGCAAATCAGAAATGGCCCCTTTCCACAATCACGTGTACAGTATTTTTTAAAAAACGTGACTGGTCTAGACTTCCCTGTGGTTGACGTTTTGATATTTCTGATCTCCTTTTAACAATGCAGCCCTCTGATTAATACATGAGCAGTATTAGATGACGTGGCTGTCTCCCTTATGCATTACGCACCCAGCAGTACAATGTGTGGCTCTCACGTGGAGTGCAATGGCCACCATAATCAACGTAGACCCTCATTTCAAGAACGGCTAATAAACAAACAAAACTTGCTTTGTAGAAATCTTCGAACCCATTATTAATTGCAGCAACAATTAACCAAACTTGGCACAAATCTTAAAAGGAAATCTAATCACACCTATTATTAATCTAAATTCTCTGAGAATAATTATCTTGCCTGTAGAACAATTATCCAGCCGCCAAATATCTGTATCCGAACTTCTAACTTATTGAATTCTTTCAACAATATTATCAGCAACTCAAATCTCTGAATTGAAACCTTCATCAAATTCAATATACAATAGCATTGAATTGATATACAGAATTAAACAGTTGTGAGATTCACCATTACAGGCAATGGCTCAAATCACAAGAAAGAGGAATCCGTCCTCGAAACCCTAGCCAGGGCAATTCTTCACAAACTTCAATAAAATAATGATTGCATAAAAATGAATGAAAGTGCTTTTTTCGATTAGAATATATAGTTTTTTCGAAAAAACACTTTTTAATATTTTCACTTAATTGGCTTTAAAAATAATCTCACTTTATAACATGAAGTTATAAAGTCATAAGTTATTAAATTAAATCAAAATAATTTAATTTAATAACACATTTAAAATATAAGCCACTGAATGTCTGACTGCAATCAACGAACTTCTGACAGAGCACCAAGTCCAATTGCCCAGCTAGGAATAGGCACTGCCCTGCCAGAAATAGCCACTGCTAAAAATAGACTTACTATAAATAGTAAGTCTCTCAAACTGGAGATTCACTGAAACTCGATCCTGAGTTATCTGACGCGCTGTGTAGATACCCTTCTAATCCTGGCCATGCCCAAAATACCACTTACTAAAAATAGTAAGTCGACCAAAATGATCCGAACGAAGAGCAGACTTGATAATCTGAACCTCCAGAATGGAATCCCAATGCTGGCTCCACCATCTGACCCCCTCTGATCGCCTGATTAGCCTGTGTGGGTCGCCAAACCAAGCTAATCCCATGAGTCTAAAAACGGGGACATTACAGTCCTCCCTTCCCAAGATTGCTTGTCCTCAAGCAATCAGGAAAAACAAGCAACATCATAAACCACTCGGATCCCAAGGATGGTCATAAGTAATGTCCCAATCCTCACTAAACTCCAGTGAAGAAAGAACCAACATCAACAGAATAGATACCACTGAAAACCACATCTGTAAACCAACTATAGATGTCGATGCTGAAAACACCCCAACGGAACTCAACCCAACTGCACTGGGAAAACAACAGTGACCAAATGTGCCAGAATCACTATTGTCAACTCTGCCCTCTGATAAACAATCCTGAGTGTATGAACACTGCAAGTAATCTAACTTGCAACTGCCAAATCCATCTACAAACGATGGTGCTAATCCATCCCATAATGGATGGTAGGATACTGGAGCCGGTTTACCCCTGCGTGAAAACAAATCTTCCACCTAAGGGTCAAAAGAAAAATGATGAGCATACCCCACTGTGAAATGGTGGTAAGAAACCCCAATCTCAGTCAACCGCTCATCATGGCCAAACTGGAATCAGGAGATGGCTCCAATCTCTGACTTCGTATAACTGCAGGCTGGGTAGGGTCCTGAGCAACCCTCTCAATGAACCCAACCTCGAAATCCCTGTAAGGAAGCATAGTAGTAAGAGTCTCCACAATCTTCCCGACCAACCTCCGAATAGCACAAGAGCCACGGATGAGAGTACCCTCGGACACTCTATAGGAATCCTTTCGCACATCTGCACTCTCAAGTAAATACTCCATGAATGACTCAGTGCAATAGAAATTATATGTGGAAGCGTCAACTTGCTCTCCCGCAATCCACAGCTGATCCCTCTAAAAATTTGGCACAGCCAACTGTCCTATGCTATCAGCTATGTGAGATGATGAAATAGATTCACTCCTAGCTAAGGGAAGCAAATCAATCTGAGAGCTCGACTCCACGGGTACTCCTAGCTCAACCGTACCAAGTGCTCCCATCTCCTGAACATGTGCATCAGCCACATCATCAGGTCCCTCATCACCAATCGTAGGAGCAAACCCACCACCAACCACCTCAATGAGCAATCGAACTGGGTTTGGAGCTGGTGTAGATCGTAAATGCTCCAACTCCACAGTCACCTCTAATCGAATCTGCGACTCCTGAAGAGCCCGTTGAGTATCCTCTAAAACCTCCGTAGTCTCTGTGAGCTCTTGGGTAAGCTCACTCACCTCCTCCTTTCTGTCCATCAGTGCCTCATAAGCTGTACTCCCCCACTCCACTAGGTGATCTCTGTCGGCTACCATTTGTAAATAGTTCTGTCTCAAAATCTTGACAGCCTCACGCAAAGAGTGAATCTCTGTCAATGAAAGGTAACCACCGCTGGACTCATCTGTCATAGGAGTACCCCAACCATAAACAACCAGCAATTGATGAGCGGCATCAAAATGCTCGAGAGTAGAAGAAATGTCCCTCTCATCAACTCACAATTGGCTGGTCACGTGATTACTCTGCACAATAGGCCTCTTATGTACAACCTCAAATGCACTGTCCACACTATGAGAGGAAGTTGTATCCAACAAACTCCCCTCAAGATCACTCTCTCTATGTGTACTTACATCTGAGTACACCTCTACACTCTGAGTACAAGCATCGGACATGTCCTCATCTAACCCCGACGAAGCTGCTGCTGAATCCGACTCAACACAATCTCCAGCTACCTCGTCCTCTGCAATCATCTGACAATCCCAATCCTGAGACACATCCTCATGAGTTACTGACGAAGTAACCCACTCATAAGTCAAACGTGTCTCGCTGCAAGAAGAATCATCCTCATGAGTCACCGACGAAGTAACCCCCTCTCTGGAAGTGGAAGCCCTAGCTGAAACAAACTCCTGCCACTCATAAGCTTCCCTGTCCTCATCTGTGGGTCCGTGTAACACAGAAACCTGGAACCCACCATCACCAAATGACAATGCTGAATCAACACCCAAAATCAGATATAGGAAGCCAGAAACACTATAGCACTCA
Organism: Chamaecyparis obtusa; assembly: GCA_027943335.1. Lineage (NCBI taxonomy): Eukaryota > Viridiplantae > Streptophyta > Pinopsida > Cupressales > Cupressaceae > Chamaecyparis > Chamaecyparis obtusa. The sequence goes on from BSBK01004817.1 coordinate 1,139,263, forward strand.
TCATCCTCGCTCTCAGCATCGGAGATATCTGCAACACTAGTGTACACATCATCTAACGGCATCTCCTCTACTAACTCTGGCTGCATACACGACTCAATGTCGTCATGTGAATCAACTAAACTGTGGCATGAAATTATGTCACCCAAATCATATGCAACACTCCCATCCTGAGTGTCATCACTAGAAAGCTCCATGCTCACATCCTCAACACAGGAATAAACCACTATGTCCTGTACTGATTCCACACTGCGACTGCTATCATAAATCTCTGAGCTGTCAATGCTCATATGCTCCTCGCAATCATCACCCAACAACTCACAGGGGGTGTCATCTCCCATGCAACTCACATCATCCTCAAAAGTATCATCAGATGTGTCAGCTCCTACATCTCTTGCTGAAATCTCAACTGCTGACACGTGACTCTGCACACATGACTCCACGTCAGGCTGTGCACCAATAATGCTGGAGCACGAACTATCATCAACTAACCCTGCTCTAATGCCCAAATCTCCAACCTCACCACTGAGAGACTCCGTACATGTCTCAGTCTCAACTGAGGAAGCAACTGCCTCCTGAATTAGAGCAACACTACTACAACTGACATAAAAATCCCCAATAATAACTCCCTCCACGGAAGAATTTGAACATTCAGTGATAACTGCAACATCAGCTGACTCTGTACAATCTGTAGTGACTGCTCTGGGAGCCTCAACCTGGTGATGCTTAGCTCTGCTGTCAACCAATGGCACTGAAATATCCACTGGCTCCTGGGCAATAAATCCATCATCAGCATTGCGAATGGGAATAGCAGGTGCTGAACTAGATGTAGGGACATCAGCATCATGGATTACTGTCGGAGAAAACTCCAGTCTTCTCCCCTGCAAACTAGATGTCGGCCTTCTAAAGGCGGAGACCATATATCGCGCTGCCCTATCTACTGTACCTGGATCCGACAAACTCGCTGCTAATCTCTGCTGATGCAATCTTAGTCTCTCAACACTTTCTACTAAAGCATTTAATTCTGCTCTATTTCCCTTATTGCTATGACGACTTCCGGAACTAGATCTCCTATATTTATCCATGGCTAGAAAAAATAGAAGTGCTGATCACTTTAAAAACTTATGAATAAAAATGAGTCCAGACCCCACAGGATGGCAAGAAAAGAGCTCTAATACCACTGTGAAGAACCCAAATTGGCTCTTTCTGAGAATTCAATATTGATTTGAATATTTGCAATTATATCATAATATTCCACCAACAGCAAGTATGATATATATTTATGCTCAACTTGAAATATCATATTCCAATTGTATTATGTCCTCTTAACTTATCAAGAACTGATAAACATTTGCAAAGGAAACAATTACAAACTATCTTATTTTTGAAATCAAATCAAATGAGCACCTGAAAAGTTGCTAATGTATATTACAGCTGTCAACAATGGCTTGTAATGAAACCACCACCCTAAACATCATCTCACATGCTTGCAGAGAACAGCACATAAGTGCCTATGCTTGAATGCCATGCCAATTGGATGATCGACCACCTACTGGGACGCTTAAGCGTGACTGATCAATAGCAACTCGGACTCCAGCAAATCAGAAACGGCCCCTTTCCACAATCATGTGTACAGTATTTTTTTAAAAATGTGACTGGTCTAGACTCCCTTTGGTTGACGTTTTGATATTTCTGATCTCCTTTTAACAATGCAGCCCTCTGATTAATACATGAGCAGTATTAGATGATGTGGCTGTCTCCCTTATGCATTACGCACCTAGCAGTACAATGTGTGGCTCTCACGTGGAGTGCAATGGCCACCATAATCAACGTAGACCCTCATTTCAAGAACGGCTAATAACAAACAAAACTTGCTTTGTAGAAATCTTCGAACCCATTATTAATTGCAGCAACAATTAACCAGACTCGGCACAAATCTTAAAAGGAAATCTAATCACACCTATTATTAATCTAAATTCTCTGAGAATAATTATATTGCCTGTAGAACAATTATCCAGCCGCCAAATATCTGTATCCGAACTTCTAACTTATTGAATTCTTTCAACAATATTATCAGCAACTCAAATCTCTGAATTGAAACCTTCATCAAATTCAATATACAACAGCATTGAATTGATATACAAAATTAAACAATTGTGAGATTCACCATTACAGGCAATGGCTCAAATCACTAGAAAGAGGAATCTGTCCTCGAAACCCTAGCCAGGGCAATTCATCACAAACTTCAATAAAATAATGATTGCATAAAAATGAATGAAAGTGCTTTTTTCGAGTAGAATATATAGCTTTTTCGAAAAAACACTTTTTAATATTTTCACTTAATTGGCTTTAAAAATAATCTCACTTTATAACATTAAGTTATAAAGTCATAAGTTATTAAATTAAATCAAAATAATTTAATTTAATAATACATTTAAAATATAAGCCACTGAATGTCTGACTGCAATCAACGAACTTCTGACAGAGCACCAAGTCCAACTGCCCATCTAGGAATAGGCACAGCCCTGCCAGAAATAGCCACTACTAAAAATAGACTTACTATAAATAGTAAGTCTCTCAAACTGGAGATTCACTGAAACTCGACCCTGAGATATCTGGCGCTCTGTGCAGACACCTTGCTAATCTTGGCCATGCCCAAAATACCACTTACTAAAAATAGTAAGTCGACCAAAATGATCCGAACGAAGAGCAGACTTGATAATCTGAACCTCCAGAATGGAATCCCAACGCTGGCTCCACCATCTGACCCCCTCTAATCACCTGATTAGCCTGTGTGGGTCGCCAAACCAAGCTAATCTCATGAGTCTAAAAACGGGGACATTACATTATTATTATATATAATTAGGATATATATATAACTCAATTATATATATATACATAATAAATACATTTAATCATTTTTCAGAGATGATTCCAATTGATTAATTTACTAACTGACGCTATAACATTAACAGTCTGTAATCCATTTCTTTGTTTCATTAGCTATCACTTTTACTTCTTCAAAATCATCAATTGACTCCTGTGGAAATGCAAAAGGTGGAGTGAATGTTTCATCTCTTTTTCTAATGGGATTTACCAAATGCTGAATATACTTGTCATGTCCCCATTTTGGCTGACATCGTTTTGTGTGCCGGATTTGCCTATTATCGACTCTCGTAGGCAAATGTTTTGGAGAGAGAGTCATTGTGCTGATCATTTGATTGCATATTGCTGACAGAGCCTACATTCGATAGAGCCTACATCCATTTTGAGGCCTACATGCAGTTGTAGTGGAGCCTACGTTTAGTTATGAGACTTTTGGGGCCTACATTGTTATAATTTTAAGTTGAGATTGCACTTTTTTATATTATAAAGTTACTTTATTATAAAGTGCATTATAATATGATTTTATTAAGGATGTTTCTAGAAGTTCTTAGCAACTTCTCCAAAAAGTGAATAAATAGAGGGCTGGGCCTCTCATTTGAACATGCTTGGATTTGGGATTTCTTCTACTTCTTCCATTGTGGAGCAATTTGTAGCCTTGTGGTCTGCAAATACTATTCGATCTTTGGGAACGAATCACTCCCCTAGATTGGCATAACTGAGGTAGTGAAATATCTACTGAAGGGTTGCAAGTTTGGAGTTGGTACTCAGCCATCTCATTGGTACTTCATTGAGAATTTGATATAAGGGTTTGTTTGTGATTAAAACAGCATTTCAGGAGGCATTTTTAGCAGGTCCGAAATTATAGGCGGCCATTTTTAGCAGGTCCGAAAAAGCAGTCCGAAAAAGCAAATCCGAAAAAGCAGTCCGAAAAAGCAGACCCGAAAAAGCAGTTCGAAAAAGCAAACCTGAAAAAAATGATATTGAGGGTTTGCAATTGTTTGGAATAAGGGTTTGAATTCATCATTTGCATTGGTGAATTGTTTTGGTGAAGATTGGATATCAATTTGGCATATTTTCAGAGTTTCAGTCTCAGGGCCTGGACTCAAGTTTTTGCTCATATCTCACAAACCAAGTGGAGATTAATTTTATGATTTTGGGAGGACAATTTCCTACCCTAGGCGCCCCTTTCCTTGGCATTTTCGGCAGTGTATACCCTAGCATTAATTTTTTGCCAGGGCCGTACAGGTCGTACAAGTACGGCTGTACTTGCAAATCGTACAGCAGCAGGACAGTGGGCAGTTTGGAGTTGCGGTTTGGACATTGCATCATCAGTGTTTGATCAACAGCACATTGCCTAATCCAGGTTCCATTTTGATTGCACTTGGTTATTAAAAATTGCATATGTAATATTCAGATATAAGGGTTTGAAAATTCAGTCAATTCTGTAACAGTCATTGCATAAGATTCAGTCATTGTCTTTGTAATCAGTCATATGAAACCTTGCATATCAGTTGTATATGACAGTCATTAAAATACATGTCTGAAGATGTACTGTAATGCAGAGATTAGGCTCATATAACATTGTTCTTGTAATCTGATATTACCATATTAGTGTGCATTGTAAGTCACTGTTATGTGTGACTGTTCATACAATTGTTGCCATATCTCAGTAGTTGCAACAGTCATATAATCAGTCCATTATTTTCAGTCATTACCATATATTATTGTATTGGATTGGTATGCATAGCAAGGGCACTGTTTACATTGTTATAGCATGGTAAAAGGTCATTGCATGGTAATCTGATTACTACATGTCACAGTCATATATTCTGAGAATTGTAATCAGAATTAGAAGGTTTCTTGATACTCTAGTTTGAGATCTTTGCATTGATGTTTAATTGTATTACATTCCTATATTGGTATTGTTATCTCAATTGCATTTGATGCCCAAAACGATTATCACATTGAAACACAACATCTCAAACAAACAAGTCAGTTGCTTGCCAAGTGTTTGACGAATTGTCTCAGTTCAGATTTGGGGGTTTTAGTGGCCTTTATAGTAAGGGTCATTACAGTGGTATCAGAGCGGTTTCCTGCCAACCTGATTGGGTTATTTCAGATTGAATTCAACTGTCAGCATGGCTTTAACAGGAGACAAGGAATTGAAAGAGAGAATGCACATTGCATTGAAGAAACTAGATCGTCCATTTCAGCGAACAAAGGACCTCCTAAGAACTTTGGAGGAGTTGGAAACTTATTTAGGCAAGGTTGATCAGTCAGATTCCTATGCTATGCAAACAGCTTTATCTCCAGTATTTGGTTCTTTGGTGAAGCCCCGATTATTGAGACATCATGATGAGGTGGTAAGACTTGCAGCTCTCTCTTGCATTAGTGAAATCATGAGGATAATAGCTGGCTTTAATTCTTATGATGATCAGATTATGAGAGAGGTACTTCATGCCATGGTGAAAAACTTCAAAAGGTTGGATGACATCAAGGACCCTCATTTCACAAAGAGGGCAAGATTACTTGAAGTATTTGCATGGTGTAGGTTTGAAAACATTATGTTGTCAATAGGTTGTATTGATGACATTCGCAGAATGTTTAACACATTTTGGAATATTTTGGATGAGTTTCATTCCAGCGATGTATTAGCATCAATGCACTCCATCATGTTCACAATCTTGTTTGAGGAGAAGGATGAAATTTCTAAACTTCTAGCAAAAGATTTATGGCATGTTTGGACAAAAGAGAGGAATGTGTCACCTATGGCATGTACGTGGTTAAAGAGCCTGATTAATAGGCCTAAGGATCGAAGTACCTTCCCTATGACAGGCATGATGAGTTTGACAGACATGCTGATCCGGTATTGGGAGATGTTAGCACATCTTCACGTAATGATTTATTTTCATCACCTTCACAGGCAGAAGTGGTTACAGATGTTGTACAGGTTGAGCCAGTTGCATCAGAAGGTGATATCACAGGCACACCGGATGGCATGAGTGACACTGACAGTGATTGTGGTACAGTTGGTCTTGATGATGTCACAGGTGCTCAAAATAGTAACTACAGCACAGTGGATTCAGATGATGATTGTGAGGAGGTTGTTGTGCATGATGATGAGATACCTATCATCGATGAGCAGACATTGAGTATTCAGGACTTTGCTGATAGAGAGTATCAGGCATAGTTAGATGCTACATCACACGAGGTTGAGGGACATAGTACTTCACATGTTTTGTCCAGTCAGCTTAGGGTAAGCGAGGATGGGATTGTGACTTCATTATCTCATCATGACAGGATGCGGGAGATGATAGAGGATCACATCCGGATGATTTAGTTACAAGACAGACATAAGGGAGTTCAGGCAGAGTCTTCTTGTGTTGACTTACAGGCGATCAGGGAAGGAATGGGAGGGATGAAGATGAGTTATTTACATCTTCTTTCAGATCGTGACCATCTTCTTAGCCTTGCCAGAGATCATTTAGATGCCTTGAGGAGGAAGGAGGAGGAAGTTGGCAGGCTTTCTCGAGAGTTCGAGGACACTCGAGCCTCTTTGTTGAGTACTCCATTGGCATTACAGGACTCAGAGAGACATGTGGATGGGTATGGCGTGGAGTTGAGTTCAGCTTCATCTTACACACCTGATACTCAGCTTTCTGCGACATGCGGATCACATGTGGTTGTCGATAGTTGTGAGAGTTCACCTTGCATCCAGAATTCAGGGATAGTGTCAATTATGGCAGACATGGATGTGGGATCAGCTGATATTGGGATTGAGCAGGCTACTCAAGTACGGATTTTGCTTGAGGTGTCAGTCGGTTCCAGTTTACGGATGAGGACTCAGGATTGTTACATTGGCGTTTGGGATTCTGTTGACTGGAGATCTTTATCATCTATTGGTATCAGTGATTGTTTGAGTGCTATCATGGATTTGATTAGCAGATTACACGGTGTTGTTCTCATTCATACCAGCAGCTTGTTAGATGTTGGTATTAGTCTTTATACACCGATGTTAGGAGTAGTGTACATTTCCAATCGACCACTCAGGGTGCAGTGGGTTTGTGATAATTTAGGCACATCTGAGGTGTTAGTGATTACAGATGTTTTCCCTCTTGGGTCAACAAGAATAGTTGCATAAACACACATTAACTGATAAACATGAACACAGGAAAGTATTGCAATTCGGTAAACATAAAGTACTCAGAAAACCAAATCATAAATCGTCCTCTTCCCAATCTGAGCAAAGTATACATAAAGCCTCCGAAGGGACACGACCGAAACGTCGCGTCGTAACGGTTCACACTCTCGGTGCTAACCGCCAAGATTAACATAACTTAACATAAGTTTATTACATAACTCCCGTACATACAAAATATACCGACAACATCATCCCCCCCATAAAAGAAGTCGGCTCCGACGACTGACAAAAGAAAACATAGACAAAATGGAGCCTATTACAAATTACTGAGAAGGGGGCGTAGGAAGCATCCCTGAAGATGAGGGTCCAGCTGGTGCCGGTGCTGAAGCAATCTGGGCTCGCAACTCATAGACCTGACTCGTCCGGGTTTGCAAAGCCTGCTCTGCTCGCATCTTCAGTTCCATCGCTGTCCGAACCATGCTGGCTGCCTCTAACACTGCTTTCTCCTTTGCATCCGCAGCCTCCATAGCTGAATTCAAGCGAGTCTCCAATAAATCCCGCTCTGCCCGTAGTGTGTCCAACTCTGAACTCATGGTGCTCCGCTCAACCTCCCAGGACTCCCTCTCCTGAACCACTACTGTCTCCAAGGCTGTGAGATGGGAAACTGCCTCCTCCCGAGCTGCCTCAGCCGCCAAGCCCGTAGCCTGATGCACTGAAGAAGCGTGCTCCGAGCGTCTGAGAGTGAAGTACTCCTCTCGAAATGCCTGCTCCAATTCCCGAATAAGACCCTGCAGTCGGCTCTCTCCTGCTGGCACCCGAAGAGCCCAATCCTCCAACATAGTGAGAGTCTCCTGTGTAGGCCATCCCCGAGCCTCAAAGCACTCGACGAATGCCTGTGGACAGCCAACCCGTACAAATGTCAAAAGGCGCTCCAACTCTTCAGCAACCTTCTCCTGGCCCTGAAGCTCTGTTGAGGCGACGACCCGCTGGCCTGCAGCAGCTACATCCGCCAAGTACTGCTCCCATACTGTCTGCGCGGTCTCCCTCAGTGGCATCGCCCTCTGTGACTCCTCCCAAGCCTCAACCGGCTGTCTCTGCTCCTCCACAGGATCAGGTCTTTCACACATCTCACTCCCTTCTGCTGGCTCCTCACGGGGGGTGGCGACATCATTGTATCCAAATCAACAATCTCTACTATTGCTCTGTCAGGCGACAGGGAACTCGGGGCTGCCATGGCGATGGGAGACATCTTGAACTGCGCGAGCCAAGAAAACACTCGAGAGTTCGGGTCCCCAACCCCTGTCGGCACCGTCTGAGGTGGCGCCTCCTCCAATACCCCTGGCGCAACCCGCACAAACGCCTCAGTGCCCACAACCTCCAAAGTAACCTGCTCTGAGCCTCGAGCACCATCTCCGCTAGTCTGTCCTGCATCAGCTGGCTGAACTGTAGGTGGCTCTAAAGTCTGGCCCGTCGGGTGTAATACTACAGGAGCCCGGAGCTCTCCGAACGGTGGTACTGGTACGGCCTCTAATGTGGTACCGGATGGTACAGAGGGCCCCGCTGCAACAGTCACCGAGGGTGCGGGTGGTGTGAATAAAACAAGAGGTGGTGCACTCTCAGTCGGAGTCGAAACTGGTACAACCCCAGATGGTGAAGTCAGTGCCTCTGTGTCGGGAGTGTCCGATCCGCCTACTGCCTCACTCTCACTGTCTTCCTCCTCCTCCGAGTCCTCACTGGACTCCTCCCGTCCACTGTCCACATTCTCCCCTTCCGACTCAGAGAGGGCCTGACGCTTCCTCTTCAGTCCTGTCTGTACCCCTCCAGCATCCAAGTGCCGCCAATGAAAGATGAGAGGCTCTCCCGTCGCAATGTCCACCGGCTGTGGCCTCAGCTTCTCCGCCGGAATCTGTTCTCGGGCAGCATTCAGAAACAACCCTATGGCAATATGGGGCATGTAAAACGTCCTATGCTGTAGAGTCATAAACTCGTACAGCCTCTCCGCCATCACTGAAGCCCAATCATATACTGTCCCCTGGCGGATCCCGTTCATGAAAACCAAATGTGTAAGGGCAATGTCGGATGCCCTACTCGCCCCGGTCAACCTGCTCTTCACGATATCCATCAAACATCGCCATTCACCTGGGGCCACAAATGATTTTTTAAGTCCTCGATTCCGGGAAGAAGAGCCAAGCAATGACTCGAACTCCTGCTGAGACAAATTTCTTGAAACCAGCTTAATATACTTCTCCTTGTCTTCTCTGGTCAGCTTCCTTGGCTTCAAGTCGATTTTCCTGCCCTGTGTACCAGGAATACCAAACACCCTCGAAATCTCTCGAGCTGTGAATGAAATCTGAATCTCTGTACCACAATATTTCAATGTACTCCGTCGGCTGAACCGGTCAAATGTATCAATCATCCCCCTCAGAGGACCCTCGTACTCCTTAATGGAAGGCAACGGCATCTGTATTGCCCAATGAACTCCGGCCCGCCGAATCTGTCCCTTCAAGAAATTGGTATCCGGAGTCTGCTCCCACCATGTACGGCATTCCACTCCGCTCAGCCCTTCAAATGTCACAGTCTTCCAGGTGACTTCTTTTTGGGCCTGCTGCGGACGGTGCTTCTGTTTCCTGTCCATGCTTCTGGAATGTGAAACCCTTGGTCTGCTACTACTGGCTGGTTTGGAAATTTGCAATTTTTGTCTCCAAGAACTCTGTTGTTGCCTTGAGCTCATCTTTCTGTACTGTGTAATAACGGTTCGTAACTGATTTTTGAAATACTTCTGTCGTACAAATCAACTTCCTTCAGCCAATGTACTTTTTTCAATATGCAAATATGTAGCAGCTGCAGGTCTCATCAACTGGTCACACTCTCCAAGGGTTGATAACTAAACCGACTGGGGGTCTAGGGGGCAACGCCCCCAGCGGGGTCGAGGGGCAGCGCCCCCGCGGGGTCCTGGGGCAGAGCCCCAGGCGCGCTCCCTGTCGCGGTACAGGGCGGGGTCGAGGGGCAGCGCCCCCGCCGCCAAGACCAATTTAGCACCTTCAAAGTCTATGAAACACACTAATTTTGTGATTTTCGTATGCTCCCATGCTCTTTTCTGCAAACCGCTTATGTTTCCCTTACAGACGTCTTTGCCAAAAAAAAAAAAAAAAATTGATCTCTTATATACTATAGGGCCGTACGGACCCTTACGACATATATGCAACTTAACTGTTATTTGACGTACTCACTTCCTCATGCTGTACGATCCTGAATGCCTTCACGTTTTGTTTTTCTTCCTTGCACGTACGGTCCATGCAATGCGGCAGGCTACATCTGTACGGCTCCGTACGGTCTTCAAATTTGATATTACGAAATTATACCCTTTCCATACGGCAATGTACGGCACTCAAAACCGTACGGTGATGCACGGTCTACTTCTCCAAAGTGTACGGTGCCGTACAACAAGTCCTTATCCGCACACGCCAGTTGGTCGTACGGCCAAGTTCGATAGCAATTTCCTCTATGCTTGGCGCCATACGGGTTTTAATAATGCTGCAATAATGTCGTACGGTGCTAATATACCTGCCGTACGGTGTTAAAACATTAAGATGCATGTAGTACGGTACCGTACGGACATGTTACTCTGCACTTTTTTTTTTTTTTTTAAATTTTTTTTTTATATATATATATTTTTTTTTTTCAATTTTTTCAACTTTTCAATTTTTTTTTTCAATTTTCAATTTTTCAATTTTTTTTTTTTTTTTTCAATTTTTTTTTTTTTTTTCAATTTTCAATTTTATTTTTTTTTTCAATTTTTTTTTTTTTTTTTTTTTTTTTAAAAATAATTTTTCTGAATTTTCTAAGTACCCGACGCTCGCGGTGTGGCCGTCGGTCGTTCATGATAGACTTTCAGTTTCGACCCGTTCACCGCGTCCGGAATTTCCCGTCCGTCGAGGGTCCACAGCTTCACAGACCCATTGGCAGCCACCTCTCGTACTTCGTAGGGCCCAATCCATTTTACTTTGAATTTTCCAGGCTTGATTTCATTTCGCCCGTTGTATTTTAAAACCAATTGGCCTGGGGTAAACTGCATTCGTCGGAGATGCTTATCGTGCCAGACCTTCCTCCTTTGCTGCGTCGCTTCAGTGGCCCATTGTGCCAAAGCCCGTTTTTCATCCAACTTGTTTAAGAGATAGAGTCGTTCCCTCAGACTCTCCATATCCCCCAATTTATTCTCGATGGCAATCCTCAGACTTGGAACCATGAATTCCACCGGTACCACGGCCTCCTGTCCATACATGAGTTGAAAGGGCGTCTGTCCGGTGGTCACCTTGTAAGACGTCCGATAGGCCCATAGTACCGAGGGTAGCCTCTCTTCCCAATCCTCGCCCTCGACACTGCAAGATTTGTAGATTACGCCGACCAGGATCTTGTTGGTGGCCTCTGCCTGACCATTTGCCCAGGGGTAGTACGGGCTCGAGAACGTGTGAAAAATTTTGAACTCTGTCGTCAGGAGTTTGATCACGTGGTTGACGAAATGGCCACCCCTATCACTCGTCAACTGAAGCGGGATGCCATATCTCGTTATTATCTGCTCATAAATAAACTTAGCCGTGCTTAGAGCAGAGTTATCCGTCAGTGCTCGAGCTTCCACCCACTTGGTCAAATATTCCGTCGCCACCACAATGTATCGGCAGCGTCGAGCGCGGCTGGGCTTCAAAGGCCCCACAAAATCCAGTCCCCACCGTTCAAACAATTCCTGTGCATGAGAAGGGTTAAGTGGCATGTAGTCTCGTTTGAGAGGTCTCCCTGCCCGCTGGCATGTGTCACAGCCGACGACCCACTCCCTGGCATCATTGTACACCGTCGGCCACCATAAGCTTGCCAACAAGACTTTTCTGGCGGTGGTGTCGGGGCCCATATGCCCTCCGGCAGGTCCCTCATGAGCTTCTTTCAACACTCTCGGAACCTCTTCCTCCATTACGCAACGCCTCAATATTTGATCTGGACCCATTTTGTACAGCAGTCCGTTGATAAGCTGGAAGGTTCTGCTCCTCAGAACCAATTTTCTACGCTCTCCGGGGAGCATTCCTTCTGGAAATCGGGCCGTGGACAGGTACTCACCGATACTTGTGTACCACTTCGGTAGTACGGCGATGTGAAACAGGTGAGTATCTGGAAAGTCATCGTTTATTCCTACTGGAGGCTCGCCAGACTTAATTCGAGACAATTGGTCCGCAATCACATGACTGCGTCCTGGCCGTACAACAATTCTGAAGGTGAATTCTTGAAGGAGCAGCAACCACCTGCTCACCCTTCCCTGAATGATGGGCTTGTTAACCAAGTACATCAAAGCCTGGTGGTCCACGAAGAAAGTAAACGGCGTCGCCAATAGGTAGTGCCGAAACTTCTGAACCGAGTAGACCATTCCGAGAGCCTCTCGCTCTGTAGTGCTGTAGTTCTTCTCCGCCCTCGAGAGTAACCGACTTGCAAAATAGATTGGGTGATCCAGCCCATGTTCGCCTTCTTGTGCCAGGGTGGCCCCGATGGCGTAGTTTGACGCATCCACATGAACATGGAACTCTCTGTCCCAGTTCGGAAATGCCAAGATGGGGGCTGCCAACAGTCTCATTTTTAAGTCCTCGAATGCCTCCCCTTGCTCCTTCGCCCAGAGGAACGGCTCCCCTTTCTTCATAAGTTTATCCATCGGGTATGAAATCCGGGAAAAATTCTTTATGAACCGTCGGTAGTACCCGATATGGCCCAAGAATGACTTGACACCGGTTACGTCACTGGGAGCCTCCATTTCAATTATCACCCGGACCTTGTCGGGGTCCGTCTTCAACCCTTCCTTACAAACGATGTGTCCGAGCAGCTTCCCCTGCGGTACCATGAAACGACACTTCTTCGGGTTGAGTGCCAGACGTGCCTTCCGGCACCGCTCCATGCACTCTCCGAGTGCTACAACGTGTTTGTCTTGGCTACTGAAAATGGACCAGTCATCCAGAAATGCTTTAAAATTCCCTCTCGACATCTTGTCAAAGATGTGCAGGATGATTCTCTGAAAAGTTGCAGGTGCATTACACAGGCCGAAGGGCATCCGGTTGTAGGCGTACACACCATCTTCCACTACAAAGGTGGTTTTTAACTTGTCCTCCTCTGCAATGTATATTTGGTTATATCCTGAAAACCCGTCCATGAAGGAATAGATCTCATGGCCTGCCACCTCCTCGAGTATGCTGTCTGTGAAGGGTATCGGGAAGGGATCCTTAATGGTCACCGCATTGAGACACCTAAAGTCTACGCAGATGCGGATTTGGTTAGCCTCTTTCTTCTGAGATATCACGATTGGTGACACCCACTCACTTGTGTCTACTCGGAAAATTATCCCCGCGTCCAGCATCCGCGCAATCTTGGTCTCCACCCTTGCAGCATAGTTTTTGTTCATCCTGTACGGCCTCTTCCGCACAGGTTGGGCTCCAGGAACCAAAGGGATGCGGTGCACGCAGAGCTCCGGAGGTACGCCCTTCAGGTCTTTATAATTCCAAGCAAACACGTCCTTATACTCTGTGAATATTTTGAAGGCTGCCGTTTTTAACACGGGATCCCAGTCATCTCCCACCAGGATAGTCTTGGGATTCTGCTCGTCCCCGAGATTTATTGTTTCCAATTTTGCCTCTTTGTATTGGATAGTTTCTCCCTCCGAGAACACGTGGGCCGGACTTACTCTCATCTGGGCTTCCCCCTCTGTATATTCTGTGTACTCCGGAGGGAACTCGTTCGTGTTCTCTTCCGGAGGGAACTCATTCCCAATCTCCAGTATATTGCACGATGGCTGAAATACCTCGTAGTCACGCATTTGCCAGTGAAAGAGACCATCTAGTGAATCTGTATCTCCTTCTATCTCGAGTACCCCTTCATCATTCGGTTCCATAGTTTCTTCCTCTCCATCCATCCCGCCACCATCGGAGTCTGAGTCGGACACCATTTCCTCTCCAACCATTTGTGTGGCAAGGTCTACCACAAATTTCCTCCCCCCTTTTTCGAATGCGAGGGTGTTCTTCTTCCAGTTGTGATTGGCTCGGGCTGTCACCAACCACCCTCTACCCAATATAGCGTCATACCCCTTCTGCTTGAGAGGGATTACGACGAAGTCTAAGGTGAAAGGCTAGGTTCCGATAGTCACCTGCTGTGCCATCAGCGTACCGAGTGGTTTAATACCGTGCTGGTCGGCCCCTGACAGATTGAAGGTTGGTGGCCACAGCGTCGGTTTCCCCAAACTCTTCCAAGTTTCCTCCGGAAGGACATTGACGCCCGACCCTCCGTCAACGATGGTGTTCGTGAGGATTTTACCCAGGATACCCATTTCTACTACTGCCGGGTTCCGTCCATGGTTTATTGACAACGTCATCGGGTCAGCTGCACAGCCGCCTGGGATCTCCGTTCGTTCCACCGTCGTAGGTGGCATGTTAGGCCCTAGGAATAGAGCTGTTTTTAGGTGTGGCATGGTCTCCAACAGGTCCTTGACCTTCACGGGTATTTCCATTTGCAGTATCTGCCGTAGTATGCTTTGCTCCGCCAATTCTCGATGAGAAGTGCCAGCGTCGGCAGGTTCCTTCCGGTCCTGTATCTCTTTTTCGATCTCGGCCCTCGCTTGCAGTACCCTCTGTTTCTCCGTCGAAGGGTGTGGGTACGTGGCCTTTTTGGCTTGGGCGCGGGTGACTGTCAAGACCTTCTCAGTACCTCTACGTTCCAACTCCAGGATGTTACAGCCGGGCTTCGGACAATTAGCGTCCTCATGGTCGCCCGGTCCGCACCACCGACACAACTTCTGTGGAGTCGCGGCCTCCGTCTGACAATCACGGGCAAAGTGGCCCCACTGATTACAACTCCGACATTGTATCATGGGTCTTCCCTTAGCATCATATTGGATCCGGGGCTTATTCTCATTGTTGCCTCGGCCTCCGCGGCGGTTGTTTTTATACCCGCCCGATGATGCAGCATTTTGTTGTCCACCCGTACCAGACGTGGAGGGTTGCTCCTGCGCATAGAGTACTTGTTGATTTCTCGCCCTCAAGTTATAGGGACATTCTTTGAGGGAATGTCCTGCGATCTGGTAGATATCGCAAAAGGCTTTTTTCGGACAAGACCCTTTTGTGTGGCCTGCCTCCTTGCAGTCCGTACACCACACTGTATCTTCTTCGGCTTTGCTAGTACTTCCTTTGGCGGCTTTAAGTTCTCGCATCATCCTCTCAAGGTCTTTTTGCAATGCGAGCACTTTTTTGCTCGACCCGTCCTCACTACTTTCCGTCTCTGAATCATCATCAGAAGATGACCTTGTCTTCTTCGAGGTCTTACATTCGCTCTCAAGATCCATTGCTCGGTTATATGCATTACTATATGAAGTAGGCGGCACTATCTTCATTTTCTTTCGGAGGGATGTTTTGAGTCCCTCCACGAACCATCTCTTTTTCAATTCATCCGCTGGGGCCGACTCCATTTTTCCAATGAGTTCTTTGAGTCGTCGGCCGTACGCACGGACAGACTCATTCTTGGCTTGCTTCGTGTTGTAGATCTCCGCCAATATTTCATTATCATCCCGTAACAATTGGAACTCCGTCTGGAAGGCCTTTTTGACATCGTCCCATGTCGTGAGCCTTGTCTTGTCAACGTCCGAGTACCAATCAATGGCACCCTCCCGCAGTGTTGCAGGGAACTGACGGATCCATTCGTTCTCGTCAGTTACCCCGTGTGCAGTCCATATCGTTTCACACGTTCGACAGTGCCGAACTGGATCCTCCTTCGATTGCCCCGTAAATTTCGGTAACTTTTGCTTATTCACCGCCATGGTTGGCCGCGGTGGAGGCGGTGCACTGATACCACTCGTGCCCACACCTCCCTGAGTGCTGTGGGTAGTCTGGACTTGTGGTACTTGTCCTTGCGGTAGTTGCTGGGCTGGTGGTACTTGCCCTTCTCCTGGCACCGTACCGTGTGGGGTTCTCGGTTCCAACGGAGGGTTTGCTGGTGTGCTCGTGCCACCCTCTGCAGTATCACCCTCTCCGCCGGTTTGATTCTCCGCGCTTGGTGTACGGAGACCCACCTCAAACCGTACTCTCTCCTCTTGGAGAAAGGCTCTTCTCGCCCGTGTCTCCTCAAGTAACTCTTCCCGACTCCGCACTCTCCGTTCCGGAGAAGTGAACTCTTCTTCGGCTTCTGCACCCTCCGTACCACTTCCGAGGTCCCCTTCGGGCAACCCTCTGGCAAGCTGGTCTTTGGCAAGTTGCCTGAGCCTACACCGACGTTCACGTTGCTGCGCGGATATCAAAGCCTTCTGTGCGGCTTCCCCTTCGTCATCTATCACTTTTTTATTTCGATCTTTATTTAAATTATTGGGCATCAAGACAAACTATACACATTGCTCAATCAAAAAGAACACTTATTTTTTATTAATTCATGTTGCTTTACAACATTCTCAATTGAACTACAATGGAATTTTTGTGTTCCGTTCCCCTTTGTTTCAAACTTCAACAACTTTACTGTTTGTCATTTCCTTCCTCCCGACGGCGACGAAGATGCTCTCGGGCGTGGAATGCACGGAGGATCTCCTGGCGGCGGTCCTCACGGTCAATTTCCTCTTGCCGAATACGTCGTGCGAGTGTTGCTTGTGCCAACAACCGTGGAAGTTGGTTCAACAACCGATTCGCTGCAGGGTTCGCCCCAATCGCGTCCCACACTACGCCTGCAGGGACGTCTCCGTTCGTTGCCTCCCTTCGGACGTGAGTTTCAAGAGCTACTTGAAACAAAATTCGGAAGTCACGTGCCAGATTATCCTCTCCGTCGTATAACTCGGTACGGGCTTCCTCGGCTTCTGGGTTTATCGCACTAACGGGTAAGCCCATTATGCCTACTCGCCATCCGGGTATGTCTAGGCAACGGCGCCAGATGTTTTCCCTCTTGGGTCAACAAGAATAGTTGCATAAACACACATTAACTGATAAACATGAACACAGGAAAGTATTGCAATTCGGTAAACATAAAGTACTCAGAAAACCAAATCATAAATCGTCCTCTTCCCAATCTGAGCAAAGTATACATAAAGCCTCCGAAGGGACACGACCGAAACGTCGCGTCGTAACGGTTCACACTCTCGGTGCTAACCGCCAAGATTAACATAACTTAACATAAGTTTATTACATAACTCCCGTACATACAAAATATACCGACAACAACAGATGAGTCCCAGGATCGCACTGGCCTTGATGACATCCAGGAGTCTACTGCGGACAGTTTTGAGGATTTAGCTTCCTCGGCAGATTCATTTGTTACAGCGGAGTTGGGCAGTGATGCTACAGTTTTTTATGCTCCGTATGTTGGTATGAGCTTTGGAGTTGATTCGCAGAGTATGGATAGTAGTACTCCAAAGATCAGTGGTTTTGAGGATACTCCCTTGGACAATGCGTTAGAGGAGGATTGTAGGAGACAGTCTAGCCAGCGCCATCACGTGTCTAGTCAGCTGAGAGTTAGTGAGCGAGACATTGCTATCGCTTGCCAGCATTTCGATGTTGCTCGTCAGTTGTTAGCAGTTTATGGATGGGGTTCTCCTACTAGTGACGAGCAGGGAGGCAGTTATCTTTCCTTGACAGAGATCCACCCTTTATGAGAGGCTATCCGGATTTTGAGACAGAATTATATGCAGTTGGTAGCTGATAGAGATTATCTTATGGAGGGGCAGTACAGCATATGATGCATTACTAGTCAAGGAAGATGAGGTGAGTGAGCTTACTCAGCAGCTCGAGGTGACTTCTGAGATTCTTGAGAGTACACAGTTGGCTTTCGAGGAGTCACAGTTTCATTTGGCTGAGGTGACCATGGAGTTAGAGCGACTACAGTCTTTACCAGATTTTGTACAGTCACGGGTTGTGGTGTCTGGTGATTCGAGGATGTCCATGGTCGAGATTGATAGAGGCAGTGGAGATGAGGATATATCTATCCTCGATACTAGCATTGGCACATCGAGTTCATTTCCACTACAGTCAGGTTCAGTGGAGTTGGGCGCTGAGCATTGTGGTATGTTTGACTTGGTGGTGGTCTCTACTACTGATGGCACGGAGACTAGTGATGTTGTACCAGGGATCATGTTTGATGTTGGTGAGCCGGCAGTTGGCTTGGTTCCTGTTTGTGATACTACTCCTTTGGAGGTGTCTTCGGAGGTAGTAGTTGGTTCGGGCTTGGTTAGTGATCAGTTGCAGTTAGTTTCATCTGGATTGCAGTCTGAGCCACTGACTGAGATTGACACATTCTATCGGCCTTACACTGTGAGGTATGCTCATCAGTTTACTTTTGATCCATATGTTGATGAGATGATGATACGGAGATGTACTTTGGGCTCTAGTGTTTGTCGTCAATTATGGGATGGTTTGACGCCACAAGATGAGAGTTGTGATGGGCATAACATGGCGATAGGTTATGCGGTCGATAGCTTGAGAGTACATGACTTTGAGCAGGAGTTTGGGAGTGTTGCTTCAGTGGTTGTTATTGATTCTACTCCTTTGGCTATGACAACTCTTGACTTAGCTGGTGATCAGTCGCAGTGGGTTGTATCACCTGTGCATGGTGAGCTGTTGACCGAGGGTGGTTCTTTTTATCAGCATTATACAGCAGGGTATGTTCATCAGTTTGCATTTGATCTTTGCGTTGAGGAGTTGATGGCCGTCAGATTTGGTTTGGGTTCTAGTTCTTGCTATCTATCAAGTGATGACTATTCGCCATCAGCGGTGCATGGGAGTTATAGTTATGGGACAGTGGCCGGTGATCTGCAAAGTTGTGTTGACTGCAGGAGTTGTACAATGTGTGGATTTTCCATACTTGGTACAGTTTCATTCGGGAGTGTACACCATTGTTGCAGAGTTGGATTGAACATTCCGCATAAGCCAGTGGGATGCGTTGATGATATTTACTGTGTTGGCAGTTTGAGTTGTTCTCTTGACTTGGGTTCTGATATTTTCAGAGTTGGTGTCTCGTGGGTTCCTAACTGTGGCAGTTATGGAGTTAGAGTTCGGTTGAGCAGTGGTTCACGATTCATTCGTGGATTCCTCTCGGTTATATTGCAGAGGATATTGCAGGAGCTTGCGTTGGTTGACAGCAGTTTAGTTCATGACTACATTTGGGATCCAGGTGGATTGATTGCTCTATTGCTCAATCATTGCTTGGGGACAAGCAATTTCAGGAAGGGCGGACTGTCATGTCCCCATTTTGGCTGACATCATTTTGCGTGCCGGATTTGCCTATTATCGACTCTCGTAGGCAAATGTTTTGGAGAGAGAGTCATTGTGCTGATCATTTGATTGCATATTGCTGACAGAGCCTACATTTGATAGAGCCTACATCCAGTTTGAGGCCTACATGTAGTTGTAGTGGAGCCTACGTTCAGTTATGAGACTTTTGGGGCCTACATTGTTATAATTTTAAGTTGAGATTGCACTTTTTTATATTATAAAGTGCATTATAATATGATTTTATTAAGGATGTTTCTAGAAGTTCTTAGCAACTTCTCCAAAAAGTGAATAAATAGAGGGCTGGGCCTCTCATTTGAACATGCTTGGATTTGGGATTTCTTCTACTTCTTCCATTGTGGAGCAATTTGTAGCCTTGTGGTCTACAAATACTATTCGATCTTTGGGAACGGATCACTCCCCTAGATTGGCATAACTGAGGTAGTGAAATATCTACTGAAGGGTTGCAAGTTTGGAGTTGGTACTCAGCCATCTCATTGGTACTTCATTGAGAATTTGATGTAAGGGTTTGTTTGTGATTAAAACAGCATTTCAGGAGGCATTTTTAGCAGGTCCGAAATTATAGGCGGCCGTTTTTAGCAGGTCCGAAAAAGCAGTCCGAAAAAGCAAATCCGAAAAAGTAGTCCGAAAAAGCAGACCTGAAAAAGCAGTTTGAAAAAGCAGACCTGAAAAAAATGATATTGAGGGTTTGCAATTGTTTGGAATAAGGGTTTGAATTCATCATTTGCATTGGTGAATCGTTTTGGTGAAGATTGGATATCAATTTGGCACATTTTCAGAGTTTCAATCTCAGGGCTTGGACTCAAGTTTTTGCTCATATCTCACAAATCAAGTGGAGATTAATTTTATGATTTTGGGAGGACAATTTCCTACCCTAGGCGCCCCTTTCCTTGGCATTTTCGGCAGTGTATACCCTAGCATTAATTTTCTGCCAGGGCCGTACAGGTCGTACAGGTACGGCTGTACTTGCAAATCGTACAGCAGCAGGACAGTGGGCAGTTTGGAGTTGCGGTTTGGACATTGCATCATCAGTGTTTGATCAACAGCACATTGCCTAATCCAGGTTCCATTTTGATTGCACTTGGTTATTAAAAATTGCATATGTAATATTCAGATATAAGGGTTTGAAAATTCAGTCAATTCTGTAACAGTCATTGCATAAGATTCAGTCATTGTCTTTGTAATCAGTCATATGAAACCTTGCATATCAGTTGTATATGACAGTCATTAAAATACATGTCTGAAGATGTACTGTAATGCAGAGATTAGGCTCATATAACATTGTTCTTGTAATCTGATATTGCCATATTAGTGTGCATTGTAAGTCACTGTTATGTGTGACTGTTCATACAATTGTTGCCATATCTCAGTAGTTGCAACAGTCATATAATCAGTCCATTATTTTCAGTCATTACCATATATCATTGTATTGGATTGGTATGCATACCAAGGGCACTGTTTACATTGTTATAGCATGGTAAAAGGTCATTGCATGGTAATCTGATTACCACATATCACAGTCATATATTCTGAGAATTGTAATCAGAATTAGAAGGTTTCTTGATACTCTAGTTTGAGATCTTTGCATTGATGTTTAATTGTATTACATTCCTATATTGGTATTGTTATCTCAATTGCATTTGATGCCCAAAACGATTATCACATTGAAACACAACATCTCAAACAAACAAGTCAGTTGCTTGCCAAGTGTTTGACGAATTGTCTCAGTTCAGATTTGGGGGTTTTAGTGGCCTTTATAGTAAGGGTCATTACTTCCTCAGCTGCTCATTTTCTGTTCTGAGTTTATCTTTCTTTTCCTCTTCTTTTCTTAACCTTTCCTTGATTGTCTTGATAGAATCATCCAATTCTTGAATCTCTTGCTCTCTAGTGGTTGGGCCTGTGTTAATGGTTCTTATTTCATACTCTTCAGGAGTGTTGCTGTTTGTAGCATCAGTCAGACAAATAATACTGACTATATGATTATTAAGAGAAATGATTTATTATATATATATATATAATAATTGATATTTCTATATATATTGATATATATATATATATATATATATATATATATATAAAGCTAGATTATAATTATTCTCATAATAACTAAATAGTTAAATTGAGAGAATAAATTAATGAATAGACATGTCCCATGAAGGGACATGTCTCTTCTTGTCCTTGTCATGTATAAATACAAAGAGATTGATGCATTTGGAAAATGCATAAAAAAAACATAGCAGTGCTATTACATTTGCAATGATCCTAAAACCTTAACAAGGAGTAATATCTTCCTTTTCCTTGTTCACTTTTGGTACTGCCACTTGAACTGAATGGGATCCAGTATCATCTTTCACAATCACGGAATATTTCTTAGCCATCTTCTTTTCTTTAGTTTGGTTCAATCTAGCTAGGAATTCCTCTATATCATCTTTAGTTTCTACAAGTACTTTTGCTTTCATTCTGTCTTTTAACCAATTTAGAACTTGGACTATTCCATGCTTCCATCTTCCACATTCTCTTCAATTCCTCTGAGTGCAGATATCATTCCCTCCTAGAATCCTTCTACAATATCAATTTCAATATTTTCGAACTCCATGGCTGAAGTAGATGGTTGTTTTTGGATTTGTTGTTGAATAGGTTCTGCGTTCTGTTCTTCATAAATTGGAGGAATTTCCATCTCCACTTGCAGTTTGTTTTCAGCAATTGATATTTTGTTTTGACCCATGAAATCAATCTCTCTTATGGACGAAGTGCAAGCTGAAGAATCAGCCTGATTTTACTTCTTTTTCTCATTTGCAATCCTCTTCTTCCTAATCTTGCTAAACTTTCTGATGTATCTTTTCTTTTCTTTTCTTTTCTATTTTCAAGTTTCTCAGCATTGTGGGTTGCTTCATCATTATTGGAAGAATGTGCTTCCATGTTCCCCATCAAATCATAAGTAAAGACAACATTCTTTTCCTTTACTTTGTGGATTTGTTGATCTACCCACCAATTAGTGTACTTGGTAATTGACTTCATCAATGTTGTCAAATCTACAAGTTCAGAACCAAACCATTTTATTAGAGGAAGATCTTCATCTTTCTCTTCTTCATAATGTGGTTGAGTGTAATCTCCATCATCCTCTAGTTGCTTAGGTACAGGGAAAAGTTCGAACATCCTGATTAACTTTAATAATATCCTTGACCACATTCTCCTCCTAGTGTCATATTCATCTAATGAATTAGCCCAGAAGTCTTCGATATCTACTCTATGTATTTCTTTCCATTTATCATCCCAATGTGGTGATAGGGATCAAAGTTGGCTCTAGAATTGTAAAAATGAAATGGATACCATTGCAATTATATATCTGCTTTCTCAGCTGCTTGTGTTGATGGACATGATTTCGACATTTTTCCTACAAGAAGAGGAAAGGAAATTCCAGCCTCCTTGTTTCTTTGAATTTTGTCGTATGTTTCTAATTGTCTTATGACTTCAAGTAGTATTATCTTGTCGGTGGGATAGACTGGAAGTCTATAAGGGCATCCTGGAAATCCTTTGATTCTCAAGTATGTGAACTTTGGGAATTGGATATACCAAGTCCCAAACCTGCTTACCAAGTCCTTGACTTCCTGTGTCAGCCTTTGATGAGTGCCTCCTTGCAATGTCCTGGTAATGTACATTAAGAATGCATCATTGACTTGTTTGAAATGGAACTTCTCTTCTAAATGTAGTTGTGGGTAACAATCATATACTTTGATTTGACCTTTATTATGTCCCACTTTGCCTATGCAATCCAATCCTGGGTATTTAAAAAATCTTGCCAGCATGTAAATAACATAGGAATTCATAGAGAAGGCCCTTGTGTGTTACAACCCTCTTAACTGATCATCTAAATTATTACTGATAATCCTCGCCCAATTGATCATTTTGACTCCAGTGGTGATTTCTTCAATAAAATAAAACATCCATGGTTCGAATGGAGAAGCCTGAGGGCTTCCCATAACTCTGTTAAGTAAGAAGACGAGGTCTCCATACTTTTCCTTGAAATTTGTTTAGAAAATTTTCTTAGGCGTTTTGCTGTGATGAGCTCTTGGTTTTTCTAACCACTGCTTGTTGATAATCTCTGCAAAGTAATTAGACTGTGCCTGAAAGATTTTTGTGGCTTGTTCTTTTGTCTTGTATATGGTGGAATGATATTTTGGAATACCAAAAGCTTCTCTGATGGCCACTTGTCTGAGATAGGCCAACACTCTTCCATCAGGTGCTATAATTTGTCTTTCCATGATGTTGTAATGTCTGGCACATTCTACAATTAATTAATTGCACTGCATTGCTGGCAAAAATCCAGCTGCTTGGAAAATTCCGTTCCTCATCATTCTTTGAGCTGTGGGTGAGGGAAAGCATTCATCTAGTTCATACACCCTGTTCTTGAAATATTCGAGGTCCACATGGCCAAGATTGGTATCTCCAACCTTTTTCCATTTTGATGATATCTTGGATTCAAATTGTGCTCCTTTGTTCTGAAACTTCATCTGCAATTTCCTTGAAATCCCTCCTTGGGTTGTCATCTACCTCCTATAAGAAAAATCTAAGTTAGGAAAGAGGTATTTTAATTTGAGAATGCAAAGTATGGAGTTCAAGTCTAATTCTGACTTCACTTTGCATTCTGATCCAAAATTCACCTTCAATTCTATGAAAAATTGAACTTTTAACCAACAATTAGGATTATAATATGAAAAAGCAAAAAAATTCTGTCCTGAACTGGTTAAAAATTGCTGAAAATTCTAGTCTAAATCAATTAAATGAAGTTGAATTCACTCCAACTTTGAGATTTTCAGATTGAAATTCAGAATTTGGAAAGAAAACTTCTTTAAGTCTGCATAAAATCGTTAGAACCTGTCAATCAGATTAGAAAACTTTTTGAAAATTAAGAAATTTAGCTTGTGAATTGCCTCTAATCCTGAAAGAAATTAGAATTTTGAATGGGAGAGTGAAACCTTCAGCAATCATGAAAATTCCACTGGAATATTTTGTCTGTACGAAGGAATATCTTCAACAAGCATGAGACTCAAACTGAAAATCATCCAAAACTCTTCTTATTCCGAAATTAGAAAAAGGTTACTAACTCCAGAGCTGTGATTTCTTCTTGTGAATGAATACAATGCCAAACTCATGTATTTATAGGAAACAATGGAATCTAAGAAGGGATTGACCTCTCTGTTTTGTTTTTTTTCTTTTTTGATTTTTCCTTTTATGAGTTTTAATGCCTTGGTCAATCTCCTCATGAAGTAGCTTTATTAGCTTTAAAAGCTCGTTTTTATCATTTCTCTGTGATTTTACCTTTCATTTGCTTTCTTCTAGAATCTCTTCACAAATCGATCTTTTTGAGCTTTCTTCTAGAATTTTCTTTAAAAATCTGTTTTAAAGCACTTTGTTTCTTTCTTCTTCCGAATTAATGCTTGGTTTGCTTTCTTCTAGAAGTCTTCTTAGGTTGATCTCCTCTTTGCTTTCTTTTTTTGATTTGTTTTTATACTTAGGCAAATTTTGAAAACTCTCAAACTTGAGCAGACTTTGGTACGAGACAAGGAATTTTCCAAATTTCAATGCCCTACAAACTAGGTCAGACTTCATGTTGACTTATGGATTTTCCATATTCTCTTAAGGCATTGGTTTGTGTATTTTTTCCACTTAGGAAAATTTTCAAAACCCTCTTGGACTTGGGCAGACTTCATATGAATATGTGGAATTGGTGAGTTCTATGGTTTGAGGATTTTCATGCTTTCCTTAGCCACTTTTCTCATCTCTGAAAATTCCCCCCCTCTAGAACGGACTTCATCATTACTTAAGGATTTTTCCTTATTTTCCATGGGCAGACATGATCATGTAATGAGGAATTTCCTCATCTCTTTGTGGAATTTTCACACTTAAACAAATTTGCATTCTCCCTTAGCTGGGGGCGGACTTCAACATGAAACAATGATTTTCCCTATTGGAGAGAGTGGACTTCACGTTGGCTTGAGTATTTTCCTCATGGGAGAGTGCTTGTGGATTTTCTTGACACTTAGCAAATTTAATGCCCCTAGACTTGGGTGGATTTGACACTGATTTGAGGATTCTTCATGGTAGGAGAGGGCGGACTTGATTAGGAGATTAGGAATTTTCCATGAGTTTTTGAGATTGAAATTAGGAACTCTCCATGCTTTCCTCGTTTGAAATCCGGAACTTTTCACAACTTTGAATGCTTTTCCTCGTTTGAAATCCGGGATTCTTCACAACTTTGAATGCTTTTCCACTTTTCACTTGGACAAGTTCTCACAACTCTTGGTCTTCCCAAAATAGAAACTTCAAAAAAAGAAATTTTAAAAATGGAAAAAAAAAGCAGGCGAAAAAAGAAAACCCTAATTGGCCTACAAGTTCCAAAAATGAAACTTTCAAAAAAGCAAAAAAAGCGGAAAAAACAACTTTTCCTAAAAAGTTGTCAAAATTGACCTCAAGCAATGCCGATGTTCATCCCTTGCCCCTTTTGAACACTTCTTTAGCATCAGAATACACGGTCATGGTTTCTCTCTTTTGCTTTTTTTATGACACTCATGAACTTAGCAAACTAAACTCGAAAACCTTAAGAATCTAAACTTCCACTGACAAAAGACCGTAGATTGAAGCAAAAACACTAAAACAAAATCCTAAAAGAGTGAAAAATTGGGGGTCCCCATTTGCAATGGGGTGATGTGTGAAAATGTCATGATAGAATTTTTTCACAGTTTATTGTAACGAGAAGAAGAGCTTCTGAATATAATTGTGTATTAATTTTCTTTTTTTTTTGCATAAATGTTTAGAACATTCTGTGAAGAAGAGGAAAATTCCTCTTCGTTCTTTATTCTAAAAATCTTCTTCATTCTAATGATAGATCAAGAAGTGTCCTCCCTTGACATTAAATGTAAAAAATTTCTATAATTATTGCCGGAAGCTCTTGTATGGGTAAAAAATAATCAACAAATAACAAAAATGAGCAACAAACATGATGGTATATAACTATACATCACAATCAATATTGACTTTCAATAATTTAGTAGATAGAAATTTTGCAACTATCCAGAGTCTTGTTTTTCAATATTTATAATTGATTTAATTACTGTCACCATCTTAATTTTATATATGGCTGAAATCATCTTGATTTTGATTATGTTTTATAATATAGATTTTTTTATTGGAGGATTTTCTATTATCCATAGGATCATTAGCTATTTCATATAAGAACATGAATCTTAGACTCAAACCTGTTTGATTGTGTATAAAATTCACTCACCAACAGACCAAAGCGAGTATCCTAACCATCTCTAGAAATGAACTATGCATCTCTGCAATACTGTAAGAACCCCTTTCAGGCTCTTGCTGTTATACTATTTGTTTTGATGGTTTTATAATGTTTTATTTTATTTTTTTTGCAAGGGTTTTTGACATAAAAAGCAAATAACATAACGCTGAAATACTGAATAGAAAATGAACTACTGCTGCCTTATTAAATTCCTTTGAGCCAAACTCAGTACAAATGATAATATCTGAATAAATAACAGCAAATAAGATTGGATTCAATACACATTAAAAACCTGAAAATTTATTGATGAAAATCACACTTTCCCAGCATAACTGACGCCTGCTATAGTATTCTACTCACGCTAGATGAATGATGGTGTACTGTCTGCGATCCCACTTCTCTGAAACTGTAAATCAATGCTGTAAATGTTGAAGTAAATCTCCGTTGAAGCACAATAGAAGTCTCTGGATGAAACCTCCGCTGGATATCAAATTCACCAGATATCTCACTGGCTCAAATGATGAACACACAGAAGAACTACGTTCTCCAATGGCTGCACTATCAAACCCTTTCTCAAAGCTCAAGAGTTGAAGAAAATTCAATCAATAATGAAAATTGGATACCCTTTTCTTCTCACGCTAAGCATATATAACCTTCCAAGTCTAAATCGCACCCAAAAAACAGGAATTGCGATTTCTCTCAAGCAAGTACGATTTAATGTTATAAACATTAAATTAATGATTTATTTTTATCATTTAGACTTAGGAAGAAGTCAAATAAATTATTAATAAATTTGGCCCCCTTCTCATGATGTTAAGACCCTCAACTTAAGTGATTTTAATATAAAGTTATAATACAACTTTATATTAAATAATTATTCTTCTTTAATACTTAGCCACGAAAAATGTCATAACTCCCATAATATTGTGAATCTGATCAAGCCGTCTGAACTAGGAGCTAGTGAAAATATTCTCCATGTGACCATGAGGTATTTTTAAAAATAGCAGGGGTCCATCTCTATAGCTCCAAAATAAGCCTAAAAATAGCCATTTCTGCCAAACAGAGCAGAATCCAAATAAGTGAGCCAAAACCATCTCACAAGCCAACTGAGAACACTGAGCTCTGCCAAAACTGAACCATTAGAAGATCATACCTCCCCTGTGCCATTACCGACCCCCTATCCATGTCTACTAGCCTACAAGGGTCCACTGATAGGCTAACCATTAGCTAGCATGATGTCACTAGCTTGAAGGGGACATCACAAGTACTGCCGTCCCCATTGCCAAAATGCCACAGAATGTATGTTTTCAATAACAAAAGTATTTTTGAAAGGGCAGAGGAAGCCTATTTTGATTCTCTTTCTTCGGAACCATAAGCAGTACTCATAAACATTAATGTTTTGAATTTCGGCCCTCAGGAATTATTATGACTAGTTTTAACATTAATATATACATTACATTTTGTTTCAGTTTCATTGTGGGGATCGGACAGTTTTTTGGTTTCTCTAAAAAGACCAACTATAGATATTCTTGATGCATATAATCATGTTATAAGCGAACAGAGATTTGTTTATCTAGTACAAACCTCCAACGGATGTCTGTGATCATTTAATGTATTGATGATATCTATTAAATGTTGCATCTGCTGTTGGTCCATAGAAGCACCTTGAAATAACTTTTAACAATAATGCTTAAAAGACCAATGTGTATTGGTGGTGTCTTTCCTAATGTTGATAAATTTATTGATATTAAACCCTCGTAATTAAATATTATTTGATTTCTTCTACTTTTTGTCACTTTCTCAGACTAGGCTATTGTGATTTAAATCTGATACTTGATGAGGTTGTGGCAGGATGAAAAGCGTCTTAGAGAAGTGCTTAAGTTTGCAAATGCTTGTGGTGCATTAACAGTCAAAGAGAGGGGAGCCATACCTGCTTTGCCCTCAAAAGAAGCTGTTCTGGAAGCCTTAGTTAGTGTGGTAACTTGATTTGTATCCTCAAATGGCAAACAACCACAACAACCATTACTGTTGTTGGCTGAAACTGGAAGCATTTTGTGTCTGAAGGGCCAAAGCTGCACAAAGGTGTTTCTGGTGTTTTGAGAGCCCCATTAGAATTATCTGAAATAAATATTCTGCAGTTATGATTTATGGCAGATTACATGCATGGAACAAATATTAAGAGCTTTCCATTTCAATATAACTTTGTCATTAAGATATGCTGTGTATTCCAGATTCAATATAATTTCAGTCTTCTGTTGGTTTTGTTTGAAGAAATGTCATTGTATCCTTGTAAGTTAGAATTTATGTTAATTATCATCTTCAGCTTCGAAGCAATTAATGATAGCAACTTGCATCTGTAAGCATAACAACACAGTTTGCACCAAGAGGAGTCTGAAGGTGAATTTATACCATATCTTGGTGCATTACCATGTTGATTGAGTAAATTAGATAGGTTGTTTTGAACTTATATGATATGGTCTTTTTACATGCTATGCGAAGGTGAATCCTTTATGGTCACTGGATTCTAATAGGATATGTCAATTAATGATGTATTCTGAATCAGATAATGAATCCCATGTATGGGTCACAGGTCTGCCACCTTTTGCGAATGATCAAAGTGTTTCCATGCTTAAAACTCAAAAGGAACGGAACACAGATCAATGAAATGAAACATTTTAGTGATGTCTATGAGATCAAGCACAGTGATTTTAAGAGACACAATCAACAAACTCAAGCTTCTATTTATGTGTCCACTTCTGTTTTGTTGATCATGATTCTTCTGCTATATTTTTGATCAGGTTATCTGTCATCTTTGCAATTCATTTCTTCTCAAATATAGTTGTCAGAGACTTAAAGTTGTATCAGCATATTTGGTTGGAATGTTCTAATAAGCTGAACACTACATGATGTAATGCCATTCTGTTTCCACCAACTTTCAAATGCAGAGATAACAAATTTTGTCATCCCATTCCTCTTCAAGTGTTTTCCACTTCCTGTATCACACCTAAAATGATGAGATTGAAATGAAATAAAAATTAAAAATCATTTTTTTCATAACTCGGAAGGGATGCTTTTAGGAGGCTGTATGTTGAACTGGTTCATTTATTTTATCTTTTATCGACACATAATTTATTAGCTTGCGTATCTTCACAAATTTGACGTTTCCTTGAATCATAATATTTTGATAATTGGTAGTGCCTATATTGGGCTGGTTGTAATTGTAATATCTATCATATTTAAGATTCGTTATACTTGTAATTATACTAAGAATATTTAGAAAAGTAATTGCAAATTACTAAAAATTAAAAAATAGTAGATACATGTAAGCAGAATTTTGAGTTCCGAGGGGATCTGTAGATACATCTTTATGAGACACTAAAACATGTGATAAAAATAGTAGATACATTTAAGCATGATGATGTGTTTATAAGGGATCTGTTGTTGGAAAACATAATAATAAGCCACTGGAACACCTGTCTGACTGTCTTAATATAGTTTCAAAAAATTGAAAATTGTATCAGATAAAATGCTAGAAGAATTTTATCAGCGTTAAAAAAAAATTGTATTAAAGATGGAGAATCAACCGTTCCATTTTTAAATCACATAGCTTATTACAGTCCTGTGCAAACTACGAAGGGTTCCAGTACAATATAGAATAAGATTTATGACTTTATTTAAGTATATACCAACATATACATGTCACTATATTAGATATAACAAAGTTAGCTACAACAAAATAAAGAGAACAAAATTGCTGTTAAAGTCCTACTTTCTGCCGCTGTTACTGTGTTACATATGACATAAATTGCTGTTACAATCATATTTCTGGTCATTGTAGCTGTAGTACTTCCTGCCATTGTTATTTTCATTGGAATCTTGGACCAGCCTGCAAGCCTAAATCTTTCTCCAAGATATCTGCTGAGTAGTTATTATACTTCCTCTGGAACTCCAAATAGCCTTTCTTGAAGAATATATCGTCAGCTTCATTGAAGGGCCAACATGCAGCATATTTAATCTCTCCTTTGATCACTTCTACTGTTCAATTCTTCATTAGCTGGACGATTTTCTCCTTGGAGATCTCCATAGTCATGTTCACTTGCATTAAAATATTGTAAGCTATGAGTCTTCTTTAAGACTCGGTGAGTGCTCTCCCTCCCCCTTGGAACTTATCCTCATTTCTGTACTTCCATATGGTCCAAAGAATTTCAGTAGAAAAGAAAAATCAGAATAAGTTGAATTTTTATCTAATTTAGGTACAAAGCCACAGATTCTCCCTCAAATTAATACCACCTCTATCACCCAAACCTTCAAGATTAGCACAAAAGATATTCCTGACCTCCTCAACAAAGAAACACGTGATGTGTTTAATAGATTCTAGTTTTTTATAGATATTGCATATATCTAAGCTAGAAGAATTCATGCTACAAGGTAGTTTCTGCAATACTAGTAAGCACATAAAGCATGCCTTCTTTGGTTCAATCTTGTTAGACCACATGGACTTAAAAAAATTAGACCATTGTTTTTCAGACAGATGCAAGTTCCAACTATTATTAATATATTTAACAATACAATCGTTACCAATTAATGCTTTATGAATACTCTTAGCTGTAACTTTGAGCAAGTTTGTATTAAAATAATATCTCTAGATATTGTAAATATCTTGTATAATAGGTTACTTCTATTATTTGTATGTTTCTTTTTAGAAATTTCTCTCTTATAAACTCTATTAGAATGTTTGGTTCTTAGTTAATAATTCATTCAATATTTTACCAAATATCTATCTTATATGGTATCAAAGCAAGAATTTTAATTTTTTTTTGAATTTTTTTTCGTTTCTAAAATTTCTCCTTTGGAAATCTTTTAGTAAAAAATTTTCAAAAAAATTCCTTTCGGGAATTCTCTGGGTACGTTCGTTTTTCCTTTCCTGAGGATTCTTCCTTGCTCGCGGATTCTTCTTTCGTGCTTTTTTCACCAACTTTTGGTGACAAGAGGATCCTATCTCTGATCGTGGCTTGCATGGAGTGGTTGTTTTTGGGCGTCAACCGTTTCTCTGCTTCGTTTTTAGATGCGTTTTTTTCTGTACCATAAAAATGCATTCAAAGCTCGTGTTTTCCTGGCCTTTGCAACCATTGTTTTGGTCGTTTTCTGCATACAAACAAGATTTATGACCCATTTTTTTTCCTCAACGGGATTTGCAGGTGTCGTCGGCCATTTTTCTTTGGGTTTTTCTGCTCGTACAAACAGCACCTTTTGTTTCCAAGATCGCATGCTCCATTTTTTTGCAGCGACGACCCTTCTGCATTTTCGTGGTTCAGTTTTGTTCAAATAGCAGCAGATTTCGTGTTCTCTTTCTGCGACTTCCGACCCTTCTTGTGTTCGTTTCAGAATCTCACAGGTTTCCTTCAGATTTCTAGACCAGTAAAGTTTTGATCCTGAAATTTTTCAATTCTTCATTTCCGCACGACTAGGGTTCATATTCTCCTCTCCTGCCAGTGAAAATCTCCCCTCTTCTACAAGTCGCCTAGGGTTTTCCAAGACCTCCATTTTTCCTGTGGCTAGAAATAAGTTTTGTAGATATTTCTAATCAGCCGGCTAGGGTTTTTTTCATAAAACCCAATTTTCTTTGCTCCAATTCAAATTTTGACTATAGTTTCTTTCTGGCTTTTTTGAAATCTTATCTAGGTCGTAGATTTTTCTAAGTCTTTCGAAAATTATACCTTCGGATCCGTGTCTGAAAATATTCTATTTAGTCTCAAAATCAGTGCTTGTTTTATGCATTAGTCTTATTCAAAATGTCATTTTTATGTGTTGAACATACTCTACCTTGATATCAATAAAATCAAGGACATTTGAAATCAGCTGGAAACCATTGGACGCAAAATGGAAGAAAACATGGAGGTGATCACCCTGAAGAAAACTTTGTTGAAACTCTCAACATTGCTTCCACTCATTTTGATGTTTCTTCGGAAGGCCCAAAGAAGAAGAATATTCAATGCAACTAATGCCATAAGTTTGGTCATATGAAGTTGGAGTGTTGTAAATGCTTAGTTGCTCAAGCCAAGCAATTTGGCTCACAACCTCAAGTACATGTTGCAAAGCACACTAAGCATGGTGAATCTTCCTTTTACGCCTTCATGGCTAAAAGACCTACAAATCATGTAAAATCCTTTGTCTGCTATATTGATTCAGGTGTCTCCCACCATTTCACTCATCGTCGAGATTGGCTCACAGATTTTCAGCCATTCTTAGATTCAATTATTTTTGGAGGAGGGCAAGAGTACACTATTGTCGTGAAAGGCAATATGCAGATACAGTCTAGAGGAAGGAAACTCATTTTCTTTGATGTGTACTATGTTCCAGGAATGGAACTCAACTTTCTCTTAGTCACTCAAATTCTGAGACATTCTCCTCGGATAGACGTGATCTTCAGTTCACATTAGCGTAGTAACATTGATTGAGAGACTCAGTCTATACTTGTTGTGGGTCTTGAGGAGCATGGTCTATTCCGACTTGTTGACTCTGGTGATTCTCAGGAGCTTGTTATGAAAACTCATCGCTCCTCTATTAGCACACTCTGGCATCAATGGTATGGGCACTTAAATGTGCACTATCTTTCTCAACTTGTTTGGGAAGATCTTGCCATTGGTCTGCTAGAGAATCAGACCTAGAACCTTGGAGTTTGTGAAGCATGTCAGGCTGGGAAGCAACATTGCACTCCATTTCAGATGGCAACTCTTGGAGAGTTTCTAAGGTATTACAACTGTTCCATGTTGATATCTGTGGACCTATGGCTACTCCTATCACTGGGTCCATGTATTTTTTACTTTTTGTTGATGATTTTAGTCATAAAACGTGGGTGTATTTCCTTCATTAAAAAATAGAGGTGTTTATTTTATTTCAAAAGTTCAAAGTATCCGTAGAAAAAGAGTATGGTCAACATATTGTTACACTTAGAACTGACAATGAAGGAGAATTTTGTTCCACTGCCTTCTCCCATTTCTATGAACAACATGGCATAAAGCGCCAATTAACAAAATCCCACACCTTAATAAAATAATTTCGTTTAGTGTAGAAATCGCACGATTACCAAAATGGCCCGATCTATGCTTGAACATGAGTTTTCCAAAGAAATTTTGGGTTGAAGCAGTACACATTGCTATCTATCTTCTCAATTGCTCTTCACACTAGTTGTTAGGAAGCAGACTCTAGAAGAGGCCTAGCTAGGTCGTAAGCCCAGAATCAGTCATCTCAAAGTTTTCAGCTCCGCTATTTTTGTTTAGATTTTTTTTACTAACCGCATCAAGTTAGATGCCAAGAGCTAGAAACTCATGCTCACCGACTACAATGACAATCACAAAGCCTACTAACTAGTTGATATCGAGACTACTCATCTCATCTTCAGTTGTGATGTGGTATTTGATGAGGAACAAGGGTCATTTCTACTTTCTCCTCTAGTTATGGATTCAGAGGATCAGTCTCTCAAAGCTCAAGAATTGGGTGCTCGTCTTCTTGTTCTTGCCTTTCTACCAATTTTCACCCAGACATGCAGCTACACCGCCTGATTTTCCTCAGGATTCATCCAGCCTTCTGTTTGATGAAGATGATCCCATTGCACCTCCTACTTCTGATGTTGGTACTTCTACTCTTTGGCCTAAATAGTGGGCTAAGATGATTGGTGATCTTCACGATGATGAGTTCATTAGGGTAGAACTGCTCGAAAGAAGAGCAAACATTCTGATTTTATAAAACTCTCATGACCAACATTCACAGTGTGTATGAACCTCTAGCATACACAGAGGCAAAAGGGATACCTGAGTGGGAAGAAGCTATGAAAACTGAGCTTTATAGCCTATTGAAAAATAACACTTGGGTTCTATCAGATCTTCCTTCAAGAAAGAAACCCTTGGATGCAAATGGGTCTACAAAATCGAATACAAGGTTTGTCTCGTTGCCAAAGGCTTCTCTTAGCATGAAGGGATTGATTATGAGGAGACCTTTTCTCTGACTGCAAAGATGAGTACCATCAGATTAGTCCTAGCCATGAGAGCTCAATGCGACTGGAAGGTCCATCAAATGGACATCAAAAGTGTCTTCCTAAATGGTGATTTACAAAAAGAGGTGTACATGACACAAGCTCCTGGATTCAAGGTTACTGGTAAAGAACTCTAGGTACTCAAACTGATAAAAGGACTCTATGGCCTCAAACAGGCTCCTCGGGAATGGTACATGAAAATTGATAAATATCTCACAAATCAAGGTTTCCAAAGGAGTCCTTCTGACTCGAATCTGTATGTCAAGACTACTAGCAGTGACACCATCCTTCTGGTTATTTATGTTGATGATTTGATCATCATTGGTAGTTTAACATCTTTGATTCAAGAAATCAAATAGAACTTATGCTAGTTTTTTAACATAACTGACCTTGGGCTTCTACACTATTGCCTAAGTGTCGAGGTTTGGCAACAATCACATGGCATCTTTATCTCTCAGCCTAAGTATGGATGGACTTTGCTTGACAAATTCAAAATGCAGGACTAGAAACTTGCATCTACACCTATGGAGTTTGGTCTAAAGTTGTTAGCCAACTTTGGTTCTCATGTTGAGCATGAATCCTATTCAAACAACTAGTGGGCAACTTGATCTATCTCACCACCACTAGACTTGATCTCACCTTTACAGTGAGTTACATATCTCGCTTCATGACAGCTCCTACTTTAGATCATTGGGTTGCAACGAAGCACATCCTATGCTATGTCAAGGGCACACTAGACTTTGGTATCCTCTATGGCCGAACCAAAGATCCTCGATTCATCGGTTACACAAATTTGGATTAGGGAGGTTATGTTGATGACAAAAAGTCTACTCTGGGTATGTCTTCAGTTTGGGTAGCGGTGCTATCAATTGGATCACTAAGAAGCAATAGGCAACATCTCTTTCCTCAACAGAAACTGAATATCGGGAAACAATCAAAGCAGGTTGTGAGGCAATTTGGCTTCGATGGATTCTTTTCGACATCCATATGTCTCAGCCTGGCCCATTAACCCTTTTCTGCGACAATCAAGGGCTACTCAAACTTGCCAGTAATCCAATCTTCCATGAGCAAACCAAGCACATTGACATTCACTGCCATTTCATCTATCAACTAATTAAAGATGGATCTGTGGATTTGTAGTTTGTTCCTACAATACACCAGACTGTTGATATACTCACCAAGTCCCTACTTCCAAAAAAGTTTGTCAAATTCAAGGGGCAGCTTAGTGTTGTTGATAGGTTGACCATTGAGGGAGGGTATTAAAATAATATCTCCTAAGTTAGATTATTTTTATATTTAATGGTCACTTCTAGATATTGTAAATATCTTGTATAGTAGATTCTTTCTATTATTTGTATGTTTATTTTTAGAAACATCTCTCTTGTAAGCTCTATAAGAACATTTTCTTCTTAGTTAATAATTCATTCAATATTTTACCAAATATTTGTCTTATAGTTGTGTGTGAGTGTTTACACCTTCATGAAATTAGGACAATTAGCAATAATTCTATGAAAAGACAATGAAAATTTAATCTAAAGAATTGCATTTAACATCCATAACATCTAATGGTTGTCTATCTAAGCTTGGTAAGTAGAGCTCTCAGCCTTATTCTCTACTAGTGACAATCCTAGAATGAGAAAATTATGATAAAATGCCTAAATCTAACTCTCAATTCTCAATTTGATACAAAGATTAACTCAAATGCTCATGATAATGCTCTCAAATCTCACTATTTGCTCTCAAAATGCTCAAGATATTGCTCAATTGCTCTCAATTGCTCTCAATTGCTCTCAAATTGCCTATAATGATGATGTTATGCATTTGAATTTTCTAGGATTCTTATGTTCTCAAAATGACTTCTATTTATAGTAAAATCCCACGGGTAGGGGGTAGAGTTACTTGATCATGGTTTAGCCTTGGTTGAGTAAAAGACTTTGAAATGTTTTTTAAATGGGGGGACAATTTAAATGATTGTCTCAAAGGTTTGGACAAGTAGACAAATTTGAGTAGTTGAAATTCAAAGTTGAAAATGAGTGATCGAGATTCAACTATTTTGGAGTGATCTATGTGCATTGTGTTCTCAATTCTTATTGGTTGCTCAAATTATGTTGAAAGATATTAGGATTAATTAAATTTCATCAATTAATTAAATTAGCCTTGTAAGGGGAATAGGTTCAATTTGATTTTTGATTTAAAACTATACAATTAATTGATTAAAATCAATTATATAGTGTGATTGATCCCTTTAAGCTTGTATTTAATTATTTGATGTCATGATTTGATTTTTCCTTTGATTTAAATGATTTTGTCCAATTTTGATTAATAAATGTCCATTTGAAATTGATTTGATCCATTTTGATGAAAATTAGAGCATTTGGTTAAGATTTTATAAATTTAAATGATTCTAAGACACCTACCCAATTTTGGGTGTCTACAAATGCCCCTCTTTGAATTGATGTGTGTAGCGCATTGATTCAAAGAAAATTTCATGTCCTGATCACTTATTCGATACTTGATTGATTGATACAAAATTGATTTGAAACTGATTTAATTGATAAAACCTAATTTGAAAAAGATACAACATGCCCCACTGATAATAGTTCGAAATTTTAATGCCCCAGATTCAATATTGATGCAGATTTGATACTATGATAATGTCCCCTCAGAAATGAAATAGATTGATCTCTGAATAGAAAAATATGATGAATTTGATTAAAAATAGATCCAATATGTTTTCATTTCTGAAAAACATCGATGATAATCAAGGCCTCAACAATTTCCCCAGTTTGATGAATGAATTTGATGAGAAAAGCTATCATTGAGAAAATGTTGTTGATGTTTGAGATAATTTGATGATGCTTGGATATCACTTGATGTCAGTCGAAATCACTTGGTTGATCTTATATTGATGTCAATCAGATAGGATAGGTATGCTGATGGATAGATATTTTGCTCTCATGATCTAGAGAGACAAAACAATGATTTTCCTTCCTCACGATATAGAGTTAGGAGATTTGATGCGCTCAAGATGAGCAAATGGATGATAGGATAACTTGATTGACGTTAGATGATCAATTGGATGATTTGACTGATTGATATTCGATTGGATTGGATTTGATGAGAAGATTAATGGTAGGAGGCTGATAGATAGGGTCATTTGATATGAATCAGGTGCAGATGTAGATACAGGTAATGAAATGGGTGCCCCTACAGGATCTTGAGATGATTGATTATAGATCTTCATTGTTGATGCTTTTGTATCATGTTATATGTATTGATCAGGAGTTTGATGTATCATTTTGTCGATGATATTTGTATCTTTGATATACAGATTTGATGGATCTTTGATGTTATGGACATTTATATGATGATGGACTTTCCTTGATTCTCTTGATGTGTTTATGTGAGATTATCTTTATATGCAGTTCTATATGATGTTTATGATGCATTTACTTTTGATTGTGTTATGGATGCAATGTATCTTACATATGATATAGATAAATGAATGCAAATGATAATGTAACTTTGATATGTTTTTTTTTATTTTCAATGTATGGATGCAAATGATTTTATTATGGAAATATGGATAATGAATGCAGCTATGTTTTTTTATTTTTTGATGTATGCAACTCTTAAAATGCAATCCTTAACTAAATGTATGCAAATGATTAATGATTAATGAATCTTTTTCTTTTTCTTTTCAGATATAAGGATAATGAATAATGAGTAATGCTATAAATGAAT
Organism: Chamaecyparis obtusa; assembly: GCA_027943335.1. NCBI lineage: Eukaryota > Viridiplantae > Streptophyta > Pinopsida > Cupressales > Cupressaceae > Chamaecyparis > Chamaecyparis obtusa. The sequence continues at coordinate 1,177,632 of BSBK01004817.1, forward strand.
GCAAAAGATAATCTCACATTATTGATTTGAACCAAGGATAAGGTGTTTAATTGAACCCCCTTTAATGATTGATCAAGATAATAAATGAATGAACCCCCTTTCTCTTGGAAAAATATTACAAACCATATACTTAATCTAACATGAAAATGCAATGCAATACAACTAATTGTCACTGGCTTTTTGCGAAAGAACTGCAAAAGAGAAATATGTTCATCATTGAGCATTATGGAACCGGAAAGCAAGTACAACCATCACTGACCACATCATGATGATATGAATACTGCTTTATATCGCTTTTGGTAACTTTTTAGAAAACTAGTACAACCCTTACTAGTTGAATAACCAACTATGGGAGTATGAATATTGGTTTCAACGGATTCAATGTTGCAATTGGATTTTGGTATTAAGATATGGAAGATCTAAATAGCCAAGGTATCTATTTGCGTAAACAAACAAAGGTCAACCCTCCATCCAATATGAAAGTCCTCGATGGTTCTTTGATGACCATGTCGTTAGACGAATTCATATAAGTTGTTGGATCTCCCTCAAGACAATCACTCAAAGGCAGGAAAAATATCATGTCTCCATCATCGCCAATCTAGTTGAAACATCATTGATTAGCTAAAAAGATATGATAAAAAGCCAATAAAGATCATCAAAAAGGTTCAAGTGTTTTGCAATGTATCAAGATTTTTCAAAAAGAATTTCCAAACATTCTGATCATTTAAGTGATGTCAATTTTTAATCCTGAATAATAAAGTCAATGAAGATTCAAGGATCAAGTCGTAGGATCAAAATACTTGGTTGTGAACAATGATATCAATCAAAGGTTCAATAAAAATCCTTCTCTTCTGAAGCTCTAATAAGTCCCTCTGACGTGTGACTGAAAGTAGCACTATTGAATCCATTTTTACAAAAAATCCAATCCTTTCCTACCCCCAAGTGATAAATGTGATTGTGTGACAAACTTAGGGCCTAAAATGCAACAATGCAGCTGAAAGGTTTTATTATGACTATACACAAATGACGGATGCAATGAAGATTTACAAGTGAGATGATGGAAATGCAATATGTACACATGCAACTAAGAAAGACTTAGGGGAACAAAAGGCACCTGATTGCCAAGTTTTCACCTTTTGGGTTTATTGCTCTTTTTTCTCTTTTTTCATTTTTTTTTTTTGCTACCAAGGCGTCTATTGCTAGGTTTTCACCAAGGCACTTTTTCCTCTTTTTTCATTTTTTTTTCTTTTCAATTTTTTTGGATTTTGAACTTTTCTCAATGTTTTTTATCTTTTTTATTTTCTCATGTACAAAAGTGATGCTTGAGTCATCGGATACACACTCATCTGATACTCTTTCTTCTGATACTCTCTCATCTGATTAGGTATGAAACCTCTTTAAATGGATGCTATTAATGGGCTCTTGTAATTCTTCCCCATCACAATTGGCTAATTTGTAAGTCCATGTTTCAAAAGAAGAAACAATGACAAAAGGACCAAGCCAATTTGCTTCTCATTTACCCTTATTTTCCCTTTTTGCCTGATTTTTAGGGTTCTCCCTTAGCACTAAATCACCCACTTGAAAGACTCTTGGTTTAATGTGCTTGTTATAGTTCCTTGAAATCCTGTTTTGGTACACTTTCAAATGTTCGTAAGCTTGTGCTTGATGTTCCTCTAACAATTCCAATTGTTGAAGTTGGGAAACCCTATAATCCTCATCTGTTATTAATCCTTGCAATGATACTCTTAGGGATGGGATTTCAACCTCCAAAGGTAGAACAACTTCGGCTCCATAAACCAATGAATATGGTGTAGCTCATGTAGGTGTCTAGATACTAGTTCTATAAGCCCACAAAGTCGGGTTGATCTGTACATGTCAATCTCTTCCTGATTTGTTCACTGATCTCTTCAAAATTTTAAGGATATTCTTATTAGTAGCCTCGGCTTGTCCATTTCCTTGTGGATAGTAAATGGAAGAAGAGTGATGGGTAATATGAAAAGTATCACAAAGCTCATCCACATCTTTGTTCTTAAATTGTTTTCCATTGTCGGTAATTATGGCACGAGGAATACCATATCTACAAATGATGTGATTAAGGATGAACATAGAGATTTATTTTCCTGTAGCAGTGATCAAAGGAACGACCTCTACCCATTTAGTGAAGTATTCTGTAGCCGTGATAATGTATTTGTGCCAATTAGATGAAGGTGGATAAATCACGCCAATCAAGTCAAACCCCCATTGATAAAATGGCCAATGTGTAACAAAAGGATGTAGTTATTGAGCCGGTACATGTATCATATCACCATGATATTGACATTTTGTGCATATCTTAACAAAGTGACAAGCGTCCTTTTCTAAGGTTTTCCAAAAATACCCCATGCGAAGGATCTTCTTAGCTAAGTTTAAACCGCTTGAATATGACCTGCAAATGCCCTCGTGGACCTCACGTAAAGATACCTTAGACTCTTCTTCCTCTAGACATCTACGTAAAGTTCTGTCAAGACCCTTACGATACAATGTGTCGGAAAGGATAGTATAACGAGCCGATTGTCTGATGAAGTGTCATTTTTGGGCTTGGCATTAGTCTAAGGGTAATACTTGATCCTTAAGGTATGTGTAAATAGGACCATACCAAGGTGAGTCATGTCCATTAAGTAAAGCAATAATTTGGGTATCAGGAAGGTCAAATGCCAGTTTTGCCAACTCCTCCACCAAGAATTCATACTTTTCATTTTGATCAGGCTTTTGGAGTAATGAAGCCAAGGTGGCCATTGCATCGGCAACTCTATTCTTCTCTCTTGGAATTTTCTCAAAAGTTATCAATACAAAGTATTTTTTCCAAGCTTCAATCATTGTCTTATAAGGCATTAACTTTTCATCTTTTGTGTTGTACTCATCATTGACTTGATTGATCACTAATTGAGAATCACCATACACTTGTAGCTCGGTAATATTCCATTCTAAAGCCATCTTGATACCAATGACTAAAGCTTCATACTCAGCTATGTTGTTGGTGCATGGGAATAAAAGCTTGTATGATTTAGGAATAGTGTACCCTTGAGGGGTAATCAACAATATGCCAGCTCCAGAACCTCCTTGTGTGTATGATCCATCAAAGTACAATTTCCATGTCTTAGCTTCTATATTGACAATTGCTACATCAGGAAACTCCACTTGAATAGGATGTGTAGAAACCAATGGATTTTCAGCTAAGTGATCTGCTATCACTTGTCCTTTAATGGCCTTTCTATCCACATATTCAATATCGAACTCACTTAACACCATGACCCATTTTTCTATTCTTCCCGTTAAGGTAGTTTTGCTAAGCAAGTATTTCAAAGGGTCAATATTTGCAATGAGCTTCACTTTGTGCATCAAAATGTAGTGTCTCAATTTTTGGGAAGCAAAGACAACAGCTAGGCATGCTCTTTCCATGAAGGTGTAATTTAATTCATACTTAATCAATGTTCGGCTCAAATAATAAATAGCTCTCTCTTTTCCTTGATCATCTTCTTGTGCCAAAAGAACTCCTAAAGACCTCTTGGTTGCTGATATGTACAAAAGAAATGGTTTTCCTTTGATAGGAGGCATTAGAATTGGTGGATTGATTAAGTAAGTCTTCAACAAAGAAAAGGCCTTGTCACATTCTTCATCCCATGTAAAAATGGTGTCTTTGTGGAGAAATCTAGTGAATGAGTGACACTTTTCAGCTAGTTGAGAAATGAATCTCCTTATTGATTGAAGTTTTCCTTCAAGAGACCTCATTTGGCTAATGTTTCTAGGAATTTCCATGTCCATGATTGCTTGAACCTTTTTAGGATCCACTTCAATGCCTTTTGCCGAAACTATGTATCCTAATAATTTCCCAGATTGAACACCAAAGGCACACTTTTTTGGATTGAGCCTTACTTTGAATTGTTCCAAGCATGTAAATATCTAGAATTTGTAAATGATCCTCTCTTTGATGTGACTTAGCCAATATGTCATCTACATAATCTTCTAAAAAGGTGTGCATCATATCATGAAAAATGGTAGTCATTGCCCTTTGGTAAGTAGCTCCGGCATTTTTGAGGCCGAAAGGCATTACATTCCAAAAAAAAGTTCCCCAAGGGCATGTGAACGTTGTCTTTTCTTGATCTTCGGGTGCAATCTTAATTTGGTTGTATCCACTAAAACCATCCATCAATGAAAACATGGAGTGACCAGCTGTTAAGTCCACTATTGCATCTATACTTGGAAGTGGAAAGTCATCTTTGGGACGTGCAAGATTAAGATCTCGAAAGTCCGTACATATACGAATGGACTTGTCATGCTTGGTAACTGGTACAATATTTGATATCCATTCCGCATAAGCAATTGCTCTTATGAACCCCACTTTTAACAATTTTTCCAATTCTGCTTTAACTAGAAGAGCTATGTGTGGATGCATTTTCCTGAATTTCTGCTTGACAGGTTTAACCCCTGGTTTGACATTCAAGTGATGCACGATGAAGTTTGGATCTAATCCTGGCATGTCAGCATAGGACCATGCAAAATTCACTTTCTTTTCTTGGAAAAATTCAATGAAATCCTTTCTCTCTAAAAGTGTAAGTGAAGCTGCTAAATGTATGAATTTGGGCTACAATTTGGTTCCAATATTGACTTTCTCCATTGGCTCTATAAGAATTGGTGATCTTTCTTCCTCATGTGCTGGTAAGGTATCCAACCTCTCTTCCTTAGGTGCCACAGTTGGGTTTTCATCATCGTAAATATCCTTTATTTTTACTTTTCTTGGTTCTATTACTGCCACATGGTGGTTTTCACCACTAGAACTCTTCAATTTTTTACTTTTTTTCATTTTTTATTTTGGATTAAGAGGTTGGACCCCTACCTTTCTCATCATGTTTGGATTAAACTCATTGGTGGAAGAGGACTCAACCGCATTTAGGTATTGTGTCATTGCTTGGTCATTGGGAAAGTATAGTAAATCATTTGGTTCGGTTAAGTCCCAATCAATAAGTTCAGGATGCATTAAGAATAAAGATTCAATTGGCAAGTTGTCATTGGTTGAGTTTAAGGACATGACCTCATTAGATGGTTCATACATTTTTTTGTTAAGGTCAATAACATGAGCTTTCTCAAGATGATCCATGGAAGAAGGATCGAAGTTTTCTTCACTTGAGTCCTCTAAGACTTCTACGGGAAAGAAGACATGCCGGTTAAACCTACCATTCGAATCATCCCACCATGAAGGTACCCAAGGTTCACCTACCCATGGATGATTAATGTGTGCTTGCCCAATGTTAAATTCTTGTGGATCAGTTTGCACGTATGTAGGAATTATCTCTGAATCTTCACTATCTTGAGTTTGTTCTTTAGGAACATTAGTATAAGAATGCATTATGACAATCTCTTTGTCATGGAAAGAGTCTTTGGATAAAAAATCCCACTCATATTCTCTAGAATCATCACTATCAATATCGGACTCTACCATGTTCACTTTTTCATAAAAATCATTCATAGGGCTAGAACTTTCTCCTTTGTGTTGATAACCTATTCCTAATTTTTCTTCCTTTGATCTCCAAGAAGGTTCAATAGGTTCAAGAAAACCTCTATTTCTCATACCTAAGGGTCCTCTTCCCTTATACCCCATTTTTTGCATAATTTCAAACCCCTTTCCATATTGGTTAGTTTGGATATTGATGTGTTGAATTCTTTCCACGGGGTTGTTTGAAGTATCACTTTCATCTTTCTAAAGCCATTGTAGAACCTCATTGTCTTCTTTCTCAAGTGCTGACTTGTCACTCTCTCTTAGAAAATGAGTTGTATTTGTGAGGAGGATGCGCCTTGGAAGGTTTTCCATGTGTTTTTGGGGAAGTAGGTAAATCAAATAGGGAAACAAAATATTCCCCTACTCCTTTAGAATTGATTCTACATTTTTTTTTGAACTTGTGCATCATCTCACTCATTTGGTTATAGTGGTATTCTTTGGCTGTGTCTCTCTCCTCTTTGGCAGGTTTAGAAAGTTCCACCTCTGGTGTGGATGTTTTACCTGAATTCTCATTTGAACTTGGACCCTCATAACTCACTTTTTCTTTTCCCTTAGCCGATGTAGTTGAGTTAGTTTGAATAGGGTTTGAGGTAGAGGTAACATTTGATGTTAACTTAGGATCATCACCTTTAGGTTCTTCAATGGTAGTATTTGGAACAATCCCTTCTCTATTATGAGGAATAAATAATTCAAGAAGAGGCTTCAATGTGTTACAATATTGAAAAGGATTTGAATCCCCTCCAATTGTGATTTCTTCTCCCATGTGTGGAAATTTGATACATTGATGGTATGTAGAAGGAACCGCTTGCATTTCATGTATCCATGACCTCTCCAATAAGATGTTATAAGTTAACTTCATGTCTAGGACTTGACATATGGTGTCCTTTTTGATAGGCCCAACTTGAATAGGTAAGATAATCATGTCTTTTGAAGATCTCTCCTCCTCATCATAAGCTTTAATGGTAATTTGCTTCTTGGGATCAATAGAAGACTTAGATAAACCTAAGGACTTCACAAGATTTAAAGTGCAAATATTAAGACCAACTCCCCCATCTATGAGAACTCTCTTAACCCTATGTATTTGAATGAGGACTTCTATATGCAAAGGAAAATTTTGAGGATGAGTGATGGACATATCATCTTGATCTGAAAATGAGAGACAATATGGTGCAATGAGGTGTCCCACCATGTTTTGAAATTTTTCTTCCTCCAAGTTAATAGGAACATTAGTCTCCAATAAGGCTTTTTGCAAGATCTCCTTGTGATTTGGAGATAATTTTAACAACTCCAAAATAGAAATTTGAGTTGGAGTCTTTTGTAATTGGTCCACCAAATTATATGGCTTTGTTGTTGTAGATGGTTGTTTAGCCAAAATACTTGATTGTGTAGGACCAATAGGTTTAGGATCAACCCCTTGTAGGGTAATCCTTAAAGTTTTCCCCCTAGTGATAGCATAAGATGTTTCCTTTTTGGGTTGTTCCTTGATTACAACAACATTGACAACATGCTCCTGTCTGGATAATGTGTTGATAATGTTATCATAATGATAAGCAAAATTGACATTATTTTTGCCTTGTTTATTCGCATTGGAAGATTCACCCTTCTCATGGTTATAAAAAGGTTTCTTAAAATGTCATGTGATCTTCATTGTTTCGAGGCCCTTCTATCTTGATCACACCATTGTCAATCAAATCTTGTACCACATTTTTCAATTGCAAGCAATCATTTGTTGTATGTCCTCTATTTCTATGGTATTCATAATGACTAAACTCACTCCACCAATTGGGCTTGTTTTGTGGTTCATATGGTTGAGCTCTAGGTAAATCAATAAACTTATTAGCAATGAGAGTTCTCAATGCACTCTCAAGGGGTTCACCTAAAGGTGTGAATGTCCTCTTGGGAGATGGTGCAAAGAATGGCTTAGGCTTGTTAGCCCCTTGATTGTTCCCAAAGTTGTTATTATTGGTATTGTTGTTAAAAGGAACTTTGGGAACTTGATTTGAATTATTCACTTGAGTAGGTGTTCTTGTGAGAGTAAAAGGAGTGACTTTCAAAGTATTAGCATCAACATCCCCATCGTTGACCACACCTTTGTTATTCCTCAACCCAAATTGGTTATAGTTGTTAGGAGGATTCTTATTTTGATTGCTATTGTTGTTGGAGGTATTGTTGTTGTTGTGATTCTTGTTATCCTTGTAAAGATTTAGTTCTCCACTTTTAACCAATACCTCCTCCATAGTCACTCCATTTTCAATAAGATCTTGAAAAGACCTAGGACATTGCAGCCTCAACCGATAATTCATTTCATTACTCAAGCTATTTATAAAGATGTTCATCTTTTCCTTTTCCGGTACACTTCGAGGGTATCCAGAAAATATTGTTCTCCATCTTTGTAAGAAAAGTAGGAATCCTTCTCCCTCTCTTTGCTTGGTGTTGCATAAGGTAATCATTGTAACCTCATGTTTGATGTTATATGAATAATGTGTTACAAATTTAGAAGCTAAATCTTCAAAAGTTCAGATGCTTGAAGGTAATTTTGAAAACCATTCCATGGCCATGCCTCCCAAACTTCTAGGAAACAACCTCATTAAGTAAGTAGTGTCATGCATGAACACCAAGCTCAATGCACAAAATTCCCTTAAATGATCTTGGGGATCAGATGCTTCTTCGTATTTGTCATACTTAGGAAAGACCGCATTACTAGGGAATGGTATCATGATTAAACTCTTGTCAAATGGGAAAGGACACAATGCCTCTATTGAAAAGGGTTTTGGATCTCCACTTTGCTTCATTGTGTCCAATTGTGTTTGGAATAATTTAAATTGCTTGTTCATGATATCAATCAGATTATCTTCAACTTCCTTTCTCTTAAGTTGATTGACATCATAGTCATGAGGGAGTTTAAGACCTGCTTGGGCTAGGTCTAGAAAATACTTCTCCTTATCTCTTGCTAACGCTTTTTCCATGAGCTTCATGAAGTATGGGCTTTGTATGGCTTCATTAACCTTTTCATCGGTTGCATCTTCAGCAGTTGGTTCACCATTGCCCCCATTGTTAGTGGTGTACAACCCTTGATTGTTAGGGTCTATTCCTCCTCCTCCATTGTTGTTATTTGACCCTAGATTGTTTGGGTCAATGCCTCCTCCATTGTTGTTGGTTTGATCCGAATTCGAGTTGCCAAAAGGAAAATTCATGTTAGTTTCTACCTCTTGAATGGATTCGTGTGGTATTCTTGAGGAGGTAAATGTGTCACTCGGAAAAGGAAGTTCTTGCCTTAGATATGTTCCATCTGATTGTAGGGTTTTCTTTACGTAGTGAGATCAAGTTAAAGTCGGGATGAACATAAATCTCTTGAAAATAGGCTTTATCTCACTTGCTTGTGGTCAAATCCTTACAAAATTTTCAAAAATTTTTAAAACCAGGATTTCTAACCAGGTTGGATATTGGAACATATAGAACATCCAAAAGGGTATTCAGATATGAAATCCAAATTTTTTGAAAACCTTGAGAAATATCCGTTGTTTCCCTTCTTTGTTTTTGGGCGTCACTTTCCTGTGTCTAGGCGTGACTTAAAACTTAGTACGTGGTTACTGGAATTTGCCTAGGCGGTGCTCTGTAGAGAGCATACATATTTTTTTCATTGATAGGCGTTTCTTAACTTTTTCCAGGTGTTTCATAAAATGTCACAGGCGTGACTTTATCATTTATAGATGTTGCTTTAATAGTCACATGCGTAACTTCACTATGTATAAACAGTTTTTCTCTGTGTGTAGGCGACACTTTGCAGATCAAGTTGTAAATTTTATTTTTTTTAAAGTGATTTGATCAGATCTGTATAATATTCTTGCTTGAAAATAAAGTACAAACATAACACACACATCAAATTTGTACCATATCCCTAAAACCACACTAAAAGTGTATGTTCTCGATCATTTTCATAAGTATTATCAAGAATGTCTTCCAAGCAATCTACCTAGAGTCAGATTTGGCTTTTAAACGCGTTTGGCTCTAAAAGGTAGATTACTACTTAACATGATTTTGAATGAACACCTTCATTCTAGATCATGCTAAGTTCTTTTACCCACTTGCGGGCTTCCCACATGCATGAAAGCACAATTTGGCACAATCCAAAGGACTACTAGAGGAAGTGAAGAATACTTGCACACAACCTAGTCACTCTCCTATTAAGGAAGAGTGTATTTGTTTATAGTGGGTCAGATAGTATCGCGGCTAAAGCGATTGTCTCCCACTTTGGGTCATTCCATCTCACCATCCTCGTAAGGTAATTCTCGGGAGGCAGGCCCTCTAAAGATCTAATTTATCTAGCATATATAGAAAAACAAGAAATCAAACTTGGTTCAACAAGTTTGGGAGTTTGATTCACTTAGAAAGTGAAGAGCATATCCCTATTGTTGTTCCTTGTTCCAAACACTTCAAGCAAAATTTGTTCTTTTTCAACCTCTTGACAAGGAGATTCTTATAAATGAAATGTTTGGTTAATTCCTCATCCCTTTCTTTCTACCAAGTTGAACTCACATGTTTGGCTTTTTAATCCACTTCGCAAAGTGGAGAGCATATGCCTAATGTTTGTTCAATTTGGACAATAGTAAGGTTTTTCCTATTAAGCTAGATCCAAAGAAAAGCCACAATTTAAGCAATGCAAGATTGATATGAAAAATACCTCTTTTGTAGCTAGCAAAGGCTAGGCGCTTTTTTGAAGTTTTTTGACATTTATTTGCTTACTTACCTAGTGGCAATCGTTCCCATTCTGGATCCTCCCACAAATTAGTCAACATAGCCATACAAAGTGAAGGAAACAAAAAGGAACAAATTGAAAAGCAATTAAGTGTTCTTAACAAGATTTTGCAAAGAAAATTTTAAAAACTTAATGCAAGCAATTTAATTCAAAGTAGGAAATTTCTTTTTATAAGCATCCAACACCTTTATGTAATGCTTATAAAGCTTTTCTTCTAATTCCAAACTATCTAGAATTGAAGCAGTATGGATTTCCTTTAGACGTTTGGTTTGAATTCTTACCTCTTTGCCCTCTTGAGTAACTCTGCTTTCTGGTTTCTGTACTTTCTTGTGTCTGCTCATCTGCGAAAAAAACATAAACAGAGAGTTAGAAAATAGAAATTAATAATCTGATAGCAAAATTAAATAGAAAACTCTAGGCTGCATTTATCAGCTAATAAGCATCAGTTAAAAGCTAGTAGGCATTATTTTAAAGCTCACAGGCGTCACTTTCTACTGACTCAAGCGACTTTTCAAAATTACTAAGCGTAAAACTTTAGCTGCTAAGCATTACAAATAGCTGTAAATTACGTAAGATAAAATATCTAAGGAGACAAAGAACAGCTAATAGGTGTTAGTTAAAAGCTAGTAGGTGTTATTTTAAAGCTCACATGCATCACTTTCCAGTGACTCAAGCGACTTTTCAAAATTACTAAGCATAAAACTTTAGCTGCTAAGCATTACAAATAACTGTAAATTGCGTAAGATAAAGTGTCAAAGACGGCAAAGAACAACTAATAGGCATCGTTTCTCAGATTTTAGGCGATGTTTTACGCTCTCAGATGTAATACTTTATTTCGTAGGCGTCAGAAGAAGAAAAGATAGAATAGAAAGAATCTCATAGGCGTCATTAGATCCTTTGTAGGCAGCGTTTCTCCTATTTTCTACAAAATTAACGTAAAAGTGAAGCCAAAAACACACAAAATTTGATAAAAATGATGGAAAATGAGGCTCAAAGCCCCATGGTGGGTGCCATTTGTGTGTGAGTGTTTACACCTTCATGAAATTAGGACAATTAACAACAATTCTATGAAAAGACAATGAAAATTTAATCTAAAGAATTGCATTTTAACATCCATAACATCTCATAGTTCTCTATCTAAGCTTGGTAAGTAGAGCTCTCAGCCTTATTCTCTACTAGTGACAATCCTAGAATGAGAAAATTATGATAAAATGCCTAAATCTAGCTCTCAATTCTCAATTTGATACAAAGATTAACTCAAATGCTCATGATAATGCTCTCAAATCTCACTATTTTCTCTCAAAATGCTCAAGGTATTGCTCAATTGCTCTCAAATTGCCTATAATGATGATGTTATGCATTTGAATTTTCTAGGATTCTTATGCTCTCAAAATGACTTCTATTTATAGTAAAATCCCAAGGGTAGGGGGTAGAGTTACTTGATCATGGTTTAGCCTTGGTTGAGTAAAAGGCTTTGAAATGTTTTTTAAATGGGGGGACAATTTAAATGATTGTCTCAAAGGTTTGGACAAGTAGACAAATTTGAGTGGTTGAGATTCAAAGTTGAAAATGAGTAATTGAGATTCAACTATTTTGGAGTGATCCATGTGCATTGTGTTCTCAATTCTTATTGGTTGCTCAAATTATGTTGAAAGATATTAGGATTAATTAAATTCCATCAATTAATTAAATTAGCCTTGTAAGGGGAATAGGTTCAATTTGATTTTTGATTTAAAACTATACAATTAATTGATTAAAATCAATTATATAGTGTGATTGATCTCTTTAAGCTTGTATTTAATTATTTGATGTCATGATTTGATTTTTTCTTTGATTTAAATGATTTTGTCCAATTTTGATTAATAAATGTCCATTTGAAATTGATTTGATCCATTTTGATGAAAATTAGAACATTTGGTTAAGATTTTATAAATTTAAATGATTCTAAGACACCTGCCCAGTTTTGGGAGTCTACAATAGTTTGTATCATCAATCCATTTAAAAGAATCAAGAATGTTAGTGTTATGTTCACAATTAATTGGGAAATTCATATTAACTCGTAGACACTCAAACACTAATTATAGAGCCAAACTCATCTAAATCATCTCAAACTTTATTGGAGGACCAATTAGTCACACACTACACTACCACTAGAATTAAAACACTTAATTACATAATGCGGTGAAAATCATTCACTTTTATTTATCATAGACTATCAACTATATGATATACCTCACATTTTTATCCTTTTAGATATAATGCATAATCTCCATGAGACCCTCAAGATGCCCTTGCACCATCGTTAGGGGAATAAAGGTAATAGTGGATTGTACAAATGACTATGTATTCACCATACTTTAGTCAAGAATAATTTAGATGTCCATTTGAATACTTACCACTATCATCACACATTTTTTTCTAAATGATACCTTATACAAGAGAAGTAATAAAAATTGATATTCATCTTAGTTACCTTATGTATACAGTCAATAATATGTGGAAAATGAGCTAAAATTGGTGAGGAAATACTAATAGATACAACTATCCAGTCAATTGACATATGATAGTCACCTACACAATCACAATTACCATGCCAAGGCAAAAAAAACTTAAATAAGATAAAGGGAACGACATAATAATTGTAAAAGGGATCTTGGACCTAGAATCTTGATTATGAGGGTATACCATTCAGATGCAGGAAATGTCACAAGACTAGACATCTTGTTGTGCAGTGTTCTTCTGATAAGACCAGATCAAAGAAATCGCCTTCTTAGTGGTTGGGGGTTTCTGACCACCATTATACGGCTCAAAAAGTTTCCAAGGATGGGTTTGTGGTTGCTTTCTCTCCTCAGACTGATCATATTGTGGTTGATGCTTCTAGTACTATCTCTGATGATACAGATGTTGTCCTGATGCGGCTTTAGGTTAGAATGTTGTCCCTGGTGCTGCTATTTCTCTTTCTATTGCTATTGTTGATGATGTCCCTAGTTCATCTATCTTATCTTTTGATGTTGTGGGCATTGCTGCCCATGTTTTGTCTAGGAGAGTTTTAGGGACTGGTTGTGGCACTCTCCATGTTCCTTCTATGGATGCTGATGTTGCCTGCCCTATAGTGGGCTCTTCTGGTTTATCTTTGGATTGGCAGAAGGCTGCTGAGAAGGTGGAGGATGGATGGACATCAGTTAAAGGAAAAAAATTCAAATCCTCCAAACCTTCATTTGATATGTCTTTACGTTCTCATAAGGAAGGGCCAAAATGCAAATCTTTATTGTTCTTTTTTTGTGGTTCGTTGGGCTGGTTTTTGGTCCACTTGGAGGGAACTTTGGTTTGTCCCTCTGGTTTGTTTGGTGGTGTTCCACAGTTGTTGTTTTTTTATGATCCTTCATTGCTATATCTTTCATTTCTCTTTGTACAAGGTTTTGGGTCCTTTCAAAACCTGATTTTACTTAATCAAAACAATTGTAAGATTAAAAAAAAGGAGGGTTGTAAATCTCAATTTACCTCTTTTTGTCTAACTAGTTGAAGAAAGAGATGATGAAGTGCAAGTTGAAAGAGAAAACACATTTGCAAGTACAATATGTAGAGGTGCAAAAGGGAAGTTCCACAAACCACATTGAGGCACCTTCTCTAAACGAACCTAGGCTCATTACATAGGATACTAGAATACTAAAAGAAAATAGAGGTGTACAAATGCTTCCTACACTAATCAGAGAGGGGAAATATGTAGAAATTTTTTAGTCACTTAGTTGCAAGGAAAAATAATAGAAATACACTATACTCATAACACAATGATATAGATAGGGAACACCCTTTTATGATAGAAACCCCACACTCCAAAATCATCAATGACAATATTTACAATATAGTGACCAAAGAGATGCCCTTACAAAAGCATTGTGAACATGTGAATCCAAAGTAGTCCTGGCAACATTATAAAACTTACAAAATACATTATGCATTATTCAACTCAAACACCTAATATATAGGCAAAACTCAAACCAAACCAAGTGTGGTTTACCAAAACAATGAGCCTAAATAATGACCCAAAAGTGGAGCCATATTCAACCCAAATTTGAATGTCATATTCCACAGGGTGGTTGATATGTTATGATCTGTAGATGCCTTACACCTTATAATGAGTTATCATAAGTTGCCATAATCTCCTCAAAATGTGTGTTTTATTTTGGCATATTCAAATTGTTCAAAGATATTGGCCAAGATTCAAATCCAACCACCTCTTACACGATCTTATGTGCCATAATTATATCCAATAACACTCATATTTTTCATAAGATGGTCTTGTAGCTTCTTACACACACTAGAAGATAGTTATATGTGGTCAAGAGTGACACTACAAAGTTGAATTTCATCTTTCCCATGCAATGATAAAATAATAAGTGTGAAATATTGGGATGTAAGGTTAAGATGTCATTTCACAAAACAACAAGCTAAGACAATCTCTCCAACCTTTTTCCATAGCCCACTTTCACAATCATAAAACCAACAAACAATACACCAAACAGCCTAGAAATCATCCTATATTCAAAGTATAGTTCCAATTGTTATTTTTGATAATATTGGTTATTTGACAATGTATTGATTGTTCCTATTATGTTGTCACTCGTAGTTACTTATGCATGTCAGATGATGATTGTGTTCCTCTTATCGACCATCGAGTCCTTTAAATGTGTTGTGTATCATCAAGGAAGGGAGCATGGTGTAGTTGGATGAATTGTAATTCATGGTCGACCATCTATGGTCTTCTCTGTAATAATTTCATGAGTGAATAAAGATATATTTTTCTCTTGTATTGGTATGCATTGTCATATTTACTATTGGTCCATGTATTTTATTTATCAGATATAGCAGTAAACACAACCCATGATCAAAAGCCACCAAATTTATTGATTCATTACTAGGTAATAGCATTCATTTTTTGGGAAAAATTCATCCATACAAGCCTCCACCAATAATATCTCCAAATGTGTAATCTAGATTTGAAGTTAGGTTACAATTGAATCTGATCACATTATACTAGATCCTACAAGTATGATCAATTGGATTCTAGTTATTTTGAATCTAATAGCAGTCAATAGCATACTCCTAGCATTCTCCATCAATGTCTTGTTCATTGTTTATGCAATACCATTTTGTTGTTGAGAATATAGAGTTGTCTTTTATCTATGAATGTCACAAACATTATAAAATCTATCAAAATCATCAAAAGAATTCACTGCTATTTTCAGTCCTCAAAAAATTTATTTTCTTTTTAGTCTATAACTCAACCATTTCTTTAATAAATTCTTTAAATTGAATAAAAATCTTCATATTTACTCTTTACAATACATACACATGTCCTTTTGTTATAGTCATCAATAAATGAAACATAATATGTGGATTTTCTAGTGGAATGAACATTCGCATGACTAAACACATCAAAATGAATAAAAACATGCCACAAGATTTATGAGAACTTGAGTAAAACTAAACATGGTTTATTTTTCATAAATGCAATGCTCACAAAAATCAAAATCAAGATTACAATCATTCAAACCTTCAACAAGGTTTTTATTTTTCAATATCCTTAGACCCTTTTATCCAATGTGGTCAAACCTTTAGTGCCATAACATAGTCTTATCTAGATCTAACTTCGATTCAAAAAGTAAAACACCCTTAAATACCCAAAAGTCATGATCATTGTTGGAGGTGAAACCCTCACATTTTCTAACAAACTATCCACATATTTTCTTTACATGGAAGTACTATTACATCCAACAATGTATGCATCCGACTTATACAATGTCCTAAATTTGAAATCTCTAGCAATCACTATAGAACCTCTCATGATTTTGCATCTTGCATTAGAAAATACTACTTGCACACATGCATCTATTAGTTTTCTCATAGATAACAAATTGTGTGCCAGTCTAGGGATATGCAATAAACCCTTCATCTTTTTTATTTTATCATCAAGAAACTAATTTTAAATTTACCACACCCAGTAATATCTAAATGAGAATCATCACCCAAGTGCACCTTACCTCCATCAAATTCTTCATTTTCAAAAAATCAATCTCTATTAAAGGTCATATG
Source organism: Chamaecyparis obtusa (assembly GCA_027943335.1). Lineage (NCBI taxonomy): Eukaryota > Viridiplantae > Streptophyta > Pinopsida > Cupressales > Cupressaceae > Chamaecyparis > Chamaecyparis obtusa. The sequence continues at coordinate 1,194,014 of BSBK01004817.1, forward strand.
AAAATACACATCTAAGTCAATTAACTATGCATCATTACCTACATGGGTGCTAAAAGTTGCAATAAGCACATTGTTGTCTTCCTTCTCATACCTATAATTATAATCAATTTTATTTTTTTTGTTAGTCTTTTCTTCTTTGCACTCCTTATGAAAGTTACCAATTTTACCATAGTTCTATCAAATTTGGATCTCCCCTTGGACTTGGATTTATCACACTTCTCAATTTTCTTGTCTTTTTCCTTAGGTCTCCCACAAACACATATGTTGTCCTCTGAATTGATGGATACCTTCCTTATCTCTTCATAAAGAAATAAAAATACACATCTTTAGTCTTCAAAATGATGAAAGTATTATTGATAGCCACAACAAGAGAATCCCATGAATTAGACAAAGATTAAAACAAGATTTGGTGTTTCTCTTGCTCCCCCATCTTGACACTAACGAATGCCAATTGGTCCACCTACATATTGAATGCTTCTAGGTGGTTTGTAATATGTTCCACCCTCTTCCATTTTCAAGGAATACAATTTCTTCCTCATAATATCTTGTTCACTAATTGTTTGATACATCTCATCAAGTTTCTTCCATAACTTATTTGTAGAAGACTCTTTATGGACATTGATTAAAATATATTTTATTAAGCATAATATGATTAGACCTTTAGCTTTATAGTCCATTACCTTATAATATGTCGGTCTAAAGATATTCTCATCAAAAGCTTCCCAAAAATCTCAATCTATTAACAAATCTTCTATCTTTAGCTTCCACATCTCAAAATTATTTCCAAGATCACAAAATATCTTATTCACATGCTTCACTCATATATGGGTTAGTTTCAAAAAATTCTAACATCCCACAACTGAAACCAAAGATGGTCAGAGTTTCATACAACTTCTAAGGAAGTTAAGGTAGCAGAACAACTTCTTACCCTAACCTTGAGAGGAGGGTTATAATAAACTTTCCAAATCTTTACAAATGTTATAGAAACTTAACAAAAATAAACATAAATACCATCCTTACCACAACATGGTGATTTACATGGGAAAATCCCTTTCAGAAGAAAAACCTCACACTCCAAAATCTACCCGATATATTATTAAAAAATCAACAATAAATAACAATATACTTATACACCAAGCTTCTCACAGGATTATCACTAGCAGAGATCTAAATGAAACTGAAAAATCTATTAGACCCAAATAATACATCACAATACAAAGGTGTAATAAAATGACATTGTAAAATAGGGTTGTCTTTTAGGGTAAGCAAAACACACAAAATATCCACCAATAGATCTATCACCTAATTATACACAATCAACAATTACAATGTTAAATTATGCATAATATGTAGCTTTCGAGGGTGCTACCCTTGACCCCTATTGAGGCATGCAACTCTCAAACCTTGCAAAAGGGGTACTCACCACACTTATTTATCAAGAATATATTTTTATTATTGCAAGGTTAAGACACCATTTTCCTAACAATCATATCTATTAATAAACAAAAAGCAACTTTTTCCCAAATGATAAGTTACAAACACATAAAAACAAATAAAAGATTGGTGGATATGTTGAGCCATTAAGTCATAATCAAACTTACCTTGTATTGAACCATCTAAATAGTAAAGGTTTTGCTAAGAAAGTGCATGTGGAAATAGAATTAAAGTTCCATGTAAAATGTTTTTTATTGTTAAATTATAATTAATAAAATTAATATACAATATAATAGATTAAATAATAATTAGTAACCCCCTTCCTTCTAACCTCCAATGTTGGTACCATGTTGGTCAAAAGGGTCTAAACCTCATGACTTGTGCCTATCATAAGAAGCTTTCAGCAATGGAACCAAGCCTCCAACCCAATTATTAATATTTATTAATTAAATATAATAATTATTCTACATTATAATAATAATTATCAATAACACACATGCACACACACACATGATTTTTAATATAATATAAATAAATTTATTAAAATCATGTTTTAAATTCTTTTATATATTCGATATTTATAATTTTATGTATTTTTAAAGTACGATTATTAAAAATTAAATGGTTTGATTTCAAATGTTGTATAACCAAATAAAAATAAGTAGGAGATATTTTCCACAGGTGATATCACAAAAAATAAGACAAAATAGTTATTAGTAACAAATTATTTAAAATGATATTATGAAAACGCTATAAAAATGATAGAATAACAGATATGCAATTTGTATATTTTGCTATAAATGTGAAAAGAAAATTTTTTAAAAATGATTTATACTTTCACATTTAACAAACTTGTGTTAAAATATTGACAACTATTTGGCTAAGGAAAATGAGTTTCTTACTAGTACCATGACCTCATTTCTAAGTTAGAGGATTTTTGGAAACAAAGATCAAGGTCTATTTGGTTATCTTATGGAGATAGGAACACCCAATTTTTTCACATGTCTACTTTAATTCATAAGGCAGAAAACCATATATCTTATATTCAAAGGAATGGGTCTAGGATTGATAATGAAGATGATATCTGAATGGAGGTAGTTTGTTTCTTCTCAGGTCTTTTATTTGTTAAGGACATGTTGGATGAATATTGCCAATAGGAACTCATTTATGTCATTCCTAATTTGGCTAGTTATGAGTGTAATAAAAAATTGGTTTCTATCCCTTCTTTAGAAGAAATTAAAAAGGTTGTGTTCTCTTTTAAGGGAAAAAGGCCCATGGGCTTGATGGTTTCTTAATGTTTTTCTTCCAGATGTTTTGGGTGACTGTGGTGGAAGATGTTGGAAATATAGTTAAAGAATTTTTTGGTTCTAGAAAGATTCTTGAGGAGTTGGATTTGACTTTTATTGTGCTTACTCCTAAGCATCCTGGTGCTGATACTTTTGAAGCCTTTCGTCCCATCAACTGGTGCAATTCTATTTACAATTTTTTTTCTAAGGTTCTCACTTCTAGATTGCTTGTTGTTCTTCCTCGTTTCATTGTTGCTCAACAAAATGGTTTTGTTCTGGGAAGGCAAATTTTGGATTCCATTGTGAAATTGCATGAGAATATACACTCTCCTAAGACTTCAAATTGTCAACGATTTACAATTAAACTTGATCTGTCTAAAACCTATGATAGGGTGGATTGACATTTTATAATCGAAGTTCTAGCGGCTTTTAGTTTCAACAATAAATCTTGATTTGGTTTGGCAACTTATTTCCTCTTCCAAATATGTGGTGATTATTAATGTTTTTCCTTCCCATTTCTTTGATGTCTCCAGGGTTCTTAGACAAGTTGATCCCTTGTCTTCCCTTCCTTGTACTCTATTGGCTGAAACTTTTGGGAGATATATACTCAAGATGGTTAATGCTAGTAGTTTGAAAGGCCTTAGATCTTTGTTTAATGATTTTGTGTGTCTCCAACAATAATTTGTGGGCGATACCATTGTCCTTGGGAGCCCTTCAGTTGGTGAAGCTCCATCCCTCAAAATATTTTTAGAGGTGTATGTTGGTGCTTCTTACCATAACATTAATTTTGCTAAAAGCTCTCTCTTCTTTATTAACACTCAAGTGGCTCAACAAAAAAATATTTTTGATATCTTGGGGTGTGCCATTGGTTATCTTCCCTCCATCTATTTAGGGTTGCTTATTTGTTCCAAAGTGCCTAAATCTTTTTGGTTTTCCTTGGTTGATAAATTCTCTAAGAATTTGGCTGGCTGGAAAGGTGCTCTATGGAGTCAAGCAAGGAAAATTCAACTCCTTGAGTCTTCTCTCCAAAATCTTTTGGTTTATGCTCTTAGTTTGTTAAAAATCCCTACTAAGTTTGAAATATCCATTGAGAAGATTCATAAGAGGTTTCTTTGGTTGGGAGTGGAAGAAAGGAACAAACCCCCTCTTGTTTCTTGGGACTCTATTTGTAAACCTAAAAAAATGGGAGGTCTTGGGTCGAGAAATCTTCTAGACTTCAACAAAGATCTTCTAACCAAACAAATCTAGAGAATTTTTAATTTTAAAGGGCAGTGGAACTCTATTTGGAGGAGAAAATATTTACATCATATTGACTCTTTGTAGGAATTCTTGGATACACAAGGGATGCCCATGGGACCCACTCTTTGGAATAATGTGATCTGGGTTAAGCCCCATCGAATGATATGCTTAACTCGAATCAACAACCCACTGACCAAATCTCATAATGCACTCATTCATAGAAAGCCTAAAATTTAGATTATTGCAAAGAGGTTAAATTCTGGGAGGACAACTAGATTTGTCATGAACCTCTTTGCAATAATCTAAGTTTTAGGCACTTTATGGATGAGTGTGTTGTGAGATTTGGTTAATGGGATGTTGATTATATCTATGATGGAAAGTAGGTTAATCTTCTTGATGTTAGTACTAACCTTGTCCCTCTTCAAATTTCTTTGAATTCTTTTGATTTTGTAGCAGGAGGTTGATGACCAATTGGTTTGGAAGAATTCATCTTTGGGTGACTTTTCTATGGCATCAATGGTCTCTTTGTAGGATGCTCCCCTATCTCCCCCTCCTTAGTTTGAAGTGTGGTCAAATGCCATCATCTCGAAGATTAATATAATCTTTTGGATCATGCTTCAAAATAAATTCTTGACTCTTGACAATCTTTTCAAGAGAGGCTTTTGTTTACCAAATATATGTTTTCTTTTCCATGTTGATGTTGAATTGAGTTTGCATTTGTTTATGCATTGTTCCTATGCCCGTGAAGTTTGGGGTCTTCTTCTCTAGAATTGAAATATGGATTGGGTGGCTCTGTCATCTATGCAGGATCACCTTAGCCAATGGAAGGCTCCATCCACTAATCTAGCCTTGAATATTTGTGGTCCCTAACCTTCCCTCATTTGGTTTGGGGATTATTGAAAGAATGAAACAACAGAGTCTTTAGGGATGTTGTGCTTTTGCATAATGTTGTTTTTGTAAAAAATATTAGGACTATTATGGAAAACTAATTTTCTACCAGAGCTAAGTACACTAGCAAGGTCAAGCAATTGTGTTCTTAGTATGATTTCTAGGTGGCTTCCACTTGAAAAATCAAAGGAGATATGTCTATTGCATTTAGATCTATTAAGTTGCATAGAGATAATGTTCATTGAAATCTTCCTCCTTCAGGGTGGGTGAAATTCAACTTCAATGGGCCGGCTAAGGGAAATCCTGGGTTGACTGGGTGTGGGGGAGTTGTAAGAGATGATAATGGCAAGTTCCTTTCAGCAGTGACACTCCCCTTGGGCTTTTAGACCAACCAGTTTGCCGGATCTGTTGCTACCTTTCATAGTTTAAGATTAGCCAAACTTCTAAATTGTAGGATGGTTTGAATAGAGGGTGATTCAAATAATATTATTTAGTGTCTAAAGGGAATCCAAAAGCCTTCTTGGACTATTGAAAAGTAGATTCATTTGATAAAGTCTATGTATCTCATGCCTTCTGCGAAACCAATCATGTTGCAGATTATTTTGCAAATGAGAGAGGTCGTGCTAACAAAATGATGACTTGGCACCTTGGTGATCGTGTGCCAGAAGATGTTAACTCCTTGATGAGGTTTGATCTGTCTCAAGCATGGAGAGTTCATTCCCCTAAGGATTAATGCTGAGATATTTTTTGCTAGTGGTTTTTTCCCTCATCAAGAGGAGAGCTATATATGAATGCAAGGGGTTGTTTAATACATAATTGTTGTAGCCCTTCTCACGTTCTCTAGGTTCTTTGTGAATTTGCAACTTGGTTTTTTTATTGTTTTTGTTAGGGTTGGTGGAGATAGATGAAGAATTGAACCTCTTGATTGTGAAGAGTTAAAGAATGATGCCACCATTTGGAGAATTTTGAAGCAAGGTGGCTTAACCCTTTTTAGTGAGAAACTTCATGGTTTTAACCCCAATATCACCATGAAGTTTTCCAAGGGTTGGAAGGATGAACATATTTCTCTCTTTGGGAGGAATTTTGAAATTGATGAAAAATTGATCACACAGGTTATTGGGTTGTCCATGGAAGGGGCCAAGTTCTACAAGGAAGGGAGACTTTCGGATGTGATAGTGAAGAAGTTCCCCAAAGATGAAAAGGAGAAAAAGAAATTAGCTAAAGTAACAAACAACAACTATGGTACTATGGCCATTGATTCTACCTGTGAGTCTAATTATGAGGATGAGGACTTTGGGAGTTATTACTCTAATGAGGATGATTAGGATATTGAGGAGGATGAGTCAAATTCAGCTAGGCAAAAGAATTAGAAGAGGGTTCAACAGTCCAAGAAGATTAGAAATAATACCCTTGTCTCTGTGACTAAGTCGACTTTTGTATTGTCCATCCATAGGATACTTGATAAATTAGAGACCACTATAGATATGGGTAGGAGACCCCCTTTCCCAAAGGATCTCAATGTGTATTTTGTGATGCCCAAAAAGTGAGCAAAACACAACTACAATTTTTTTTTTTTTCTAAAACCTAATGTTTAACTATAAACACACATACATACACAACTAAGAAGACTAGAGTTTAATACTAACTTGCACAAGTTTCCATGTGCACGCAAAATGATGCAGAGGGAAACAGATAACTAAATAAGTATAAGTGTCCAAAAACACCACATGGGTCAAACCAAGAAGGTTGACCAAGTTTGACCAAAAGTCAAACTATGCTAATTAGCTCTCAGACTATCCAACAGAGATCCCTAGTTGCATGCTTTGATCGACACGCAAAATGAGGTAGTTGACCAAAGTCAACTAGAGTTGACCAAAAAATCAACCATGCATCAAAAAATGTGCAACTAAGTTAAATGGGTTCAAAACTTATCATGGAATACTAGTGCATGCAAACTGAGGCAATTGACCTAGGGTTGACCAAAAAGTCAACCATGCATGAAAATGACCAATGAGTCCATGGAGACAAAATTGTCAATAGACTCGATGAAAGAAGTCGTTAAAATTCCCCTAATGACTATACGTTTACCTAATCGTATAATTAATTTAATTAGATCACCTAGATTGAATCAAAATGGCGTTGCAACTACCTAACCCGTTTGCAACATTTTTAATATAACAAGAAATTAATCTAAGATTATTACCTAATCAGAATAAGACTATAACTTAAGCTAATTCATTTAGCCAATATTCAAATATTAAATTAATAAGCTAAATTAAGTTTTCTAAGTAAAATAAATCCTCGAGAAAGAATTAACCCAATTAATATTAATACGTCAAAATAATAATTAGGTTTCCTTTACCTAATTAAATACTAATTAAATTCAAAATTATATCTAATTGAATATATATAAAAAGACATGATTATTTCTATACATAAAAATAAACATACGATTCCTCATGCAAAGGAAAGGAAAATACAATTTAAATAAATTATATAAAAATGAAATCCTAAATTTTTATAATAATAATCTTAACCCCATTATTATTTTTACTAACCCTAACTGTTCTTGTTTTTTTTTTTTGGCAAGCAAGAACAGGGTGCATGCGAATGGTGATGGTAGCGACAATGGTGAGCAGAGGTGTGCCTCGCCAGCGGCCCACACCACTAGTGGTGGCCACAGTGGCGATGCCACCAGTGGGAGTCGCTAGCACCGAAGGGCTCACATGGCCTAGCATAGTGGGGAGCACACCTCCGTGCTCTGCCACCATGCTGCGCGGTGGGGGCGGTGGTAGGGGTTAGGGTTTTGGCCCACCCCTCGCACCGTCCCCATTCGCATAAAACAGAATAAGTGTCATTTATTTATTTTTTTTAAAACCCAAATTTTTTAAAATAAAACATTAATACAAAAATGTTCATATATATTGCTTTATAATCCATTTATCCTTAAATATTAATCCATAAATTTCCTTTCCAATACATTAAATAACAATAAAAATTTTGTCCTTAAATATTAATCCATAAATTTCCTTTCCAATACATTAAATAACAATAAAATTTATAAATTCAAAATGTATGATAACAAGGAAATCCCTGATTTCCAAATCTCAACATAAACTTGAAATGCAAGGTTGCAACGAAATTCACACATTTGAATTTTCATTATATACAAATATGTCAGCTCCTATATCCAACTGGGTACCTGATAGAAAGAGGTTGACCACGAAGGCTCACCTCCCAACCTAGGCCTTTTCAAAGCCATCCTCGAGCTAGGGGATCCATAATAGAACGGGTAACAAACAAGTATTCACAAATATGAAGGAACACATTCGAACACAAAAACACTCAAGAGATTCCCAACATGGTTAAACAAGAGGAAGGTATCCAAGAAGCCTTCTTGAAAACAAGGGTAGTGGTGGACTAGCAGGAGGAGAAGCCATAGTATAATGTAAAATTCACAAGCCACACATGGACTTGAAAAGACCATCTACACAAGATGTAGTCTAAAATCCTCCTTATGCCCCCCAGGTGCCCATAGGTTATACTTGGCATCATGGGTATCAAGAAACCCTATATTTATCCCTTCACACATGGGAGACTCTACACAATCCTGGGCCACTTCCTACCACCCCCTTCAAGATTACTCTACCCTCCCAAGGGTGAGTGTGCCTTGAAGAATCTTATTCAAAAATGAAATTATGAATGAAAAACCACAAATAACATATCCAAAACTTTTAAGCAAAAATCATAAAATGGCAAGAACTCCATTAATGGAGCTCCAAGCTTACATACACGCCAAGAAAAAAATAAATTTTAAACTAAGATAAGCCAACCTTACTCCAAGCCTCAGGTTGAATCTGAATTTCTGAAAATGAGCTTTCCTTCCAAGCAATCCCTTCCTAAGCTCTTTCCAATTCTGAAAATGGTCTTTAAAATAGAGAGTGGATGAACACTCAAGCTCTTCCTAAAACTTTCCCTATATAGGCAAACCTCCAAGAATCTAGGAACCAATCAAAGGTGAGGAAGAATCTTCCATCCCCTTCTTTCCACTTACCTTCCTTCTCCATAAATGAAGTTAAACGCAAATTTGGGAAGAAAAGAGAGGTTAACCAAAATCACACAAATCTCAAATTTGCACAATTTCAAAAAAGAGACTTTAAGGGTGTAATAAATGTGATTAAAGACTCTTAATGGGTTGAAAATGACCCCTAACCCCTAGGTTACCAACCTGGGTAGCTAAAATTGACCTCGGTTACCTCATGGGAGCCCAAAAGACCCTCCTAAACCCCACCTAAAGTTAACCCACGGATTTCCAAGCCAAGGTTGACCAACTAGAAACTTTCTAACCCATGGTAAGCTTGGGTACTACACTAAGGTAAACCCCTAGTTAACCCTACACTTAATCATAATAGAATTAACTAGCAATGCCAACAGTTAATTGCAACAATTGCCAAAATTGGCACATTTAAATAAACAAATGACATGGCTTATTCACATTAACCTAAACTGAATTAAACACACTCGTGCAAACTGTATTCACGAATAAACAACTATACAAAGAGGTATGTGTTTCTTTATACAAACAGGACCTTGGATTTCACGGAATAACATAGGTTTCAATTTTGGGTCCCTGATTTAGATCCATGGTCAACTATCCTTGCACACTCATTGCACACATCAGTAGGTCCAAAATAACATGATATAGAAATGTAATACATCATCAATACTGCATGGTATATAAACTATAGCTGAATTTAAATTAACTAAACTTATCATCAATTTCCTAAACCAATTTTCTATCACAATTGCATTGAACACAATAATTCTCATATATGACATCATCATAAACTAAAACTGAATCAAAACATAAAATATCTCGAGTGTACCCTGATTATATAACCAGGTACTAAACATATAACATAGAATTCAACAGATCCTCAAATACATAAGTGTTTCAATAGTCTAAATATGTCCATGAAATAATCACTGAAAGCATAGAAGGAAAAAATAATAAAATTATGTTTGTCTAAGGTAGGTCTCACATATTTTACTTTCCTTAACCTTGACAGGGAAAGCTCTAATGATGTGCTTGCTATAGCACGAAATGTTGTCAACAATTCTAGAATGCAGAAGTCTATCTTTCACGAGATCAAAGAAATTAATCTCAAGTTTTGTGCAGTTAGTACCAAATAAGATAACTACAATGTTGAGCAATAGAGTGTTGATGTAAGGAAGTTAATTGTTTTGATTAAGTAAAAACAGATTTTGAAAGGACCTGAAACCTTATACAAAAGCATCAAAAGATAGGGCAATGAAAGACCATATTATAACTGTGATGCACCACCAATCAAACCAAAGGAACTAACCATAGTTCTCACCAAGTGGAATAAAAACCATCCCAACAAACCACAACAATGCAAGATTTACATTTTTGCCCATCTTTATGTGAACGTAAATTCATATCAAAAGAAGGTTTGGAATATTTAAGTTTATTTCCTTTAACTGTTGTCTATCGATCCTCCACCTTCTCAACAGCATTTTGCCAAGCCAAAGAAAAACCAAAAAAGCCTACTAAAGGGCAGGCCACATCAGAATCCACAGAAGGGACAGGGATAGCACCACTACCATTCCCCAAAACCCTCCCAAGAGAATCATGGACAACAATACCCACGACACCAACAGTCAAGACGATAGTTGATCCAGAGACAACATCAACGATCCGGTCAGGAACAACAGCAACAACACCTGAAGGGACAGCATCAACAGTCTGGACCAAAGCCGCAACAGAGACAGCATCAATAGCACCACCCAAAGCATTATTAAACATAATGCTTAATTGTTGATTCTATGCAAAAAAAGTTAAAACTATTAACACTGAATGATCTTAAGAAGGATTTGATAACATGATTAATGACAATCTGCTGAGAGCCTCAATACAATGGTTGGTAAACTTGAAAGCTTTCAGCAGGAAGGGGCAGTGGTTGATTTTGAAATGTTGAGAAGATGCAGGAGGACTACTACAGTGGGCCCTCTAAAAGGACAATTGCCAACTTGAAAAAGAAAGCTAACAATTCTCAAGATATTCAGAACCTTAAAAAGATTGTCCTCAATATGACTTGAGGCAGAGGCAGTAGAGGCTCTTAAGAATCTTAACTAAGTCTTTAGTCTGCTGTCCTGTTACTGGTTTTTTGCTGTCTCAGGGCTGCTGGTTTTTCTTTCCTTTGTCAGCATGTTGTAATAAGGGTTTCAGGTCCTTTCAAAACCTGATTGTTCCTTAATAAAAAACAAACTTGTGTTGTGGTGTCCCTGCTGTGACAGGAACTATAATAACATCTATAATATCTTACCATGAAAGGTTAACTTGACCCTAGCACAACACCATGTTGGCTGTGGATTCAAGATTTTTAGTTGGGATTTGATAATCATTTCTATGGCAGAGATATCATTAATTATTCAAAACCATATCTACAAAAACACAAATCTTATGTCAGAAAGGTATTCATTGACTGAACAATTGGCTTTGGCTAAAACCAGTGGCATTCCAAGCGTGAAACTGAAGATAGAGATTTTTAGTTTTTCTCTAGTCAAAAACATTACGGTTTTAGGGCAGCTGGAATGAATTTTGGACTGTACGAAACTCTTGAGTTTCCCTATGATTCAACGCCTGCTAAAATGCCAGCCATATCAATAAGTCAAATATCATGTAGGATTGTGGAATTGGTATTTTTGACTTGGATGATCATAATCAGTGCGTGCAACTGTGCACAACTGTGTATAGGAGAGAAAATTGAAGACATAAACAAGTAAATTATCGAATGTGTGAATTTTCCTTCTTTCTTCCCAGAATTTTATATTAGTCTTCAATAGATTGTTCGAGTCTACGTTTGGAGATACTCAATAAAATAAATTGAAACTTTGAGGAAGGAAGAATCCAAATATTTTACTTTAAGGCGAAGGTTTGAAACTGTAAATGGTTTCCCCTTAATCATTATTTTAAGCAGCAGTAGTCATTCATTAAATGTCACCTTAAGCTCATTCTTTGCAAAGTTTTTTATTGTGATTGACCAATCAATATAATAACAATCACTTGCACAGAACATGTCATTTAAAAGTATGAGGGCTAGGTTCAACCATATGAATTTTTTACTGTTGTATCTATATACCAGGATCTTCCATATCCTTTTCCTAGTATCAATTGTGCTTTTAGTTTTAAATCTACACTAATTAACAACAGTGGAAGTTAATAACAAATAAATGCAAAAATTGCCTCCAAAACCCAATTGAAAGAAAACTAAACTTTAAATCAACTGTTCTGTACAATGCACAGTTCACTAGAATAAATAGGGAACTGCGCATGTCACACAATTTATGCCCTAGACAAGTTCTGATCCCCATAGGAACGAGAGAATGAAGAGAAAGTTAATGTTGGACCAGTGTTTCTCTCTGTTTTCAATGTGAATTTTCAAATTGAATGCCAATATGAATTTTTTATTGAATTGGTGAGGGCTCAAGCTTCACCTAGGACACCTGTGTGCATTCCCTTCATAACAATTTGGCTTGCAACACTGCTTTCCATGTTGAACTCTGCTCAGCTTGATTACCATGCTGATATGCACTTAATGATATGATACATTAGGCACTGAATCTTATGATTTACAGGAGCAATGACATGCTCACAAATGTTCAACCAGGATTGAGCACTCAATCTTACATAATGAATGTCTCCCTAAGTTTACATGTAACAATTAACCTTACATAGAAATAATACCTTTGCTCAATACAAACGTGTTTTCTCTGTTGTCATGACAGATTAGAACATTAGTCACAGATTCTGATTCAATAATGTGCTTGCAAAGTACCATCCCTTTTAATTATAACTCAAACGAGAATCTGTTGTCCGCGGATGTGTTTGTCGCCTAGGCACTCCAATGTCACAGCTGTTCACCTTTGCAGCAAATCGTAGAGAGCATAAAGATTCATTCAAAGACTTAGGATCAGGGGATATATTGACAAACATGAGCGTCTTTGAATCTCCACCAAGACATGGCTGCTCACATTCCATACAAGCTAGATTAATAAAACTCGGGCATGCAACTGACAAGGACATCCATTGTAAAATGTATATAGAACAACCACTAACCTGAAGAAGATATGTCAGCTTTGAGTTTCTATATGGAATATGTTGTTCTCGGTTTGCAATAGCTAAAATGACATCTCCTAAGCAGGACAAACTTTTATTGATAGACTGCATAGCAAGAAAATAGATTATATCAGTAATAAATGTATAGTAAACAGGAATCATCTGCCTCTAATGAAAGGAATAAAAAATTAAAAGCTAAAACCCTGTGTTGATTTCAGCACAAGAACTTAAAACAAATGAAGTATGTAAATCAGTCAGACCTGGGTTTCTTTAAGACGATCTCCAGTTGATCCACTACGAGAAAGGCGTTCACTTCCAGCCAAATCAATCAGATTGAGAACTCCATGAACTTCTTGCTCTGTGCTCTGCAAAATGATTCCAGATTAATATAATGATTTTATCTCTTGTGAATGATTATACAGTGCATATAATTAGTGAGAAATAAAAATTAACACAAACCTCATTTACTCCTGAAATGCGCAAAGTGAATACACAATGGCTCCTAGATGATTGCTCATTCATTGCTGTCTTACCCACTGACCTGAAGACAGTAAAATGTATGCTGGATTAAATTTGGAGACGTTGTTAGAAAGATAAAAGATAATCAGTAGATTGCAAGCAAATTTGCTAGAATATTTTTACATAGTTTGCTCAAAAACAGTTTTATTCAAAGGCTAAATTAAAAAAATATTCAAGGATTGTCATTAACAAATATTTAAAGTATTAAAAAAGGTATTGAGGGTATTTGAAGATTTTAGAACCCCCACAAAATATTCAGGGATTCTCATTAACAAATATGATAAACCATCTTAAGTTGGCCTGTATTATACCACAACTCTTTAGCATATGTTGATTATTCTCATTTAACTTACTCCTCGTAAAATCTCTTCAAAGGACAAATCAATCCTCAGTCCCATTGGTCCCATATCCTTGATCAAGGAAAATCATTCTCCAAAATTCTGTATCAGGAATCCTTTTCATCTAATCACTTGACGAAAGTAAATGTTTAGATCCTCTCTTATTATCTTACAAATCTACATTTGAAATTTTGTTTTTGTCATCAGCATTCTTGTTCTACTTTAATAAAAATGATATTGAATTTTATGATTATTTCAATTATTCAGTTTGTAAATTTGCAAGAATTTTGATGCTAAGGCTGCATTATGTATCTGTAAGACTTTTTAAATACTCAAAGTAAGTTCTAATCAAACTTGGCCTTTAAGAGCATTCGAAGTGGGAGATTCTTTTAGAATGATCTTTCTGAATTCAATCTTGAAATTGATATTAGATTTGCTAAGAAGATTTCAAGAATGAACCAATTCTACCTTCAATTGGAGCTAACAATTTTACCCTAACAAAGATAGTTTTTATGCAATTGTTCTACAAGATACCTGATCATGCTAGATCTTATACCAAAACTTTCCATACCTGCTCTGAAATGCTCTATGCAACAGAGAAGAAACCTCCTTCGAGCTAGTAACATCAACTATGGTAAGGTCTGAGACATTTGTATTTCCATTTTGGTCATGCTTGATGGTATATTGCTTAGTTGATGTACCATTCTCGATTCGTGTGCCATCTACATTAGAGGGCTTATTACACGCCAAAAGATCACGAATGGTTTCATTATATATCTCCAACATTGAAGCCTGGGGAAAATGAAAAAAGAGAGCATTAAGATACATTTGTTTATAAATAAAAGTTTTCAGAATAATCCTCATAATATACTGAAACACAACCTGCATTCTAAAGTTCCACCCTTGAGAGGCAAGTGATTGGCTAGTTTTGAAAATTTGTTCCAGAGATCTTGGTATAACACCTTTCTGATTTTCAACATCTGTTCTACCTATCATTGTATGTGTTTTTCCAGATCCAGTTTGTCCATATGCAAAAATACATACCTGCGAATGCATTGAAGATAATATATAGATTTCAATAAAGAATTCCTATACAACATTACCTGAATGAGATAAATTTATGACAAATGAACAATAACTAATAGATATTCACTGAAAGTTTTAAATATGATTGTCTCAAAACCAATCCTTTTAAAGTGCAGTATCAGATATTTAAACCTTTGTTACACCAATACAGGATATCAATAAATTTGTAACAACTTCTGTAAACATAGGGAATAAGACCTTTCCTTTTGCAAGATAGAACTATGAGAATCAGTGTTTCCAAACTTAAAACACTATCTGAATGAGATAAATTTACGGCAAAGGAACAATAACTAATAGATATTCACTGAAAGTTTTAAATATGAGTGTCTCAAAACCAATCCTTTTAAAGTGCAGTATCAGATATCTTAACCTCTGTTACACCAGTACAGGATATCAATAAATTTGTAACTTCTGTAAACATAGGGAATAAGACCTTTCCTTTTGCAAGATAGAACTACGAGAATCAGTGTTTCCAAACTTAACATCCACCTTCAAATTTACTCAGGAGGGATTGAAGAGATGGATAAGAGAACAAACATAACTGTCAAATAAATAAGAACAGATGAATGGAAACAATCACAATATTTATATATGCCCCAAAGGTAAATTCAAAAATTTTACTCTTACCACTATTAAATTTTATTACAAATTATTATAGTAGACATTAATTTGGTGTATGAAATCCCTTTTTCGTTTCAAACATGTGACCTCCATTATGAAGTACATGTCTTTTCCATTAGATTGTAGCAAGCATAGTTCACATAGACTCAACTTGTACTTGGCAAACAAAAAAGAATTCCAACTCGGCAAAACTCAACATTGAAAACAAAATAGTTAAAAATTATGTTTAAATAAAAACACAAATTTCATACAAATTACAATCACAAAATGTATCAAATGAGAGTATACGATGTTAGGAAAGTACTTTCTATTAGATTTAAACAGCCAAATGAGATTGTAATTAAAAATCATCTTCATAAATTGCTAAACATACAAGTTACAAATTACAAGAATTTTCAATTATAATTTCTCCTACTTTCTTACTGAATCCGCTATATTGTTTTGAGATGTGCAGCCACTATACTCTATGGATTCAAACATGTGACTTTCATTATGGAGTACACATCTTTGCCATTAGGTTGTAGCAAGCATAGTTTTCATACTGAGACTCAACTTGAACTTCACAACCAAGTAAATTTCTAACTCAGCAATACTCAAAACAAAATAGTGAAATATTTTTCTTTAAAAAGGGTATAAATTTCATGTGAAGTAAAATTTACAAACACATCAAATGAGGCCATACAGTGTTGGGAAAGTGTTTTATGTTAGATTTGAATCCAAAGAGAATAAAAAATTGCACCATCATGTGAATAAAAACCATGAAAGTCATCATCATAAATTGCATATCCATGCAAGTTACAAAGTACAAAAAAAATGTTAAACAAATTCCCTATAAATTCACTCCACTTCACTCAAGATGGCTCAAATGTTGGTGTAACATTCCACCTTGGGAGTGTTGGGTGCGTAGTTTCGATAAGGGCCAAAAACTGTGGGTCTTCAGCATTCAAGCTGTACTTTTCCCATGTAATTTCTGCATTTGACAGTACTTTGGTGCAAGTTTTACACTCAGACTAGCCAAGTATTTGTATGGGTCAAAGTGGAAAACTCTCCAAAAACACATTTTTCAGACTTGTCAATTGAAGTTAGAAAAACTTGGGGATGGAAAATCTCATAAGTACTCAGCAACTCGCCAAGTAGTTAATCTATTTGAAGTTCAAACAAATAGGAATGTTTTGTCAACAATTTCTCATTTTCACATTTGACCTGGCTTTAAAAACAAATAATTATGTTGCTTATGTGATGGTTAGCTTCAAAAACAAACAATAATGTATATAGTAAATGAATGCAACTCTAAGAGGAGGAATCAAATTTTTGATGGACTAGAACAAGGATCTAGCCCTCAAGACTATATGCAACCTAGTAAGTGGCTAACATTTTTCATTTTTATGATTGAAGGTTGAGAGCAACAAAGATGTTACAATTGGTCATTAATAAGATTATCTCAAACTAGCCTTGTGCTTTGCATATGAAATAGGAAGAATGAATTGTAAGGATGATGCAAGGTAGGGTTCAAAATTACAACTTCTCAATCACTCAAGGCAGATTTCTCATAATTCATGTTTCTAGGCATACTTGGAGCATTCATTGACAAAACTCAATAATAGGGATAAACAGAAAAATACCTTTATCTGATCTTTGATGGACCCTTCACACCCCAACAGTACTCTCTCAACAACCTTGACACTTCAATCATCCGACCTTCCTATGTAGACTGCCCTGTTCTCTTGTAGCCCTACACAGAGGCTTGTCAAGGAATGACTTCTCATAGAGACTTCAAACCAGAAACCCAATCATCATTCCAGATACCCTTTTCCCTCTTTGATAACATACTCAATTTGCAGATGCATTTGTTTTGTAACGATACCCCTGTAAAATGGACTGCCATGCTGCATTTAGGCCTATTTAGGCTTCTTGAACAGTTCAAACTTATCAACTTTGACCTTCACATTAAAAGGAATGATCACCCCTTCATTATAGCTTTGGTGGCATGAAAACACTTCAATGAATGACCTTTCAAGGGGGGGTTTGTACCTATTCAATGTACAAGTTTACAAATCATTATTCGATGCAGTCCTGACTGGACTGTCAACCCTGCCACAACGGGACAGTGGTTATAAAGGCTCTAATTCTGTTTTATTTCAACAAATCCCAAATTGAACAAGTGTTCCAGGACACCTTGGCATCACTCCAAACTACTTCCCCCCTGAAGGGTATTATATCAACAATCAAAACACATGAATTCCCTCTGTATACTGTCATTACCAGTCTGTAATAAAGAAATTACAGTCTAGACAGACCTAGGGCATCAATGAAACTCTAGCAAACAAAAACCTTTCATTCTGAAACTTGGCAATATAAAAGTATTCACACGCATGAATCATTCCCCCAATTATTAGCAAATTTCAACGATCCAAATAAGAAATACACAATTCCATTTGTTCACTGTTTACCCTAGAAGAGGGTTTCAGGCAGTTTTCAATGTAATTGCAATTTCTTTCAAAATACACCATAAAAATTGATGAGACTGGAAAGGTAACAACATTACACTTTGTTCCAAATCATTCTCTGATCCATTTAACATCATACAAAATCATACAACCAACTGTTACAGTCACAGTAGTGTAGAAAGTGCAGGAACAGAGTTTACTATTGCTTTCTTTCACCAACAATACAACCAAATCTGCCCATGGGTCGTTGAAACACAATTATTTGAAGGGGTTTCTAACTTCCCAAACGCCTACAACTAACTCTTGAACTCCTTGACCCTTAGTCTTCCCATTTTCGCAATTTTGTGCAATTTCGCACTTTTCAACATGAAAACCTTTTTTGTCAATAATGACAATTTTTCACCAAACTTACTAATGACCCCTACCAAGACTCTTATGACTTGAAACCATTACAAACATGTTTAAAGAGGCCTAATAGACCCTAATGCAATGACAAAATGCCATTGGACACCTATTGACAACATTTTGCCTCCTCATTACAATATTGACAATTTTCTAACAACTTTGCAAGATTTCACATCTTTTGACAAAATAAACCCAAAACCAACTAATGACTTATTGAATGAATCACATATGTTAAGTATAGTCCATTAGACCTTATTACATGGCAAAAGTGACTCAAGACTCAAGACACCAAACTTCATCATTTGACCATATTTGTTCAAGTATTTTTGTAGCCCCTGCATCAAAGGACCTTGTGTTAGTATTTTTGTAATCGTATGTAGAATCAAGATTTCCTATCTAATCAATGTAGCAATGCTACCTAGGGGCATCCCTGGGCTTATTTTGACCTATTCCGAAAATGGGGACATCCCAGAAACTCGGGGACACGAGGAAACACATCCCTTGGCTGTCCCATAGTATTAGTGTTAACCATGAAATATGGCTCAATGAGATTGACTCAAAAACTACAACCGAATCTTAAGAAGACATCACATAATTTGAAACGATATGTAAAAGACATCTACTATTTGATAATCACCATTAACAACAAAAGGCAAAAACCTTTGACATTCTTTTTAGTACACCAATAAGTTACATCGAAGTGTTGGTGGAATAATTGTTATTAGAGTAAGTCATATAAACTTCATTTATTCCTAGCCTAAGACAAGGATATTCAACTATGTTGCATGGGTACTCGTATCCATACCCTTGGGATGCGTACCAGGTATTCCTATCTAACCAATGATACACATTTTCTTCTTTTTATATTATTTAATTGTTGTGTTGTACAATTTGGTGATTTGATGCAAAGAATATATAGCAATGCTACCTAGGGGCATCCCTGGGCTTATTTTGATCCGTTCCAAAAATGGGGACATCCCAGAATGACTCAAATATGTGAAGTATAGTCCATTAGACCTTATTACATGGCAAAAGTGACTCAAGACACCAAACTTTATCATTTGACCATATTTGTTCAAGTATTTTTGAAGCCCCTAATTTGGTGGAATAATTGGTAGATTGACTCAAAAACTACACAACGGAATCTTAAGAAGACATCACATAATCTGAAACAATATGTAAAAGACATCTACCATTTGATAATCACCATTAACAACAAAAGGCAAAAACCTTTGACATTCTTTTTAGTACACCAATAAGTTACATCGAAGTGTTGGTGGAATAATTGTTGTTAGAGTAAGTCATATAAACTTCATTTATTCCTAGCCTAAGACAATGATATTAAACTATGTTGCATGGCTACTCGTATCCATACCCTTGGGATGCGTACCAAGTATTCCTATCTAACCAATGATACACATTTTCTTCTTTTTATATTATTTTATTGTTGTGTTGTACAATTTGGTGATTTGATGCAAAGAATATATAGCAATGCTACCTAGGGGCATCCCTGGGCTTATTTTGACCCATTCCTAGCCTAAGACAAGGATATTAAACTATGTTGCATGGGTACTCGTACCCATACCCTTGGGATGCGTACCAAGTATTCCTATCTAACCAATGATACACATTTTCTTCTTTTTATATTATTTTATTGCCGTGTTGTACAATTTGGTGATTTGATGCAAAGAATATATAGCAATGCCACCTAGGGGCATCCCTGGGCTTATTTTGATCCGTTCCAAAAACGGGGACATCCCAGAATGACTCAAATATGTTAAGTATAGTCCATTAGACCTTATTACATGGAAAAAGTGACTCAAGACACCAAACTTCATCATTTGACCAAATTTGTTCAAGTATTTTTGTAGCCCATCCTAGAATGACTCAAATATGTTAAGTATAGTCCATTAGACCTTATTACATGGAAAAAGTGACTCAAGACACCAAACTTCATCATTTGACCAAATTTGTTCAAGTATTTTTGTAGCCCCTGCACCAAAGGACCTTGTGCTAGTATTTTTGTAGTTGTATGTAGAATCAAGATTTCCTATCTAATCAATGACACACTTTTTCTTCTTTTTATATTATTTTATTGTTGTGTTGTACAATTTAGTGATTTGATGTAAAGAATATATAGCAATGCTACCTAGGGGCATCCCTGGGCTTATTTTGACCCGTTCCGAAAATGGGGACATCCCAGAAACTCGGGGACACGCAGAAACACATCCCTTGGCTGTCCCATAGTATTAGTGTTAACCATGAAATATGGCTCAATGAGATTGACTCAAAAACTACACAACCGAATCTTAAGAAAACATCACATAATTTGAAACAATATGTAAAAGACATCTACT
This sequence comes from Chamaecyparis obtusa, assembly GCA_027943335.1. Lineage (NCBI taxonomy): Eukaryota > Viridiplantae > Streptophyta > Pinopsida > Cupressales > Cupressaceae > Chamaecyparis > Chamaecyparis obtusa. Next base: position 1,214,774 of record BSBK01004817.1, read on the forward strand.
ATTTGATAATCACCATTAACGACAAAAGGCAAAAACCTTTGACATTCTTTATAGTACACCAATAAGTTACATCAAAGTGTTGGTGGAATAATTATTATTGGAGTAAATCATATAAACTTCATCCATTCCTAGCCTAAGACAAGGATATTAAACTATGTTGCATGGGTACTCGTACTCATTCCCTTGGGATGCATATCGGGTACTGGTACACGTACCTAAGTATAGGGTACTCAGTGGGAACTCGATGGAGAGCATCATAGCTAAGGACCTTGATTAAGATTTCTAATTTTTGTTTCAGTTTTTGGTTTTTGTATCAGCTTGCTAGTTATCAAGTTTAATTCAATACACAATCAGTTTGAAACTTCCATACAATACTGATTAGCAGTAAACTTTATTGTTGTGAAACCTAGATCGTCCAATAGAAATGATATATACAAGTGTGGTATTGTAGAATATGATTGCCTTTGTTATTGATCTATTCTTCAACCACAATAGGGTATATATAATTTATTGAACAGTAAAATAATGAAGAGACATGACCATGTATACTTATGATCATGTCACTTCATTACATGGTTGTTTGTTTAACATCTCTTAACCATAATACTTAGTTAGTGTTATAAACACAATGCATAACTTGTTGCCTAACACAAGGCACCCGACAGCACGAGTTGGTGTATAATAACAAGGTACCTGATACATAGTATTGGGACTGTGTAAACATGGTCACGATTACTGTGTATCGTGGCTTCCTTGGTATATCACATAACATAGGATAATGTTATTAATGGTATCATGCCATTAGTTATTTATACTTGCTTAACATATATATATATATATATATTTATATATACATATATATATATACATATATATATATACATATATATATACATATATATATATACATATATATATATATACATATATATATATATATACATATATATATATATATACATATATATATATATACATATATATATATATACATATATATATATATATATACATATACATATATATACATATACATATACATATATATATATACATACATACATATACATACATACATACATATATATATATATATATATATCTGTCAACAATATGTATGTATTCCAGTATTGGCATAATCCGAACACAGCTATCTCTCAACACTCCCTCTTAGCAAGAGAGGATTGAACAGAGTGTTATCACAATCCCCGACTTATTCGGAACTGGATTTTAGTGATAACTAAACATCAGTTCATATCAGGATATCCGACACAGCTCGGGACATTAATAATGTACTCATCCTGATAGAAGAGTTATCGCAATCCCCGACCAATTCGGAACTAGATTTAGCGATAACAAAACATAAGTTCATATCAGGATATTCGACACAACTTGGGACATTAATAATGTACTCATCCTGATAGAAGAGTTATCGCAATCCCCGACCAATTCGGAACTAGATTTAGCGATAACAATCAAGATATCCGGCACATTCTAGGACAACTTACAGTAGTCTAATCTTGATTCACATGTTGTTATAATCCCTGACCAATTCGGAACTGGATTTAATAACAACTCCAAAAATTCAATGTTAGGACTAATGACTACAATACATAGTCATACCTAACACTAGGTCAAGCTATTGTCTAAGTCGTCACTTAGCAATAGTAACCCAACACATATGAAAGATCATCACCTTTCATAACACAAGAGTAATATTGCAATATTTTCCATTTATAATATTCATGAATATAAATTACACATAATTTAAATTTAATCTCAGAATTTACAACTATGGTTTAGTCATACCAAGTTTTCCTCTGAAGTATTCTATTTTCAACCTAGTAGGGGCTTGGTGAAAGTATCATCATTTCTTCAGTCTTGACATAAACCAACTTGATAACATTTTTTTTTTTGTGATGTTCTCCCTTTGATTCTCAATTGTGTAGTCTTCATTTATTTCTGCAAGTAAATCATTTTCATTTTCTTTATGACTAATATTTTCTTCAAATTTCACATCCCAGCTGATTTCAACAGATCTTTGTCTTGGAACATAGATTCTGTATCCATTTTGTTGAGGACTGTATGGTACTGAATACTCCCTCTTAATCCCAACAGAAATGCAAAATTCTTTAAAATTCTTCATAATAAGACATGTCCCTCTTCTCTGACTTCAGCAATGGCTACATGATTTTTCTTCCTTTCTGGACAGAACCTGTGAGTGTGTCCAAACTTATCACATTTGTAGCATTGAACTTTGGAGAGATCTTTGTGGTTTCCTCTTTTCCTTTTGAAATTCTTTTTCCCTTTGTTGTTTGCTTTTGCATGTAGAGCTTGAATTTCTCCTTCTTTAGTTGGGCCTATTCCTCTTGAAATTAATCGAGATTCTTCTTGAATGCAATCATTCCTAAGTTGGTCGAACTTTGGTAGAGGTGGTCGACCACATATGCATTGAATAAAGGATTCCCAAGAAAGTGGTAACCCTCTTAGAGCTATTAGAGATATTTCAAGATCATCTACATTATTTCCAAAAAGTTGATCCCTTATTTCGGAAATTCTTAGGAAATAAGATGTGATTGTTTCCCCTTTATCCATTTTGATACTCATGAGTTGTTGTTTTAAGGTGAGCAACCTGCTTGCATTATTGATCTCATATGTATTTTGAATAGTCTTGAACACTTCATATGCTGTAGATAATCTTGCTATGGATGGAAGGATGTGATCTTTTACGGCATCAATAATTATTTTCTTAGCTTTATTATTGCGTCTTTTCCATGTTGATTTCTTTGGTTCTTCTTCAGGTATCATTTTATCTTCTTCAATATATGAATCTAATTCAAGTTCTTGAAGGATTGTAATTACGCGAATTTTCCATGATACAAAGTTATATGATCCTTCGAGTCTATCTTCTACTCTCATTCCGTTTGCCATAAAGATTTTATATATATATTTATCAGACCTGGTTCACAATACACTTGTTTTCAATATCTAGATCTAGTTGAATAATAATATCAACGATATAAGTTAACGAGTTGCTGTTATAGCTGGGGTAAACAATATTGTTGTTTATAATATCGATGTTTTCGATCTTCAACAATGTCGCTGTCAATATCAACGTCTTGTCTACACTTCCAATGCTATTGATGTGCCTAGTTTAGATCTAGCACCAAAAATGGCGAACTGCAACTGCAATCAAGTGTTTATAAACACTTATGATAAAGAAATACAACTTTTAATAATTCGAGCGGCTTTTCCAATAATGAATATGTAATCTGAGTATATACTTCTGATGCCAATAGTAGATGATAGCAAGTAGATCATTGAGTAATGCACGTTGAAGCAACAACACAGTAATCGCTGCCTCCACAACCAGATTCGCTGCTTCTTATAATCACTGCCTTTTAATAATCAATTCTCGCTGTAGAAGTAATTCGCTGATATATATTCTAATATCGCTGACCTCTGAGCATAGTAAAATCGCAGATAGTATGTATATTTCTTTCTTATTGGTTAGGCTTTGATACCATGTTGTGAAACCTAGATCGTCCAATAGAAATGATATATACAAGTGTGGTATTGTAGAATATGATTGCCTTTGTTATTGATCTATTCTTCAACCACGATAGGGTATATATAATTTATTGAACAGTCATATAATGAAGAGACATGACCATGTATACTTATGATCATGTCACTTCATTACATGGTTGTTTGTTTAACATCTCTTAACCATAATACTTAGTTAGTGTTATAAACACAATGCATAACTTGTTGCCTAACACAAGGCACCCGACAGCACGAGTTGGTGTATAATAACAAGGTACCCGATACATAGTATTGGGACTGTGTAAACATGGTCACGATTACTGTGTACTGTGGCTTCCTTGGTGTATCACATAACATAGGATAATGTTGTTAATGGTATCATGCCATTAGTTATTTATACTTGCTTAACATATATATATATATATATATATGTGTGTGTGTGTGTGTGTGTGTGTGTGTCAACAATATGTATGTATTCCAGTATTGGCATAATCCGAACACAGCTATCTCTCAACATTTATCATTGTTTTCTCTAACAATTGGTAGAAGCCCTTCATAGTGCTTGTATCTAGTGAAAAGCCCTAATGGTTGAGTACTATCAAACAAAGATAGAAGGAAAGTAAATTGAATCTAATAATGGAAAGCCTTGTGCCTAACTTGGTAGGGTTGCCATTGTCAAGTATTTGTATGTTTAGAAGATTTAACTTGGATATAATCTTACAACTTTGTTGATTAATTATAAGATTTAGCAATATGTTTTCAAATTTTTGAAGAGAGTTTATCAAAATGCAATGCTTGAAGTTAACAAATGTTGATGAGAATATTCTAGAAAACATGTCGGGGATTGTCGATTAGATTCATTATGGAACTTGAAATAAGGAAAGCAAACTTGAGAGGATACTAAAAGCATCAATCATTCATTGAGAACATGCCAATCAAGAAAATGAAATCTTCATAATGTTGTTTTTCATCAAAAGCATCATCAGGTCCAAACATAATTTTTAGTTTTGCAAGGTAACTAGATCAAGAAAGAATGAAATAGGTAGAGTAACTTGCCTTATATCCATCCAAAGCACTTTGAACAAGCTGGGATATCTCTACAAATACCTCCTCTTGCCCAGCTTCTGGTCCAAATACCTTGTCAAAGATAAATGGATGCTTTTGTCCTGCCAACAGCAAAAGAAAATATAGATGGCAAAAGCATACAAAATACCAATAAAAGGGACAAAGAAACATCACAAGCAGGCAAAACACTTAGATATTTATGTGACAGGAGCTTCTAGTACTAAAGCAAAGTTCACCTGGACCCTGAATCAGATCAATGCCTCGGCCAGTAAGCTCAGCTGATGCAGGATATTGCACAACCAATGAATCTGAACCTGGGCATTCATCTTCCGGCATTATTGGCCTTACTCTACAAAAGACCCTGATATTTCCTTTGAGTTCCTGAATGTGTAATCAAGCTATTCAGTTTGCTGTTGCAAATAACATGAAGATTATGCTTAAATTTAAACTTAAACAAGATATGTTCACACATTACCAGGATGGTGTTGTGCAACTTTCTCCGTACAAGCTCTCCTTCAAAATTTTGAAGTTCAGCTTCTTCAAGTCGTCTTTGTAGTTCTTCAATCTTTTGTTTCTGTTCATCAAATACTTCTCTTTGTTGCAATACAGATGACTCTTGTATCTGAAAACATTAGCATATTATGTCTTGGCTACATAAAATTTATTAAAACAATTCTCTATTTCAAAGAATGGGAAATTAAAATGCTTTGTATTTTAATCTGCCAATGTCTTTGATGTCAACAATTTAACATACCTGCAACTTATGGTTTGCAACTTCAAGCTTTATACACAAGTTTCTTACATGTTCACTCTGAGAGGAAAAGCTCTCCTGTAAGAACAATAATGAAGATGTTGAGACCTGCCAGCTGTCTATCATAGCACACAGAAAAAACATTCAGTTAGAAATCACTTGCCTCTAAAGCTGTTGTCTTTGTGGCAAGCTGCTCAAGCTCTGCAGCAGTCTTGCCAGTGCATTCTTTGTATTTTCCAACTTCAGCTGTTAAAGTTTGTACTTGTGCAGTCTGTTGGTCTCTTTCATCTATAATTCGCTGAAGATCCCCGCGCAGGTGATTGTTCTCTTCCATCAAGGCCTTTTTCTGATTTTCGCATTCCTGAAGTGAGGCCTGGAATACAACAAACCATAATTGTTTAAACTTCTCAGGGCTTAAGAATTAAAATATAATGATAAATAATATTATGGAAATAAGCAATTAGCAATAATGTATTAATTGATGACCAAAAATGTGTATCACAATTAATATGTTATGGTTAAAAACATGCCATATGAAGTTCAAGCAAGAGTAGCCTTCTCTCTTAAGCCTACTGTACAAAGTCTTTATCTGATAAGTATTTTCAAACCTAAAAAAATAAGTGAAATATATGAACACATCTTAAAAACCTACTCTAGCATTAGCTAGTTGCTCTTGAACAGCTGCAGAATGGCCTCTTAGAGTACTGAGAGTCTCCATAATGGTGGATTTTTCTTTCTGGACTTTAGATATAGTCTCTGCAGCAGATGCAGCATCACTTTGAAGCTTGCCATTGTACTGCTGCAGACTGGCATTGTACTCTTGCAAACGCTTATTGATATCCTGAAGAGAAGACACCTGTTTACAAGCATTTCTATTCAGAATACAGTATATCATAGGTGTATGGTATATATACGCTTGAAAAGTTAATCAGTGGAATAGATCCTACCTGTTGATTTGCACCTGAGGCCTCTTTCTGAGCTTTTTCAAGCTCCTCAGACAATTGTCTCTGTTTTCTCTCTGCTTCTTCACGTGCTTCTATCTCTCTTTTCTTATCTTCAATTATGGCCTGTAAAGATTTTCAGAAAGTATGCAAGCATGTCACTGCAAATGAGTTTGACAAATACATCTGTTCAATTAAGAAGCAATGAAAATATTTACCCGTTTCTCAGCTTCTTCTTTTTGAAGCCTATCTTCTAGGCTAGAGCAATTTCTATTAAGATCTGAGATGATCATCTGTAACTCTTGCTCCCTGTCTTTGAGAGAATCCTCTGGAATTGCAATTAAAACCCAATACAATAAATATTTACAAATGTACACCAATCAGATTTATGCTCAAGACAAGGTTTTAATACAATGTTAACACCTTCATATTGAATAAAATGTAATTACCAGTCCTTTTATGTTCATTTCTCTCATTCATCAGTTGATTCTGCACATGTTCCTTTTGTAATGTGGAGGATTCTTCTAGTTCCTGAAGCCACCGAATGCAAGCTCGGAGTTTCTTTATGTAGTCAGTCATTTGTTCGGTCTTGCCCTGCACATCATCAAAGCCGTCCCACATCAAACTATTCAGATTATGATTGAGACATCAATACCTTGTTATATCTAGCATGTTTTAAGGTAATGTCGTTGCATGCATTAGCATAGTGCAGAGGTAGAAAACTAGCTACCTGTTTGTGGCTAATGTTCCTAATTTGTGTCATTTTCCTTCTGTTGTGAATCTAGGGAGGTTTCAGGCAGGGGATTGAGCAGATTTGATCAGTGCTTGAACACAAAACCACATCTGTCCATTGCCACGACCCAGGATTACAGCTAATTGCCAGGGTTATTACTTAATCACATCTGTACATCAGGTGCAAATCCTTACCCTCTTCATAGGATAGTGTTGTGCATTAACTTCTCTTCACCATGACTAAGGACTTCAGCTAATTGCTGAGGTTTTTACTTAATTAAATTAGTGCACCAGGCAAGAGGGCTTGCCCTACCATATCAGGGGCAAATACTTATTTGTGGCTTCTGTATTGTTCCTAATTTCTGCCATTTTCCTTCATGTGCGGGTCTAGGGAGGTTTGAAGGCAGGAGAGTGAGCAGAGATACACAATGCTCGAACACAAAGCAAAGCTTATTAGGATTTTCTAGTTCAAATCTTATGTACTAAAAAATTTCCAGTTGGAAAGATGTGTATTGGCTGTGTATTACAGATAATTGCTGGGGTTAATCACATCTGTCCATCAGGTAAGGGAGTTTGTCCTACCCCATCAGATGGAAATACTCTTCTCCTAAGGAAAGACCTGAGGGACAGAGAAGCCAATGGGCCATCCTCTCCATGAGATCACCCAAAATTGGATATTGATCATCCAAAAATGTGTTTGTGCCCCTTCTATAAAAGACTTCAGCTCTGATGTTCACAAGCAATTTTTCCAGCCCCCCTGTTGTCGAGGAGAGTCCATAAAGCTTAGGATACTTTACAGACACATTGCCTCGATCTACTTCTCAACTCCACTCATCCCACCTCGTTCCAACCAATTTTTCTGTTCCATTCCACATTACTTTGTGCTTAAAACTCTTGTAAAACATGGACCTGTTATGGCTCGTACATAGGACCTCCTATCAACACTTCTGGGCACTCCACTACTGAGACATTAATCTTTCACAAACTTAGACGTTGCGGGAGTGTAGATTGAAACCCCATTGAAACCACGTCTCTAGACCCAATTGACCAAGTGTCTCGAACTGTATCATTTACTTCCAGGATTCCAGAGTAATGTTGGATAAGAAAATGTCTCCGGGTTGCTTATGGATCCCCAGGTGTCAAAAAACTTAAATTGACTAAGAAACGACTAGATGATACAGTTTTTCAACACCCCATTTTGCTAGTAAAAAACGAAAACACCCAAATACCCAGAACCCAGAATGAGTTAGCAGGGGAAGAGAACCGTGCATACCTTGTAATCAAATTTAGCTTTTCCTTTCATCTTCATGTTGAGCAGTGCCTCCACATCTTCCTTAGTAAATTCTTCGCCAATGACATCAGTGTGGTTACCATTATTAGTGGCAAAATCTGCAGCAGGTTCTTGACCCATATTGTGTACCTCAGAAAAGGCATGTCTAGCCCTGATCTTGGGGGACGCCATTGTTTTACCAGTCCCAAAAATGTCACGCCCAATCTTCTGCTTCTTATCCAATGGGCTGGCACCTACCTCCTCGTGATTTTCCTTGTGCTGCATTTCCAGATAAAACAGAATCAGAACCTCGGGTTTCTATCCTTCACAAGACTAAGCAAACACCCATCAACAATAGACATGAGGGTCTCTACTCATGCTGATCTCCCAAAAAAACACGTTAATGCCTTGATTGATTTGTATTCTACTCGTAAATACACAAACGCCCACATAATATTACAGATGAAATTCTACTATAGCTCCCTTTTGCTACATTTTAAAATCATAAATGTCAATACCTTAATGCATTCCTGGCGAAAATACTCAAATATTCAAGTACAGACGTAAAAATCAAAGTTTACGCATATGGGTTTCTATAGATATTTCTTACAGTGCAAGGGCTATTCTTCTGTGCACTTCCTGGGGGTCTCGCTTGCTTCGTAGATGAATTCATATTTGACCTGCAATATCTTTCTTCCTCCTTTTCAACAAGGTTGTATCTTGTATATCATTGGTAAAATCAGATCAAATAATGTTTCTCTGTATGGACTAGGAACATCAAACCCTGATGCTATTTTGTTGAATACAACCAAACCCCAAATTCGCTGGATATGATCAGACCCACGTCTTATGTTGTTTAAAATCAAAACCCACTTGTAATTTGTTGCATATAAGGTAAAACCTACCTGTTTTCTTTTCTTTTTTCATGGAAAAAGATAGAGAGAAAGCACATGACATGGATAGCCGGTGAGATGACCGTTGAAGGTTTGAATTCAATTCATTCAATATGCCAGTTTGAATTAATAGGCTTTTTGGGGACTTTGTAAAAAAAAAATTATTATTAAATTTTGAAGCGGAATTCAAATGCCCAGCAGATTTGAATTTGCGAGTTCGATCAAGGCCATAATCAATTGCTAATGTTGCTATGGATATTTATTATTTCTTTAATAAGTTAACGGTCCTATTTGGGCAACGGGCCTCGTACAAATAGATGCCTCACACTATCTTTATTAATGGAAGTTAAAATTAAAATTATGACTAGGATGTTTTACAATTTAGCACTTTTTCTTTAATAATTATTTAACTAATGGTTCACCATCGACCATAGGGATGTGGATTGTTTAAATGTTTTATTATAAAATATTTTTAATATATAAAACATGTAGATGAGGTTAATTTAAAAACTAAAAAAATTGGGGGTTGATGATGGAATGATTTTTACTCCTCTTTCATTCACATGGACTTATTTCATCTTACATTTATACACACTAATATGAAATATGTTCACATATAATTGAAATACTCTACACTCGACTCCCATGTGACTAAATTTGCCAAGCACACCTTAATCCTTGTGTGTAGTAGATGGACTGGAGATATAAATGATAGTGCCTTTAGTGATGCGTTGTGTTGCATTAAACAATGTGCAAGGGTTTACAACCTACTATTTGCTTCCCCAAATCATAATACATTTGCAATGAGGTGATATTCGCATCTAGATGGTATGCAATGGTTGCTAAAGACAAGTTTGGAGAATCTTTCTCAAGTCATGGAAGTCATGGATGACAAAGATAGTTGTGATGCAAACAATTTGTTGTGTCATAAACCATTTTCATTTGTTTGGGTTCAAAGAGAAGGCAAGGTCCTCATACCTCACTAAGGCAATGATCCACTTTATCCATTTGGTTTATTTTGATTTCTTATGTATTGTTTGTAACAGAAACGCTTGCTTGCAATGCCAATGGGTTATAATTTTCTACATTATATTATTTGATTATATTGAAATTTGTCATGGCTAATTAAATTTTTTAGTGTTTGTGAAATACAATGTAAACTTGGATTTGTTATTGATTATCTTGAAATTCATAATAATGGCTACTACATTGCTATGTTGAATGCTACTCATCACTTAAATTTTTGTTGCATTAGACTTTTGCCAAAAATATAACTATCTCTTGATTTTGAGATTTTTTCTTTTCTCAAAATGGTTTGCTAGTAGAAATCTTACTTCTAGCAGTGCAACTAGTGCACCATCTCTTATTTTTGTTTTCATAGACTATGCTTGAATATGGGTATATGTTGATAATCTCCTTGATTTTCTAAGTTCATACTATGTTTGGCTTGAGCTACTCTTGACCTCGTGTACTTATGGCCTCTAGGTACTTTTAACTGATAAATGCTTTTAGATTTTATCAAAAGGGAAAGATTTTCATTTTTATTAGTTAATTCACGTTGTTATTTGTAGAAGGATGGATCTTGAAGAAGATGAACACTATGAAAGTGTAGTGTCATAAAAAGTATCCTTGCACATTTATTGTTAGAATAACAATGTCCCAATCAACTGGGGGGGGGGGGGGTGAATCAGTTGATGCCAATACATGTACTCAAACTTTTACTTAAAAGTTATTCCTTAAAGCAAAACACTAAACTAAAAAAGTGAATGCAACAATAACACATACACATGAATACTAGTATTTATTCTTGAAGAAAACCCTATTAAGGGAAAAACCCTGGTGGGGATGGTACCCACAAATATCTGCACTATAGGTATAATAACCCTGTTAAGAGTTCTGACCCTATTAGGAGTCGAGTATTACAATAGGCAAGTCCTGGTTAAAGGACATATCATGTTAGGAGTCTTCTACAATATATCCCAATTAAGGAATTGACCCTATTAGGAGTCCAACCCTGTTAAAGGCAATCAAACCCTGTTAGGGGTGTACAATACATTTTTAGGAATAACAGTCCACCTACACAACTAAGAGCGGGGGGGGGGGGGTGAATTAGTTGTGAGATAGATTATTAAACTTTAAACTTTGAATAGAAGCTACACCAAATCAATGATAACATAGTAAATGCCAACATAATAACATAATATTTTATTGTCGAAGAAACCTTGTTAAAGGTAAAACCCCGGTGGGAATTAGCACTCACAAATGATGTACTAAGAGTATAGTTGTTAGAATGATTTAGAATAACTGGGGGGGTGAATTAGTTATCCTCAGGTCCAGATGTACCAATTGAACTTTTCAGTACTTCAACAACTCAGATATAATCAGCAATTCAACTCAGTCTTTATAGTATATATCAGAAACATATAACATGCAGTCCACTATCCAAAAGTAATTAACTTGCATAATATAACAACATTCACACAAGTATAACACCAGGATTTATAGTGGAAACCCAATTTGGGAAAAACCACTTTGTAACATGCTACTGATTTTCACTCTTCTAAAGTGAGCTCTGTGAGAAGCCAACCTGGTTAAAGGTTTATAAACACACTATTAGCTGTGACCCTATTAAAGGATTTAAAACACTTTGCCAAAAGTGGCCTGGTTAGAGGACTTAAGAACATTCCATTAGAATTAATGTCATCTTGATTAAAGGATTTATACAATGATTGTTAGGTCAACCTTGATTAAAGGATTTAGACTGATACAATGGTTAGAAAGTAACAGTAGTTTCTGGTCTAAAAAACATACAACTCACTTTGCAAATATAGATCCACTTCACACATATGCTGATTTACTGACCGAACTTCATTTTCATCTCCATCTCTGATCTGCTCAAAATTTTCTTCAAGCAATCACCACAACTCTATTTAGCTCCTTCTCAGCTTTCACCTTTAGCTTTCTACTTAGACTTGTCAGTCAATAACATCAACCTCTTCCCATCATACTGTAACCTCACAATTAGGTTTTCCTTTATACTTCTTTGATTAGGTAGATCAATCTTTTGTCTCTTAATATCCTCTGTAGATCTTAGGTTTAGGTCAGATTCATCGAATCCTTCCATCATTATGTTCTTCATCTTCTCCTTCTAGATACATCTCCAAACTTCTCTTTGAATCCATAAGAAAATGATTTACCATGCATTAAATGCTCCATACAATTCATTAATAATGTCAACATGTTTTACATATCCCAAGAATTCAACTATTTCAGCTGGGATCCTCAATTCTTTCTCCAAATATAATTTACTGACACTCAGTCAATACTGTGTTCATCTTCTCGGTCATTATTGTGTATCTCAGTCATCACTACAAATTGTCTTCCTCGGCAAACAATGTCTTTTCTCAGTAATTTCCTGTCACTTGGCAATTATTGGTGTTCTGTCAACACTAGATTTACTCGGCATATACTAGCACTCAGTCGACACTAACATCACTTGGCTTAAACTAGATTTCTTCACTTTTTCTCGATTAAGCCTACCTTTCCAGTCTTTCTTCTTACTTAGATAAACAATACATTATCTTATCAATGTGCCAACTAATTAAGCACCCATTGAAGTATCAAATAACTCAACCTTTCCTTAGGTTCTCTTGTTATCTCCTTTTCCAAATCCTCTTCATCAATCAAAAGATATGGTACTCTCCTAGATAGCAACTGTCTTACCATTTAAGGTTTGACATAAATGACAATATAATAATTGTTTCAATTGTAGTTTCCAACAATCTCCCTCTTTGACATTGATGGCAACACCATATGAATAACACATGAATTACCAAACAATCCAAAAAAATTTGTGCATCAGATTTTTATAATATCCTTAGCTTCATTCTGATTCACAACTTTTTCTTGACCGCTTGCTCAATTACTCCCTCTGAATCTTATGTGTATCTTTCTCTCAGGTTTCATTGAATCTCTCCCCCTATGGTGTGTCTCAAATATTCATGTATTTCTTATGAATCTCTCTCTCTCTGTGTTTTCATCTGAATCTTCTCCCTCTTTGACAACAATGCCAAAGCTTGCATCTTCTCATGTAGATGTCTTCATGTCAGTTCTGTATACTCTCTCTGTCATCTTTCTTATGACTGATTAACATCTCTTCTTCACTTCTCACAACTCTAGGCAACTCCTAAAGTGTGACCTTTTTTGCATCAATTTTTTAAATAGTCTGTTCATCACATTTGATGTAGTGCTCCTAGTTTACTAGACAACCTTAGTTAGGGGAATCACCCCTAGTTTACCTCTAAGATATTCATGTGCATCCTTAGGTAAATTTTTTATGAATATATCTTCTAATTGTTCCTTTGTATTCACATATTCCATTCTCACTTCTTTGTCTTGAACTAGCTCTCTCAAGTAATGATACTTGATAGCAATATGCTTAGTCTTAGTGTGCATCACTGAATTCTTTAATATATTAATAGCACTTGTGTTATCATAGAAAATAACAATTGGCTTTGTGATTTCCTCCTTCATTCCTTTTAACAATTTCTTGATGCACACTAAACTTGAACAATTTGCTGCTGCTGCTACATACTCAGCTTCTGTTGTAGATTGGGAAATGCAATTTTGTGTCTTGCTTGTCTAGGAGACTAATCTCTTCCCTAGAAAGAATGCTCCACCACTTGTACTTTTTTGGTCATTAACATTTCCAGCCCAATCTGCATTAGTGTATACTCTTAGTTTAAATTTGCCATTCTTCTCGTAATATAATCCATAATCCTCAGTTCCTTTCAAATATTTCAAAATTCTTTTCACTGCCATCATATGATTCGCCTTAGGATTGGTAGAAAATATTGCCACAATCCCAACTGATAGGGAAATATCTGGTCTGCTATGGACAACATATTGTAGCTTTCCAATCATATATCTATACAAGGTTTGATTTACTTCAACTGTATCATCAGTTTTAGATAGTTTTAGTCCATGCCATAGGAGTACTTACTGGTCTTGAATCCTCCATACCAAAAAATTTTAGTATCTCTTTAACATATTTAGATTGAGTAATGTAGATACCTTTCTCCATTTGATAGACTTGCAAACCAACAAAGAATTTGATCTCACCAAACATAGAGATTTCAAACTCAGTTTGCATCTCATTTGAAAAATTATGACATAGGGCATCTTGTCCTCCAAATATGATATCATCAACAAAATCTCTTTACCTTTCTCTATCTTCATATACAGATTATTGTTGTTATTTGTCCTTGAAAATCCAATCTTTATCAAATAATTGTGCATTCTTTCATACCATGCTTTGGGGGCTTGTTTCAATCCATACAATGCCTTGTTCATCTTGCAAACCATATTTTTCTTGCTCGGGTCAACAAATCCTTCAAGTTGTTCAATGTATACCTCTTCTTCCAATATACCATCCAAAAATGCAGATTTAGAATCCATATGATATACTTTGAATCCTTTATATGCAACATATGCAAGTAGAGTCATTACTCTTTCTAATCTTGCAATAGGGGCAAATGTCTCTCCATAGTCAATTTCTTCTTCTTTTGCATACCAATCTTGCCTTGTTTCTTGTGACCTCTCCATGTTCATATAGCTTATTTCTGAATATCCATTTTGTTCCAATAACATTATTATCTTTTGGTCTTGACACTAGAGTCTAGGCATCATTAGTTTCTATCTTCTCAATTTCTTCATTCATGGCTTGTATCCAATCATCATTCTCTAAAGCATCTTTTATAGTTTTAGGCTCAAACTCACATACTAAGCATCTATGATCTTTCAACTTACTTCTTGTCATGACTCTAGATTCTTGATCTCCAATAATTTGTTCAGGCTTATGATGTCTTCTTACATACTTAGCCAATGTGGGTTCAGATTTATTTTCTCCTTGTTCTGGATCTTCAGTTTCACCTTGCAAGTTATATGCTTCTTCTTCTTATAGCTCAGCAATGTCCTCCTGATGCTCGACATTACCTTCCTGATTCTTGACATTCCTTTCTTGATTCTTGGCTTTCCTTTCTTGATGCTCGACATTGCCTATATGTGACTATGCATCTAGTTCAAGTGTATTACTTGCCTCTCCTTCTTCCATGTATACAAAAGATCTATAATCTTCAGGTTCTTTCTTGCACTCAACTTCATTTCTTTCTGCATATTCATCAACTCTAACATTTGTACTTTCCACAATTTTGTTAGTGTTAGAATTCGAACACTTATAAGCTTTTCTCTTAGTGGAATATCTTAGGAATATTCCTTCATCACTTTTTGTATCAAATTTTCCATTCCTATTGTCTTTCAGTATATAGCATTTACTCCCAAAGACTCTAAAATACTTCACATTAGGTGCATAACCATGCCATAACTCAAGAGGTGTAGCATTTGTACCTTTCTTGATTTGTACTTAGTTTAAGGTATAAACAATAGTACTTACAGCTTCTCTCCAGTACTTTTGTGCAACATTCTTCTTTATCATCAGTGTTCTAGCACAATCCATGATTGATCTATTTCTCCTTTCTACTATGTCATTATGTGGAGGTGTTCTTAGTGTAGACATCTATCTCTTTATTCCTCTATCATTGCAGAACATATTGAACTTATTCGATATAAACTCTCCACGTCGATTAGATCTCAAACTTTTTAGGCTTCTACCTGTTTCTTATTCAACTTTTGCCAAATACCACTTAAAAAACTTAAATGCATCAGATTTCTCTTTCAAAAACATTACAGTCATCATCCTAGTGTAGTCATCAACAAACAAAATAAAATACCTATCACCACAATAACTTTGTACACCCATAAGTCCACAAAGGTCAGTATGAACCAATTCCAAAATATTTTCAGAAGTATATGTCTTGCTCTTAAAACTAGACTTTGTCATCTTTCCCAATTGAAATTGTTTACACATCACATTATCAGGTTTCTTCAATCTCAGCAAACCTCTAACTTTCTTCTTTTTACTAATAGTTCCCAAATTGTCAAAATTCACATGACATGGCCTCTTATGCCATAACCATACATCATCAAATTGTGCAAACAAACATGTTTCTTCAAATAGGTCTAGATAAAACAAGTTACCTCTTGTTTGTTCTCCACTTCTGATTAATTCACCTATGGCATCAAATATTTTAGCATTTCTATGACGAAATTCCACTCGGTAACCAGTATTGTTCAATTGTGCAACAATCAAAAAATTATAGTTAAGAACTTCAACCCAATAAGCATTTTCACATGTGATCTTATCAGTCAACTTAATTGATCCTTTTGGTGCATCATTACCAAACTTAACACTTCTACCTTTGTAATGATTTAGGGTCTCAAATTTACTTTTATCACCAGTCATGTGATGTGAGAAACCACTATTAATAATCCATTTATCACCTTTACTCACATAAGAAATAAGTACAATTTTCTCATCTTCATCAAAATCATCTTTCATAGCAACATAAACAACTTCAATATCACACTCATCAAATTCACTAGTTTCATTGTCAGTTTCCTCTTTAGCAATATAGCAAGATTTCTTACCTTTGTCTTTGTACCTTCAATGATCTTTGTCATTTCTCTTATCTTTGTACTTTCTTTCCCTTCTCTCATCCTTATCATTCTTGTCAGGGCATCTTGCTGCAATATGGCCAACTTTGTTACATGAAAAAAAATATAGGAACTTTACCTTTATATTTTCCTTTTCCTCTTTTTAGCCTTTTAGCCATAAGTGCCTCAAGATCATCTAGTTCTTCATCAGAGGTGTCACTATCACTGTCACTATCACTATCACTTTTCACACATTTCTCTTTTTCCTTTTTAGACTTATGCAAAACCATTTGTGACTTGAATGCAGATTCAACATTAGGAATAGTGTAGTTATCATAATTAGATAGGTCAAAGGCAGTAAGCTTACCAACAAGACTTTCCAGAGTTAGAACATTACCAGGGTTACATCTTGATTCTTGTATTGTAGAAATTTTGATAGGATATCAATGTTTCTATTAGATCCTCTAATAGCATTCACTACCTCCTTAATTCTACCATAGTAATGAGCAATATTTTCACCTTCTTGCATTTTCATTTCATCAAACTTACCTCTCAAAATTTTAGATTTTACTCTCAGTACATTTGTATCTCCACCGTAGATAGTTTTAAGAGTGTCCCACATTTGCTTTGTAGTAGTACAGTCCTTGATATCTTCAAATTCAGGATAGCTTAGGGTAGAAGCAATCTCCAACATTGCTTGATTGTGTTCTTGTTTTGCTTTCATCTCCTCGATAGTCAAAAGTGCAACAGATATAACATAGTCATGTTCCACATAGTATTTTGTTGAATCACCAATACCAACTAGATGCAATTTCATCAATCTTTTCCATGTAGGGAAATTCTATGTGTTCAGCTTTGGTACCTCCTTTTTGTACATCTTGATCATTTTCTTTGAGTACCTTTAAAATACTATCTATAAGCACCAACAACTCTTATACCAATTGTTAGAATGATTAGAATAACTGAGAGAGGGGGGGGGGTGAATCAGTTATCCTCAGGTCCAGATGTACCAATTGAACTTTTCAGTACTTCAACAACTCAGATCTAATCGACAATTCAACTCAATCTCTATAGTATATATCAGAAATATATAACATGCAGTCCATTATCTAAAAGTAATTAACTTGTAGAATATAACAACATTCACATCAAAACATTCGCACAAGTAATAACAACATGATTTATAGTAGAAACCCAACTTGGGAAAAACCACTTTGTAACATGCTACAGATGAAGGAGCATTCTAGGGTACTCGGTGAATCTGCATGGAGGTGTGTTGTTTGGCTGGTGTTACTCGATTGCAGCCTTGACCGACAGTCTCGGTCATTGAAGGAAGCTCGGTCGTTGAAGGAACTCGGTAATCTTTGGCACTTGGTGAAAGTGTTACTCAGCGATGCCTACGGTGCTCGGTCAACACTAGTGTTTGGTGATGCTTGGCATGCTTGGTTATTTCACTGATGCTCGGTAGTTTTGGTTTACCAACTGGAGTTCTATGTGATTTGTTGGTCTAACTTGGTGCATTTATTGTTGGTAGCTATTGTTACAGGCCGACATGTTGAATTAAATGTTTGTAAGGCTATTTTGAAGTTGACTTGTATTGAATTTAATATTTGTTGGGGGAGTTAATGGTTTTATCCAGCTGACTTGTGGCCGATGATTAGTACTTATAGGATGTTTGGGGTAGTTGTTTAGTATGACTTAGAGGTCATAGATTTGGATGACTGAAGGACTTAGCAAATTAGATCAGAGGTTCTAAAAGGTGGAGTTGGTGAAGTTGTGAAAAGATCTTGCATGATCTTGCAGATCAGATTGTCATCTGATAGTTTGTAGTTATAGAGCTAGTGGTTTGCACACTTGGAGATAAGGAGATTGCTTGGAGGCTTGCAAGCTCAAGTTTAGATCTGCCTTAGGATTTCCATCAGTTGTTGATTGTTTCATAGCTGAACTAGCTAAGATTGTATTGGATCTATTTGGATCTTGAAGAACTTATTTCTATTTGTAATTGGCCCTAACCCGGAAGGCTTTACAGCTGGGCATGTTAATGAAAATTTAGTTGAAACATCTTGTTGTGTTTTCCACTGTGTAATTCTAAAGTTGTAAGGCTAGATTGTCCTTAATTGGATCCTCCCTACCTCTGCTTACATCAGGTGGTATTAGAGTGAGAGTTGATCTTGTGGAGAGAAGGTTGACCTAGCAAGGCTGATCTTACGAATTTGATCTTGTTGGTGAAGAGATTGTATGATTTGGATTGCAGATCTGGAGCACTGAACTTATGGATCTTTCCCTAGTTGTTTGTTCAAGGTGGCAGGTTGAGACCTGACTTGCATACAACTTGGAGATTGCCAGAAGGTGGTCAGTGTAGGGTTTGTTGTAGAGGGTTTCTCTTATCTTTAAGGATGCCTTTGAGAAGATTGGACCCTAGAGTACTTACATATCTTTGTGATACTGTGGAATCCTGGATTACAGAGAAGGTGAAATCAGATTTCAAATCTGAGATGGAGATGATGAAGGATGACATGGTTGCTGAGATCATGAGAGTTGTTGTTGGTGTACCTTAGAATGTTGGTACTAAAGATGGTTATGAGGAAGCCACTGAAGACTTTGAACCTGCTGGATCTAGTGGTGATGATCAGAGGGATAGATCTGGTGAAGATAGAACTGCTCGATTGCCTAGATCTAGAGCTCGGTTAAGTAGTAGTTACCCAATGGAAGTTTCTACTTTCTCTGGTACTTTGAAGCCTGAGATCTTGATTGATTGGATTGGTGAACTTGAAGATTTCTTTGAGCTGGAAGAAATTGAAGATCCTCTTCGGGTGAGATTAGCACAGACAAAGTTGAAAGGACATGCTGCTCTTTGGTGGGAAGAACTACAAAGAGATAGAGAAGATGAAGGTGAAATGAAGATCAATCGGTGGAGGTTGATGGTGACTAAGTTGAAATCTAAGTTTATACCTTCTGACTATGAGCTCAACTTGTTTAAGAAGTTGCAGAATCTAAAATAGAAGGATTTGTTTGTTGAAGATTATATTGAGGAGTTCTACAGACTTACTATTCGGTTTGGACACCGAGAGCTTGGTAAGGAAAAGCTAGCTCGGTATGTGAATGGTTTGAGATTCAATATTTGGGATGATCTTGGTATGCTGAAGATTGATTCTATTGAATATGCTTATCAGTATGCTCTGAAAGTAGAAGATAAGTTGAAGAGGAAACAACATAGTAATCCCCGAGGGAAGGAAAAGGTTGATCACTCGGTAAAGGATAAACCGATTCATGCAGAAGATGAACAAAAACCTGTGGAACTAAAGAAAAAGATAGGTAGAGACATCTTTAAAGGCACTTTCTATAATTGTGGAGAGGAAGGACACCGTTCTTTTGAGTGTACACATAAAAATCTTGGTGACCGATGAACTGCTATGGTGAATGAGAATGAACCTGAATCTGAGAACTTGCTACTTCAGCAAACATTGCTCCATACAAAGGAGGAACCTTGTCAGAGGAGTAACTTGTTTAGGATCCGATGCAAGTCTGGAGGTAAACTTTGTGATGTTATTGTTGATAGTGGTAGTACTAATAACCTTGTTATTGAGGACATGGTTCAAAAACTTGGGTTGAATAGAATGAAGCATCCTTGTCCTTATAGGATTGGTTGGTTGCAAGATGTTCATGCTCTAGAAGTAAGAGAAAAATGCTTTATTGATGTTTAGATTAGCCAGTACAAGGATCTTGTGTTATGTGACATTGTGAAGATGAATAGTTGTGATATATTGCTCGGTAGACCTTGGCAATATGATTGCAGAGCTTTGTATGACTGTGTCCGAAATGTGTTTACTATTGAGAAGGATGACATGAATTTTTTCCTAATGCCTTTGTTGGATACAACGCTCGGTAGGAGAAGCTTGAGTATTGGTAGCTGAGTTGATTTGGTGGATCCTAAGAAAATGAATGATTAGTTTGGAGAACAGACCTGTGTATTGTCAAAAAAAGATTTGAAGAGACAGAGAAAGCTGAAGTGGAAGAGTATGCAAGTTGAAAAGGTGGAGGACCTATATGTGAAGAACCAATTTGGGATTTATGTGTGATGAAGGGGTGCTCTCCTAAATACCACAAACACATAGTAGAAATAGAGAAACAACAACAATTTGCAAGAACAGAAAATGGGCTTCTTATTATCTCCACAAATGTGGAATTACAAACTTTCAAAATTACAATATGCCAAGCCACATGGGCATTTCCCTTACCATATTCTGTAGGACAAAGCCTTGAATCATTACCCAGATCTACTACCCAAAACTATCCCAAACTACCCTAGACAACACTATGACCTTCCTTATATAGGCAATTTTCCACCACCTGGGAAGGTTCCAGAATTTTAGCCAATAAGGCCGACCAAACTTAGAATTATTTTATTTTACAATTTATTACATCAAATTTGGCTCAAAATAACTTTTCAAACCCAAACAAAATTTATAAAGGAAAATCATTTTTCACCATTTCAAGTGACCCAACTTCCGGAGACCATCACTCATTGACTTGATTGACTATTATAACCCCATTTCAGAAAGGGCACAAAGTGCTCTACAACATTTAAATTAAGCAAGCTTCATTCAACCAATGTTTTGACCTCATCCAAGGCCTCTAAAGCCTTCAAAACTGAGTTTAAAGTTTTTGTACGCTGCTACCAATACCGAAAATCTTCAATATCTACAAAGCTAGACTTGATCTGTCAATGAAACTTTACTGGTAGGCTGATATGACCAAAATGAACCTCTAGAGAAGAAAATAGACCATTGTGAGCTCGAATAAAAAACTTACTAAAAATAGTAAATTTCCAAAAATAGCAGCTCTGCACAAGATAACCCTTATTGAAAAGAAACCAAAAATATTTTTGGGTGATGCAAGATTGCTCTTACACCTAGGATGCTCTTGCATTAGACACCCGGGGTAATTTGAGAAGTGACCCCATCACATCTTAAGTGTGAAGAGGAAAACCAAGATGGTTAACCTCTTCCCTTGTCAGCCATGATGAATCTTCAACAAGCCATCCTTTCCATTTGACTAGATATTCTTCATATGTCTCGTTCCTTGTGCTTCTGCGAACACGACTATCCAGTATATCTTCAATCTCCTTAGTAGTTGAAATAGTTGCTGGAATACTCCATTGTGCTGCTGTGATCTCATCTTCAACACCTCCTTCATGATACTCTGTCAAATCTGAAATCTTAAACACTGGTGAAATATTCAACGCAGTAGGCAATTCTACCTCATAGGCATTTCCTGAATCATGCTTCTTCAGTATCTTACATGGCCTGAATTTCTTCATTTTCAACTTGTTATATGTACCAAATGGAAATCGCTCCTTCCGCAAATGAACCATGACTTCATCTCCAACCTAAAATTCCTTATGCCTTCTTTTCTCATCTACCTTAGCCTTATACTATGCATTCATCTTGGTAATATGCTTCCTCACCTCCTCATGAATGTTCTTCAAGTGTTCTGCAAAATCCTCAGCTTCAGCACTACTTATTTCTCCTTTATCTATCTTTCTCAACTTAGATGTATTTCTTGGACTACTTCCATATACAATTTATAATGGTGATTTACTAGTGCTCCTGTTGACAGAATTATTGTATGCAAATTCCACCTGTGGTAAAATCAAATCCCATCCTGTTGGCTTATCTCCAACCAAACATCTCAAAAAATTTCCCAAACTCCTATTCACCACCTCTATCTATCCATTAGTTTGTGGATGAGGTGATGAACTGAACTTCAAATCTATCTTCAACTTCTTCCATAATGTACGCTAGAAATATCCAACAAACTTAGTGTTCCGATCTGAAACTATGGTCTTTGGCAAACCATGTAGTCTCACTACTTCTCTAAAAAACAATTCTGCTACATGAACAACATCATTAGTCTTCTTGTAGGGAATAAAATGTGTCATCTTCAAAAATTTGTCAACTACCACAAAAATTGAATCATGTCCCCATTGTGTCCTCGGTAAACCAAGAACAAAGTCCATACTGATTTCCTCCCAAGGTTTCTCTGGTACAGGTAATGGCTGATACAACCCTATATTCTACTTCACTCCTTTTGCCATTTGACATACTCTGCAACTCTGTACAAACTTCTTGACATCTTGCTGCAACTGTGGCCAATAATAATTCTCACTAACCAAAGAAAGGGTTTTATCACGACCAAAATGTCCAGCCAATCCTCCGCTATGCTTCTCCTTGATGAGATTCTCCCTTATAAAACTTCGTGGAATGCACAAATGACTCCCTCTAAATAGCATATCATCCTGAATAATGAAATCCAGCCACTTTGTTGTGTTTAGAGTAACAGGTTCTTTACAAGCTTTCCAAGCTTCACCAAAATCAGGATCCTCTGGATACAAATTCTCAAGTTCCTTGAACCCAACCACTTCAATCTACATTTCTGTCAACAATAATTGCCTTCTGCTAAGTGCATTCTCAACCTTGTTAGACTTTCCACTCCTGTGTTTCAAAATGAATGTATAACTCTGCAAAACCTCAACCCATTTCAAATGCCTCTGATTCAACTTTCCTTGACTATTCAAATATTGCAAAGCTTGATGATCAGTATACAAAACAAACTCCTTAGGATGCAGATAGTTTCTCCACTTCTTCAATGCCTGAACTATAGCATAAAATTCCTGATCATAAATATAATATTTTCTCTTGGCATCATTCAACTTCTCACTGAAATAAGCAATAGGTTTACCTTCTTGGCTCATAAAAGCTCCTATTGCAGTACCACTAGCATCATAATCTATTTGAAACACCTTATTAAAATCTGGAAGTGCTAAAATAGGTTGTTTTGTAACTTTATGTTTCAACAGTTTAAAACTCTTATTTGTCCCATTAGTCCACTTGAACCCTTTTCTATCCCTTCTCATTGTTTCAGTCAAGGGCCCACAAATACTGCTAAAATTTTTGAAAAAATTTCTGTAAAAGATAGCCAAACCATGAAAAGATCTTACCTTTGTAGCACTCCTTTGAGTAGGCCATTCAAAGATAGCCTGTACTTTCTCTAGGTCCATTTTTAGACCTTCTGCTGAAACTACAAATCCCAAATACACTAACTCTTTCTTCACAAAACTACACTTCTTTAAATTTATCAACAATTTCTCTTCTCTTAACTTCTCAAAAACCATATGAATATGCATCATATGCTCCTCCAATGTCTTACTAAAGATCAAAATATCATTCAGGTAAAAAATGACAAACTTACCCAAAAATTCTTTCAGAACCTCGTTCATAAGCCGCATGAAAGTGCTTGGTGCATTGGTTAGCCCAAAAGGCATGACTAACCACTCATATAGTCCTTCCTTTGTCTTGAAGGCAGTCTTCCATTCATCTCCTTCTTTGATCCGAATCTGGTGATATCCACTCTTAAGATCTATCTTTGAGAAATACACAGCTCCACTCAAACAATCCATAATATCATCCATCCGTGGCAATGGAAACCTATACTTGATTGTGATCTTGTTTATTGCCTTGGAGTCTCTACACATCCTCCATTCTCCATTCTTCTTTGGTGCCAATACTATTGGTACAACACATGGACTCAAGCACTCCCGAGTCAACCCCTTCTGTAACAACTCATGTACTTGTCTATTCAGCTCTTCACTTTCTGCTGGTGTCATTCTATGTGCTATCTTATTTGGAAAACTAGCTCCTGGAGTCAAATCCATCTGATGACTGATCTTCCTTATTGGTGGTAATCCATCATGAACATTATCGGATACAATATCTTGAAACTTATTCAACAAATCTACAACTTCTACAGGTACATCTTCTACTTCCTCTTTACCAACTTTTAGAATTAAAGCAAAACACACATGCTCATGCCTCATACCATCTAGGAATTTTCTTCCATCAACAAAAGTTATTCTTGCATTACCACATACCTTTTCTTCTGTGTCATTCAATGGCTTTAGCTTATGTTGCACTCCATCTTTTGTTAGGGAATAGGTATTTGCACGACCATCATGTATAACACACCTGTCAAACTGCCATGGTCTACCCAACAACATATGACATGGATCCATAGATATAATATCACACAGTACCTCATCATGGTATCTGCCAATCCTGAACTTCACTAGGCATTGTTCATTGACCATGACCTTGTGGTCATCTTGCACCCAGGCAATCCAATACGGATGTGGGTATTTCTGTCTCTTGAGCTTCAACTTTGTCACCATCCCTTTTGACACCAAATTGTCAATGCTTCCACTATCAATAATCACATCACAACACTTACCTTCACACTTGCATCTAGTGTGAAATAGGCTTCTCCTTTTCTCAGGTTCATTCTCACCACTCAGCGGGACTCTTCTGTTAATCAACATTTCTCCTCTCTCAGCATCTTCAGAATATGATGATCTAGCATCTTCATCTACATGTGCAACTCTAGCCTGGCCTTCGTTTCTCCTGTCTATCCTTCCTTGGCATTGAGGACATTCATATGTCCTATGACCTTCTTCTCCATAGTGAAAACATGTTCCATGGAAGCCTCCCCTTCCAGATCCTTATCCTCTTCCTCTTCCTCTTCCTCTCTAATCTCTATTACTCTAATCCTGGAAGTGATTGGAATTATTTCCTCTCTAATTCTGACTGCTACTGGCCTCATCCTTATTTTTTAGATCTTCATTTCAGCCTCCATATGACCGTCCACCATGACCTCTTCTATTTTGTCTACTCTCAAACTTCTTGTTCAGATTTTCCTCTACTTTTAGGGTAAACTGGTATGCCTCTTCAATATTGTTCATTCAAACCAGATTTAGCTTCTCTTGAATGCTCGACCTCAACCTATTAAGGTAACAGGCAACTTTCTCCTTATCAGCTTCTGCATGGCCTGTTCTGATGACGATTTGATAGAACTCCTCCATATACTCCTGAATAGATCTTCCTTCTTGCTTCAAACTTTGTATTTTCTTCAATAGGTCAAGCTCATAATCAATAGGAATGAACTGTCACTTCAATTTTTCCACCATTCGATCCCATCTGGAGATTTTATCCTTTCCTTTTCTATTTCGCTCCAATTGAATCTCTTGCCACTAGATCTTCGCGTGACCCTTTAGTCTGGCCTTCACGAATTTGACCCTATCAGGATCCTCAATATCTTCATACTCAAAATATTCTTCACATTCATTGATCCAGTCGATCAATTCTGTTGGGTTAAGATTTCTTGAAAATGCAGGTGTATGCACCCTAAAATGGTCACCTAGACTTTGGGCCCCCATTCAACAATTTATCAAATCCCTGAATCAATATTTTTAAAAATCAACATTTTTCAATTATATCAATTTCCTTGATCAAATCCTATTTTATCATTTTCAATTATTTTCTATGGGCTAACCATTTTATCCTAAGTCTTTATTTATTTAAAAGAAATTTCCTCCCCTTTTATTAAATAAAAGCCCCCACTTTTCCTCTTATCCTAAGTTGCAGAAATAAAATATTATTCTTATTTTATAAAAAGAAGAAAAGGCCTTTTTGTCTCATATGGACATAAAAGTCAACTCTTATTTTTTCATTGGAGGATATTTGTGAACATGGATTGCTCCTCTTTCAAGCTCCACCCTTGATTAAATCTTTTTGCCTCTTAATCTCCATGGTCCATTCCTTTTCAATTCTTTTAAAAGGAGAGATCTTTTCTCATTCTTAGATCCCAACTTTGAATACTAATCTTATGCTGCGGGATTTCTTGGAGACTTTGGAGCTTTTGGAGATCATACTTGCATTTTAGCTTTTATTCTTGCATCATAGATTCATGTTTATGCTTTCTAGCTTAGTTTTCTTTATGCTCTAGCTTAGCTCACATAGCTTAATTAGTAAGGCTTGTAATACTTTCATTTTCATAGCATAGTTGCATTCTTGCATCTTCATTCTTAGCATAGTTGCATTGCATTTCCATTCAAGATTCTTGAGGATATTGGCATTCTTGCCCTTGTCTCTTTGAATCTTTCATTGTGTGGTTTACTAGCAAGGTTGCATGCTTCATAGCTCTAGCTAAGAGCACTATCAAACATCCTTGTGACTCCATATCTAGGGAGCTCTAGGTCACTTTCTCAAGGTTTCCCATTCATGGATTCTCTTGGAAGTAATGACTTAGAGAAGTGCACTATTTAGTGTGTACATTTTTGGCACCCACTGTGGGGCATAACACTCTTGTTTTATCCTTCTTTTTATGTATTTTCATCATTTTTTTTGTCAATATTTTCTTGTTGTTTCGGCTCTCAATTTTTTTCTAATAAAATTATCGTGCGACAGTTTTCCAGTGTCATACGATAGTTTCTTGTATACCAGTGTGATATTTTACTAGTTAAACTATCACACACCCTTGCAGATTCTGTTGCACTATTGTTTTGTTCTTTGTCGCATGCATGTATCACAAACTATCACACAGGGATGAAGTATTGCAGTCATATACAGTGAAGTATCGTAGGATTCTTTCTCTGATAGAAATATCACCCATGCCTAGCAGTGAGTAATTTTTTGACATTTCTTGGCAAGATTTGATCTATTTGATTTGGATTAGTGATTTTTTGTGGTAGAACAGAGTTTGATTTGCAGATTTCATTTGGTTTTGATGTGCTAACCCTTTTAGGGCTAACAAGTTGTGCTTGTAGGTGCTCTCATTGCTTGAATATTTTCTTAAAAGAATGCATGTCAAAGCTCCAAATGTACAAGGGCTAATAATGGTTTTTGCAGGGCTGCCCAAAGCATAAAAACCAATCAAGTGCTTGTTTAATTACTTTCTTTTTGAGTGTGGTATATACTAGTTGCCTTTTTTCATAGACACTTAATATCTTGTTGTAGGAATCTTTGGGTGGTAGGAGAGTATGATCTTCACCCTTATGGTGAAACATAAATGTTGACCTATCTTTGGATTTTGAAAGCAAGAGGGTAATTGAACCTTTGCTTGGTGTGTTTGGGAGAAATTTTTGAGCTAGGAGAATATGCTCTTCACCCTTGAGGTGAAACATAAATCCTGAAACTCAAAGGTTGATCCACTCTTTGTTTAGTTTTTAGAATCCTTTAGTGGGCCTACTCTTGAGCAATCAAGAGGAATGACCCAAGTGGGGACAAGCTTTTTGCTGGCTATTCCAACCCATTATAAACTCAAGGCTATCAAGGACACAAAATCTTGGTAGACGTAGTACTTGTCTTCGCTTGATGTGAGTACTTGTGGGATTGTGACCATGAGGAAAATGTTGAGCAAGAATGCTTAAGGTACTCTTGTGGCCGCAAGGTCCATTACTTGCCACGAGGTAAGGAGTCCCTTTGGGGAGCAAGATGGGTATTACGAATGGAAGCCCTTACTAAGAACCATAGATAGAAGCCACCCTATTTTGCTGCTTAGCTTCTTGGTGCAATGATTGATCCTAGTGGACTAACCCGGATCACCCCAAGATTACTCACCATCTATGTTCCTTTGGTTGTGTCATTGGCACTTCCACGACAAAGCCAATATCTATTGTGAAAAACCACTTTGTGTGAGGCAATGGAGCATCAAGTGTGGGCCAAGTTGTTAAGTATTGAGCCATTATCTTTTTAGGCTAGTAAGTGCTTGAAGTGTTATCATTGTGATCTACCCGTGTAAACATTCTCAAATATCAAACATCACGGTAGCATTCATAGGATTTTATTGCTTTGATATCACAATTGTCTTGGCAAGGTTGCTTTTTCCCTTGTGCAAGTGTTTTATGACATGTTTGATCATCTACTATTTGCAAACTTGTATGATTACTGCTAGTACTATGCTTGAAATAAAAAAATCCAACCTTCAAACTGAAACTTTGACCAAATTGCCCTTAAAACTAAAATTTTTAGCACTCACTGGTCAAGAAGTCATACGATCTAGAAACTTTATCGCATACTATTCTGAGATTTATCATGCAATAGTTCGTTACTGGAAAAATATCACACCGCTTGCCTGGAAAGTATCGCACAGGCTGCCTGGAAACTGTCACACTACTTCCTACAAAATATCGCTCGGTCAAAAACTATCATACTGTTAGCCTAGAAACTGTCGCACAGAGTCTTTTTGTTGTATGTCTGGTTCATGCAATTTTCAGTCTTTACTTAGTCGACCAGATTTTAGTAGGTAACTTACTCTACCACTAGAAACCTATTTGTACCTTGGGTTCCTGTGTTTAGACCCCTTGAATTAGTGTTCTTTGATTTTAAAAAGTAGTCTTGCTTGGCATCGATAAGTTAGGAATTATCCTTGTTGAAAAAGTACACCTTTAGATTATTTGGTAGCACACTTGGAGAGTTTTAGTACTCTTTTGTCCAAATCACTTCCATCAAAATTCAATTTCAATTTCAAATATATTTGGGTAAATCCATCCTCCTGGTCCATATGTGTTAGGATACTTATCCTTTTATTTTACACCTCTATGGTAGTGTTGGTTTACACCTTTTGTAGCTTTCTATCTCACCACCTCTTTTTTGACAATTGAACACTTTTAATATCTTAGTTTGGTATTGACATTTTGTAGGGTCATCTTATCACCAAGGGTCTTTTTCTTTCATGTCGGTTACGACAAGGTACCAAGTTAGTCAATGAAAATGACCTCAAGTTGTCTTTAATCAGTTACCCTTAGTCCAAACTCATCAAAAGTGAAAGGGAAAGGAACCCGTCTTTGATCAATCACCTAGGAGTGAGTCTAAAGCTTGGTTTGACCCAAAGAGCAATCCTAGTGATTTGAGTACCTCTTTAGCACCTTCTCAATTAGATATGGACATGAGCTACACCATGACTAGAAAGGAGAGAGAAGTGATGGATCAAAATCTTGATGACATTTTCCAAAGACATAGGGATAACATGTTGTTTGGTGATGACAATCAACTTGAATCACCCCCTATCAACTCAAGATATTTAGACGCCCATCAAAGAGCTGAAAGACATTATGGATGAGCTCACCAAGATGCATAGTCACAACATGAAGACCAAAACAACGAATCTGGTGATGCTCATGTGAACGTAGCATTCACTAACGACTTGTTCAAACATTCAAGACCCAACTCTCCGTTAAAAACAACCTCAAGGTATGCAAATGAGAGACTTAAAAGGATTAAACATGAAAAGAAGGCCTTTTTGGATGAGCAAGCCACTAAAGAAGAAAGGTTTAGACACCTAGAGGTAGAGCAACAAGCCTTGTTAGAGTTGAAAAGAAAATCATTCCAAGAGGAACAAGATAGGCTTTTAGCCCAACAACTCAATGACCAATTCAACAATAGGGGTACCAACAATGGAAACAACTCTCCACCATCTACTCCCTTAAGAACTTCAAGAAGTAGAAGGCGGTCAAGGACCCGTTCAAGATCTCCTAGTCCTAGAGGAAGGAGCATTTCACAACATAGGAGACAAACACCTCCTAGGAACTCAAGACAACCCTCCCAATGAGCTCTGTAATGCCCCACCAGGAAACCCAAGAGGACAAGACATAAACCTCTATAAAATGCAAGTAGTAAATTTTTTTTTAAAATTTTAACTGGAATAATATTCATCATTACACTTCATATTTCTAAAAGAATAAATAATTTTCTACTACTTGAATGTAATATTTATACAACTTAAGTCCTCACGGGTCCCCTCACGTCACTACTAAAGCAACATCATATAAAACATTTACATGCATAAGATATTCATGGAATCATGAGCTTAAAAGATCTACGTTCATTTTAATGCATCAAGTTAAATGTCCCTAACTTATTTCTTTTATTAAACATAAGTTAATAATCCAACATCATTATTCCTTTTATCAACTCATTCCATAAATTCATATTGATTTCATCTACATCTACTATCCTTTATATCACTTTTCTCTAAGAATTTAGGTAAGAGATTAATATTCATTAAGGTAGGAATCATCATAGGTACTTCATTAACATGAACCAAGTATTAACATTAAAATCAAATTACTATTTTATTGCATTGTTTCATAACCATTCATTGTTAATAATTCCAATCACTAATCTATCATTTCTCAATAATTTCCTTGGATTCTTTCATCAAGAGAGAATACATTATTGTTGTGATACATCATTATATATAACTATATTTAAGATTATTTCCTTTACATGTGGACAACATAAGAGGATAGGAGAAATAACATAAACACTTTCTTTTAATGCTAGTAACATGTCCAATATTCCACATTCTTTTCCCTTTCTTTTACCTAGAACTACCCATTCCCTTATGCATTGCTTTGAATTGAGATTACATCAATACTACAAGACTCCTTTTAGGAGATTAAAAATTACATGAATATAAATACATAAGTACATCTCAACATATTAAAATATCCAATAAGAAATCTTCAACTGCAGATCTGGAAAGGAATATGTGCTAGGATCATCCAAAGAATCATGATCAATACCTCGATATAAATATTAACCACCCAACCACGTGGAACCAATAGGCCCACTCCCCCGAGCTAGGAGATAGAACCAAAGGCCCATACAACAGGTAACAACTAGGAAATTCCTAAGGTGGTGATAAAATTTCCCCAAAGTCACAACACAAAAGAAAAGACAAGAAGACCACAAGGACTACCAGAGACATGATCAAATTTGGTAGAGACTCTAAGCTACAAGCTAGGTGAGTGTCATTGCATAGCCCTCACCCCTTGGGTTGTCCTGGTACTATCCACTCTTGGCCCCGGCCCCTAAGTAGGCACATGCAAAACTGAATGCCTCTCGTATAGACAAGGTCATTCAGTCGTACCTACACATAGGTACCTTCTCCCACTCCCATCCTTAGTCTTTACTAGCACTAAAGGCATGGGTGAGGCAAAATTAATCTTGATTAGTGTGTAATTTCCCATTCCAATAATCTCCCATTCCCAATTCATTTATTTAAGTTATCACTTGATTAAATAACTCATAGTAGGTTATCCTAGTACTAGCCACTTAGGGCCCCGGCCCCTCACTATGAGCCACTCACCTAGTGTACTTAGGTTCCCTAAAATACATATAAAAATCATAAGAACATAATA
This sequence comes from Chamaecyparis obtusa, assembly GCA_027943335.1. NCBI lineage: Eukaryota > Viridiplantae > Streptophyta > Pinopsida > Cupressales > Cupressaceae > Chamaecyparis > Chamaecyparis obtusa. The sequence goes on from BSBK01004817.1 coordinate 1,246,557, forward strand.
GATTCATCATCAAGAATTCATATCAATTTCATAACAACATTTGATTGAGTTTAGGAAAACATATGTTGTCCCTAGTCCACTTGACAACCCTAAACCCAATATGGCATTCAGAATGTTCCAAACATATAAGAAGACATCCAAGTGATATTATAAACATATTCAGAGTATAAATAGATCCAATTAACCAAAAAAAAATTCTAATAGCCTCTGGTAACCATACGAAACCTTAAAACTTAATGATGTTCTTAAACTGAATTATTTCAAGCAAGGATTAAATGCAAAGAATAGTCATCATAGAACAGTCATCCATATCTTCCACAAAAATAATAATAAAGACAATCTCTTTAGTGGAGATTTAGATAACATAATTATGGACTCTCAATTTGATTTTTAGGAAGATCCAATGGTGGGAAAGAAAGTTATGACTTCTGGTTTAAAACAGAAAATTCTAGTTAGGGTTCAGACCTGCCTTCACTAAAACAGTTGTAATTTTCACAAAACATAATAAAAATTCACCAAACCAATTGAAAATGAAATATAAGACTTAGGATAATCTCTGATATCAAATTCAGACTTTTATATGATCATATCAGCCTGTAGCATATGAATACATTTGACAGAAAATTTGGAATTAAGAATGGACAGGCATAGTCTGCCAAAATTTCAAAAATAAGGCATTAATTTGACCCTAAAAATAAAATCAGAGAGATACCCATTTGAGATCTATAAATTTTACTTCCAGAAAATCAATTTATTAAAACCCTAGATGCAATTTAAATTATTATAATAATAGATCTCCAAAAATGGGTTGCTAAAAACCCTAGGAAAACACATGTCAATTCTTACAAACAAAAATTTCAAACTTTAAAATAACCATAGAAATGAAAAGTAAAGATATAATAAATAATGATAATATATAAATAGATCCATAATCTATCAAAGACATAAAGTAACTAAAATATTCAATCCATACCTCATGTCCTACGAAGGTTGAATTGAAGAAGGAAGGAAACAAAAGAGAAGACAAATCCAAACTTGAGATGCATCCTTCAAACCCTATCCAATTTCAGAAATCTCCATGAAAGAAAGAAATAATTCCATAGCAAATAATCCCTCTCTCAACTACTGAAATTCTCACAAAAATGTCTCTCTCCCAAAAGCAAAGATAACCAAAAATTCTTAAAGACATATGCTTACAAACTCTCCCTCACATCTCCAAGTTTTCTCTCCAAAATCTCCATGAAAAGTAAGGCCATCCTCTCCTCAATGCTTCAGCCCCAAAATCTCCTCTCTTCAAATGAGAAATTAGTGTATGTAAATAGATTTCCAAAGGTTGAGAGGAAAAGTAACCAACTCCCAACTAACTCTTAACTAAAGGGTATTATAAAATAACTTAATATCATACAACTATATTACTCAAATATACAATAAAAGATTATTTGTATTCATTCATACACATATGTAATATTATCCTAACATATATGCATATGCCATCATTAATTACATCAATATCTATATATATAACCTATCCTCATTATTAATAATTAACAATTGAGAATAATATACCTCGCATTATTTAATATTTAATTATTAATAATATTATACTTTACATTAATCCCAAAATATACACCATCAACAATATCTACAATAATTAACATATAATCACATATAAATTATATATATATAAATACATATATGTGTGCACCCATATATATATATATATATATATATATATACATGCCAAATACCAAACACTATAATCTATAAGATTATGAAGTAATAGATCACAATATTATTACCTATTTATAATTACTATAGGATATAATCACTAAGGTAGAATAAAATCACATGCCTCAAAATAAATCTAATCATCCAAAAAGGCCATACAAATCATCTATGAAACATATCAAGAAAACCATAAGATCAAACAAGGTCAACCAAAGTCAACAAAGAAAGTCAAGCCAAACTCCTAAAGCACAACATAGAAAGATTAACTAAGAATCATACCAAGAAGGAGAAATAAATAAAATGAGTAAAAAAATCATACAACCAAATGAATTCAAGTGGCCACAAGGCACTAACTACAACCATGCCCAACCGGGTGCATTGGATCTGGGTTTTTGACCCAAAGGTTGACTGACAAAGAAGGAACCCTAATATTCCCAAACTGGAATAATGACAAAGGAAGACTCATGTAGGGGCCTTAGTACTATCTCCATAACAACAACCATTAAGGATTTAAGGGCATGCTTAGACGTATGAAGCCAGGTGAAGTCGACGCCCGGTACTTGCAAGCCTGCATCACAAAGAAGAAATACATATGCACAGATATACATATAAAAGAAAACATTGCAGACAGATGACTGGGATCGATACATCATGTGGACCTCAGTGATGTGAGTAACTATGACTTCATCCTGAATCATGAAAACACATCATGTATATATATACACTCAAAGCATGTAGCATCATCATAACGAAGGTTAGAATCTCAAGCATTGTGTTAGTCTCTTATCAATACTAATAATAAATCAACATAATCAAATCATCAAGTGAGATACAAGATTCATCCAAAGTAACCTTAATAGAAGAAAATATAAATAACCACTTATATATATCTATCAAGTATATATCATATAACATCCTAACTATGTTCATAAAGGTCTTGAAGGTACTCAATACATACACGGAGATAAATACATACAAAAATGATACTTTTAGATAGTATGTCTAATATTAGAATCATTGAGTACTAGCTTATGAAATTATTATAAACAAACTATAGGAATAGATCAAACAAGTATCATGTACAACTTAAGCTATAAGAAAACATCGAAAGATCTTAATTCTTTCAAAAACACAAAACTTATATTAGGGTTAGAGGGGTATTACAAGCTCACCATGGCTCTCAACATGGAGGAAGTAGTGCAAGTTTTGATGATCAAGATTTTATGAGAATGCAACAAGAGCCACTATTCCAACAATATGTAGAGAAGTATCTTGATCAAAACAAAGATAGGTTCCTAGATAGCTTGATTAACATGGGTGCCAAAGTCCCTTACAACTTTGATTTGGATAGAAGAATCAAGAAACAAGGACCCTATCAAGAAGAGGAGATCAAGCAACTCAAGCGTATGATGGAAAAGGTGTTGGCACCTAAAAGTTCCTTTTCACTTGACGCTATTTGTCCCAATCCTTTTGACAAAAGTGTGAGTATGACAAATTTTCCTAGGAAAGTTGAAATCCCCCAGTATGACAAGTATGATGGCAATGGTGACCCACATGATCATGTGTGTCAGTTCTACATCATGAGTTTTGAGTTCCACCAAGATGACTCCTATCTTATGAGATTATTTCCAAGGAGTCTCAAGGGCCAAGCCATGGAGTGGTTTACCAAAATAACCCCTCCCGTCAAAACTTTCAAGGAACTTGTCCACAGATTTGTTCAACATTTTGCATACAACTTGTCAAGATCAGTCACTATGTTAGACTTGTGCAATTTGAAACAAAACCAAGGGGAATCCTTTGTTACCTTCTTACAAAGATGGAGACAATTGTGCTCTCGCTATTCTAGGACTATCCCTGAGCATGAAAGGATTGATATCATTGTTAGCAATTTGGTGCCTGAAATGCAATATGAGGTTCAGAAGATGGTCTTTGATTCCTTTGACATTATGGTTGAAACCACATGCCAAATTGAGGATTTCTTGAAAGAGAAAGGCATTTTGACCAAACATAGCAATAACAACAATGGTCAGAATACTAACAATGCTAATAAGGACAAAGGAAAACACTCACACTGGAACAAGAATAAGCAAGTAGTCAATGACAAAGTTGTGGACTCTTCCCAACCCAAGGATCAAGGAGTCCTCCATTTGTCTAGTGCAGTCCAAGTTATGAAGCTCAACACATCCTCCAACCAACAAGAGCATAAACCAAAGTATCAAGATAAGCCTAAGAAGGAGAGGTGACAATTTTCTAAACTGGGTGACTCCTATGAGGATGTTTTCAAGATTCTTATTGCCAATAACCTTGCACAACCACAAGATCCAGCAAATTTTTGCATACCTGATGTTAAGCCACATTGGTGGAATGAAAATGCTTTCTGCAAATTCCACAATGGCATTGGACATGACATCGAACATTGCTGGAAACTTAAACACCTTATTCAAGATCTTATTGAAAGTGGAAAACTTTAGATTGATGGGTTGAATACCAATGCAGACCGCAAGGCATTCAAGGAGCCTTTGCCCAAATTTGAAAAGGGGGAAACCTCTAAACCTAAGAATGGCAAGGCCGAAATCAACTATACCTACACAGGTGCATAAAATGTGATCAATATGCTTGAGATTGTCGAGGAAAGTGTCAACATGATGAGAGACAAAGATCCTTATGGTTATGATGTGGGCTCTCCTCCTATATTTGATGAAGAACCTATGGTAGTGCTTAGGGGTCCTCACTCTCAAAGGTCATCCCAAGCTCTTAACACTATTACCAGAAGCCAAAGTCAAGGTCCTGTGGTTATTAGAGGTCCTAGTTCAAACTAGTCTAGCAAACCCAAGCAAGTGACATCTAAAAATGTCACCACCAATTCAGAAGTCAACCTTGAAATGAGCTATAATCTTGTTGACCAGTTACAAAGAACACCATCTCAAATCTCAATCTTTGAACTCTTGGAATTGTCTCCAAGACATAAGTGTATCCTTGAAGATGCTTTGCATACAGCCAATGTTCCTAACAACATAGATGTTGACCAATTCCAAAACATGGTTAACCACCTTGCCAGCCCTCATTACCTAACATTCTCAAAAGAAGATGACAAAGCTTTGAGCCATCTGCATAATCTTTCCCTTCATATCAAAGTCATGATCCACAAGACCCGTGTTAGGCATGTGTTGATTGATGGGGGTGCTGGGCTCAACATTTGTTCCTTGAGTTTGTTGAAAATACTAGGTTATTTTGAGCAAGTTATTGATACTTGAAAGAAAATTACCATTAAAGCCTATGATGAGGTAGAGAGAAGCTCCAAGGGCTTGGCCATCCTTCTTGTCAGGATTGGCCCTGTTGAAAAGGACATTTTGTTCCAAATTGTTGATGCTGGTCCTCTAGCATATAATATCCTACTTGGTAGACCGTGGATCCATGACATGCAAGTGGTGCCATCCACCTACCACCAATGTGTTAAGTTCCCCTATAATGGAGTAGAAGTCTGTATACCCGGGGATAGCACATTATCTATAAATGCAATTTCAGCAGGAACTCATGTTCCTCTCAATAGCGAAGTAGAGGATTTTGATGCAACTCTAGCACAATGCAAGGATAAGTTCAAATCCATAGACCTTGGTATGGGGGGATATCAAATTGACTCCTTTATAAAACTACCAGTCTCACCTAGGTCCTATGGTAAACCTTCACAAGAGATGCATCCTTCATCTTCATCCATGACTCTATTTGGTACATTTGTCAAATCCTCGATGCCTATCTAGGATGAAAAAGAAGAGGTGGTTGTTAAGGACTGGATCTATAAAGAAGACAAATACATGCATAATGAGAATTTCTCTCCCTTTCCTAAGACATATGGAAGAGGGTACACTCTTGTCAAAAGTATGGTCTATCCAAGTCATGGTCCTCTTAGTCATAGATTAGATGCTAGAGATGAACCACTCGATCATGCTCTTTTTGGACACAGGTCTAAAAAAATGGTTGCCCTAGGTTTTGAAAGTCATAACAAGAAAACTACTCCTATCCTTGCTACGACATATAGTGATGATGAATCAAACTACATACCCAATTTGCAAAATCAATAAGATAGGTGTGAAGATTGGGTCCCTTCCACCAATCTCCTTTGGGGAGATTCAGATACTCCAGTTGCCAATCCAATAGTTTCAGACCTAGAACAAGCAGAATCCATTGTTGAAGATCATGTTGAGGATCCTATTCAAGAACATCAATACACAAATGGCATTCAAGAAGGTGTTACCCTTGGTGACATCAAAGCCTCTACCTCAAGGCCTCGAAAATATGCTTGGTGTAAACATCCCAGCTGGGATTTAGATACATAATCACATGAGTATGAATGGGAATCTCTCTTTGATTATTCTACAGTTGACATGGACATTGATGTTGTCCATACATATGGTTACCAACCTAAGGTAGCTAATGAGTCTAGTGTAGGATTAGTGGATTCAAATCCGCAAGTCACTTTAGTGGATGATGCTTTGCTTGGTAGGATAAATCCTAATTTGGGTACCTTAGAGGGATACTTGACAGGCCCTAACTCTACAATCACTAGAGATGATACCATTCACATACACACCATTGAACCCATCATTGACCTACCCCTTGCCAATCCTCACCTAATTGATTGGTCTCAATGCTATCAAGAGCCTCAGCCCCTAACTTTCCAAAATGACTATGAGATAACATGTTACCTAAATGCCCTTGAACCTGTAGTCTCTTCCACCAATGAACCAACTACAAGCATGACATAACCAGATATCAAGTACCTTAGTCACAAAATGAAAAGAAAAGAAAAAAGAATAAGAGTTCTGATGGTGAAAACCACTATGTGGCGGTGTCAGAAGCATAAAAAGTAAAAATAAAGGACGTATCCAAGGGTGAAAACCTCTCCAAGGCACCTAAGGATGAGGTACTTGATCATCTCCCAAGTTACTTTTAGGATAGATCTTTAGTGCTTGTCAAGCCTACATAGCTAGTTAATTTGGGTACACAGGAGGCCCCATAAATAGTGCATTTAGCTCAGTCTCTATCAATATAGGAAAAAGAGGCATATACCAAGTTCCTACAGAGAAAGAAGATTAATTTTTCTTGGACTTACTCAGACATGCCAGGGTTGGACACTAATCTCATTATGCATCACTTGTCCATAGCTTCAGGTATAAAACCAGTAAAATAGAAGTTGAGGAAAATGCATCCTCACATAGCTCTTCTCATCAAAGCTAAACTAGAAAAGCTCCTCAGTGCAGGATTTATAAGAGCCATTGATTACCGAATGGATATCCAATATTGTACTAGTTTCAAAACATGACAAGTCCATTCGTGTCTACATAGATTTTAGAGATCTTAATAAAGCATGCCCAAAGGATGATTTTCCACTTCCAAACATAGAAATGATAGTGGACATGACCGCGGGTTATGAGATATATTCTTTGATGGATGGTTTTTCTGGGTATAATCAAATCAAAATAGCTCTTAAAGACCAGGAAAAGATTGCATTCACTTGCGCATGGGGAACCTATTGCTAGAACGTCATGCCATTTGGATTAAAAAATGTAGGAGCTACTTATCAAAGAGCTATGACAACTATCTTCCATGACATGATGCATAAGAATATGGAAGATTATGTGGATGACACCTTGGCAAAATCTAAAAAAAGGGATACGTACCTGGGAGATTTAGAAGTCATTTTAATCATATGGAATAGTTTCAATTAAGATTAAATCCCAAAAAGTGTGCATTTGGAGTCACTTCTGGAAAACTCCTAGGATTTATCAATTCAGCCAAAGGAATAGAGGTGGACCTAGAGAAAGTTCAAGCAATATTGGATATGCCACCTCCCAAAAACATCAGCCAAATGAGGAGTCTCCAGGGATGCCTTCAATCTATAAGGAGGTTTATTTCACAACTAGCGGATAGAGCTCAACCCTTCAATAAGACTTTGCACAAAGGGGTTAAATGTGTCTGGAATGAGGATTGTTAGAAAAGCATGGACCAAATCAAGCAATACTTGGCCAATCCTCCAATCTTAATGCCTCCTATCCCAGGAAAAGCACTCATATTGTATGTGTCAGCATCATAATCTTCCCTGGGGGCATTATTGGCTCAACTTGATGATACTGGAAAAGAAAGAGCTATATATTACATCAGTCGTACTCTTGTGTCATATGAGGTCAATTACACTAGTATTGAAAAATCTTGCCTTGCAGTGGTGTTTGCTTCCCAAAAGTTGCGGCATTACATGCTTGCGCATACAATAACTCATTGCAAAGATTGATCCTCTCAAATATTTGCTTGGTAAGGCTACTCTCATAGGTAGACTTGCTAAGTGGATGATGATCTTATCAGAATTTGACATAGAGTATGTTGAGCGTAAGGCTATAAAAGGATAGGCCATTGCAGACCAATTGGCTGATTTTCCAATTTGAGATAAAGTGCCCATTCAAGTTGAATTTCCAGATGAGCACATAATGTACATGACTACAAGAACATGGAAGATGTTCTTTGATGGCTCTTTCATGCAAAATGGTTTAGGAGCAGGAGTGTTAGTTGTTTCTCCTCATGGGTACACAATTCCTAAGTCTTACAAACTATTGTTCCCATGTACAAATAGCATTGCTGAGTATGAGGCCTTGACAAATGGATTAAAAATGGCTATAGATTGGAGAATCACAGAGTTTCATATCTATGGGGATTCACAATTAATAGTCAACCAAGTTAATGAAGAATACCAAACAAAAGATGAAAAATGGTACCCTACAAGAAAATGGTTGATTCATTGAGATGATATTTCACCTTTGTGTACATTTCAACAAATCCCTAGGGAAAAAAATAAAGAAGCTTATGCTATGGCTACATTGGCTTCACTCCTTCAGCTAGAACAACATGAGTCCAGATTTGAATTCCTGGTGGAAGAGCTATGCTACCCTATCTATGACTCCCAAGAAAGCCAAGTTGTTTGTACCCTTGTTGGCCATGAGTCATCCCGCTATAGTGCCATTTAATCATACCTTCATGATGGCATTATCCATGAAACCTTCAACCATTCTGAATGAAGAAACTTGACTTAAAATGCCTCTCGCCACACCCTTATCTCTGGTGATCTGTATAGGAGGGGTTTAGATGGGAGACTTCTTAGGTGCTTGGAAAAGGATGAGTCCAACCAAGCGTTACCTGACATTCACAAGGGCATTTGTGGAGGACATTCCAATGGTCTTGCCATGGCCCAAAGGTTGCTTAGGGTGGGGTACCATTGGCCTACCATGTAGATAGATGCAGTAGCTTTTGCTAAATCATGCGAGAAGTTTTAGAAACATGGTAACCTGATACATGCTCCAGGTAGGGAGCTTATTCCATCTATTTCTCATTGGCCATTTCAGCGCTGGGCCTTTGACCTTGTTGGGAAGATTCATCCCAACTCATCAGGTGGACACAAATTCATTATCACTGCTACTGATTACTTTACCAAATGGGTATAAGCTATCCCACTTTCTGTTGCCTCAGGCAAGATAGTTTCTTTGTTTATTTTGAACCATATCATCTGTCGGTATGGAGTGCCTTCTGAAATAATCACTTACAATGGAGGTCAGTTTAAAAATAAGAACCTTAAACATCTTTGCAAGAAGTTCAAGATAAAATAGCATTGGTCCTCCATTTACTTCCTGCAAGGAAATGGACAAGTAGAGGCTTTGAATAAGACCATTCTTAAAATTCTCCATAGAACAGTTCACAAGAATGGTAGAGATTGGCATCTATAGATAAATTCAGCCTTGTGGGCCTATAGAATGAGTATTCATACTCCAATAGGGGCTACTCCTTTTTCCCTTACTTATGGTGTTGAAGCAGTGTTACCTTTAGAGGTGGAGATTCCTTCTCTTAGAGTCTCTCTCAAAGGTCTAGTTATCGATGAAGACTACTGCGCCATGAGGCTCCAAGAACTAGAACTTCTAGATAAAAAGTGTAAAGCATCATTTGATCACATGAGAGTCTACCAAAAGAATACGTCCAAAGCATTCAACAAGAAGGTTCACCCTAGAGAATTTCAACTGGGGGATCTTGTCCTACGAGAAAACCCTAAGAACCAACAACATAGAGAGCAAAATGGTAAATTTGAACCTAATTGTCTTGGACCATACATTATTACTGCTACTTTTGGGATAGGTGCTTATTTACTATCTGATCTAGAGGGAGAACAACTTCTTGATCCTATCAATGTTTTGCACCTAAAGAAGTTCTATCCATGATGCCTATTCTGTCTGGGGGCATCCTTTGTATATATTTATTGATCCTGAAAAAATTCCAAAAAAATAAATTCATATATGATGTTGAAAAAATCCTAAAAAGCATATAAAGTCCTGAAAAAATGCGAAAAATTCAAAAAAATAGAAAAAGTTCCTTGGTGAAAACCTGGAAACAGGCACCTTGGTAGCAAAAATACAAAAAAATTGAAAAAAACCAAAAAATCTCCAAGTGGTGAAAACCTAGAAACGGGTGCTAGTTGAGGCCTTTGCACCCTTATTTCTTAGCATACATCCTTGTTGCTTAACAGTTTGTCCTCCCTTTAGATTTATAATCTTTGACTCTTCTTAACACCCAAGGTGAGAGAACAAGAGGATGTTCACCAACAAATGGGTCAGTGTAAGTCATCTATCACTGCCCTCTGAATTGATAGGTACAACTCCCTGATTGTGTTTGATATTCAATGAATATGTTTTTATCTATCATCAGATTATTCCTTATGAGTTTTAACCAAATTGTTTGTAGGCACAAACAATTCAGGTATGGATAAGAGTAGATAACCTATAATCCCCAATGGAATGTTGATCACAGATTATCATGAAGTCTATCTTCTAACCTAAATCTATCTACTCTAAGAATGCATATCCTACTAAGGAGAATAGAAGTAGAATTATGCATGGACAGTAAATGGAATTACTTATGCTGCAATTACTAACATGAAATGGAATCCAAGTAGGAATCACAGTTCCATATACAATTGTACTTTCTATTCAGATGCATCTAAATAACTAGATGAATAGGAGAAGAATCATACATGAAAGGTAAATGGAATTACTTTCACTGCAATTACCAACATGAAATGGAATCCAGTAATCAAGTACAGCTTCACATATAACTATTCTATCTATTCAAATGAAAATGAACAACTACTGGCACAACAAACATGAAATAAAGCTTAGCAAATAGAATTACTCTGGCTTAGCAAATAGAATTACTCTGCTCCAATGCCAAGTTTGCCGACCCTCTACATTAAGCTCTTTGACAGTATATATAGAGTTCACAACATACAATGCTCATAGGAAGTAATGACCTTCCAATTACTTGAATACAAAAAGATAGAGAACAAGCCTCTACAAAAAAAAATGATGAATATGAATCAATTTAACTCTGTCCCTTCATCTTCTCTAGCTTCTTTAAGAAGAAATGAACAGTCCTTTGTTAGATCAACATGATCTAACTTTAATAGAAAACTTCTCGACATATAATTGCAAGCCTCCCCTAAATATCATGTTCCCTCATCTATTATATTATGTGTTGCTAAAAATAAAAGTATGCCTGTGCCTGAACTTGAAATTCTTGCAATAACCTTTTACAACACCGAATTTATACTCTGTTTCCCTTTTACGATCAAAGTGGCATGATCTCCTGGTAACATGTCGTACTAGCTTGGGAGTCAACATATATCTCCTTCATGACATGGAACCTCTATGCTAAGTCTCCCTATATTTGTTTCTTTATGCCAAAGTGGAGTTTATAAAACATGTCATGGACTCATGTTGTCGCATGATCGCATGGCTCTTCTCTCAGTCATGCAATCATGCGACCACACTCCTACCATATTTCCACCCATCATTTTATGTGTGTGGGTTCCTTTTTGACTTAAGGCACATGTTAATTTGGTCACTTAAATAATAATCAACTTTTCTTTTATCACAAAACTTTGGGTTTGGAGTTATAAATTTTCATTGTCACACTTGCACTGTTGGCATACGTAGGTCCCGGTAGAGTGCATTCGCTTGCTCGTACTCCATTGTTGCATGATCGCATGGGTGTTATTTGATTCATGTGATCATGCGACCGCTCTATCATTGGAGCACGTGGGTTCCAACAGGGTACCATCCATCTGCCCAAGCTTCCATTATCACATCCATGCTGTTGCATACGTGGACTGCACATGGATCACACTGTTGGCACATTTATTTAATCTTTCCTATCTTTGACTTTTCTTTCTTTCCCGAGCTTCCATTTCGCATGATTGCATAGCTATTTTTTAATTCATGCGATCATGCGACCGCTTCATCATTAGTATACATGGACTCCACTATTTTTACTAACTTAACATCTAGAGGATCGGGCGGATGGCACATGATTGCAAGGAATATTCTTTCCTCTTGCAATCATGTGACTACCGTTGATTTGGAATCTTAACATCACTTTCCCGCCGGCTTTTTCTCTGCAACTTCTTAATCAAATCTTTCACCGTTTGTTGCATTAGGATCATCTAGTCCCAGAGAATCAATATGTGCCTTTTAAATAATGAAAAGCATAACTTTTAGTTGACTGTTGAACATGCTTTACTTGGCTATGCCATGTCTTCTAATGGTCATTTCTATGTCTGAACCACACTAGAAACTCTTTGATTTTGTATTGTTAGATATCTGAAGGCTTAACGCCTGATCATCTTGATTCATATCAACTTGAAAACATTTGAGAGCCAACTAATTGCTTTCTAAGAATGCAATAAGTTGATAGTCCATAACATTCGACTGCTACAATTATGGGAAAGATTGCATTTGCAACTTCTCTGCCAATACTTGGTCATTATACTGCCATTCCTTTTGGACTTGTATATGGACATCATCAAAACATGCTTGAAGATAGAGTATGTATTTGAGCTCGAACAAGAGCCATAACCCGAGCTTAGAACATGACTTCTCTTTTTTTTTAAATGTACAACCACTGTATTTAATGCACATTTCTGATCACACCTCATCATAGCATGATATTATTCATATTTCTTTTCCAATGATGTGTCTATGCCGATCATTGACACTATTCCATCCTTCAATATAGTTTAGGAAACAATCAACCATCATCCTTTTTTTTTAATCAAAAGACTTCATGTAAGGAGGGTTTAGCTTCCATCAGTAGAGGTACTTCATGTAACAAATCGTAACACTTGAGAAGTCAAAACTTTATTCAATTGATGCTATTAATCCTTTCAAACCTTCCAAATTCCATGGAGGAAGAGGAAAACTTTGCACTGTTATCAAATCCAATGTGTTTTGAAGACTTCAAGAACAATCTTTGCCACTTCCCTTATTGAAGACTTAGAGATATTGTAATAGTTTTGAAATCAAATCTTCAATGATCACTTATGCAAGAAATAAATCTCCTACACATTGACATATGAATAGACTTCTTTGAATGTCTACATCAACTTTGGCACTACACTATCCAAATAAAGATTCCCTTTTTTTATTCTTTGCAACATCTAAAGATCATGACTTGAAACCATCACTTTGCCTGAGAAAGAACATCCATTGGAGCACAAGTCTCTACCGGGTTAGGATCTACAACCTACCCAAATAATGAGACCTTGATAACAACCCAACCAGCTTGAAACAAGATGGCAAATGAAGGGGAACCCTGAAAAAACTTCCTATCCTAGGGAAGACTTAGACCTAGACACCAAACTGACTAGAAATGACCAATATTGCCAAAAAAATGGGTGACCAAAAGTCAGACAACAGCTGGCTCCGACTGGTGGATCATGTACTACAAAGTGCATGAAGAATTCAGCTTCTCTAGTGAGACAAGTGCCTTTAGCATTGGGTTGCGGAGTCTGGACCAAAGAGAACAATGAGAAAATGTATATAGGGAGGGTGGAGGGGAGTAGGGAAAACTTGAAACAAAGCAGGAGAAAACAACAACTGACTAAGCAAGGAAAAGCTACACTAGACACACCAAAATTGGAAAGAAAACCTATTTACAAAAAGGTGAGGAGACCTCACCAACAGGACAAAAGCAAAGAAAGATTCATACATGGCCATTTATAGGGAGAGGGAAATATGAACCTTTCCTGTATAGAGGAAGATGCTCCACCAATTTGAAGAAGTATTGATAACTCCTGGCTACTCCTTCATTGTTGAAAATAATCCCCAAAGCTATCTGCAACATGATGAACCATAGGGCCTTTCCAAACAACCATGCCTCATTATAGATCTCTAATTCATCTATGCTTCCATATACATCTTTCCTTATACATTCAACCTTTTGTGATGGAAGAGGATATCGACCATATTCTGAATGCACTACTGGAATATAATCTTTTTTAGCATTATCACCTCTATTTGCTCTGTTATTATCCTTAGCAGAGATATCAATGTTCAAATCGAGATCAACAAAATTAGAATATTGGAAAACCTCTAGAAGTGGAAAAGCATCATACCGTTTGCAAGCATCGTCAAAAATAAATTTTGATTTTGAATCAGGGCTGAAACAAATAGTATCTTCATTACTCACGGCCTCTACCAAAATTGAAATATCTTCTTCATCTTTTGCATTTGTCAAATCTTCAGGATGTTCATCTGGATTTAGAACTTCAATATCTGATTTGACCATGGAAGAGGATTCACATATAACTGTCATCATGACTTGATCAAATTTTATTTCAAGACTAGGAAGATCTTCATCTATTTCTCTATCTTCTGTATGACGCTGTAGTACTTCATTAACATGTTCAAAATCTATTGTTGCATTGATTCCTTCAACATTATTTTCAATAGGCTGACTATCTTTTTCATCCACACATATTTGATTAGAAACATCCAACATTGTATCATCTTCAAAACAAAATGTTTCTGATATCTGATCTTTATCAGCTATAATGAATGAAGGATCAACCTTATTATGTTCTTCAATAACATCAGGAATTTCATCTTTTAATAGCCCATCAGCCTTAGGATGATCTTCAGAAGACAAAATAGTTTGAAACATTATCCTCATTCTTTTCACCCAATCTACAACTTTCATCAACACAAGAAAAAGGAAACATGGATACATCTTCTTTTTCAATTTTGTTTACCTTTTCTTCCTGATCTTCAAGAATCTCCCTGTTTGCCAAATTTTGTCTTGTATAATTCTAGGGCTTTTCTTGCTCTTCTAAAACTAGGCAACTTGTAGATTCTTTACTTACCGGTTCTTCTTCAGGTATAGTCAAAAGAACAGATTTCTTCTTTCTCCTTTAGGCTTGGACCTTGAAATACTTTTGATGCACATGTTTTAACAATAGGGCAAACTGATGATCTTCAGACACACTCAATCCTTTCTTCAAACCCTTAGTCAAACTTAGTTTATATGCTTCCCAAAGGAATTGGAAGTTGGGATCATCTTCAGCATTTATCTCCTCAATTGTGGGTTTCCTTCTGATTTGTTTTCTTGGTTTAACCTCTTTTTCACTCAAGACTGAAAAATTTAATGAGGTGTGATCTTGAGGGGCTTCTGACATTTCACCATCATCCATATTGAGCTCTTTCTTTAACTTCTGCAACAAATTTGTTTTCTCTTCCACTTCTTTCAGCAAATGATATCTTGCACATATACTCATCCACAACAAAGCAGTTACATGATCCTCTTCAATACTCAGGTTCATCTTTCATCCATGAGTAATGCTTTCTCTCCAAGCATCAAACATATCATGCAATACAAAATCAGTAGTGTGATGAAGTTCTATAAGGGAAGGATTTGGCCTCCTTCCTTTCTCCATTTTAGAAGGCATGGTCCTTTTACAACAGAGTCTCCAAACTCCTGCAAGTTTTGAGATGATACATTTTGAAAATATAAAACACTGGACTCTTCAACCAAAGTTATGAGGACCAGAGTGGAGTCTCCAATCTCTGGGAAGTAGAGATAACTATAAAACTAAGGAAACCAATATCAACATCAATCTTATCTTCTTCCTTAGTTGGGTGCTTTCCAGTCTTCAACTTTAAGCTAGTTCTTCCTTCACCATGTAGGACTGGAAACCTGATTCCTGTGCCAAGCACCTTTCTCCACAAGATTAGCTATAAAAGGGGAAACCAGAAATATGTCTATTTACAAATTTTCCCCAATGGAGTCACCAAAAACTATTGGTTAACAATTTGTCCTCCCTTTAGATTTATAATCTTTGACTCTTCTTAACACCCAAGGTGAGAGAATAAGAGGATGTTCACCAACAAATGGGTTAGTGTAAGTCATCTATCACTGCCCTCTAAATTGACAGGTACAACTCCCTGATTGTGTTTGATATTCAATGAATATGTTTTTATCTATCATCAGATTATTCCTTATGAGTTTTAACCAAATTGTTTGTAGGCACAAACAATTCAGGTAGGGATAAGAGTAGATAACCTATAATCCCCAATGGAATGTTGATCATAGATTATCATGAAGTCTATCTTCTAACCTAAATCTATCTACTCTAAGAATGCATATCCTACTAAGGAGAATAGAACCAAAATTATGCATGGATAGTAAATGGAATTACTTATGCTACAATTACTAACATGAAATGGAATCCAAGTAGGAATCACAGTTGCATATACAATTGTACTTTCTATTCAGATGCATCTAAATAACTAGATGAATAGGAGAAGAATCATACATGAAAGGTAAATGGAATTACTTTCACTGCAATTACCAACATGAAATGGAATCCAGTAAGCAAGTACAGCTTCACATATAACTATTCTATCTATTCAAATGCAAATGAACAACTACTGGCACAACAAACATGAAATAAAGCTTAGCAAATAGAATTACTCTACTCCAATGCCAAGTTTGCTGACCCTCTACATTGAGCTCTTGGATAGTATATATAGAGTTCACAACATAAAATGCTCATAGGAAGTAATGACCTTCCAATTACTTGAATACAAAAAGATAGAGAACAAGCCTCTACAAAAAAAAATGATGAATATGAATCAATTTAACTCTGTCCCTTCATCTTCTCTAGCTTCTTTAAGAAGAACTAAACAGTCCTTTGTTAGATCAACATGATCTAACTTTAATAGCAAACTACTCGACATATAATTGCAAGCCTTCCCTAAATATCATGTTCCCTCATCTATTATATTATGTGTTGCCGAAAATAAAAGTATGCCTGTGCCTGAACTTGAAATTCCTGCAATAACCTTTTACAACACCGAATTTATACTCTATTTCCCTTTTACGATCATAGTGGCTTGATCTCCTGGTAACATGCCATACTAGCTTGGGAGTCAACATATATCTCCTTCATGACATGGAACCTCTGTGCTAAGTCTCCCTATATTTGTTTCTTTATGCCAAAGTGGAGTTTATAAAACATGTCATGGACTCATGTTGTTGCATGATCACATTGTTCTTCTCTCAGTCATGTGATCATGCGACCACACACCTACCGTATTTCCACCCATCATTTTATGTGCGTGGGTTCCTTTTTGACTTAAGGCACATGTTAATTTGGTCACTTAAATAATAATCGGCTTTTCTTTTATCAAAAAACTTTGGGTTTGGAGTTATAACTTTTCATTGTCGCACTTGCGCTATTAGCATATGTGGGTCCCAGTAGAGTGCATTCGCTTGCCCGTACTCCATTGTCGCATGATCGCATGGGTGTTATTTAATTCATGCGATCATGTGACCGCTCTATCATTGGAGCATGTGGGTTCCAGTAGGGTACCATCCATCTACCTGAGCTTCCATTATCGCATCCATGCTGTTGCATACATGGAGTACACGTGGATCACACTCTTGGCACATTTATTTAATCTTTCCTATCTTTGACTTTTCTTTCTTGTCCGGGCTTCCATTTCGCATGATCGCATAGCTATTTTTTAATTCATGCGATCATGGGACCGCTTCATCATTAGTACACATGGACTCCACTATTTTTACTGACTTAACATCTGGAGGATCAGGCAGATGGCGTATGATTGCAAGGAATATTCTTTCCTCTTGCGATCATGCGACTACCGTTGATTTGGAATCTTAACATCACTTTCCCACTGGCTTTTTCTCTGCAACTTCTTAATCAAATCTTTCACTGTTTGTTGCATTAGGATCATCTAGTCCTAGAGAATCAATATATGCCTTTTAAATAATGAAAAGCATAACTTTTAGTTGACTGTCGAACATGCTTTACTTGGCTGTGCCATGTCTTCTAATGGTCATTTCTATGTCTGAACCACACTAGAAACTCTTTGATTTTGTATTGTTAGATATCTGAAGGCTTAACACCTGATCATCTCGATTCATATCAACTTGAAAACATTTGAGAGCCAACTAATTGCTTTCTAAGAATGCAATAAGTCGACAGTCCATAACATTCGACTGTTACAATTTTGGGAAAGATTGCATTTGAAATACTTGGTTGTTATCCTACCATTCCTTTTGGACTTGTGTATGGACATCATCAAAACATGCTTGAAGACAGAGTATGTATTTGAGCTTGAATAAGAGCCATAACCCGAGCTTAGAACATGACTTCTCTTTTTTTTTAAATGTACAGCCACTGTATTTAATGCATGTTTCTGATCACACCTCATCATAGCATGATATTATTCATATTTCTGTTCCAATGATGTGTCTATGCCGATCATTGACACTATTCCATCCTTCAATATAGTTTAGGAAACAATCAACCATCATCAGTTTTTTTTTAATCAAAAGACTTCATGTAAGGAGGGTTTAGCTTCCATCAGTAGAGGTACTTCATGTAACAAACCGTAACACTTGAGAAGTCAAAACTTTATTCAATTGATGCTATTAATCCTTTCAAACCTTCCAAATGCCATGGAGGAAGAGGAAAACTCTGCACCGTTATCAAATCCAATGTGTTTTGAAGACTTCAAGAACAATCTTTGCCACTTCCCTTATTGAAGACTTAGAGATATTGTAACAGTTTTGAAATCAAATCTTCAATGATCACTTATGGAAGAAATAAATCTCCTGCACATTGACATATGGATAGACTTCTTTGAATGTCTACATCAACTTTGGCTCTACACTATCCAAATAAAGATTCCCTTTTATGATTCTTTGCAACATCTAAAGATCATGACTTGAAACCATCACTTTGCCTAAGAAAGAACATCTATTGGAGCACAAGTCTCTGCCGGGTTAGGATCTACAACCTACCCAAATAATGAGACCTTGATAACAACCCAACCGGCTTGAAACAAGATGGAAAATGAAGGGGAACCTGAAAAAAACTTCCTATCCTAGGGAAGACTTAGACCTAGACACCAGACTGACCAGAAATGACCAATATAGCCAAAAAAATGTGTGACCAAAAGTCAGACAACAGTCCTCGACACTTAGCCTTTCTCCATCATGCCTTGACCTTGTTGCCTTGGTTTGGAATTGGTCTTTGTATTTGTCTAGGGGGCATGGCTGTGTTAGCTTTGGTCTCTAGGATGCATTGGTCTTTAGGACATCTTGCAAATGGTGTTTTTCAACACCACCCCAACTGTGTTTTTCAACACTACCCTAGCATCAAGTGTTTCTCAACACTTATCAGATATCTTACCCGCAGTCTAGCATGATATGATATCTCTCACTGGTAGATGTGATAATCAAAGTTTGACTCTATGACCTACACACATGCACTTAAACACTCAACTCGCTGAGACTTTTTTTCTTTGTGTGCTATCTATGATGATTACTTTAATGAGTGTTCTCTCCCTAATAGTTTTCAATGATGCTGAGCTAGAAGACTGGGGGCATGAGGACATGTTTTATTGCTTTTTCTACTTGTGGGTATATTTTGTTGGTCGTAACTATCATTAGCATTTATGCTTGTTCCACTTGACATTAGGGTCTACAAGGTATTATCCTTAACTATTTTCACAAGTGCATGCTTATAGTCATCTTGACTTTCTTGTGTCTCGATGCAAGCATAATCCTGCCATATTAAACTTAGGAAATCTCACTGCACTAGTCATCTTGACTTATATGTCTTTTGTGCTTAGGTGGGATTCCCACATATTTATCTGATATAGATCATATTCAAATTGAAATAGTCATACTAGTGTGTATTGTATGATCTTATGACGCTACCAATAATGCTCGATGATGAATATTAGAGTCTTGAAGCTTTGTGACCTTGCAAGTAAACCACCTTTTCATAGTAGCTTTCATTTTTAGGTTCATGTTAGATTAGTTTTGCATCTTACATATGGAGAGAGTTATCCTTTCATCTTTTGTGGACTTGTTGGTCAACTAAACTCACCTTTCCTTTTCTTGATCATGTCTTTCACTCCTTGTCTTTCACATCATGTCCTTTTCATGTCATCAAAAGGGGTTAATCTTATCATCATATCCTATCCTAAAGAGATCATTTTCAGAAACCCGAGTCTATATCATAAACATGAGAATTAAACATACATCTATGAGAGATATTATACATGAGCATATATAACATACATTTTGAGCAATATCACAAGACAATATATAAAACTAAAACATCCATCACAAGTGGGACACGTACACAAGATATATCACAAATCCAGTAAATCTCATATATATAAATGTCATGATACAAATACAATGTGGGATCCAAAATATGGATAATGTCCTAGGGTATGTCTCTATACATCTATCATCCTAAACCTAAGTCTGACTCACCCCATCATGAGGTGGTGGTGGTGGAGGTGGTGCTGTCGCCCTGTCAAGTACCATGTTCGACATGCCTGCCCTCTGAGAGTAGAGTGGCACTCTTTTTCCCTCAGGTACAACCTATATGTAGAGTCCATGATAATAAGAAGCTCATGCTACCTCTCACCAAATCTCTGCTACATCAACCTGTGCTACCCTCTCCCACTGATCTATCTTAGCTCGTAGATTAGTCAACTACTAGTCTCTCACAACTATAGTAATCCACAGCTGCTACATCTCTATCTCCAAAACTTTGATCCTCACCTTGAGATCCTCTCCTCCTCTCCCTGCAGGCTGATCCTGCCCAGCATCCACCCGTCAGCAAGATGGTCTCACCGCATCATCCCCCTCATCCTCGGAACCCTATCTCCATGACCATTTTTGGCCACCTGATTTTGATCCCTGTCCTATCTCCCTAACTCTCCCTCTACCTCCTCTACCTCCTCTATCCCCTCCATCCCTGTCATCTCCATTGTCACCTTGTGCTGCTGGCTGTACATCAAGTACAGTAAACCAAGGGAATGGAAACCTCCACCACTTTGCCCTATAGGATGCATCCACACCTGCATCTTCCATATCTAGGAGATAGTCCCATGGCTCCCTGCATATAGCCGTAGTATCCTGTACTACCTACTGGTAGTCCAACATTAGCAGCCATCCCTGTGCCCCCTCATCTCTAACCCGAGCATAGGTGGTGGTCTCTATGGGAACCCTCTGCTATTGCCCAAACTGTCTCTAGACTCGGGTGATCGCGAAGCACTCTACTATCTCAGAGTGCCGACCTACTAGTGGCCGGCTACACAACATGTATCCTAGCTCTCGCTCATGATCACCCCACTGCTCGCAAGCCTTGTATGGTCTCCACTGAAATGATGTGAGCTCATCTAGTAACCTGTGGTAATATGTCACATCCCTACTATGTAGCTAGCTGATGAAACCTTTATATCTATATATATATAGGGGTGTCTCTGCTCCCTTGACTACACATGTGGGTGCACAATGATGATGTGCTCCCACACCCATACTTGTTCTAAGACAACACCGCATGCCCATGTCCTGCTCTCCCTATATACAATCTCATGGAGCTCATGGTACATGTTAGCTAGGATGGCTGGGCCCCATGCCATCCATCATGGGTGTGCTATAAGATCTGCAACCAACCTACCCCAACCTAATGGGAGCCCTCTCTAGCTCCTATCGGTAATCAGTGCCTGTGCTACTATAGAGCACACTATACATGAAACTGGGAAATCCCTACCGAACTCCTCCATCAACTGATCCCAGCTGAGGTGTATGTCAATAATGGTAACATCCTAGAACATGTCTTGGATGACCTGCCATCCCTCAGTTGGATCTTGATCATAGTATACCTATGCCAAAAAACAATCATGTTAGTTTCTATCATATGGAAACTTTACATCTATGAATATCTATAAACATGATTATACTCATTGGATCTCCATGGCTAGGCACTCGAAGGATCTGATAGACATCCTCCAAGGTAATAGTAGCCTCTCCAGTAGGCAAGTGAAAGGTGTTATGCTCACTGTGCCACCTCTCAGCCAATGCTGTCAATAACCCATGATCTGCTTGAATATGGGGCATCTGCAACAAGTATCTGAAAGCCATCTCCCCCAAGTCTACTCATCCTGGATCATCAAGATCTCAGATGCACCGTAACCCAGTCACTCTCGACACTCTAATGAGGAGCCCTGGAAAGTTCTCCTGCAAGCCATAACCCCAAACCAGATGTCAGAACATATCATGATGGATGTATAAAATTAGTACAAAACATCTTAATAGAAAACATTGTCTAGACCCATGTCATTTTGTTCAAAAATTAAAACATGTGATATTTCCTATTTAATTAGTGCGACACTATTTTTTGATAAAATATCATGCAATATTTTCTTTAGTACCAATGTGATAATATCTTTGAATGTGATATTTCACATTGCATCGCATGATGTTTCATCCGGTATCATGTGATACTGGATCAAACATTGGTGCGATACTATTTTGACCCATGAACTATCGCATAACAAATATTATCAAAGGGTGCGATACTTAATACCTATCGTACGATATTTCACATGACTAAAATTTGAAATATCTTAAAAAAATTAAAAACATGTTTTAAAATGTAATAAATGCTCATAAATGACTTAAAGGGTGAGTTTTTCTGAAAAAATACTGGGGCACCATACTGAGGAGGCTGGTTATGTAACCGGGCATGCTCGAATTGATGCCTGTGAACCAGAATCACTACTTGCTAGGCCATTTTCTCTCTCTGAGCTCTCAAAATTCTCAAATTTTAATAAGATAAATGATTTTGAAAATGACCTTTTTACCCCCTTTTATAGCATTTTGACTTTTTGACCTAATTTTCAAAACACCTTGGAATTGTGTGAAAATTGCACCCCTAGCTAATGTTGACGTCCTAGATCCATTTTTGGGATCAAAACCAAAATCTGAGTTCATCTTGATAGTCAAAATCACATTTCAAACTTCCCCCTTCTTCTACGCAATTGGCTGACCATTTGAGGCCTGATCCTTCGATCTTTGTTGGGGCATCTTTATTTCTTCATCCCCATCTCTTTCAAACTTCTAGTCTTTCATTCACTTCATCTCTCTAAGGTTTGACTTCATTTTTGTCCTCTATCTTTCTCAGTCAAACTGGGGCATGTCTTCACTATTAGATGGTTATCCTATTGTTCTTCACCTTTGATTATGATTTCTAGTGACTTGATCAAGTTTATCAATTTGCTGTTTCTCCTCTACCTGATTTCGATTTCGATTCCGAGGGGGCAGTACCTATCAACTTTAATCCTTGATTCAACTTTTTCAATTAGCTCAGCTTGAGATTCTTATCTCCTATTTGAGACTTGAAAATCTCCTATTTGCAGGTGTGTTGGTCTTATCTTTCAGCTTATCTTTGTTAGCTTATGCTTATCTTTGTCCTGATATGTTCCCATCCGTCAAACACATGTCTGGATTATTTTGTGATCCCAAATCAATCTCACATTTCAATTCCATTCTTTGACCACATGTGATCCCAAATCAATCTAACATTAGTCAAAGAGGGGCAACTGTATGCACCCTAAAATGGTCGCCTAGACTTTGGGCCCCCATTCAACAATTTATCAAATCCCTGAATCAATATTTTCAAAAATCAACATTTTTCAATTATATCAATTTCCTTGATCAAATCTTATTTTATCATTTTTGATTATTTTCTATAGGCTAACCATTTTATCCTAAGTCTTTATTTATTTAAAAAGAATTTCCTCCCCTTTTATTAAATAAAAGCCCCCACTTTTCCTCTTATCCTAAGTTGCACAAATAAAACATTATTCTTATTTTATAAAAAGAAGAAAAGGCCTTTTTGTCTCATATGGACACAAAAGTCAACTCTTATTTTCTCATTGGAGGATATTTGTGAACATGGATTGCTCCTCTTTCAAGCTCCACCCTTGATTAAATCTTTTTGCCTCTTAATCTCAATGGTCCATTCCTTTTCAATTCCTTTAAAAGGAGAGCTCTTTTCTCATTCTTAGATCCCAACTTTGAATACTAATCTTATGCTACGGGATTTCTTGGAGACTTTGGAGCTTTTGGAGATCATTCTTGCATTTTATCTTTTATTCTTGCATCATAGCTTCATGTTTATGCTTTCTAGCTTAGTTTCCTTTATGCTCTAGCTTAGCTCACATAGCTTAATTAGTAAGGCTTGTAATACTTTCATTTCCATAGCATAGTTGCATTCTTGCATCTTCATTCTTAGCATAGTTGCATTGCATTTCCATTCAAGATTCTTGAGGATATTGACATTCTTGCCCTTGTCTCTTTGAATCTCCCATTTTGTGGTTTACTAGCAAGGTTGCATGCTTCATAGCTCTAGTTGAGAGCACTATCAAACATCCTTGTGACTCCATACCTAGGGAGCTCTAGGTCACTTTCTCAAGGTTTCCCATTCATGGATTCTCTTGGAAGTAATGACTTAGAGAAGTGCACTATTTAATGTGTACAGTAGGAACCTCAATCTTAGGTCTTTTCCCGATCTTGGAAATGGCTCGAAAAAGTCTTTCTTCCTCTTGGTTCAAAATTTTGCCTTCTTGATCAGAATTTCCTTCTCCCTCGGCTTCATCCTCACTTTCATCTCTAACATTAAGATTCATTCCTCTATGAATCTCCTCTTTTAATGCTTGCACTTGTCATTGGAGCACTCTAACCTCAGGTGTTACAATACCAGATCTTCCTCCACGTTCCCTTTGTGGAGGCATTTTCACAATCTGTACTGAAACCCTAACGATAGTCTTGGTGTAAACTGCCTCACATTCAGTGATCTATTTACACACTAAGGAACTCCTACTCTGATACCACTTGATGAAGGGGTGCTCCCCTTATTACCACAAACACATAATAAAAATAGAGAAACAACAACAATTTGCAAGAATAGAAAATGGGCTTCTTATTATCTCCACAAATGTGGAATCACAAACTTTCAAAATTACAATATGCCAAGCCACATGGGCATTTCCTTTACCATATTCTATAGGATAAAGCCTCGAATCATTACCCAGATCTACTACACAGAACTGTCCCGAACTACCATAGACAACACTACGACCTTCCTTATATAGACAATTTTCCACCGCCTGGGAAGGTTCTAGAATTTTAGCCAATAAGGCCGACCAAACTTAGAATTATTTTATTTTACAATTTATTACATCAAAGTCAGCTCAAAATAACTTTTGAAACCCAAACAAAATTTTTGAAGGAAATCATTTTCTGCCATTTTAGGTGACCCAACTTCTAGAGACCATAAGTCATCACCCATTGACCCAATTGACTATTATAACCTCATTTTGGAAATGGCATGAAGTGCTCTACAACATTTGAACTAAGCAAGTTTCATTCAACCGAAGTTTCGACCTCATCTGGGGCCTCTAAAGCCTTCAAAACTGAGTTCAAAGTTTCTGTACCCTATTGCGAATATCAAAAATCTTCAATATCTACAAAGCTAGACTTGATCTATCAATGAAACTTTACTCGCAGACTGATATGACCAAAATGAACCTCTAGAGAAGAAAATAGACCATTGTGAGCTTGAACAAAAAACTTAACAAAAATAGTAAATTTCCAAAAATAGCAACTCTGCACAAGATAACCCTTATTGAAAAGAAACCAGAAATATTTTTGGGTGATGCAAGATTGCTCTTACACCCAGGATGCTCCTGCATCAATGTGTTGAATCCCAGAAGATGTTCTTTCCATATGAACATCTTTTTGAACCTTGGGTGTTTGATGCAGGGGCATTCTAGGGTACTCTGTGAATCTGCATGGAGGTGTGTTGTTTGGCTAGTGTTACTTGGTTGCAGCCTTGACTCACGGTCTCAGTCATTGAAGGAAGCTTGGTCATTGAAGGAACTCGATAATCTTTGGCACTCGGTGAAAGTGTTACTCAGTGATGCTTGTGGTGCTCGGTCGACACTGGTGCTCGATGATGCTTGGCATGCTTGGTTATTTCACTGATGCTCAGTAGTTTTGGTTTACCGACTAGAGTTTTGTGTGATTTGTTGGGCTGACTTGGTGCATTTGTTGTTGGTAGCTGTTGTTATAGGCCAACATGTTGAATTAAATGTTTGTATGACTATTTTGAAGCCAACTTGCATTGAATTTAATATTGGTTGGGGGAGTTAATGGTTTCATCCAGCCGACTTGTGGCTGATGATTAGTATTTATAGGATGTTTGGGGTAGTTGTTTAGTATGACTTGGAGGTCATAGATCTGGATGACTGAAGGACTTTGCAAATCAGATCAGAGGTTCTGAAAGCTAGAGTTGGTGAAGTTGTGAAAAGATCTTGCATGATCTGGTAGATCAGATTGTCATATGATAGTTTGTAGTTGCAGAGCTAGTGGTTTGCACACTTGGAGACAAGGAGAATGCTTGGAGGCTTGTGAGCTCAATTTTAGATCTGCCTTAGGGTTTCCATCAGTTGCTGATTATTTTAGAGCTGAACTAGATAAGATTGTATTGGATTTGTTTAGATCTTGAAGAACTTGTTTTTGTTTGTAATTGGCCCTAACTTGGAAGGCCTTACAACTGGGCATGTTAATGAAAATTAAGTTGAAACATCTTGCTATGTTTTCTGCTATGTAATTCTGAAGCTGCAAGGCTAGATTGTCCTTAGTTGGATCCTCCCTGGCTCTGCCTGTGTCAACTACTAATTTTCACTCTTCTAAAGTGAGCTTTGTGAGAAGCCAACTTGGTTAAAGGTTTACAAACATATTGTTAGGTGTGACTCTGTTAAAGGATTTAAAACACTTTGTCAAAAGTGGCCTGGTTAGAGGACTTAAGAACATTCCATTAGAATGTCACCTTGATTAAAGGATTTATACAATGAATGTTAGGTCAACCTTGATTAAAGGATTTAGACTAATATAATGGTTAGGAAGTAATTGTAGTTTCTGATCTGAAAAACACACAACTCACTTTACAAATACAGATCCACTTCATACATATGTTGATTTACTGACTGACCTTCATTTTCATCTCCATCTCTAATCTAGTCAGAATTCTCTTCAAGCAATCACCACAACTTTGTTTATCTCCTTCTCAGTTTTCACCTTTAGCCTTGTACTTAGACTTGTCAGTCAATAGCATCAACCTCTTCCCATCATATTGTAACCTCACAATTAGGTTTTCCTTTATACTTCTTTGATAAGGTAGATCAATCTTTTATCGCTTAATCTCCTATGTAGATCTTAGGTTTAGGTTAGATTCATCGAATCCTTCCATCATTATGTTCTTCATCTTCTCCTTCTAGATACATATCCAAAATTCTCTTTGAATCCATAAGAAAATGATTTACCATGCATTAAATGCTCCATACAATTCATTAATAATGTCAACACATTTTACATATCCCAAGAATTCAACTATGTCGGCTAGGATCCTCAATTCTTTCTCCAAATATAATTTACTGACACTCAGTCAATACCGTGTTCATCTTCTCAATCATTACTATGTATCTCGGTCATCACTACAAACTGTCTTCCTTAACAAACACTGTCTTTTCTCAATAATTTCCCATCGCTCAACAATTACTAATGTTCGGTCAACACTAGATTTACTTGGTATATACTAGCACTCGGTCGACACTAACATCACTCAGCTTAAACAAGATTTCTTCACTTTTTCTTGGTTAAGCCTACCTTTCCAGTCTTTCTTCTTACTTAGATAAATAATACATTAGCTTATCAATGTGCCAACTAATTAAGTACCCATTAAACTATCAAATAAATCAACCTTTCCTTAGGTTCTCTTGTTATCTCCTTTTCCAAATCCTCTTCATTAATCAAAAGATACGGTACTCTCCTAGATAGAAACTATCTTACCAGTTAATGTTTGACATCAATGACAATATAACAATTATTTCGATTGTAGTTTCCAATAATAGTATCCATGTTAAAAGATCTAGCCTTGTTAGGAGCTTATTAAAACATTATAGTACACAGTCCTTGTTAAAGGATAGACCCTATTAGGATTCAAAGAGAATGTAGGATCACTGCCCAAAGAAGGTTATGTCCACCTCCAGAACTCACTATTTGCATCACAAGTGTATATAAAGGAAATACACAATCCTTGTGAACTGTTTGATAGAGACTATCTTTGCTTGATCAGTTTCAATGAAGTATAAACTATCATCTACTCTACATCTAGCAGATACAAGCTCCCAGCTTCCACAATCCTCTTTCACATTTCTTACACACCACCTCTCTTTTCAAAAGAAAATATCTTACATATATACCCTATTACAATAAATGATTTGGTTGGCCAATTAGGCTTTCCTAATATACAAATAATTACATAACCCCTTGCTAAGATACACATGATATCTATAACAAGTATACAACAATTACATTTCAACAATTAAGGTCCAACATCCATAATCCATGCTCGCTATCCATAATACACACTACAACTCTGAAGTCAGCCCCAAATAGGTTTCCTCCAGAACACACACCATAGATGATGTCATCATGCTTCCCATGACTTACTAAGATCAAAGAACATTCTTCAATATGATATTTGACATCCCTTAATATTGCATACACTGAATCCACATCGCTTGTAAGATACACTCAAAATACTAAGACTAACTTTATCAAATTCCATTGTCATAGTCCAAAACTAGTCTTCACGAAATCTTATGTTGCTCAACCAATATGAAATATTATAGCATGTAATCTTAGATATAAGCTCACAACACCTCCCTGTACACAAACCTATGTTCTCTCATTCTGAATCAATCGTACAGTATCCATACACTGTAATAACTAGTATGTTCTCTTCATAAAAACATATGTTGACATCAGTGACAAAACACAAATGACAACAACTTTAGTAACCAATTCCAACAACATCCAAGAATCTCCCCCTTTGGCATTGATGGAAACATATGGAAAAATCCATCAACCCAAAAATACTCTCTCAATACAACTTTCTCAATATCCTCAACATAATTTCTTCCCAAATAGTAAGGATTTTCTCATAGTATCTTTGCCCCTTCGACAAAAATGGCAAAGAGTGCCATAAGTCATCAATTGTCTTTTTTTTAGTCTTCATCAACTAGGTGTTGAATCACCCAAATGCATTTTGTAAGGTTCCAATGATCTCTCCCCCTGAGGAGTAGATCTATACATCAAGTTTAAAAAATGATAGTGCTATGAAGACCTCTAGACCGATGCATCATTGCATCATTTAATTCTCAATAGGAGGGGGTTGCACCCCAAGAATACCTCTGAGATACTCAAAGGCATATTTTTGCAATGACTTTGTAAAGATGTCTACTATCTATTCCTTTGTGCTAATGTATTCCAATCTTATTTCTTTCTCTGCTACCTTGTCTCTCAAAAAGTGATACTTAATAGAAATATGTTTAGTTTTAGAATGCATCACAAGATTTTGACATATTCACTGTACTGGTGTTATCACAATGGATAACCAAAGGTTGAACAAAAGTTATTCCAATATCTTTCAGCATTTGTTTCTTCCAAACTATTTGAGTGCAATTAATAGTAGCAACAATATACTCAGATTCAGTAGTAGATTGAGCTATACAATCTTACTTTTTACTTAACCATGAAACCAACCTCTTCCCAAGGAAAAATGCACCTCCACTAGTGCTCTTTCTATCATCAATGTTTCCTACGCAATCAACATCAGTATAAGCATGTAGTTCAAAGTCATCATTTCTACCATATCATAATCCATATTCCAATGTTCCTTTCATGTATCTAAATATCCTTTTTCACAATAGCTAGGTGTGTCTCTTTAGGATCTTCCTGATATCTAGCCACAATTACAATAGCATTAGCAATATCTGGTTTGGAGTGAGTCAGAAATTGTAATCCTCCAATCATTGATCTATACTTGGTTTGAAGAACACTCTTTGTCTCATTAGTATTTTTCAATTTATAGCTAGTCACCATGGGTGTACCTATAGGTTTACAGTCTTCCATTTCAAACTTTTTCAACGTTTCTTTAATATAATTAGTCTGAGAAATAAAAATGTCATTCTTGCTCTGATTAATTTACAGTCCAAGAAAGAATTTTCATCTTGCCAATCATGGACATCTCAAATTCATTCTTAATTTCTTTAGAAAACTTTTACACATCTCATCATTGCCTCCAAAAATAATATAATCAACAAAAACTTATATTATCAAAATTCCATCTTGATTAGTTCTTAAGTACAAAT
This sequence comes from Chamaecyparis obtusa, assembly GCA_027943335.1. NCBI lineage: Eukaryota > Viridiplantae > Streptophyta > Pinopsida > Cupressales > Cupressaceae > Chamaecyparis > Chamaecyparis obtusa. The sequence continues at coordinate 1,276,760 of BSBK01004817.1, forward strand.
TGTTGTCAGCATTACCTTTTCTAAATCCAAGATGAAGTAAGTACTTGTCTAACCTTGCATACCAAGCCCTTGGTCCTTGCTTCAGTCCATACAATGCCTTCTTCAACTTGCAAACCACGTCTTCATCTTTTGTTAGAGGAAATCCATTAGGTTGTTCTATGTATACCTCTTCTCCAAGATCCCCATTTAGAAATGCAGATTTTACATCCATCTAATATACCTTGAAGTCTTTATGTGTAACATAAGATAGAAATAGTATTACAACTTCCAACCTAGCAACATGATCAAATGTTTCTTCAAAATATATGCCTTCTTGTTGTGAATAGCCTTTGCAAACTAGTCTTTCTTTGTTTCTTACAACAATTCCTTCTTCATTCATTTTGTTTCTGAAAACCCACTTAGTTCCTATTACATTTTTTTCTTTAGGTCTAGGAACCAATTCTCAAGTGTTATTTTTCTTTATTTGATCGAACTCTTCCTGCATAGCTTTGATCCATGTTTCATCTCTACAAGCTTCATTAGTAGTCTTTGGTTCAACTTGAGAAATCAAAAAAATTTCCTGCCTTATCTTTGATCTAGTCATTATTCCTTGACTTGCATTACCAATAATTTTATTTTCAGGATGGTTTTTCTTAACATTCCTCAGAGTCTTAGGAGTCTCAGTAACTTCATTTGTGTCATCATCACAAATATCATTCTCACAGTCAATCTCAACATGTTCTTCTTCTTCTGTAGTAGCAACTTCCTTGATTTCTGTATTTTGATAACAATCATACATTCTCTCTTGTATCTGAAACTTTTCATTTATCTTCACATTATTACTTTCAATCATCTTTCTCAATCTCAGGTTAAAACAATTGTTAGCCTTTATTTTGGTAGAATAACTGATGTAGTCAAGGATGGTGGATCTAATTAAGGATAGTCCAACCTTGCAGCCAACTACCAACACAATGGAATAACACAAATATATATGCTCAAATCATATTTTCAAAAACATGCCCATCTATAAGGCCTTCTAGGTTATGGCCAATAACAATCAAGAAGCAGTTCTGCAAGATCAACAAAGATCCAATCCAACTGTAGCTAGTCTAGTTCTGAAACAAATCAACAACTAATGGAAATCGTAAGGAAGATCTAAACTTGAGCTCGCAAGCCTCCAAGCAATCTCCTTGTCTCCAAGAAAACAACCACTAGCTGTGCTATTCCAAACTATCAAAAATCAATCTAATCTTCAAGATCTCACAAGATCCAAGTCTCACTTCCCATTGATGTCTAAACAACTACCCCAAACACCCCTTAAATACTAATCTTTAGCCACAAGTCGATTGGAAGAAATAATTAACTCCTAAGCCAAGTCAGCTTCTACTACAAATAAATATTAAATGCAATACAAGTCGGCTCTTGAATAGCCTTACAATTATTTAATTCTCCATGTCAGCCTCTAGATCTACATAGGAGAATACAACAACAGCTACCAACAATAAATGCACCAAGACGGCCAACCAAATCACCAAGAACTCCAGTCAGTAAACTAGAACAACCAATCGCCAGAGAAATAATTGAGCACCAGTAAAACAACTGAGCAAGCCAAGCATCATTGAGAAAGCATGTCGACTGAGCACCACATGTATCACCAAGCATGAGTTCCACCGAGCCCAAGAGGTTTCACCAAGTTCCTTCAATGACCAAGCTTCCTTCAATAACCAAGACCATAAGTTAAAGCTGCAACTGAGTACCACAGAACCAAAATACACACCTCCATGTAGATTCACCAAGTAACCTAGAATGCCCCTGCATCAAACACCCCAGGTTCGAAAATATGTTCTCATATGTTGGAAGAAAATCTTCCAGGATTCAGCACATAAACCTCGAACTAGTTCTTCACATACAAGTCCTCCAAATTTTCACCTTGCATACTCTTCGACTTCTATTTCCTTTGTCTTTTCAAGTCTTTACTTGATAACACACATGTCTATTCTACATACTGATCATCCATACCTTCAGGATCCACCAACTCAACTCGGCTACCAATACTCAGGCTTCTCCTACCGAGTGTTGTATCCAACAAAGGTATCAAGGAAAACTTCCTGTCATCCTTCTCAAAAGTAAACATATTCCTCACACAATCATACATAGCTATGCAATCATATTGCCAAGGTCTACCGAGCAATCTATGATAACTATTCATCTCCACAATATCACATAACAAAAGATCCTTATACTGGCCAATTTGAACATCAACAAAGCACTGCTCCCTCACTTCCAGAGCATGAACATTTTGCAACCAGGCAATCCTGTAAGGATAAGGATGCCTCATTCTCTTCAAACCAAGTTCCTGAACCATGTCCTTAGCAACAAGGTTATTAGTACAACCACTATCCATAAGAACATCACAAAGTTTACCTCTAGACTTGCACCGAGTCCTAAACAAGTTACTCCTCTGACAAGGTTCCACCTTCGTACCGAGAAAAGTTCTTTGAACCAACAAGTTCTTAGATTTAGGTTCATTCTCAATATTTTCATTCACCACATCAGTTCGTTGGTCACCAAAATTTTTATGTGTACACTCAAAAGAATGGTGTCCTTCTTCACCACAATTATAACAAGTACCCTTAAAGATAACTCTACTTGTCTTCTTCTTTAATTCCACAGGTTTCTGTTCATCTTCTAGAGTCAATTTATCCTTCACCAAGTGATCAATCTTTTTCTTCCTTTAGGGATTACTATGTTGTCTCCTTTTCAACTTATCTTCTACCTTTAGAGCACTAATAAGCATCTTGTTGGTGAACAAATTTGTATTCTTCTTCTTAAATGAAATCAAATAAAAAATCTATGCCTTTGAAGACAAACAATTCATCAACAATTGGGTAAGCATCAGAAATTGCTTCCCTCTAAATTTTGAAGGTTTAGCTTCCTTGTAGGATATTCAATGAATTATCAACATAAAAGTAAATACATACACTTTTAACCAGAAAGTGTGGAAGGACTGCTCAAATACTCTTGGGTATTGAGCCAATTTTAAGAATCAACAAATGATTAATTCACACTATGAAGAATACTGAGATCTATCAATTACTTCTAAAACAAAGAACCTATAAAATAACTCAAGGAGAAATAACTAGAAAGAAACTAGGAGTGACTAAGTATAAATAATACATGCACGGATATAAATGTACCAATTCTCAAAGTAACCAATACATTCTAGATTTTGATTCAAAGATCTAAATCAAACCATGCATCTATATATTTATATATGATCAGATCAAAGTCTAATAAAAACAAGTCACAAACTTTTTTAGAACTTAAAAGACTATTCTAGCTATCTACTTAGAAAAACTATCTATTTTTCTATCTATAATTTCTAACCCCTTCACAGTTTAATGCTCCAACATTTATAGTTTTAGGTCTGAGAGAACCTCAAGAAAAACACGGCCTCTCAGACACTAGAAAAATAGTTAAAAACTAGTTATACAACTAAAACAAGAGTTTCATAACACATGTCTTTTAAAACATAAAGAAAGGTAAATGCTATCCTAAAAAATGCTAACTCCCTCCAAGGCCTTCTGACATGGTAGTTTGTACAAGCTTCTAGGTTTAGAACACATTCACCAATTCCTGAGTTGGCTGAAAATGTAGATTCTTTAGACCTATCAGCTTTGCTTGAGTCTCATTCTTCTCCCATCTTAACTCCTTGATCCTCTCCGCCTGCTTAGGTAACTGGCCCCTGTTTAGCAGCAACATGGATTCCACGTTTGCTATTTTGGTGAAATCCTAAACCGTCTGTGCTTCATTTTCTTTAAGAGCATTCATGGTATCTGTAAAGACTTTGACCATGGTGCCTGCATCCCTATTACCTTCATCAATTTGTAAAATACTTGAGGGATTTACTATCTTGATGTCTTTTAGGGCATTTGCATGCATATCCAGTACCTCCTTCTCTATTGCTTTGGCTTGAGAAATCGCAACTTTAAACATTGTGTTTTTCCAACCGAAATTCTATTTCAAGATGAACAACATATAGGGGTCTACCAACTTCATCAGATTTTCTACTAAGAATTGAGTCACACCATACATCTCTATTTCTTAAACCTATATGAAAACCACTGCACATTTCTCTTCTTTTATTTCCCATCTTGGGACCAGAGTTCAAATCTCACTGAGTCATCCTTCCCTATCTAAGCAGGTAGATATAAACTCTCGTATGAAAGCACTCCCTTCATCAATTACATTATTTATCTAGGATTTCATGACCTCCATTAGAACTCTACCCTATTGCATTTGTTTCACTAGCCTTTGGATTTCAGTTGAATTCAGATCAAAGTCTTGTGGGGACTGGGTCAGTGGGAGTGCTCCTACATTAGTGAGTGAGGAAAGAAACTCAGCCATGGTAGATACTAACTGTTTCAACTCATGTTTCTCTCTCCCATCCTTTTGTGACTGCCTGAGCATATGATCAGCTGAAAATTTAAAAAGATGATCTCTAGAGTCCCTGGTTAGAACACCAAGCTCCATCTTAGTGATTTCAAAGTCTTCCACCTCTGGTTCCTGAATTCCTTCTTTAGGCCTGAAGGTTGCTATTTCTACAGTCACCTTTCCAGTAGATAGATCAATAGATAATCTTGCATCACTCTTCATTCTTTTTGCTTTAGGAGTTTGGGTGGCATATTTGGTGACAATCTCTTTCACAGGAAGTGAAATAGGCTTATAACTTTTCCTTTTACTCATTGATTTAGTTAACCAAGGAGGGATTGAACCAGTGACTATCCAATTGTTAGGTGCTTTGATAGGAGTGCTCTCAGCCTGAGGTACTTGTGTGTTACTGGTAAGAATTTCTTGAACCTTTTCTTGTTGATCCAATGGAAAGGAAATATCCTCATCATTAATCTCAATATCCAGATAGTCAGGTCCTAAGCATGCCATCTGAGAACGCCTTTTTGATCTTGTTCTAGGCCTCAATCTAGGTGCGGTAGGATGTCTGCTGGGAACCACCTTTTTCTTAGGGGATGTGACTTTACCTATATTAGGAACCATAGTAGACACATTAGATGAGACATGTTTCACATTTTTTAGGGTTGATTCTGTACTATGCCTTTTAAGAGCGTGGTTCTTTGCTCCTTTCTTTTTCTTTTCTGTCAGCCAAGTCTCTGTAACCCCAAATATGGGTTGAGCTCTTAACTTTATATCATCTTCCTCCTTCATGTTCAGATCTATGACCAGAGGACTTCTTGCTTCTATATTGATGACATCTAAACTTGTGGCTTTAGAGCTATCCTCTTCTATTCCCTTTATATCAAACTTTAACTGCAACAATTTGATCTGTGGGACTAGAATTCTTGAGTGATCCTGTTCCCAGACTACTTCTTTGTCACTAAGATCTTACCATAGATCTTCAAGGTGAGTACTGGGCAATGGATAATTACTTAGACTTAGAACTTGTCTAGCAAAGCCCTTATTGTCAAAACCCCTCCTTAACTCATAGAATTACATGTGAAAACTTAACAGGTTGCTTCCTATCACCGAGGCATCCATCATACTATTACAAACCAAGTTGCCAACCTTAAGTGGAAACATAGAAGGCCACCTTTCTTCTGGTAGGGTATTTTTAATAACTACGAACAATTGCCTACAAACCTCTACCAATATAAAATAGTCAAAACCAAATCTTGGGAGCCTAAGAGGTTCTTCATCAAAGCCTCCGACCTGGATGTAAGTAAAATGCGGAAATTGTATGTAAAAAATTCCATAGACTTGAACCAATTTCTGTGCTTCCAATGAGACTCTTTGGTTTGGAACTCCTGCCAATTGTTGACACAATCTTCCCAGAAAAACATCATGAACCTTCCTGTAGTCTTCCAAAATCTTATCCTTTCTTAATAAGGGACAGTACTCATAGATGGAAAGGTCTTCATTCCAAGGGACATGTTGAATGGTTGATAGATCCTGTATGCATGCCAGACAGTAAATCAAATAGGAAGACATAAAGAAATCCTTCTTAATGGCCTGGGCTTGTTTAAGTTGGTCCCTCAGGGAATTGGTAATAATCTCTGCCCAATCAAGATGTTGCCTCCCTTCCAAGACTATCTCTATAAAGTGAAACATCCACTCCTCAAAGAGGAGAACCTGCTCTGAATGTTTAATCCGGTGAAGTAAAACTATCACATCATGAATAGGTGGCTTCATATGGTCTTTAGTGAGAACTTTAGGCAACTGTGATCCTCCCTTATAATTATTTTGAGTTCATTTCTGGGCCACATGACTACAATTTTTATCTATGTTTTCTCTATACTAAGCTAGAGATTGGCTGGGAGTGAAACTAACGAGAGATTCCTCTGGGATTTCGAAAACAACCATGATAGTCTCTCTATTAACTAGCGTAGGGGTTTGGCCTTCTGCATTCATTATGCAGTTGGATTTAATATCATATCTGTTAATACATTACTGAACCAACTCCAGGCATACAGCTGATGGAGGGAAAGCCATAGCTTCCAATAACCCACTCAACAGGACTTCTAGACTATGATCTTCTACTGCACGGTTTGTGAGTTCAATTGCCATTTTTTCTACCGATACCCCTAATAGGTCTACATCCATGACAACAGGGGCATGACACTCCTTATTCTTGACATTCCTGAAGAAATGCATACTAGACCTTATCTCTCCCACATGAATAAAAATAAACCCCCCCCTCTTGAATCAATATTATCAAACAACAACATGAAATGAAAAAGAGCTTTAGGAGCTACCTATTTTATGTAGACTCAGAACAATTTCTTCTCCCCCAGCCGAGACTCCGTAGAATTATAACAAGAAGAAAAAACTTACAGAGCTATTTATATTTTTGAAAGATTGTGCCCTAAAAAGTTGACTTTAATGAGCATTAATCGAGAACATTAATTTAAAATGATGTGAGTAGTAATGACTCAACAACAGGATGTCCTTGAAATTTGAAAACTTTAATTTCATCATTACTCATCCCATAAGCAATATCTCTCAATCGTGTTAGAGATTTCACTAATCGCAACCCGAAACTTTATCTGAGGCTTGCCCCGTGGCTCCTGTCAAATCTAAACTATCCATATTAATAACTTAACCATTACTTCACCATTGGCTTATGCCATCTATTCCATCAACTATCCTTTCACTTATGACTCTGCCTGCTATCTATCCTTGAACCTCTTTGAACAACTTTAAACAAGGGTTCAAAGGGGTTCAAATTGGTTCACCACAAAAAGGTAACGTAGGGCGGGGCCCACCTGCATGAACCAAACATTAGAAAAATAATCATTCATTGAACTTCTTCAAACTACTTTGAACTAGAGTTCAAAGAGGTTTGAAGTGGTTCATGTGAAGCATGAGTCCTGGAAAAGATTCAACCAAGGAAAGCTGAATTTGAACTTGACAAACTTGGAGGCTATTTTTTGACAACTTGAAGGACATGCACACTTGGAGGATTGCTGAAAGGAAAGACCATCAAGGGAATGTGCTAAATGAGCTTCAAATGAATAAACTAGCAAGGGTCTTAGACACTTCCTAATGGTGACTCTAACTGACCCTAACATCGGCTCTAGCTGGGGACTGCATATTGCCCAATGTGCAAGGAACTCTGAATAACTATTTTTCGCAGAATAACCAACACAGGGAAAGAAAAATAGACCACAATGACACACCAAAAAGGAAAATAGGGAAAAACTACCTAATTTGTACATGGGTATTAACTGGGTAGATCGTTAAAGCTTGCATAACTTGAGGTCCTACCCATTGTAAGTAAAAGGCAGATTCACACCAACTGGGTAGGACAACCAGAAAGTGTTTGAACCAAGAGTTTCATAAATGATAAATGGGCCCTTCCATAAAGACTTGAATTTCCCATGAGACCCTTTGGGTGCCTGCCTTTTGTCCCATAGAAGCACTTCATCTCCCTCCATAAAGTTACGAAGCTATGCCCACATGTCAAAAATCTGCTTTACCTTCAACTGATACTTTGTAATATGATCTACCAAATCCTCCCTTTGTTCTTCCAGTCTACTCAAATGCATGACACATTTCTGTAGAGGATATTTAAAATACTGATCTTCGATGACAGCTTGGAGCTTGGTTGATGAAAGTTCTAAAGGCATAGATACATGTGCTCCTATTCCATATACCAGTTCAAAGAGGGCTATTCCAATTGCTCTTTTTAAAGTAGTTCAATCTTCAAACAACTTCTTATGCCATTCACGGGGGTTATCATCCATTAACTTTTTCATGATCACCACCAGGTTCTTATTACTAGATTCGGCTTGACCATTCCCTTGTAGGAAATAATCAAAGGAATAAGCCAAAGATATTCCATGTTCATAATAGAAAGCCAAGATCTCTTCAGAAGAAAATTATGTAGCATTGTCTGCTACTATCTTAACAGGTACCCCGAACCTGACAAAAATATAATTTAAAAGGAAATCACACACAACCTGGGAGTTCACTTTCTTAGTGGGGACTACTTCCACCCACTTAGTAAAATAATCAGTGGCTGTGAGAATATAAACATGCCCAGTGCTAGATGATGGGTTCAAAGATCCCATGAAGTCTATTCCCCATTGTTTGAAAGGCTCATCAACAATCATAGGTTTAAGAGGCAAGGTAGCAAGATGAGGTCTCCTAGTAAAAAGATGACATTTTTCACAATTGTGAACATACTGGTATGCATCCTTGAACATGCCAAGCTAGTAAAAGTGATTCTAAAGAATCTTAAATGTAGTTATAGTTGAGGAGTAGTGGCCTCCACAAGCTTCATCATGAAATACTTTCAATAGTTCTTTCTGCTGCTCAGCATCTACGCATCTTAGAAAGGTTCCATCTATGCCCCCTTTATATAGTGTCCCCTGGGATATCACATATTTATTCACCTTCAATTTCAAGTTACACCTCTCTTTGGGATTTAGGTGGCTAGGACACCCACCATAGGTAAGGAAATAAGCCATGTCTGAAAACCAGGGGTCAGTTAGACTGACTAGCAACGCCATGGGTACTTCATCAGTTTTCTTAGATGACTCGCCATTCTCTGCTATCAACTTGCATAGGCCTTTCCCTCTTATCAATTTGGTTGGCTTAATCATCAGGTCATATTCTTGAATCTTTGCTATCCAGACTGCTCTATTATTCATACCAATCTCTTTCTGAGTTAAAATACTTTTCACTACAGTTTCAAGTACGTAAACTATACAATGGGAATGAAGTATATAATACCTAAACTATTTTACTACTTTCACCATGGTGAAGGCATGCTTTTCCATCTAAGAATATTTGAGCTCATGTCTTTTTAGAGGTTTGCTCATAAAGGCTATGGGTGCTTCCTGTCCCTTCTCATCTTTTTGCGTGAGTATACTTGATAGAGTATGCTTAGAGGCATAACAATAAATGATAAAGTCCTTTTTGAAATTGGAACTCTTTAATACAGGTGCCTGAGATATTGCATCTTTAATATCATTGAAGGATTTTCATCCATTATCGCTCCACTTAAAAAGAATTTTATCACTCATCATATCAATCATATACTTAGTAATTTCTAAAAATTTAGGAACGAATGCACGCAAAAAATTCACCTGGCCAAAGAAGGACTTCAATCCACTTCTATTTGATGGTAAGCTAAGTTGTTGGATTGCCTTAACCCGCTCAGGATCAATTTGGATTCCATCTTTTGAAATGATACGACTGAGTAGTTTACCTTCCTCCATGAAAAATGTTGATTTCTTGGGATTCAAAGAGATGCCGTGACTTCTACATCTTAAGAGCACTTTGAGATCCTTTAGGTGCTGACTTCTCTTCTTTGAAAAGATAGTAAGATCATCTAAATACACCACTATAATTTTGTTCCGGAGATCCTCAAAAGAAGAATTCATTGCCCTCTAGAAGGTTGCACCAGCATTGATCAGCCTACATGGCATATGACTATATGTATAAGTTCCCCATGGGGTGATAAAAGCTATTTTGTGTTGGTCACTTTCTACCACACTGATTTGATTGTACCTAGAATAGCCATCTAGCATAGACATGACTTCAGATCCTGATACAGCTTAAAGAACATGTTCCATCACAGGTAAGGCATAATTGTCCTTCAAACTTGCCTAATTCAGATTGTGAAAATTGACATAGATCTTGATTTTGCCATTCTTCTTTCTCACAGGAACTATATTGGTGATCCAAGTTGAATGATGGATGGGATAGATAATCCTAGCCTGTAGCATTTTTTCCACCTCCTTTAATATGGCTTCAGACACTTTCAGATTATAGCTCCTTAATTTTTGATGAAATGGGGTAACACTAGGCTTTAAAGGGATTTGATGTTCAAATAGGCCTCCTTTGAAATTTTTTAGGTCTTCATACCCCCAAGCGAAGACATCTCTGTATTCCATAAGTAACTTCTTCAAGTACTCTTTTTCAGACGAAGTGCAAGTCTGACCAATAGAAATCCATCTCGGATCATCTTGCTCACCTATATCAATTTTGTCATATTCTTTGGCATGATGCACATGAGATGTCTTTTCTTTAACAATACTATCATCTTTTCTCCTGAACAAATGTTGTAGAGATACAAGGCCTTTGAGGATTTTATTTCCCTTTAGTTGAATCACTCCATCACTAGCTACAACATCTTCATAGAATTCTTTGCACTCACTGTTAGATTCTTCAAAATATATATCAGAAAATCCTGCGACACATTCTAGGAAATCTCTAAGCTGGGAATCACTATCAAAGAATTGCCAATACTCCATGTTATCAGGCACTCTCGGCTTGTAAATAATCTCAATTTGATATTTTTTAGTTTTAAAGTCAGGGTGTGGCAACAATAGTGAAGTTGATACCGCCAAGGCATCTGCTCTAGTGTTCTGATTTATTGGTATAAATTCTATGGAGAAGGCGTTGAAGAAATCCAACTCATCCCATACCAAATTTCTATAGTGCTTTAACCTCTCATTCTTAATAGAGAATTGTCCTCTCAGCTACTTCATGATTAACTCAACATCATCTTTTACAATCAACTTCTTGACTCCCCTCAGTTTTGCCTCTTCCAATCCCAGTAGTAAGGCTTCATATTCTACAGTATTGTTAGTATTTTTGAAATCTAATTTGAAAGAAAGAGGAGTACATTCTTTATTAGGAGGGAAAAGGACTACCCCCACACTTGAGCCTGAATTGGAGCAGCTTCCGTCAAACTCCATCTTCCATATATCCTCTTCTTTTTGAGAAGAAGTTTCACCATCCTTTTCAAGATTGGCTAAAATGACATAGTTGCCAAAATGACACTCATACAAAATTTGAGCTTTTGGATTATTTGAGGGTACCACAGTATATTTATTTTTAGGCTTGGGTTCAAGTTTTACTTTCTTTTTACCTACTGGGATCATGGCCTCTGACCAGTCCATCTTAATGTCTCCTCCTAAATCTTTGCAAAATGTTCTACTGAGTAGCATATTGCAGCTAGTTAGGATATTTCCTACCAGGATAGTCAACTTCAGATGCTTGTTAGGATATGCAGGAAGAACAGCTTGGACATCTTTAACCTGACCCATTAACGGTACTTGTTTCCCATCCATAGAATAACAATGACCATAAGTTTTAGTCAAGGTGAGACCGAGGGCTCTTACAACTGGGGCAGGCATGATGTTATCTGATGCGCCAGAATCAATAATGCAATTGCTGAGTTTCTAGCCATTTAGCAGCAAGGAGATATAGAAGGGATTAGGCTTCCTTTCTTCTATTTCACTTTCAATTGTATTAACAAAGGGACATTCTTCAGGTGTCTACGGAGTGTCTTGGGGCTTAAATACAAGTGGTTCCTCAACTGTGGTCATCTCACCTATAAGAGGCTTATCTGATTTGGGGCTTGAACTTGACTCCTCTTTAACATATTTTACCAGTTTGTCCAACTCTTTAGGATTCATTTTGAGATATTCTATGGGGGAAATGGAGATTGTGGTTGTTTTACAGAATTCAACAAAGTCAAACAAAGAGGAAGGAATTGGACTACCTCTTGGTAAGATCTTCACTTCATGACCTTTTGGACATGCAGGAGTCTCTCCATTTCCAGCTTCTTTATGCTTAGCATTAGCATTAGCATCAATTGAACCAGGGACAAACTTTTGCATTCTCTGATTTCTCATTAGAATAGCATAGGTAGGATCCTACAAAGTTGCTAAAACACTTCCACCTCTGTCAGAGCCTAGCTCATACTCTAGATAAAAATAACTAGACAAACCAATATCAGGCAAGTCTTTCTCTTCTTTCAAATCTTCTATATTGATAGTATCTTTTTTTGCATTGATTTGAAGGCATCTTAACCAATCATGACAAGATTCTCCATCATGATCAGTTGTTAGATGAAAGGAACACATTGTTTCCCTTGGGGTAGATTCAATCTATAATCTCGGTTGTGAACTTAGCAAGAGAGGAGTTTTTCCCAGAGCTTGAGTATATTCTCTTTGGCTAACATCTTAATAAGGGGATTGGTATAGAGAACTAGCCTTATTCTACTATCTCTTGAGCATAGCCATATCATTCATCAACCTTTGCATTAGAGGGTCTATTGTTGTAGAGGACGAGGGACTTCCTGAATCCTGAACTTCTCTCTTCCATTTTCCAGCCGTTATGAGCATATCTTCTAGCTGAATAGCCTGTGTCTGGGTAGTAGCCAAATCAACCACTCCATCTTTTAATAGGTGAAAGCTTATCTCAGGCAAAACAACATTCAAGAAGAAAATCTTCTTATTCTCATTACTTGGTGCCGAATTTGCTAGTATCCTTTGCAAGATTCTATTAAACTTAGCCACAAACTCCTGCATAGACTCATGTATTTCTTTTTTTAATTGACTAAGTTGAAGCAATAATTAAATCTCATTATTAGGAGTTTTAAATCTTGTTTCAAAAGCAATTTTCATGTCATTCCAATTAGTGATTGAACCATTAGGTAAATGACTGAACTAGTCAGCTGCAGTATCCACTAAGGTCCTGACAAAGAGCCTAACCACTACTTCTTTAGTAGGAACACTAATAACACCACAGGTAGTATGGAAAGCACTGAGATGATCATTAGTGGTTACTTTTCCATCTTCGCTGAACTTGGGCAAGACCCGATTATCACCTTTAGGAAAATCCCTAGGGGGATTAGCTCCTAAGTTTAGTGGGCCAATATTGTGACCCCAGGGTTCATTGGTAGCCATGTTAGGTAACTGGAAATTCAAAGGCTAGATATTAAGAATAATAGGTACCACAGTACCTAGTGTCACAATAGCTTAGAAAAGGGGTGGAACAAATGGGCTAGGTGGAGGTGAAGAAGGTCTGCTAAATGTCTGGGTTTTCTTCTTCTTGCAGGTATTAAGATCAGGTTCGAAATTAAGATTCCTCAAAGCTTCAAAGTCTTCATCAACCAATCCCCTACTCCTATCACCTCTGGTATATCTCTTTTCTACCAGTTTTAATATTCGAGAATGACCTTAATTTCTTGCTGGTGCTTGTGCAAGTCTATTTACTATAACTGCTTCACGAGAAACTAGTATACCCCTCAGTCGCTCAGCTATTTCTTCTTCTCTTTCGAGCACTGCTTGGACTTGATGAAACTGCTGATTACTATGCTTAAATCTCCACGCTGCTGCAGCTAGGATTGAAATTATGTCTTCTTGTGTGTCTTCAAATCCTAGGTTAGGTTGAAGCATAGGAAACACATCATTGTGTGGTAATACCATCTTGTGGCATTATATCAGTTGAGAACCTAGTGTTTTATATTGGACTCTCCCCAGTAGAGTCGCTAAAAATCTATTGGTGAACATATTTGTCTTCTTCTTCTTAAATGAAATCAAATAAAAACTCTATGCCTTTGAAGACAAACAATTCATCAACAATTGGGTAAGCATCATAAATTGCTTCCCTTTGAATTTTGAAGGTTCGGCTTCCTTGTAGGATATTCAATGAAATATGAACATAAAAGTAAATACATACACTTTTAACTAGAAAGTGTGGAAGGACCACTCAAATACTCTTGGGTATTGAGGCAATTTTAAGAATCAACAAATGATTAATTCACACTATGAAGAATACTGAGATCTACCAATTAATTCTAAAACAAAGAACTTATAAAATAACTCAAGAAGAAATAACTAGAAAGAAACTGGGAGTGACTAAGTATAAATAATACATGCATAGATATAAATGTACCAATTCTCGAAGTAACCAATACATTCCAGATTTTGATTCAAAGATCTAAATCAAACCATGCATCTATATATTCATATATGATCGGATCAAAGTCTAATCAAAACAAGTCACAAACTATTTTAGAACTTAAAAGACTATTCTAGCTATCTACTTAGAAAAAATATCTATTTTTCTATCTGTAATTTCTAACCCCTTCACAGTTTAATGCTCCAACATTTATAGTTTTAGGTCCGATAGACCCTCCAGAAAAACACGGCCTCTCAGACACTAGAAAAATTGTTAAAAACTAGTTATACAACTAAAACAAGAGTTTCACAACACATGTCTTTTAAAACAGAAAGAAAGGTAAATGCTATCCCAAAAAATGCTAACTCCCTCCAAGGCCTTCTGACGTGGTAGTTTGTACGAGCTTCCAGGTTCGGAACACATTCACCAATTCCTGAGTTGGCTGAAAATGCAAATTCTTTAGACCTATTAGTTTTGCCCAAGTTGCATTCTTCTCCCATCTTAACTCCTTGATCCTCTCCACCTGCTTAGGTAACTGGCCCTTGTTCAGTAGCAACATGGATTCCATGTTTGCTATTTTGGTGAAATCTTGAACTGTCGGTGCTTCATTTTATTTAAGAGCATTCATGGTATCTGTAAAGTCTTTGACCATGGTGTCTGTGTCCCTATTACCTTCATCAATTTGTAAAATACTTGAGGGATTTACTATCTTGATGTCTTTTAGGGCATTTGCATGCATATCTAGTACCTCCTCTATTGCTTTGGCTTGAGAAATTGCAGCTTTAAACATTGTGTTTTTCCAGCTGAAATTCTATTTCAAGATGAACAACATACAGGGGTCTACCAACTTCATCGGATTTTCTACTAAGAACCGAGTCATAACATACATCTCTATTTCTTGAACTTGTATGACAACCGCTGCACATTTCTCTTCTTCTATTTCCTAGCTTGGGACTAGAGTTTGAATCTCACCGAGTAATCCTTCCCCATCTAAGTAGGTAGATATAAAATCTCGTATGAAAGCACTCCCTTCATTGATTACATTATTTATCTAGGATTTCATCACCTCCATCATAACTCTGCCCTGTTGCATCCGTTTCACTAGCCTTTGGATTTCACTTGAATTTAGATCAAAGACTTGTGGGGATTGGGCTAGTGGCAGTGTTCCTACATTAGTGAGTGAGGAAAGAAACTTATCCATGGTAGATACCAGCTGTTTCAACTAACGTTTCTCTCTCCCATCCTTTTGCAACTGCCTAAGCATATGATCAGCTGAAAATTTAAAAAGATGATCTCTAGAGTCCCGAGTTAGAACACCAAGCTCCATCTTAGTGATTTCAAAGTCTTCCACCTCTGGTTCCTGAATTCCTTCTTTAGGCCTGAAGGTTGCTATTTTTGTAGTCACCTTTCTAGTAGATGGATCAGTAGATAATCTTACGTCACTCTTCATTCTTTTTGCTTTAGGAGTCTGAGTGGCATATTTGGTGACAATTTCTTTCACAGGAAGTGAAATAGGCTTATAACTTTTCCTTTTACTCACTGATTCGGTTAACCAAGGAGGGACTGAACCAGTGACTATCTGATTGTTAGGTTTTTTGATAGGAGTGCTCTTAGCCTAAGGTACTTCTATGTTACTGGTAAGAATTTCTTGAACCTTTTCTTATTGATCCAATGTAAAGGAAATATCCTCATCGTTAATCTCAATATCCAGATAGTCAAGTCCTAAGGATGCCATCTGAGAATGCCTTTCCGATCTTATTCTAGGCCTTGATTTAGGTGCGGTAGGATGTCTAGTTGGAACCACCTTTTTCTTAGGGGATGTGACTTTACCTACATTAGGAACCACATGAGACACATTAGATGAGACATGTTTCACATTTTTTAGGGCTGATTCTATACCATGCCTTTCAAGAGGGGGGTTCTTTGCTCCTTTCTTTTTCTTTTCTATCAACCAAGTCTCTCTAACCCCAAATATGGTTCAGGCTCTTAACTTTATATCATCTTCCTCCTTCATGTTCCAACCTATGACCAGAGGACTTCTTGCTTCTATATTGATGACATCTAAACTTGCGGCTTCAGAGCTATCCTCTTCTATTCCCTTTCTATCAAACTTTAATTGCAATAATTTGATTTGTGGGACTATAAGTCTTGAGTGATCCCATTCGCGAACTACTTCTTTATCACTAAGATCTTCCCATAGATCTTCAAGGTGCGTACTAGGTGATGGATAATTACTTAGACTTAGAACTTGTCTAGCAAAGCCCTTATTGTCAAAACCCCTCCTTAACTCATAGAATTGCATGTGAAAACTTAACAGGTTGCTTCCTATCACTGAGGCATCCATCATACTATTACAGACCAAGTTGCCAACCTTAATTGGAAACATAGAAGGCCACCTTTCTTCTGGCAAGGTATTTTTAATAACTACGAACAATTTCCTCCAGACCTCTACCAATTTTTGTGCTTCGAATGAGACTCTTTGGTTTGGAACTCCTACTAATTGTTGACACAATCTTCCCAGAAAAACATCATGAACCTTCCTATAGTCTTGCAAAATCTTATGCTTTCTTAATAAGGGAAAATACTCATAGATGGAAAGGTCTTCATTCCAAGGGACATGTTGAATGGCTGATAGATCCTGTGTGCATGCCAGACAGTATATCAAATAGGAAGACATAAAGAAATGCTTCTTAATGGCTTGGGCTTGTTAAAGTTGGTCCCTTAGGGAACTGGTGATAATCTCTACCCAATCAAGATGTTTCCTCCCTTCCATGACTATCTCTATAAAGTGAAACATCCACTCCTCAAAGAGGAGAACCTGCTCTAAACCTTTAATCTGGTGAAGTAAAACTATCACATCATGAATAGGTGGCTTCATATGGTCTTTAGTGAGAACTTTAGGCAACCTGGATCCTCCCTTATAATTAGTTTGAGTCCATTTCTAGGCCACATGACTATGACTTTTATCTATGTTTTCTCTATACTGAGCTAGAGATTGGGTGGGAGTGAAACTGATGAAAGATTCCTCTGGGATTTTGAAAACAACCATGATAGTCTCTCTATTGACTGGCACAAGGGTTTGGCCTTTCGCATTCATTATGCAGTTAGATTTAACATCATATCTGTTAATACATTGCTGAACCAACTCTAGGCATACAACTAATGGGGGGAAAGCTGTAGCTTCCAATAACCCACTCGATAGGAACTCTAGACTATGATCTTTTGCTACATAGTTTGTGAGGTCAATTGCCATTTTTTCTATTGATACCCCTAACAGGTCTGTATTTGTGACAACAGGGGCATGCCACTCCATATTTTTGACATTCCCGAAGAAATGCATACTAGACCTCATCTCTCCCACAAGAATAAAAATAAACCCCCCCTCTTGAATCAATATTATCAAACAGCAATAGGAAATGAAAAAGAGCTTTAGGAGCTACCTATTTTATGTAGACTCAGAACAATTTCTTCTTCCCCAGCTGAGACTCCGCATAATTATAACAAGAAGAGAACACTTACAGAGCTGTTTATATTTTTGAAAGATTGTGCCCTAAAAGTCAACTTTAATGAGCATTAATCGAGAACATTAATTTAAAATGATGTGAGTAGTAATGATTTAGCAGCAGGATGTCCTTGAAATCCACAAACTTTAATTTCATCATTAATCATCCCATAAGCAATATCTGTCACTCGTGTTAGAGATTTCACTAATTGACACCCAAAACTTTATTCGAGGCTTGTCCTATGGCTCCCGTCAAATCTAAACTATCCATATTAATAACTTAACCATTACTTCACCATTGGCTTATGTCATCTATCCCATCAACTATCCTTTCACTTATGACTCTACCCACTATCTATCCTTGAACCTCTTTGAACAACTTTGAACCAGGGTTCAAAGGGGTTCAAAGTGGTTCACCGCAAAAAGGTGACATAGGCCAGGGCCCACCTACATGAACCAAACATTAGAAAAATAATCATTCATTGAACTGCTTCAAACGACTTTGAACCGGAGTTCAAAGAGGTTCGAAGTGGTTCATGTGAAGCATAAGTCTTGGAAAACATTCAACCAAGGAAAGATGAATTTGAACTTGACAAACTTGGAGGATATTTCTTGACAACTTGAAGGACATGCACACTTGGAGGATTTCTAAAAGGAAGACCATCAAGGGAATGCGCTAAATGAGCTTCAAATGAATAAACTAGCAAGGGTCTTAGACACTTCCTAATGGCGACTCTAACTGACCCTAACACATCTTCAACATAATCAATCTTCAGCATACCAAGCTCATCCTGAATATTAAATCTCAAACCATTCACATATCGAGCTACCTTTTCCTTACCAATTTCTTTGTGTCCAGACTGAATAGTAAGTTTGTAGAACTCCACCGTATAATCTTCAACAGTTAAATCCTATTGCTTCAGATTCTGCAACTTCTTAAACAAATCAAGCTCATAGTCGGCAGGTATGAACTTAGCTTTCAATTTAGTCACCATCAACCTCCACCAATTGATATTCATTTCACCTTTATCTTCTCTATCTCTTTGTAATTCTTTCCACGTAAGAGAAGCATGTCTTTTCAACTTAGTCTATGCCAATCTCACTCGAAGAGGATCTTCAATTTCTTCTAGCTCAAAGAAGTCTTCTAATTCACCAATCCAATCAATCAAGTTCTCAGGTTTCAAAGTACCAAAGAAAGTAGAAACTTCCATTTGGTAACTATTACTTAATCAAGCTCCAGATCTATGCAACCGACCAGTTCTGCCTTCACTAAATCTATCTCTCCGATCATCACCACTAGATCTAGCAGCTTCAAAGTCTTCAACAACTTCCTCATAACCATCCTCAGTACCAAAATTTTGTGGTACACTACTTATAGCCCTCATGATCTTAATGATCATGTCATTCTTCATTAGCTCCATCTTAGATCTAAAATTAGATTTCACCTTCTCTGTAATCTTTGATTCCACAACATCATAGAGATCTGTAATCGCTCTAGGGTCAAATCTTCTCAGAGGCATCCTTCAAGATAATAAAACCCAAAGAAACAAAACCCTACACCGACCACCTTGTGACAAACTCCAATTTGTATGCAAGTCAGATCAACCATCCACCTTGCATGAACAACTAGGTCAAGATTCCACAAGTTCAGTGCCATGGATCCGCAACTCAGATCATATGATCTCTTCACCAATAAGGTCAACTTTGCAAGATCAACCTGTTAGGGATTTTTCTTGTGGGTCAAACTTGGCAAGGATATTGGTTTGATTCTCAGTAAATAGATCTCCAAGTTTGCAAAAAAAAGCCTAATTGATGAGGATTGGATAAGATCCTCCTTCTGCTTTGAGCTCCATAGGACTCAGGTGGGTATTGCCTACAAATAGGTTACTATCTCTCAAGTAAACTATGGAATGGTGGATTAGGTCTTCATTGTCATGCTATTGAGTTTATTAGATGTACTTTTATGGAAGATAATTCTAAAGATAGCTGAGAACAACCTATTGCAGAATGTGACTAATGAAACTCCTAGTATGATAA
The DNA here is from genome assembly GCA_027943335.1 of Chamaecyparis obtusa. Taxonomy (NCBI): domain Eukaryota; kingdom Viridiplantae; phylum Streptophyta; class Pinopsida; order Cupressales; family Cupressaceae; genus Chamaecyparis; species Chamaecyparis obtusa. The sequence continues at coordinate 1,296,492 of BSBK01004817.1, forward strand.
CATAAACAATGGCATAAGGGTGATGAGTCCTTCTTTTTATGAGTAAAACTCAAGGAAGGCTAACCTTTGATTCAATCTTCAAGGAATCAACAACTATGGACTATAAAACATCAAGGATAGTCCTATTTTTAGGTACATGAACATAGAATGAAATGGTATCAGTAATGATGAATTTTGTGTTTGATGACTGAAAGGTGCTTGAATGACAAAGATCAGATCAGTGTCTAATCCTTTGGGCAAAGAGTATAACATAAATCAATAGGAGGATCTCTAAAAAATACAATGGGATGCCTTACAAACCACATACAATTTGGATAGAGTGCCTTGCAAACTATCTTCTCAATCTAGGTTTGCTACCATCAAGATCTTCCACAAATGTATTCATTCCCTAAAATTTCACATAATAATTTAATTCTTTCCTTGAAAGAAATTCATGCAACAATTAGATAGCTACCTTACAACTAGCATGTTCTAGATGCCTTACAAATAGAGACATACAAGAATAAACACAAAGCAAAGAGACAATAACATAACCAAGGTAGAAACTGTATTGTATTTCATGGAAGTGTATCAATACATACAAGTAAACTCTTTACTCAAAATCATAGAATCAATAATCTGCTCTGCAAAGTTTGTATTATCAGTATTTAGTCATCAAGGATATGGAAACAAAGAATAGAATCCCTTGGATTGCCAAAGATTGGAACCAGGAACCAAAAAGACTGGAAAACCACAAAGCTCGGAAGACCAAAAAAAGCTTGGAACCCCTACAAAATCAAAACTCTTACTACTTATACCACTAGCTATCTTGGGATCCTTAGAGAATTCAGGATGCAACGAGCTTCAGATAGCTAGGGTTAGGGTTTCACCCACTAAACCAACCAATAACAATCAACAATTAATTCCAGGGGAGAAAACCAAGCAACCTAGACAAACAAACCCAAAATTGATCTTCATCAATGAAAATCTTTTGATTTGTACCGAAGAACATGCAAACACCATGCCTTTTCAGTCTAATCGTACACCTGTAACATGCCTCGAGCTTTACCTATGTTCATTTTAAGATGGTATAGGCATCTGCAATCAATCATCAAACCCTCTAGATCACCCTAAAATAGTTGGCACCACCAAACAAATCAAATTCGGCCACTAAAACATTAAAAACCAGTCCTTTCTGTCGCTGAGAAACCCTAAAAATTTTTGAATTTGAACTGCAATGGTTACTTTCATGGTTCTAGCGGCAAATCGGCGGTCATCATTCAAACTGAGATCAACTTTAAGTCGTGACCATCCGATCTTGATATTTCGTGGGCTTTTCATGACTTAACCATACAAGAATCCTGGTCACATTTTTTGACCATGCGACAAAAGCTTTTTTCCTATTCGCGAAATGAAATACTAACTCACCACTTAACCCCGTGAACTAGCAAACAAAGGAAAACATTTAACCCCGGTCCCTTAGCGAACTGGTGATAGAAGGGTTCTGCCAGTTCGCAAAACACTTTATGCTACTGCTAAAAAATTTAGCGATCATGTGACCTTCCTTTGCTGAATCGCCAGATGATTTAAAGTATCGCCATCTCATTTCATGAACGAGCAAAAAGCATTGAAATTCATCAGGCCACTAACCTTATTTGTTAGGACTACCAAAGTTTAGACCTTTTCCTAGGCCCACATTGTGCCACTTGTCACCACATCATTCACTGAAACTACCCGGTCGTCACTGACAAAGGACCCACTCTCAATAAGCCTACAAATCAAATAGTGGTCGCATGATCACATGGCCTAGAAAGATTCCATGTGATGAAGCAACAAATCATAGATCCTGCCACATAGTCAGCCCCCTGAAAGATTTAGGCCCACTGAAAACATATCCAGTCATTCACCCATGGACCAATCAGAAACTGCCAAATCACGTACATGTAGCAGTTGACCCATTGAAAGAAAATATTACGTCACAAAGAAGAATCAATAGTTATCGTAAAACCACAAGCCTTTGACATATTCTATAAGATCTTATGACAACTGATGGATCAACCCTTTTATACTGCTCTGATAGATCCCCTAACATGAAACAAATCAATGGTTGGTCTTGTAGCCTCATGTGTCAAAAATAACCCTTAAGATCATACACTGGCCATTGATTTTTTGAAAATGTCAAGACCCTTCGAGTCTTCAAAAAATCAGGTCCCACTGACAACTACCACCATGTTAATACATGGACCAATCATAGCTCACCAACTATACCTACGTGTCACCTAGATCCACCTGTCTGAAACACTATGCCATAAAGAGAATCAACGACAGTCGCGAAGGTGCATAGCTCTGACAAATCCCTTGCGATTTAACGACAACCATGGGATTAAGATGGTGTCAGAGAGACTGGGCCCAGGGAAGACTAAGCCGAAACATTGGAAAGAATTAAAGCTAGACTTAGGGAAAATTAAAGCCAACTAACTTAGGGAAATATTTCGCTAGGCACATGAAAACTTAGGAAAAATATTAAAGGGGGCCGACATAAAATCTTAAGTAACAAGATTGCATAACATGAAAAAGGTTCACGCGATCATGTGACAAAGGGGTAACATTTTAGCACATGCGTTATAGGACTTTTAAGTGGCCTGAATAAAGTAACTCAAAATTAGAACAAGGCCAAGGCATTTTAGAGCTTTTTTCACTACAATAGCTAGTTTTTCAAAATTTTCACCTAGGGTTTAGCCAGAGAATAGGGAAAAACAATTGCAGAGACCAGAGGAAAAGGAAAATGACCATGAAAATTTGTAGGTGCCAACACAACCTTCACTCAAGAACAACCTTCACTTTGATACCACCTAACGTAGTCAAGGATGGTGGATCCAATTAAGGATAGTCCAACCTTGTAGCCAACTACCAACACAATGAAATAACACAACTAGATATGCTCAAATCATATTTTTAGTAACATGCCCGACTGTAAGGCCTTTTGGGTTATGGCCAATTATAATCAAGAAGTAGTTCTACAATATCAAAAAAGATCCAATCCAACTCTAGCTAGTCCAGTTCTGAAACAAATCAACAACTGATGGAAACCCTAAGGTAGCTATGAACTTGAGCTCGCAAGTCTCCAAGCAATCTCCTTGTCTCCAAGAAAACAACCACTAGCTCTGCTATTACAAACTATCATAAATCAATCTAATCTTCAAGATCTCACAAGATCTAAGTCTCACTTCCCATTGATGTCTAAAAAACTACCCCAAACACCCCTTAAATACTAATCTTCAGCCACAAGTCGGCTAGAAGAAACAATTAACTCCTAAGCCAAGTTGACTTCTACTACAAAAAAATATTAAATGCAATACAAGTTGGCTCTTGAATAACCTTAAAATTATTTAATTCTCCATGTCACCCTCTAGATCTACATAGGAGAATGCAACAATGGCTACCAACAATAAATGCACCAAGTCGGCCAACCAAATCACCAAGAACTCTAGTTGGTAAACTAGAACAACCAAGCACCAGAGAAATAACCGATCACCAGTGAAACAACTGAGCTAGCCAAGCATCACTAAGCAAGTATGTTGACCGAGCACCATAGACATCACCAAGCATGAGTTCCACCGAGCCCAAGAGGTTTCACTGAGTTCCTTCAGCGATCAAGCTTCCTTCAATAATTGAGACCATCGGTTAAAGCTGCAACCGAGTACCACAGAACCCAAATACACACCTCCGTGTAGATTTGCTGAGTACCCTAGAATGCCCTTGCATTAATAACCAAGAAAAATTCATTCATCACTTCTAGCATCAAATTTCCCTATTTCATCATCTCTTTTAATATAGCATTTACTTCCAAATACTATGAAATATTTTACAGGAGTATGATTAAACCATAATTCATAAGGAGTCTTACTTGCACCTTCTCTAATTTAAATTCTATTCAATGTGTATATGGCTTTCCCAACAACTTCTCTCTAATGTACATGAGATACATCTCCTTCTAGCAACATTGTCCTAGCAACATCCAATATTGTTTTGTTTCTTCTCTGTTATCCCATTTTGTTGTGGAGTCCTAGGAGCAGATGTGTGTCTGTGTATTCCATGATCTTCGCAATATGAATTGAATAGATCTAAAGTAAACTCTCCACCTCTGTCTGATCTCAAACATTTTATCTTTAAGCTTGAATTATTCTCTACTTTTTCTTTGAATATCTTGAATTTGTCAAATGCTTCTGATTTCTCTCTCAAGTAAGTAATCCACATCATTCTAGAAAAGTCTACAACAAAAAGCATAAAGTACCTTTCACCATAGTATGATCTTGTCCTTGTAGGTCCACATAGGTCTGTATGTACTAGATCTAACTTTCCTTTTGTTGAATATAATTTTATTTTATAACTGCTTCTAGTCTTCTTTCCCATAACACACTCTTTACACATAGTGTTAGATGGTTTTACAATTTTAGGTAGGTCTCTCACTACATTAGCCAAGCTTGCCTTCACAATATTATCAAAATTAACATGAGAAAAACTTCTGTGCCATAACCAAATGTCATCTATTTTTGCAACAAAACAAGAAGCTTTAGATGTATTTAACTCAAATACATTACCTCTAGATTTAGTACCAGTTGCAATCAAATTTCATGTCTCACTTCTGATAAAAAAATTCTTATCAATGAATTTCAATTGATAACCCTTGTCCATCAGTTTTCCAACACTCAAAAAGTTATGCTTAAGTCCGTCAACAAGTAGTACATTGTCAGAATTGGTCTTTCCATCCAAAGAAATAGATCCTACTCCAATGATAAGCTTAGGAACATTGTCTCCAAATCTCACAACACCTCCATCATACTTATTTAGTTTAACAAACTTATTTTTATCTCTAGTCATATGATGTGAGCAACCACTATCTATAACCCATTCAGATTTCTTATCAACATGTGACAAAAAATCTCTTTTCTCATGTAATGGTTTTTCATCTTTGATAGTAATAAATCCAATCTCCTCATTATCAAAATCATCATTAGAAACACCTTCACTAGCATAATAACATTCTTTTTCTTTTGAATACTTAGGATTTTAAAACTTAGATTTATGCTTAGGAACTCTTGCAGGACATCTAGATGCAAAGTGACCTATCTTATTGCATGAAAAACATTTCAAAGGTAACTTTCCTTCAAACTTACCCTTACCTCTCTTTTCTCTTCTAGCGATCAGGGCAACAGTTTCATCTAGCTTTCATTCTTCTTCCTGTATTCATTCCCATTCATCAACATTCTCACCAAGCTCTTCTTTTATATTACCACTATTGGTGCTTGCAATTCCAGATAATGTCTTTTTGTGTGCAGATGCCTTAAATGCTATTTCAACTCTAGGTAAAGAATCTCCCATCTTTGCAGCTTCAAAGGTAGTTAGATTTGTAATCAACATCTGTCTGCTAAAGTTTGTAGTCAAAGGTATAATATCTTCTATAGCCTAAAATTTGGTCGTGTAAATAGGTGTCAATGATCTAAGAATATTTTCAATGACTTCTTCATCTTCATAAGTGCCTCCAGATTTTCTGATTCCAATCACAACCTTATTAACTCTCTATACATAAGCCCTAATATTTTCATCATCTCGCATTTTCAAATTCTCCATCCTTGTTTTCCAGTTCTGTAACTTTGTTTTCTTAGTAAACTTGTCTCCTTCATATAATGCTTCTAATCTTCTCCAAATTTTGTGTGTTGAATCCAAAACTTTCACGTCAGTAAATTCTCCTTCAAAGAGTGCACTGATCAGTTCTTCCCTTATGACCATGTTATATGAAAATGTCTTCTTTTCTTTGTCAATAGCTTTATCTAATTCATCCTCGGCCTTCATGGTTACCTCATTCTTTGTGATCATCAAGTAGTCAATACCCAAACATAACAAATGTGTTCACATCTTATTTTTCCAACTGCCAAAGTTTTGAGGATCAAATTTTGGACTATCCTTCCTATAGAATGCCATCTCCTTAAGCTGTTAAGATTTCTCTCTAAGGACCAGAGCTTTGATACCAATTGTCAGGAATAAAAGTCCACCAACACAACTAAGAGGGGGGGGGGTGAATTAGTTGTGAGACAAATTATTAAACTTTAAACTTTAAATAATAGCTACACCAAATCAAATGATAACATAGTAAATGCCAACATAATAACACAATATTTTGTTGTCAAGGAAACCCTATTAAAGGTAAAACCCTAGTGGGAATTAGCACCCACAAATGATGTACCGAGAGTATAGTATCCCTATTAAAAGATCTAGCCATATTACGAGCCTAATAAAAAATTATAGTACACAGTCCCTGTTAAAGGACATACCCTGTTAGGAGTCAAAGAGAATGTAGGCTCAGTGTTCAAAGAAGGTTATTTCCACCTCTAGAACTCACTATTCGTAGAAGAAGTGTATATAAAGTAAATACACAATCCTTGTGAATTGTATGATAGCAACTATATTTACTTGATCAGTTCCAATGAAGTATAAACTATCCTCTACTCTACATCCAACAGATACAAGCTCGCAGATTCCACAATCCTCTTTTACATTGCTTACACACTACCTCTCTTTTCAAAAGAAAAGATCTTACATATATACCCTATTACAATAAATGATCAGGTCATACAATTAGGCTTCCCTAATATACAAATAATTACATAACCCCTTTCTAAGATACACATGGTATCTACAATAAGTATACAACAATTACATTTCAATAATTAAGGTCCAACATCCATAATCCATGCTCGCTATCCATAATACACACTACAAATATGAAGGCGGCCCCAAATAGGTCTCCTCTAGAAAAAATGCCATAGATGACATCATCATGCTTACCATGACTTGATAAGATCAAAGAACATTCCTCAATACGCTATCTGACATCCCTTAATCTTTCATACACTGAATCCACATCGCTTGTAAGATATACTCAAAACACAGAGACTAACTCTGTCAAATTCCATTGTCATAGTCCAAAAACCAATCTTCACCAAATATTTTGTTTCTCAACCAATATGAAATATTACAACATGTGATCTTAGATATAAGATCAGAACACCTCCTTGTACACAAACCTGTATTCTGTCATTCTGAATCAACCATATAGTATCCATACACTATAATAACCAGTTTGTTCTCTTCATAGAAACATATGTTGACATCAATGACAAAAAAAATAAAATGAAAACAACATTAGTAACCAATTCCAACAACATCCAACATACATCAACTTGATCAATAGATTTAAGAGTTAAAGCCACCCTTAGGTTCTCCAAACCTTTCAACTTCAAGTCTGAGATAATTCTATTCTGAAACTACTTTCAACCTTCAATCACTGCCAAGAAAGCTCCACCTTGTGCCAAAATGCACAACTATTGTTCTTCAAACAATATCCAATTCATCCTCAAGCTCACATTTCCTTCTACATTTTTCATATGCAGTACTACACCTATTTTCCAGGGAATTCAATCCTTAAATACAAGTTACAATAATTATATCCAAGTCGGCCTTAATAGGATAAATCCTATTTATAAAATACAAGTGGACCCATGCGAAGATGCACACAAAATATCTTACAAAATTAAAACATAGTAGTTATATTAATTAATCATTTAGATATGTTGATTAAGCTTTCATATCATATTACTTGAAATGTGTTCCAAGTCAGCTTCCAAATAGGTCTTCACCAATGCATACGCCATAGCTGACATCACTTGTACTATCATGATGCCATATGATTGCAATAAGATCTCAAGCCAGTGTTCTACATGAAAATATGTTTTCATGTCATGACTCAAATGAATATGAGTGCTATCCACAAAGTTCTGCAATCAACTCTGTAAAAACACAATTTTTGTCTTCTAAAAACTAGTCAATAGTAATACAATCATAACTCTATCAGATCAACTCATAAGAGTGTACAATCATAGATGGTGACCAAAGACATCATTATAAGTCTTCCTCTAAGTGTGTATGTGCTTATTCATTGTGATTTATCTGTACAATTCTTTGCAACCTCTTCTATAGGCTCCTGAACAATCCAATCAATAGCATATGTTACCCTCAATGACAAACTATGTCATGAATGAAACACACAACCAATGTAGCATGCCTCTATCATTACTATGATACTCCCCCATAGGAATACCATCAACATTCATGCTAACATTTACATTCTCTCCTAACCCTCAATTTAGTACTCTTGATTTTGTGCCCCCTAATTTGTTAATCTTTCTCATTTGGGGGCCTAACATTGTGTGCATAATTCTCTTATGGTTCTCCTTGCCTCTAATCCATCCCTCCAAGACTAGACCAGGGCACCTAGAACCTTAGTCCCCCTAAACCAAGGTGCTCAGGGTTAGTGCCCAACAAAGAAGGGCCCATTTTTTAATATGTTGAATTTTGGTGAATGGTTTTAACATTATCCATGTTACCCTGCTTTGGGGTTTTCACACACTTCCTTTAGGTTTAGTATGAATAGAGGCCCCCCCTACTCATTTTTATGTTCACACACACATATCTCTCTCTCTCTCTCTCTCCAAGCTTTGAGATAGAGTTCTAGTAATTTCTAAGGCAACGAAGAAGGAGATTCAAGCATTCAAGTGTAGCATTACAGGTGACATCCATAATCTAGTTCTTATGTTTCTTACTATTAGAGTAGTCATATTATAGCTAATAATTAATTTATTTAATTATTAGTCTATTATTCTCTACACTTAAGTTAGACTTAGGCATCTCATTATTCTTTAGGGTTTCCCTTTTAGGGTTTCATGATTCCTCTTATAAGGATTCACCTCTTTGTATTTCATATGAGATTAGAATATCAAATTGTAATATTGTGCATATGATGTCTCTGACTTTTTGGCCTCCATAGTTTTTTTCTTGCTTCTGTTCTTTGCTTCTTCCATGTGACAGGGTTATGCATGCAGGTGTTATTGGGAGATTAGTTTTTCACCTAATCTAACATGGTATCAGAGCCATCTTGCTTCTCGCTATTCATGTTTTTGTTGAAGTGATTTAGAAGCAGGAGGGTTTCAAAAATTTTCAGTTCTAGTATTCTCTGCAGGACGTTATTTTTTGTTTCTTTTTTGCCTGCAAAAAAAGAAAAAAGAAAATTTTGGGGGGTATTTTGAGCAAAAATGGACGCCACCATTGCATCTAGAAGACCCAAAAACCCTAGAATCCATATAAAACTTGTCCATTTTGGACAACGTGGCTCTGAGGCAATTTTTTTTGGTTTTCAGTGCCATATGGGCATGAAAACCGAGAAATTTTTAAAAAAAAAAACAATTTTCAATATTTTTGTGTTATTTTTTTAATGCAACCAGTGTATTTGGTTTCCCGCCGCTGCTGCACCACCAGCACTCCTCCGCCGCCGGTTGCGCCCTTCACGGCCCCCTTCACTGCACCCAGCGGCCCTACCATGGACACCAGCACTGCCCAGCCTTAGCGGCCCCCACCGCCTCACACTCCACTCCGCTGCAGCACCTTCATGGCCCCTGCCACCTCCCAGCCCCACTCTACTCCAATGGGTGCACCGCCCAGCCTCCTCCGTCGAGCGCACCGTCGAGTGGGCTTTTAGCCCCGTGGGCCCCTTTTCCTCTTTGTGGTGGTCACATGGGTGACCGGGAGCCTCTAGCTCTAGCCCCTTATGTGCACCATGTGCCTAGGGGCTCTATCTTTTTCCAGCCCTAGGGGCTTAAAAATCTTTTTTGATGCCTTTTAAGGGTACCTGGGCCTTTTTTGCAATATCTTGAGCATTCAGAGGTTTTTTTTGGACTTCTTTATATCATCGGAAAGCTCTTTCTAAGCTCTTTTCGATTATGGAGGTTAGGTTTTTTTGCTTTGCTATTTTGACAACATTTTTTTCTATCAAAGGTGATGGTTGTTTTTTGCCTTCTGGGAGCCATATCTTGGTCATTCAGACTCATTTTTGGGCTCACTAGATTTCATTGGAAAGCTGGTTCTATGAGTTATTCAGTTGCAGGGGTCTTTTATCCAGATTCTGCTTGAGGTTTTCTCTCCTTTGAGTTTTGCACTTTCACACTTTGGTGGATTACTTAGGTTCTACAGGTCTTGGGATCTCTTCTTCTATTCTTTTGGCTCACTCTTCTTTTTGACTTTTGAGAATTGTATGCTTCTCTTCTATTGCATTCTTTTTTTTGTAAACGCACTGAGATAAAGTGCCTACTTTTGCATATCTGGGATCTTGTACTCCTTGTGTTTGTTTGTACTCGCACTCAATTATAAAGTGCCATGGGGGGTTATGATGTTTTGCCTTTTTTGCTCATCCACCTTTGTCAAGTGAGTGTACCTTCCATGACATTAGCTCATGCTGTGTGTCTAGAAGATCTATTCTTCTTCTTCGACACTGCCCTTTATCTTGTGCTTGTACTTCTGTTGCACTGTTGGTGTTCCTGATTCTTCTTCTTGCAGATGTTTCTGGCTTTGCATTTTAGTGTTCTTGTCACCCCTCTCCCTGTTCAACATTATGGGGGGGTTCACCTATTGGTTCTATTGCTTCCTTGGTTTGGTTGAGTGGTCTATGTATTTAGTTCTTGTTCCTATGTACTAGGCGGATGCAGTGGCTAGGAACCTATGCATTTCAGTGAGATGGTTCATCTACTATATAGACACTCATTCATTCCTACTTTTGGAGGCCACCTCTTTGATTGATTAGCTCTTCAGACTTTGTCTTCTCTACCTGGTCATGCACTATTTTAGTGGGGGTTCCAGCAAGTTCTTCTGATAGTGTTTGCAACTTCATGCTTCAGAGATGCTTCATGCTCTTTCTTGTTCCTTTCTTTGGGACATTCCCTAGATTGGAGGCTTTGTTTCCTTCATCTAGTTCATCTCTTTTTGGGGTAGAGTTTTTCCCACTAGGTTTTCTCTATTTCCCCGCTTTATAGAGATTTCTTGTACTTGGGTACTTGATCAGGCCTTGTTGCTGGGATCCATTGTTCTTTCATGCATCTTTTAGTCCTTAGTTGTTTAGCTTCTCCCTAAGTTACACTTAAGGGGGGGTGTTAGAGTAGTCATATTATACCTAATAATTAATTTATTTAATTATTAGTCTATTATTCTCTACACTTAAGTTAGACTTAGGCATCTCACTATTCTTTAGGGTTTCCCTTTTAGGGTTTCATGATTCCTCTTATAAGGATTCACCTCTTTGTATTTCATATGAGATTAGAATATCATATTGTAATATTGTGCATATGATGTCTCTGGCTTTTTGGCCTCCATAGTTTTTTTCTTGCTTCTGTTCTTTGCTTCTTCCATGTGACAGGGTTATGCATGTATGTGTTCTTGGGAGATTAGTTTTTCACCTAATCTAACACTTACATGAGTGAAGACATGAAAGATCTCCCTTCCTATCATAAATTACCTTTCATGAAGGCTTCAAGACAAGAATAATTCAATGGAGAAGGTATATCATTGTGATTCAATATTATTTACTTCAAATTCATGGTTATTTTTGACATTATTATTGTGGGGAAGGTTGAGTCCTCCCGAGGCTAGACTAAGGAAAGCCCCTATAAAAAATCAAACACCATTTTTATCTCTCTCATATGAGTAGGTTTGTAGATCCAAGGATAAAATGTTTTAGATCTAAAGAAGGTGGATTGAGATAAGAATATTTATATTCTAAAATAGGGATTGGGGCACTTTTGACTTTTACACATAGTTTGTATTAGTGAATTAGTTTGAAACTTTTTCAAAGATTTTCAAATGATGCATTAGAGTGACAATCTAGTTCCCAATCTACAGATGATATTATTTTTGGGTCTACTTGAATGATGGTGCCTAATGAATTAGTCCTACCATTTTGCATTTGAATTTCAATGATAGGTTCTTCTCTGACTATCTTTTCTAGATTTGTGCTCAATATTGTTTTATTAGATCTATAGCTCTTTGTTTTTGTTGATTAATATTAAAATTCATGTCTTTTACTTGGTCTTATTGTATAAAATGAATTCATATCAATAAATCAGTGAAGGGGAGTGCATCATTCAAAACCAATTTGCATTCAACTCGTGCCTATCTCCATTGGCTCGAAGTTGAATCAAATGTCGATCCTCCTTAATAAAATAGGTAAATGAAAGTAGGTTTTATATCTAGCTATATGGTTAGACTACCTATGCTATTCCCACACCTTTTAGAAAGTATATTGTATATTTCATTATTTTTTATGAACACCATTGTATTTGTTCTCTTCTATAGTTTGTAACACATTCATTACCTATGGAATTTCAAATCCCTCTAAAGTTTAAATTGTATGGGTGTATGTAATGCATGTTGTACTACATTAACCAAAAAAGTTAACATGAACACTTAACATGTTAGGATTTAGATGCCATAAACCTTTAAAATCCTTTATTTATTATTTTCCTAATATCTTTTGTAATTTACCCATCAAAGGTTGAATTTTTTAACCAATGGTGGTGAAAGAGACCATGTAAAGGCAAAGTTACTTTTATCATTTGTCATTTAGGAAAAAGACAAAATTTCTAGGTGTCCACTCTTGGAATCCTCTATTTTAAGGTGTTTGGACTCTTGTTAGGTTTGTAAAAGCATCTATGACAGTTATGATAGGTATCATAAGCTTATATGAGAATACTTATGATGGTTTATGATAGATTTCTTACACAGGTGGACATGCATGAGAGATGCCTTATGGAAATTGTAAGAACATCTATAATAAGCTATTTTTGGGGTAGGTGTGAGGTTTTTCTAGGTGGTTTTATTGCCTATTATTTTATGATACCAGAATGGTATTCATCCTCACAAATTTCTATAAATTGGGGCCTTGAGCCAGAGATATTCATTTAGTCTTGTTCAGCTTCTAGGGTAAAAAAGTACTATCAAATTCTACAAAGGTCTATAGAGAAGTGTATTGTTGTATTCTTCATTGGACTAGTAATATACTTTCCTCTCTTTCTGTGGTGGAGTTCTTTCCTGAAAGAGTTTCTCCATGTAAATTTGGTGTTTTATGTGTAATGATTTTCTAGTTTCTATTTTTATTATGTAATCACTTTGTTGGGGGGTTAATCTTTGATTTCAAATTTTCCTTAATATTCAATTTAAGTTTATTTTGCAAGCTTTCTTCACCTTGTGTTTACAACATTTGGTATCAAAGCTAATAGTTCTATTGAAAGAGGGATGCCTTTCTCTTTAAGCGTTCAAGGATTTTAGCTGTAGTGGGAGATTTTGTTTTGTGGGTTTTTTTTGCTGATTTGAGAAAGGTTTTATACCATGGCCTCCACCTCTCATCAATATATTGAGAAGTTTAATCACACTGGTTACGAGATGTATAAGTTGAAATTTAAAGATATCCTTGAAGAGAGAGATTAGTGGTTGCCAATTTTAGAAGAAAATAAGCCACAAGGTGTTGGGGTACAAGATCACTAGGAGGAGGGGGGTGAATAAGTGATATAGAAACAATCGATCAATTTTCAAAGCCAATTAAATTTAATAAATCAAAGTGAACTAAAAGAGACAACAATATAGAGAAAAGACATGCACAAAATTGTAACACAAGATATGTCTTGAGTGGAAACCCTCTTGGGTAATAAAACCACTCAAATTGCCTCACTATCTTAATCTTGAAATATCTAAATTTACAATGTCTCACTGGCTATACAATTGTCTCACTGACAATGCTATCTCACTGATAGTCTTTCTTTACCTCACTGGCTTTACAACTTCTCACTATTCATTTTTTACATACAAAGTCAAAATATCTAATTGTATATTAATCTTGATCCAATAACATACATTGTGGAATACAAATATAACTTTTCATTTAACAACATACATTGCAGAATGAAGACTACTATATTCTCAATCAAAACTTATGATTGTGTATATCATGTGCACAATAAAAACAATGAATATTTTATCAAAGCTCAATCTTTCTCTCTGTCTACATATTGAAACAATCATTTCTGCAAGTATATATAGAATGTCATAAACTATAATCAAATTAGATTCAATTGATCAAATGTAATTGTTTGTGAATTTTTCCATGTCATATATTTCAATGTATGTGTTTCCAATTAATCAATATAATGATTGATACTTATTCATAACCTTTAATGTTTTTTAATAAACCTTTATATATCTACCTCTTGAATATAATCACAACTGTGCATATCCTGATCAAATGGAATAATTTTATTCCTTTCTTTAATCTTTGTCATTATTTCCTTATAAAATGTATATCTTAACCAATGATCAAATTCTCATAATATGTATCAAATATTATTACAAATATAATTAACTAAAATACTAAAGATGTAAATCCTTCTTCCATACTTAGGTTTACCTTTTAACCATAGTCACCCAATGTAACATCTTATTTATGCACGACACATTCTTTGTTTTATGTATGAATCAAAAGTCAATGTAAACACAACCATAACCTTGGGCTAAAAAACAAGGCATATTATATGCATGTACATATACCACATATTTGACCCATAGTGAAATGTGTGATGATAATGAAACAATGCAACTTTGACCAAACTCAATAATGAACCTTTGAAGTATGTACGTATACAATGCATGAACAAAAGCTTTGAATAAATAAATGAACAAAATTGAATGTAATGAGAATGAAAACCTATGGTTTGTACTTGACATTCACATGCACATATATAAGAATAGTGTGTAAAGGTTTTCCATATTTGTAATATGACATTCATTACACAAAAAAAAAATCATATCATGTAAGCATATTATAGAGAATGAATGTATGATAGTCATATATGTCTTAAATAAAAACCTAGAACTAGGGTTTATAGCTCTTATAAACATAAATATGATGCATGTTGAAGGCACAAGCCGAACTGGTAATAACCCATAAAACTATCATGTATTTAACATAATTGAACCCATAAATGAATGAAAGAGTGAAACTATGTGAATGGTACATTAATCAAAGATAAACAAAAATTGACTAAGCACTTAACAAAAGACACAATGAAACAAAAGCACTTGAAGAATATGGTTATGAAAACTTTCAATTTCACAAAATATTTCCATCAACTACTAAGTGACGATCTTGAAAAAATCTGCAATCAAGCGCTTCAAAATACTGTGACCAAGTTGTGCCCTTGATGGGTGGTTCCCTAGCCTGAAAGAGCTAGGGTTAACAAAGTAAAACCCAAACAATGTCTTTTGATAAGTAAAACATGCCAATGGAAATGCCACTCTTTTTTATACCATTAATTTCCACATTAATTGTCACTTAATCAATCACTCACTCACTTAGTCAGTAGTGTTAAGTGATGTGATTGTCACATTACAACCAATATGTAACACATCGAATGTATCTAGGGAGGTGACCAAAAGGCCTACCTAGCACAATAACCTTTTTGTCATGGTCCCCAACTTGGTGAATTAAAAAAGAACACTTACCTTAGAAACCCTTGTAACACATTTTGAACTTGTAATACAATCTAGAATATAACTTTTTACAAAATTCAATTCAATAACCTTGTTCAAAACAAAACATGTTGATACTATAATGATCATCTTAATTGATTCCATACCTTTGATAACATTGTGTATATTTCACTGAATGATATAATAATCAGAATACTCGAGTAAAGTGTATGATGCACTATATATGATGCTAAATGAAGAAACAAACTAAATTAACACTATCATGGATGCAATCAACATGATAAACCTGATCAAACTAGATGATTATGGAGTATCATGAATGTAATCAAATTATCATGATCAAATTGGAAACTGAATATGCATAGTTCAAAACTGAATATCATGATGCAATGTAATGCCATGTAAACTAAATATGCCATGATGCAACA
Source organism: Chamaecyparis obtusa (assembly GCA_027943335.1). Classification (NCBI taxonomy): domain Eukaryota; kingdom Viridiplantae; phylum Streptophyta; class Pinopsida; order Cupressales; family Cupressaceae; genus Chamaecyparis; species Chamaecyparis obtusa. Next base: position 1,312,319 of record BSBK01004817.1, read on the forward strand.
TAGGGTAATCATAATATTTCCACATTAGGTAGTGTGTTTGGCAACGCAGACAACTACAAAGAGGTGAGAGAAACACAAGGTTATACCTTATTAGATGAGGAGTATAAAAATTTAGACAAGGAGGCATGTGGAGCCATTCAATTGTGTCTCCCAAACTATGTTCGACTGAATGTCTCTGCAAAATACATAGCCTACATTCTATGGAGGAAAATAGGTGATATCTATCCAACTAAGAGTTTGTCTAACAAGATATATTTGAAAAGAAATTTGTATTCTTTGAAAATAAAAGAGGGTGATTCTATTGTTGAAAATATGAATACATATAATTTAACTTTAAGTCATCTTGCTTCAATAGATGTTAAGAAAGAAGATGGAGATAGATGTATCTTGTTGATTTTCTCTTTTCCTAATTCTTGGGAAAATCTAGTTATTGCCATGTGTAGTGATTGTGTAGAGCCTTACATGGAAAAAATTATTCCTCTACTTTTGAAAGAGATGAGGAGAAAGACTATAAATTTTGGCTCCCAAGATGCTTTACATGTGTGAGGAAGGCCTAAGGAGAAAGGCTAAAGGGGATAAGAAGAAGAAAGATAAGTCAAAATGACATTCTTGTTAGGAATAGCCCCAAGAGATAATTGAGAGGGGGGGGAGGGGGGTGAATCAGTTATCTACAAGTTTCAATTATTTATCCAATTAAGTATACTTAAACATAAATCATAAACACAATGAAAGAAAACTTGAACACAAAGCCAATATTTTGGTTATGGGGAAACCCAAATAGGTAAAAACCCCAGTGGGAATTGACACCCACTAATAATCTGCACTAGTGTATTATGATCCTTCTTAGAAGATCCTTAACCCTGTTAGGAGTTGTCTTTACAATGTATTTAGTACAGTGAACTGGTCAAGGGTCGGACCCTGTTAGGAGTCTTTTACAATTAAACCTGTTAGGGGTGAGGACGCACTATCTGAGAGCACATTGCTCAAAGGGGTGAAGGCTAAAACCTTCTAAATAATAGATACACACTATATCTAGATCTTGGTGAACTACGATTTAACCTGCTATCTGGATCAATTCCAATGTATAGCAACACTTCACACACTCTGCTCTGCTCTTCACAAACAACTCTACACCATAATTTAGCAATCACAAATGACTGCCTATAAATATCTTTCCTCTAAATGATATAATCAAGCTGACCTATTAGAACCACCTTGAAATCATATTAGAGAAACCATAACATACTCCAATAATAATTCAGTTGGCTCTACTAAGCATGCAACACAATCTAGGAATTGTCCAATATTAATAAATATAGATGCATGCTACACACTATCAGCTCTAACAAAGTAACTAAAACTTTCTCCTCAAGATGAATTACATCATGCGCTCTTAACCAAACATTATTAACTCTTCTTCAATCCATAATCCAAGGGTGCATATCGAAATGATAAGCGCAACTCCTGAACCAATACAATCTCCGTTAGCTCTTCTGAATAAACACATGAAACTGCTACTGGTGAATAATGACTGCATAACTTCACTTCTACTGATCATCAGACTCTGCATCCATGATTGTAACTTTTGTCACTAGGGATTGCACCCAATTTTCTAAGTATAAAACCTATCAATCCTATGAAACATGAGACTACTTCCAGGCTGTGGGTAACCTATTAGGAAGTAGACCTCCCAATTAGGGGATGGATTCCCCTTGAATCAATTGAAACTTAACCAAACTTTTAAGGAAAAGGGAGAGAGAGTGCATGATATTGAAACTAAAAATAAGTGATTCACCAAACTTTGATAGATCCATAGATTGAATCAAAACTCACAATGACACTTAAAATAACTTGGTAACTCACAACTTGACCCTGTTTGCCTTGACAATCCTTGAAATAAAGAGGTATTTGCATTAAAAGAAGGGAAAAGCTCCCACAACTTAAAACCAAATGTACACAAATTAGAACAACAATTGCAAAACACTTTCCTAAATATTCAACTTGAATAAACATGAAAAGTAAAGGATAACATCATCACAATAGCTTTGACATGAATTCAAATAGGAAAACTCAGAAAATAATAGGGATGAGAAGGAATACTATTTTATTCTCAGTGAAAGGAGCCAAGTACATCAATTTGATTCTCCTGAGCTACAAGAATTCATCTTTAAGAAAGAGAGAATGAAGAATTGATCTCAATCACACAAGTGAGAGGTATATAACTAAACCTAGGAATCTGCATTGAAACCCCACAACCACCTAAAAATGGAAAACTCTCCAAATAGACCCATGAAGATGCCTCATAAACTTGGATGCCATATTTTTAAGTTTTTAGGGGTAGCATAAAAAGTGGGATGCCTTAAAAAAGATGGTCAAAGGAATAACCCTGCCCACTCTAAGTCATGCACCAAAAATAGGATTATGACAATGGTTTATAAAATCCCATTGTCATATTTTACAATAACATGTATGCGATGACTTTACATTTAAAATATTTACCCCTGTGACTCTAAATATTTATCACTAAATTAATAAATAGCTCTCAATCACATAAGTGAGAGAACATATTTAATAATTACCAAATAAACCCATGCTAAAATCACAAGGCACCAAAATAAAATAAAAAATTGATAAAAACCTCACCCCTAAAAAAGGGGAGAAACAATTGATTAATCATTTAGAAACAAATCCCCTGGGAGGATGAAGGATTGACTGGCACTTGGACTTCTCCATTCGGCATTTATCAAGATACTATCTTCACTGGCACTCCTGCATTTGATTTTAGAAACATCTGGAAGCATCTGTCCTACAATGCATTGATCAAGGTAGGTTTGATTTGGCATTCATATCATATCTTTTGATTGGCACGTTTATTGTGAATTCTCTGTATGATCTCATAACACTGGCATTACTTTGTATCTCCTATGTACATTGTCTTTGATGCTATGTCCCTTCATACGTAGCTTCAGGGCACTGTTGTTTCATACCCACTAGCTTCTCATCCTCTCTGCATTTTTGAGGGCCTGGTAATTGCTTTTCCATGTATTTATGATGTCCACACATCTCTATTTTTTATTGTGAAACAAACCCAAATGCCACTATGGTCACTCTGGTTTGGAGCTATATTCTTCTGTATTTGATTTTACTATGAATTGAAGGCACTATAACTCTAGGGCACAACATTTATGCCCTCTACATTTTATGGCACTGTGTCTTTGATTAACTCCTGTGATTTTCTATTGTAATGTCACCATTTGATTTTCTTGAGTTTTTTCGTTTAAAAGCTCACTGGTTGATAGATATCCTCATAGCGTCATTCCTTAGGCATTTTTTAATTTTTGATCACTATATTTGGTGTTATTTATGGTCATAAAGCCCATAAACTAGGGCATTACTTCTCTGTCATGTTGGAATCGAGTTCAATGTTTTACTTAAGGGTCTGGTAATTGCTATGAACTGGGGCATTATATTTGTTACGTTGATCATTCCCCCTTCATGAATTTTCTATTATGAACCATGCCATTGATGTCACTGCTCCTAGGGAAGACTCGACATAACATAGCCCGAAAGCTAGGAGTTAGGGCACCATTTTTAAAATTGTCCCATATCTTGTGGGTTATTGCTACTGTTTATCTTTGATCTCAATGATGTTTGGTATTTCGGTGTTACATCTTATGTCTTCTCCGAATTCTTGAAACATCATATTATTTTCTTAGAATGATGTTGCAGCCCATGAACCTAGGGCGTCACACTCTAGTTTTTATTGATATGCTGATGCTAATGGGCCAGTGAACCTTGGTCACCAATGCCATCTTCCACTGCTCACTTTTTCTTTGAATGTTTTGTGTGTTCAAGTTTATGTTGATGTCAGTCGTACCCTTGGGCTTGATCCCTATTTTTTTTCTTGACAGTCATGAGCCTTTGTGGATTTGTTGTTAGTTTTTGGGCTCCATTGTTTATCCACTAATGCCATGTTGATGCCTACTGTTATTGCATGGGATTCATTGTTCATGCTAGTCCACGAGCCATTTCCATTGTGTATCCATGCTCTATTTATGGCCCACAATCCTTCACTATCTTCTATTGATAGCATGGTTCTATTAAATGTTCAAAGCATCACATCATTGTTTAGAATACTTGCTGTTTAGATGGTGACTTAATTTAACTTCCATTGTTTTTTCATTCACTATTTTCTCATTGCACAGGCTCGTGAACCTAGTCCTCTATGATATCGGTGTCTTGCTTATGAATTTGGTGACCCACAGACCCATGGCTATGGCATCAATATATTGCCCATGTCATGTTGTTTGAAGCTTTATCATAGTGACAGTATTCCTGATGAGGCCCATTTGATTATTCTAGTTTGTCATTGAGCAATGATGTTTTCTTCCACATGATCCTCAAATATTATTTATCAAAGTGCTCCTTTCTAACCATGCACAATGTACTAGACGGATCATTTCATTACTAGTTATTGATACATGAAAGAAAATGGTGACTCTAGGATGATTGGCATGTTGATTTTTGAAGGCCATGTCAGATTTGAACAATGCTTGAGTTATACTGTACCTCTTTTATTCACTGCTCCATATGACATTATGCCACTATGCTATCATGATATCCATAAGAGGCATCATGCCATTGTTTACCACTTGTGGCCCTTTTCATCTAGTTCATAATGCAGATTTGAACATGTTCATGCACTTACTTCTGTAAACCAGAATTGCATGCATACTTGTGTACCTTATTCTCTGTCATGTTGATGATGTATGCCCCTTAAAGTCTACCATTTCTTAACCATGCTTAAGTTGATTTGGCTTTATGGTTCTTGATTGTCCCACTAATATTGCATCCTCTGGCTATTACCTTGGTGATCATGGGTGTTCTTGGCCTGTGATGCAGCCACTACCAAGGAAATTTGAGGTTTTCTTGGCATGGCCTGCATCAAAGGTCAAATTCATTCATCTATATCCTAACACCTTGCTATTTTTTTGTACATACAATCACTATACTTCTAGGATGGTCTTTTGGGAAGACCATCCTCTTAGTACTTTGATTATCTAAATGAGGTAAACATAATGAATCAGCTCTTCTATATCTGCACATGGAAAAAACAAATTAGAGAAAAACATGGTATCTCTTTATTTCTAGAGCCTTCTTCATGCACATGCCCTGAGCACAGCCCCTCCTAGAGGTGTATGACTGAGTACATATATGCATCTTTATGAATATTGTGGTACCATACATTGTTTAGATCCATTGGATCTAACCCCCTTCTATTCTCTTATCTGCAGGTCCTAGATCTCAGGAGCACATGGAAACATCGTTGATCAAGACATCATTACCAGACAATGTCTAGTACCCCTATATTTACATTCATTGTATATGTATGTCTGTACTCATTTATGCAATTTTGATAGTGGCTATGCTTACGGCCTGTGTGAGCTTGGATAAATGGTGTATAGTTCTTTTCCTTTTGTAGCATACTTAAAACATTGGTACATAAAAAAGCAATACTTAGATATAGATCATTTCTTTTCTCTTTCATGCACCATACAATGAAAAGAACACAAATTTAAGAAAGACCACTAATAATCCAAACTAGGGTATAGTAGTCTCACATAGTAACTAGGCCTCCAAAGATGAGTGAAAATAATGATAACATTCTGGCAACCTCTATTGAGTGCTTTCTTGCTAAGCATCCTAACTAGTTGCCTTTAAATCCATTGGGCAATAGAGTCCTTAGTCTCAAAACTGAACTTGGCTCCCAACCAAAACAACTTCCCTCTCTCCTCATCAAAACTAAAACTAACTACCTCAGACAGACTGCTCTGGCTTATTGCTAACCAAAACCAAACTGACAACTGAAAGCTGAAAGAAAACTTGTGTTGAAGCACTTAGGGAACATAGAAAACAAAAATTCTACCCTACCCTACTCTAACCAGTATCAAAAAATTGGATAAACAAATCCATTGATTGGATTGTTGAAATAACTCCCCATCCTCCTTAGGGTATTATACTTTGCACATTTGATGCCAACAAGGAGAATATGGAATACAAAAACATACTAAACTACCTGGCATATCAACTTTCAAAATTGGTAGTCCAAAGCACTAACCTCAATCATATCATAGGTGTTGTCCTCAAAGGGAGGCTGATAAGGCTAAATAAGCTCCTGGTCACCAAGGAGTGAACTTTTGACATCACCCCCCATTGAATCCTTGAGTAAAAATGTCCCACTTGACCCCACCTGAGCTAGATATCTGATAGGACACCCCCTCAAGAGTATGAAACCAGACCTTCTTTTATCAGTATACATCTCATTAATAACCTCAACATGTTGATCAAAATTCTACCCCTCCATGATAGTCTGCCATACCATTTCTTCTTCTACAGTTAGAGGACCATCCTCTTCATCAGTTGGAGCATCCAATAGCTCATCAAAGCTATCAAACTCTCTCATGTCCTTAACAATCATTGGCCCCTCCTCATGGTCCAGGAAACATGGTTCTTGAGATTCATCCATCACTTTATTGCAGATAGGCACTGTCACTGATTATATAACTGGGACAACATTAACCCCCTGAAACACAAATTATTCTTTAAGAAAATGCAAGCCATTATCCCTTTCAGGAAGATGAGTAACATCAATAAGAGTGGAGTAGAGTGTCAATTATAGAGTCAAAATCTTCTTGTTGTTCTAAGTTAGTAGCAACTATATCATTTTTCTTATCATAATCAGTGGGCTCAACTAGTAAATCTTGCACTACCTCATCTTGCTTAATATAAGAAGGAATCTCCTCAAATAAATCGGCTAGGATCTCACCTTCTTCACTTGTTCCTTGATCTTTGTCTTGCTGCTCTAATTCATCAACATGTAACAAATCTACTTTTTCCTCATGATCATCATGAAAAAGTACACCTAAAAGACAAGAATCATCTTCTTCCTGGAGGCTTAAAATGCTATGAGATGTAAGGGTCTCTTCATGGATTGGCTAATAAGGTTTTATCTATTGGAGGATGAGCTCATTGTCACTTAGGAAGTTAAACCTCCTAGGTGTCTCTTCTATAGGAATAGAATGGGGTGGCTGGAAATCTGAGATAGGGTCATGAATAGGCTCTAAAAATCCATGGAGGTTAGGCTCCTATTGACTAAGATTTTGAACTAAAGGAGAAATCCTAAAGCTTGGAATTTCAATAGAAGTTCTAGTGGACTTATTGGGAAAGAAACTTGGGATTTGAACCATTTGAGTCTCCTGTCTAGTCTAGAAAGCCTCTAGGTTCTCTTTAGCAGCATGAGGCATCTCCTCCTGGATCTCCTCCTTAAGAAGATTTGGCATCATGAAACTCGGTTACATGGTCCATGAGGGTCTCCAAGACTGCATCAAGTTTTTATTACCCTCTAGTGGATCTGGTGAGCTTTCTTGCATTGGGGTAGCAATGAACTCTTGACCTCCTTGCCTTGGTGCTTGTGCCAATAGATTTTTCATCAACTGATCATTTCCTGCTAACTCCTTTCGGAGATCCTTCTCAGTTTTTGTAGCTGTAAGATAGATGGCCCTTATCAATTCTTTGTACTCTTCAATATTTTCTTCATGGATCTTGTCTTGCTGGTTCTTCTCTTCAAGGGCCTGCTCATGAATTTCCATCTGGCTCTCTAGCTGCCTTGAAAACTCATCCTTTTGAGACACTACTTCCATATATTTCCAAGAGAGTTGCTCCTTTTGAGACCTCATCTCTGCATAGTCTTTCATGAAAGAGCTCATTTCCTCTTGAAAAATTGCCAACCAATCATTGGAGTTTGTATCTGAAGTGGGGTAGGACTGATTCTAAGGATTATAATGGTGACCCTTATAGGGTGGTTCATAGGAATGCTGCCATGATGCTTGATGTAGGGTGGGGGGGTATGGTAGTGCATGCTGGTAATTTTCTATTCATGGGCCATTTTGGCTATATGCTACTGCTTGGCCAATTTGATATGGCATGAATGCCAGTGCATGGGTGGATTTCTCATGATATGGGGGATGATAGGGAGAATATGCATTATGGATTGACATGATTACTCATCAAATGAGCTGGTAAAAGGGGATTTTATGAAATTTACCAGCACTTGGATTGCTTAAACCAGTAGATATTTCTCAAATTTTGCATGGTGTTTGGAACAAGCTACCTCTTAAAGGTTGATTGCACCAAGGATCACACCAAAATCTCAGTGAATGATGGGAAACATCACTGTCCCACTAGGTGTGCCAAAAACTATTGTCACTAGGGATTCCACCCGATTTGCTAAGTATAAAACCCAACAATCTTGTGAAACATGGGACTACTTCTAGGCTATGGGTAACCTATCAGGAAGTAGACCTCCCAATTAGGGGCTGACTTCCCCTTGAATCAATTGAAACTTAACTAAATTTTGAAGGAAAAGGGAGAGAGTGCATGAAATTGAAACTAAAACTAGGTGATTCACCAAACTTTGATAGATCCATAGATTGAATCAAAACTCACAATGACACTTAAAATAACTTGGTAACTCACAACTTGACCCTGTCTACCTTGAAAATCCTTGAAATAAAGAGGTATTTGCATTCAAAGAAGGGAAAAGCTCCCATAACTTAAAACCAAATGTACACAAATTAGAACAACAATTGAAAAACACTTTCCTAAACATTCAACTTGAACAAATGTGCAAAATAAAGGATAACAAGATCACAATAGCTTTGACATGAATTCAAATAGGAAAAATTAGAAAATAATAGGGATGAGAAGGAATACTATTTTATTCTGAGTGAAAGGAGCCAAGTACATCAATCTACTTCTCCTAAGCTACAAGCATTCATCTCCAAGAAAGAGAGAATGAAGAGCTGACCTCAATCATGCAAGTGAGAGATATATAACTAAACCTAGGAATCTACATTGAAACCCCACAACCACCTAAAATTGGAAAAATCTCCAAATAAACCCATGAAGATGCCTCATAAACTCGGATGCCAGATTCCCAAGTTTTTAGGGGTAGCAGAAAAAGTGGGATGCCTTAAAAAAGATAGTCAAAGAAATAACCCTTCCCACTCTAAGTCATGCACCAAAAATAGGATGCTAACAATAGTTTATAAAATACCATTGTCATAATTTACAATAACATGTATGCGATGACTTTACATTTAAAATATTTACCCCTATGACTCTAAATATTTATCACTAAATTAATAAATAACTCTCAATCACATAAGTGAGAGAACATATTTAATAATTACCAAATAAACCCATGCTAAAATCACAAGGCACCGAAAAAAAAAAACAATTGATAAAAAACTCAACCCTAAAAAGGGGGAGAAATAATTGATTAATCATTTAGAAACAAATCCCCTGGGAGGATGAAGAATTGGCTGGCACTTGGACTTCTCCATTTGGCATTTGGCAAGATACTATCTTCACTAGAACTCCTGCATTTGATTTTAGAAACATCTGAAAATATCTATCTTGCAATGCATTAATCAAGGTAGGTTTGATTTGGCATTCATATCATATCTTTTGATTGGCACATTTATTGTGAATTCTCTATATGATCTTAGAACACTGGCATTACTTTGTATTTCTTCTGTACATTGTCTTTGATGCTATGTCCCTTCATACATAGCTTTAGGGCACTGTTGTTTCATACCCACCGGCTTCTCATCATCTCTACATTTTTGAGGGCTTGGTAATTGCTTTTCCATGTATTTATGATGTCCACACATCTCTATTTTTTTATTGTGAAACAAACTCAAATGCCACTATGGTCACTCTGGTTTGGAGCTATATTCTTTTGTATTTGATTTTACTGTGAATTGAAGGCACTATAACTCTAGGGCATGACATTTATGCCCTCTGCATTTTATGGCACTGTGTCTTTGATCAGCTCCTATGATTTCCTATTGTAATGGCACCATTTGATTTTCTTGAGTTTTTTGTTTAAAAGCTCACCGATTGATAGCTAGCCGCATAGCAGCGTTCGTCATGCATTTTGTATTTCTAATCACTATATTTGGTGTTATTTCTGGTCATAAAGCTTGTAAACTAGGGCATTACTTCTTTATCATGTTGGCACCAAGTTCAATGTTTTACTTAAGGGTCTGGTAATTGCTATGAACTGGGGCATTATATTTGTTACGTTGACCATGCCCCCTTCATGAATGTGCTATTATGAAACATGCCATTGATGTCACTTCTCCTAGGGAAGACTTGACACGACATAGCCTGAAAGCCAGGAGTTAGGGCACCATTTTTAAAACTATCCCACAACTTGTGGGTTATTGCTGCTGTTTACCTATGATCTCAATGATGTTTGGTATTTTGCTGTTACATTTTATGTCTTCTCTGAAAGCTTGAAACATCATATTATTTTCTTAGACTGATGTTGCAGCCCATGAACCTAGGGCATCACACTCCAATTTTTATTGATATGTTCATTGATATGTTGATACTAATGGGCCTGTGAACCTTGGTCACCAATGCCATCTTCCATTGCTCACTATTGCTTTGAATGTTTTGTGTATTCAAGTTTATGTTGATGCTAGTCATGCCCTTGGGCTTGATCCCTATTTCTATTCTTGACAGTCATGAGCCTTCGTGTATTTGTTGTTAGTTTTTGGGCTCCATTGTTTATCCATTGATGCCATGTTGATGCCTGCTGTTATCACATGAGCTTCATTGTTTATGCCAGCCCACGAACCATTGCCATTGTGTATCCATGCTCTATTTATGGCTCATGATCCTTCACTATCTGCTATTGATACATGGTTCTATTTAACATTCGAAGCATCACATCATTATTTAGAATACTTGCTGTTTAGATGGTGACTTAATTTGACATCCATTGTTTTTTCATTCGCTGTTTTCTCATTGCACAGGTGATCAGGATTAAATTGGGAAAATACTGAAAATCTATTTTTTTCCAAAATTTCATATGTTTTAGTAAATTGCAATTTTGAGGGTCTTTGATGCATTTTTGGGCAAATAGGGTGCCCAAAAATAGGGAAGGAACATCGATATTTTCAAAATTTGGTTCAAGATTATTTGAATACCTTTCCAACACATCAAACAGTTCGTAATTCGGAGCTAGGATGTGAAAGTTATGCCTTCTCCAAGTGGACCTAAATTTTATATATAGTTTTTTGATAAATTTTGATAGTTTTAATAGTTTAATTGTAATAAACATTATGATGACTCTTCATTTCAATTCCAAGGGATTTGTGTGACCCTTGGGATCCATCTGAGTTGTATAAACTCCAATTTTGAATAGAATGGGGATAGTTTTTGGTTTGCAATCTTGTTGTTCTCAATTTTCGTGTTGAATTCTACAATACTGCAGGTATCACACTAGGTATTGTAATCTGGTTTCATAAATCAAATCAGTGGTATCAGAGTGGGAATGCTCCTTTATGCTAATTTACACAAGGTCTTCCTACCAAAGATTAGGATTGGATACACAAGATTTGTCAAAATACCCACCTTTGAGACGCTCACGATCGAAGATGTCAGATGATGATGTTAAGAAGTTGGTCAAGGAAGCTTTATTTAAGCAATGAGAGGAGATGATGAGTCAATTTTCACGCATCCTATAGAAGCAAAAATCTTCTGAATCTAAAACAACATTTCATGGAAATACCCCTTTCAAAGTGCAGGTCAATTTTGACATCCTGAATTTTGAAGGAAAGGTCGATTCTGAAGTTGTTGATAACTGGTTATCAAAGTTGGATAGGTACTTTTCTATAAATAATTTCTCAGATGCAGAAAAGATAACATTTTCTCTCCTCACAGCTGAAACCCATGTGAAATTAGCATGGGAAACTAGAGTAGCAAATAAAGAACGAGAATCAGTTGCTAAAGATGGTTTTATACTATCTCTTGATAAGAAGCCCACATGGGGAGAATTTGTGGAATACATAAAAGAAGCTTACCTTCTGGAGGATGTATATGAACAAAAATACATCAAATGGTAGCTTCTTTGACAAAAGAGGGATCAGTTTGTGCAAGATTACACCAATACATTCCATTCACTTTCAGCAAAACTCGGTATTGATGATTCAGAGAAGCATTGAATTTTGAAATATCAGAGTGGACTTCAGAGGTATATTCAAACAAAGATGGAATTTTTAAATATTGAGACATTGGCAACTACCTATAAATATGCTACAAAAATTGAAGAAAAATCCAAGCAAAAAGGGAAGAGGGACTACTTTGCAAACAACAAGCCAAGGTTTGAAGGTGGAAATAAATTTGTAGGAAAATAGGTGACCAAGGAACCTCATTAAAATTCACCCAAGAACACATGGTGGTCTACTAAAAAGACACAAATAGACACAGGCATGTGGTGTGAGATGCATAAGTCCCCAACCCATAATACAAAGGATTGTCGAAGCATTAAAAATTTGATGACAGAAATACGAGGAGAGGAAGCTGAACCTGAATTGTCACCAATAGATAATTCTGAGAAAGAGGAGAATGATTCCATCATAGAAGCAAACCCATATGCCATAGTTGGAACTGCTAAAGTATTGCCCCGTGAAGATGAAGAGAGACTTTTTCATTCACAGATGTGGGTTGATGGAAAGCCTCTACATTTTATTGTTGATAGTGGGAGTCAAAAGAATTTGATCTCTAGGGAGATAGTCAAAAGATTAAATCTGAAAGTGACAAAACACCCACAACCATACTCTATGGGATGGGTAAATGAGGGACAAGATATTCAAATAAATCAACAGTGTCATTTTCCATATTCAATCAAGCCTTTCAAGGATGAAGTGATATGTGATGTAGCACCATTGGATGTATGTGATGTCTTGCTAGGGCAGCCATACATGTATCAGAGGCATGGGGTGTATGATTCTAGGCCACATAGTGTTACAATCAATCTTGGTGGGAAGAGGTATTGAATACTAGAGGTATGTCCAGCATAAACTGCTTCTTTAATTAGTGCTAAACAATGTAAATGCTTGATTTCTCAAACTGGAGCTTTTGTTGTACTCATGATTCACCCTGAACAAACAAAGTTAGTTGTTCTTAATACACATGCTAAGGTAACAGAGAATCAACAAAATTAGATGGATAAAATTTTGAAAGAATATCATAGTGTGTTTACACCACCAGTGGGAGTACTGACACACTGTCAAGTCAAGCACTCTATTGATTTAATCCCAGGCACACCGCTACCACATGAGCCAATATATAGGAGGTCAGTTTTGGAAAATGATGAGATTAAGAGACAAATTCAGGAGTTGATTCAGAAAGGACACATTCATCCAAGTGCTTCACCTTGTGGAAGTCCAATTGTCCTTGCTAAAAAGAAATATGGAACATGGATGCTTTGTATTGATTATAGAGCATTAAACAAAATCTCTGTTAAAAATAGATATCCAATCCCTCAAATTGATGATTTGTTGGACCAACTTAGGGGGGCTAAATTCTTTACAAAAATTAACTTGAAGTCTGGATACCATGAAGTACCAATTGATCCAGCAGATGTGTGGAAGACTGCATTTAAATCTAAGGAAGGTTTGTTTGAATGGTTGGTCATGCCTTTTGGCCTAACAAATGCCCCAGCCACATTTATGAGATTGATGAATGATGTGCTTAGACCATTCATTGATTCTTTTGTAGTTGTTTATTTGGATGACATACTCATCTTAGCAGAACTTGGTCTGAGCATTTGCAGCATGTTGAACAAGTTCTTTCAACTCTGCAAAAACAAAAACTTTATGCCAACATTGAGAAGTGTTCTTTTGGTATGCAGAGTATTCAATACTCAGGGTATATCATTGATACTAAGGGTGTTCATGTTGATTCAACAAAGATTCAAATAATCCAAGATTGGCCATCCCCTAAAAATTTCATAGAGCTTCGCAGCTTCTTGGGCTTAGCCAACTTCTATCACAGATTTGTGTTTGGTTTCTCACACATATCATGGCCTCTTAATCAATCACTAAGGGGTGGATCACAAGCAAAATTTCAATGGATAGAGGCAAAGCAACAAGCATTTGAGGATTTAAAGAAAAGACTATGTTCAGCACCAATATTGGTCCTTCCAAATCTACACCAAGCATTTGAGATAGAAATAGATGCATCTAATTATGCTCTTGGTGTGGTACTCACACAACATGGGCATCCTGTTGCCTATCATAGTGAAAATTTTTCTGATATAGTACGTAGGTATCCCACCTATGATAAGGAGTTGTATACCATTGTTCAAGCCTGCAAACAATGGAAACACTATATACTGGGAAAGGAAACTGTTATACATACAGACCATAAACCACTCCAATTCTTGCAAACACAAGGGAAGCTACAAAATGATAGACATCAATGATGGTCAACCTATTTACAAAAATTTCACCTCAACATTCATCATAAAAAAGGAAGCAGTAACAAGGTGGAAGATTATTTAAGTAGGCCTCCGATTGCAAGTTTGACAATAGTGTTGGATTCATGTGGTCATCAATCATCCACTTGGGAACAACTATATAGTACTAACCCTTATTTTGCTAACATCTACAATAATTTGGTAGAAGGAAAATCTGTCTCTAATTTTCACTTACAGGATGGGTTTCTTTGCCATAATGGTCACATATGTGTACCCACCAAAGAACGGAAGAAAATGATATGGGAAGCTCACTACAGTCATGTTGTAGGACATTTTGGTATTGGTAAGACTACTGCTATCCTTCAAAAGTATTTCTATTGGCCAAAAATGAAGTAGGATATCATTTCACATATACAAGCTTGTGCAGCCTGTGCAATTGCAAAGCCAGCAAACCGTAAGTTGGGTCTATACTTACCATTACCTATTCCTGATAAGCCATGTCAGTCTATTTCAATGGATTTTATGTCTGGGCTTCCAACTACTAGGTGGGGGCATGATTGTGTATATGTTGTGGTAGATAGGTTTTCTAAAATGGCTATCATGGTGGCATGTAAAAAGATGATTTCTATAGAAGATACTGACAAGCTATTTTTTGAACATGTGTGGGTTCATTTTGGTTTGCCAAAAACCATTATTTCTGATAGGGATAGTAGGTTCATCAGCAAATTTTGGTCTGCACTATGGGCTAAAATGGACATGAAATTGACAAAGTCCACAACATTCCATCCCCAAACAGATGGGTAGACAGAAGTGGTGAATTGAATGATTATTCATATTTTATGGATGTATCATTCAAAACATCCTCACACATGGGATGAAAGCTTACCCTATGTGCAACACAGCTACAACAGTGCACTCCATAGTACTATAGGGCACAGTCCATTTGAGGTTTCTCTTGGGTACTAGCCATTGGCACCTATGGATGTAGCAATACCATCTCTACACTCTAATAATCCATTGAATGGTGACAAGGAGGTAGATAAAGCAGAAAAAATCATTGATAACATTAGACACCTATAGTAGCAAGTTTATGAGATATTGGAGCAGAGTAATTAGAAGTATAAGGAAAGGCATGATAAACATAGAACTCCTCATTAGTTTCAGGTTGGTGAAAAGGTATGGTTACATCTTCAGAAAGAGCACCTACATGGACCAACTAGGAAGCTTCATCCTCTTTGTTATGGACCATACACTATTGTGAAACAAGTTGGTGAGAATGCTTTTGAAATTAATTTGCCATCCTTTTTGGGACTGCATCCAGTTTTCAATGTGGAATTATTGAGACCCTATTTTCCTCCTTTATTGGATATCTCCCAAGCTACTGAACACATTCAAGTTGCAGAGTTAAATACCTCTACTACTACTCCAGTCCAGAGTGACCATGTCACTGAAGCCATTTTAAAGACTTTGAGAAATCAGAACATTCCTTTGTATCGGGTGGTTCGAGCTGGTCAGCATTCTCATCAAGGCAAGTGGTTTACTAAGGAACAAATTGAAGAACAATTTCCTCATCTATTGCAGCAGATTAGTGCAATGGGGCCCATTGCCTCTTAAGAGGGGAGGAATGATCAGGATTAAATTGGGAAAATACTGAAAATCTAATTTTTTCCAAAATTTCATATGTTTTAGTAAATTGCAATTTTGAGGGTCTTCAGTGTATTTCTGGGCAAACAGGGTGCCCAGAGATAGGGATGGAACATCGCTATTTTCAAAATTTGGTTCAAGATTATTTGAATACCTTTCCAACACATCAAACGATTCATAATTCAGAGCTAGGATATGAAAGTTATGCCTTCTCCAAGTGGACCTAAATTTTATATATAGTTTTTTGATAAATTTTGATAGTTTTAATAGTTTAATTGTAATAAACATTATGATGACTCTTCATTTCAATTCCAAAGGATTTGTGTGACCCTTGGGATCCATTTGAGTTGTATAAACTCCAATTTTGAATAGAATGGAGACAGTTTTTGGTTTGCAATCTTGTTGTTCTCAATTTTTGTGTTGAATTCTACAATACTGCAAGTATCACACTAGGTATTGTAATCTAGTTTCATAAATCAGATCAACAGGCTCATGAACCTAGTCCTCTATTATATCAGTATCTTGCTTGTGAATTTTGTGACCCGCAGACCCATGGCTATGGCATCAATATATTGCCCATGTCATGCTGTTTGAAGCTTTATCATAGTGACTGTATTCTTGATGAGGCCCATTTTATTGTTCTAGTTTGTCATTGAGCACTGATGTTTTCTTCCATATGATCCTCGAATATTATTTGTCAAAGTGCTCCTTTCTAACTATGCACAATGTACCAAAGGGATCATTTCATTACTAGTTGTTGATACATGAAAGAAAATGGTGACTCTAGGATGATCGACATGTTGATTTTTGAAGGCCATGTCTGATTTGAACAATGCCTAAGTTATACTATACCTCTTTTATTCATTTCTCCATATGAAATTATGTCACTACACTATCATGATATCCATAAGAGGCATCATGCCATTGTTTACCACTTGTGACCCTTTTCATCTAGTTCATAATGCACATTTGAACATGCTCATGCACTTACTTCCATAAACTAGAATTGCATGTGGACTTGTGTACCTTATTCTTTGTCATGCTAATGATGTATGCCCCTTGAAGTCTACCAGTGCTTAACCATGCTTAACTTTATTTGGCTTTATGGTTCTCAATTGTCCCACTGATACTACATCCTTCGACTATTGCATTGGTGATCATGGGTGTTCTTGGCCTGTGATGCAACCACTACCAAGGAAATTTGAGGTTTTCCTGGCATGGCCTACATCACAGGTCAAAGTCATTCATCTAGATCCTAGCACCTTGCTATTTTTTTGTATAAACAATCATTGTACTTCTAGGATGGTCTTTTGGGAAGACCATCCTCTTAGTACTTTGATTATCTGAATGAGGTAAACATAGTGAATCAACTTTTCTATATCTGCACATGGAACAAACAAATTAGAGAAAAACATGATATCTCTTTATTTTTGGAGCCTCCTTCATGCATATGCCCTGAACACAACCCCTCCTAGAGATGTATGATTGAGTAGATATATGCATCTTTGTGAATATTGTGGTACCATACATTGTTTAGATCCATTGGATCTAACCCCCTTCTCTTCTCTTATCTACAGGTCCCAGATCTTAGGAGCACATGGAAACACCATTGATCAAGACATCATTACCAAGCATTGTCTGGTACCCCTATATTTACATTCATTGTATATGTATGTTTGTACTCATTTATACAATTCTGATAGTGGCTATGCTCATAGCCTGTGTGAGCTTGGATAAATGGTCTATAGTTCTTTTCCTTTTGTATCATACTTAAAACATTGTTACATAAACAAGAAATACTTAGATGTAGATCATTTCTTTTCTCTTTCATGCACCATACAATGAAAAGAACACAAATTTAAGAAAGACCACTAATAATCCAAACTAGGGTATAGTAGTCTCACTTAGTAACTAGGCCTCCAAAGATGAGTGAAAATAATGATAACAGTAACATCACTAACATGTCTTCATTACATATCCAAGGGTGCAAGGCTCCATGATGAATGTATGGACAATAACTCACCGAACACTACTTGTAACTCTATTAGGAACACTATTGACACAAGCTGCTGCATAACTGCCAGTTCTAGCAATTAACCTCTACATCCATGATATCATGCTAATAACATGTCCATGATTCATATACTCAAAGCTTATTTCATAAGTCTTCAATGCATGCTACTTACCATATGTTGTCATCAATGAAAAACATACAATCATCACTGGCTTGCTGGAAAATCTCCAACAATCTCCCCCTTTGGCATTGATGGCAACATATGGAATGAAAAACACCACCAATCCAAATGAGTAATTCATTTATAACATTCTCCATTTCCTCATCAAAACTCCCCCAAGGATGAGTCATTCATTTGCTGCAATTTTCTTCAATATTCTCCATTCTTCCATGAATGAATACTACTCCCCCTTAGTATATTGCTCCTTCTTTACTTCTATTTTTCATGACTATATATTACTCCCCCTTTGACATTAATGGCAAAGGGCACCATTCTTTTTAAGCACCGGTACTACTCCTAAGGTAGAGTAGTCAACCTTCCATCAGTGCCCGAGGACTAATGCTTTTTCTTCTTTCTTCTAAGAAGAATCAGGGAAGGGAATTACTCCCAACTTCTCCCTAAGATACTCAAAAGTATGCTTTGGCAAGGGCTTTGTGAATATATCTACTAGCTATTCCTTTGTACTCACATAATCCAATTTGACTTCTTTCTCTGCCACTTTCTCTCTTAGGAAGTGATACTTTATCTCAATGTGTTTTCTCTTTGCATGCATCACAGGGTTCTTTAACATATTGATAGTGCTAGTGTTATCACAATGAATAACAATAGAATAATCAATCTGAATACCAAAGCCATTTATCATCTACTTGATCCAAACAATTTTAGAACAATTTAGGGCTGTTGCAATATACCTTCTTCTACTGTTGACTGAGAGATACAATTTTGCTTCTTTCTTGTCCAAGTGATAAGTCTGTTACCAAGAAACACTGCTCCTCCTAATGTACTCTTTCTATCATCAATGCATCCTACCCAATCTGCATCAGTATATACATGAAGCTCAACATTTTCTAAATTAGGATACCATAGACCATAATCTATAGTGCCTTGCAAGTATCTAAATATTGTTTTTACTACCATGAGGTGACTTTGTTTGGGCTCTACTACAAATCTTCCAACTATGCCAACTGCATTGGAAATATCTGGTCTAGTTTGAGTAAGATAAATAAGTTTTCCAATCATAGACTTGTACAATGTTATATCTACTATTGGTGAATCATCTGCTTTTGTAAGCTTACATCCTATTATCATAGGTGTACCCACTAGCTTGCAATCATCCATCTTGAATTTATTTAATATTTCTTTCACATATTTTGACTGATTAATGAAAATACCTTTCTATATCTACCACACATTTAATCCCAAGAAGTATTTGATAGGTCCAATCATGCTCATCTCAAACTCACTCTACATCTCCTTAGCAAATTCTGCACTAAGTTTGTCATTTCCTCCAAATATAATGTCATCAAAAAATATAGCTACAAGTAGTAGACCTTCAAATGTCTCTCTTATGAAAATATTACAATCGGTTTCTCATTTCTTGAATCCAATTTTTGTTAGATATCCATCAAGTCTTTCATACCATGCTCTAGGGGCTTGCTTAAGTTTATAGAGGGCCTTCTTCAATCTACATACCATATCAGGTCTGTCTGATAGGGTGAATCCTTCTGGTTGTTCTATATATACTTCTTCTTTTAACTCTCCATTCAAGAATGTTGACTTGACATCCATTTGATAGACTTTGAAGTTTTTGACTGTTGCATAAGCTAGAAACAACTTAATAGCTTCTAATCTGCTCATAGGTGCAAATGTGTCTGAATAATCAATGCCTTCTCTTTGTGCATATCTATTACATACTAACCTTTCTTTATTCCTTACTACTGTGCCATCTTCATTCATCTTGTTTCTGAATATCCACTTTGTTCCAATCACATTCTTATCACTAGGTCTTGGGACCAGTTCCCAACTATCATTCTTGATAATATGATCTAGTTCTTCTTTCATAGAATCATGCCAATCTGAATCATTACATGCATCTTCAACACTTAAAGGTTCAATCTGAGATAGTAAGCATACCACCTCATTGCTTTCTGAATTCTTTGCTTGTGATCTTGTTGTGACTTTTCTTCTCCAATCTCCAATGATGTCATTCTTGGAATGGTATCTATATGTAAACTTTGGAACTTTGGGTGATACTGTCTCATCTTCCTTCTGAGTTTCTTCTTCACTTGTTTTAGGGTCATTAAACAATACATTAATACTGTGAAACATCTCTTCAACAACTGTCTCACTAGTGGAAGGTCTGGGTTCTTCTTCAATCATAGGTGACTAATCATGATATCTTTCTTGAGCCATAAAATTTTCATCAATCTTAACATGAGCACTTTCAATGATTTTCTTCAATGTCAAGTTAAAACATCTATAAGCTTTACTTTTAGTAGAGTAACCAAGAAAAATACCTTCATCACTTCTTGCATCAAACTTGCCTATTGCTTCATCCCTCTTGATGTAGCACTTGCTTCCAAAGATTCTGAAGTATTTCATTGTGAGAACATTACCAAACCATAGCTCATAAGGTGTCTTGTCTGCGCTAGGCCTTAATTGTATTCTATTGATTGTATAGACTACTGTATTGACTGCATCTCTCCAATAGGTGTGTGCAACTCTTCAGGTTCAATCATGATGGTGCGTGCTATATCAAGGATGATCCTATTCCTTCTCTCTACAATCCCATTCTACTGAGGGGTTCTAGGTGCACTCAACTATCTTTTTATGCCATGTTCTTCGTAGTACTCATAGAATCTGTTAGAGGTGAATTCTCCTCTATCTGATCTTAGACATTTTATCTTTAGTCTAGATTCATTCTCAACCTTAGCTTTGAATATTTTGAGCTTCTCAAATGCTTCTGACTTATATTTTAAGAACACAACCCACATCATTCTAGAATAATCATCTACAAACAAAATGAAATACATTTCTCCATAAAATGATCTTGTTTGAGTTGGTCCACATAGGTCTGTATGAATCAGAACTAGCTTGTTCTCTACTGAATTATGCTTTTTTTTGAATGAATTCCTTACATGCTTTCCCATTACACATTCCCTGCATATAGTATTAATTGGATTTTCTCTGCTAGGTAGGTCTCTAACTTACTTTACATTACTTATCTTTACTATGTTATCAAAATTGATATGACATAGTCTTTTATGCCATAGCCAACTGTCATCTACTTTAGAAACAAAACAACTTGCTTCTGGATTAAGCTAAAAAAAATTACCTTTAGTCTTTGATCCTAAGGCAATCATTTCTCCTTCCTTGTTGTTAATGATGCACTTGTTTCCATTGAAGTCTATCCTATAACCTTTATCAAGTAACTTCCCAAAACTTAGTAGGTTATGCTTCAAACCATCAACATAAAGAACATCATCAGTGCTATTCTTTCCATCTACGGTGATGGCTGTAATACCCCAAAAATGGGCTATAGGTTCATTAAGCTCATACATCGACAAATCAAACGAAATCGACATCGAAGTCCGAACCTAAGGCACATCTGAACATCATCAAATTCATAATTGATTATCATAAATTTTGCATCGGGGAATATTCCTAGCAATATTCCTAATCATCATAATTATCTTTGATTTAATGATTATTTGGTGATAAATCCTATTTATCCTAAAGTTTGATTAATTGAATATTCTCAATATTTAATTAATTAGATTTAATTCTGCCACTTAATTATTTAATTGAAGTTAATTCTATTTATTCCTAAATTGTATTATTTAATTTTGACAATAAATCCAAAATCCTATGAATAATTGATTAAATTTTTATTTAATTAATTAAAGCAAGTTGTCAATTTTTAATAATATTATTTTTGAATAAAAGTTTGAAAAATGATTGATTAACCCATAAATCAATTATTTTATTTTTTAAAATCAGTTAAGTTGGAAATAAATCACTTTATTATTAAATTAATTCATATTAAATCATGCACATTCAAGAAAAGTAGACAACTATCAATTATCAATTAAAGCTAAACTCTATTTTGAGTTAAACTCTGCTTTTGCATATTTTTGTGAGTTAAATATCCTTTTATTTCCTAATAACTCAAAAATCAACTTGAGTTATTTGAGTGATTTATGGCTTTCTTCCATGCATTCTCAAAGCCCTAGATTTCTATAAATTAAGGCTTTAGCTCTTCACAAATCATCCACAAGAATTGCATAATCACGCTGCCAAATTGGAGACTGAAGAATCATCTTTGCAAATCCAAGCTTTGTGAGATCAATATTGCATAGTTTTTCATATCATATTAGTTTTCATTTGTTAGATCATTTGGCATATCATAGCATATCAGTTTTTACATATCATAGATTCATATCCATTTTTCATTATCATAATTGAATAGAAAAACCAAAAAAATAGATTAATTGCATTCATTCCATATCTACATTTTGCATTCAAATCCTTCATTTAGGTGTCGTCAAGGTCACTGATCTCAATTACAATCTGAGAACATCATACTTGCACCTATTAGAAGGTAGTAAATCGCCTAGTTAGTTTAGTTTTTCATTTATTACACGATTTCAATTTTGACTAACCTCTAATGTTTTACTGAAGTGTTGTGTCTATAGAACAGGTACAAAAATCACACACACACATTTTTGGCACCCACCGTGGGGCCCTGATATGGGTTTCCAATTCAATTCTATCAATTTTTGTCTTCCCTTCTCAATTTTTGAGCCGAAACTATGATTTTTAAATTTTGTCCGTATAATTTTTGTACGAGTTTCTGACAAAAGTCATCTCAGACTATACCCACTATCATACCATAGTCTATTGGATCAAGAATCATGCCAGACTATACACACTATCATTTGGAAGTTCAACTATCGTATCATCATACACCCAGTATTGTACGAGTTCCCGGACTGTCGTCTGGAAGCAGACCCAGTGTCGTATGAGTTTTGGCACCAGGTTTTCATTGTTGTTTCATTTTTCAGGGTAGTTTGTCAGATTTGGTTTTCTTATTTTGACTAATGGCTAATCTTAACAATTGAAATTCTCTATTTTTGATTGACTCCTGTCAGTTTTGATTGGAAAAAGTGCAAGAATTGCTAAAAATAGGTAAAAATATACTAAGCACATTGTGAGGAATTCAGGTAATCTTCTCAGCTGATAAGACTTTGATTTTGGATCTAAAACGAACATCTCATGTGTCTAGCTTGAGTGACTTTTATTGCTTTCCTATCACAGACTTCATTTGGGCTATAAAAATGAACATAGTTTGCTTTCAGCATCTTTGTTACACATAGTAATTAGGCCCCATGAACACTATTTGTGGATCTTGAGAGAGTGGGTTTCCAGTGAAACTCTTCTCAATGAAGGTTCCCTTATAGGTGGGGAGGATACTGACGGAGTCTCACGTTCCACTAGATCCATGTGTCTTCAACTTTTGATCGAGGCATTCTCTCTCTAGAGAGGTTGATAGATCATAAGGGGTTGATGTCATAGATCTTTGTGAGATAATCTTGGTCTTAGCGTGTTGGATTAATCTATCTACTTTGTTTGGGTTAAAAGTGAAAAGGCTAGGGGATTATGCTCTACTTCCTTTTTGGATAGTATCAGAAACCCAAATCCTTGAATCTGGAACCAGTCTCCATGTGGTATATTTTGTGAGTCACCTTTAGAGAGGGTTAACCATAGTGGAAATTCCCTTAATTGGGTCAACCACGTTGATGGAACCTCAAGCGATAATAGCCATTTTCACCATGGTAGTGACAACTGCTATATAAATGTCCTGTTGGAAGAAATCTCCACAAGTGTGGTCTCTTGTTGGGCTGTCAGATCTCCCTAGCAGATCCTAAAGATTAAGTTCTCAGACTGTGTCAAAACCCCAGTGTGCTTGGATTGGAGTTCACCCTCTTGGATCATAAAAGTTGCAGAGTCAGACCATTACTAAAAACCCTAGTGAGGCCAAATTTTCATTTTCTAGGAATATGTGTGTTAATGCAAAACTTTTTGGAACATACACAATTAGCACTTCTAAGGATTAGCACAAATAAGTCACTTGATTGTTCATGTGCAAGGTTTCTTTTGCCCTTGTTCATTGTTTTCAGACATGCTTGAAATCACTTGCTTGCTATTTTGCGTGCTTGTTTATCTATCTAGTTACTAAAAATAGACAAATCTGTTACAATCCTCAAATCTGGACATTAAAATTTGCAAACAATCCGAATCTGAAAACTCAAAATTTGCAAAATTTGAAGTAAAATTCTTTTTTGGAGTCAAAAGTCATCCCAGGAGGTTAGAAAGTCATACGAGTTTCTATCAAATGTCATTTCATTACTGCCCAACTGTCGTATGGTAAAGAACCCAGTGTCGTACGAGTCTTCCTGCCAGTCAAATTCAAAAAGTCAAATCCTACTAGCAATTGTCATGTGAGTTTTGCAACTATCATACGAGCTTTTCAATTGTCATTTCATAGCATACCCAGTGTCGTACGAGTCTGCAGAGTGTCTTTTGGGAAAATTTTGAAAAGTTGTCAGAAAATTGTCAGAATTACCAGATACTTAGGTTTTTCAGCCTATTTCCAGAATCTGTCAAACAAATCACTGTGTTAGGAAAAGAGTAGTAGCTATTGAGAATCCTATCATTATCCCAAAGTGGTCTTTTGAATCTGATTTAGCCTTCTATTTAATCGATTTGAGTCTTTCTCATCTTGTGTCAAAACCTTGTCATAACTATCAATCTTCAATCAATCTTAAAAAATGACTAAGTTTTGTGATATCTTATCTGCTATCTTTTGGGTACCTACCCATACATCCAGGGCACAATATCCCTCATCTAAGTCATATTTGTACTTCAATCAATCAAACCTTGACAAGGTTGCGTCATCTGATCATCTTGATTCAATTCATTTTTTAGTTGTCTTCATCTTATTCTTTTTCTTCACAAAAGGTTAATGGTGGAAACTAGAGCTTCCTCTCACAAGAAATCTAGGAAAATATCTCATACTTTACCTTTGACTCACATAGGTCCAACTTTTGAGCAACTCTGTGATTTTGGTCTTTACGAAGATGACGGTGCTGGTAACCTTCGATTAAAAACTGGTTACATTCCTCCTTCATCAACTCACAGAGGTACCCAAAAAACCCCACATCAATCTACTCCAGGGAGTCCATGAACTCCTACCATGTCTCAAGTAGGGACAAACTTTGGCTCTCGAAGAGCTCAATCTCAACATGGTGCAGATCAGGAACCCACAACTGAAAAAATTGCTCAATATCAAAATGATGATAACATCAAATGAATGATGAAGCATTTCTTGAAAGAAGATAGAGAGGCAAACTTTTTACAATTAGCTCATCAAGGAGCTAAACTTCCTCCCAACTTTAATGTAGAAGATATCATTATGCATGAGGAAGAAACTCCACTCACAACTATGATGAAAAAAATGCATGCCATGCAAGTCAAACTTAACAACCTTGAAAAAGAAAAGGAACCTAAGGAGTTCTCCGTGGAGGCCCTATGTCCTTCTCCATTCAAAAAAGACTTGTACATGCCACCATTCCCAAGAAGAGTGGAGATGCCTAAGTATGATAGCTATGATGGACACTCAGATCCTCAAGATCATTTCAAAGAATTCTATACACAATCTATGGAGTTCATGCACAAACCAACCTATCTGATGCATCTCTTCCCTCGATCTCTAGAGGGAGAAGCCATCCATTAGTTCTCTAGATTGCTTTCTACTATCAAAAATTTTGAGGAGTTGATCAAATTATTTTATCAGCAATACTCCTACAATATTCAACATCCAGTCACCATGATTGATATATGTAATCTCAAGCAATATCTAGGGGAACCATTCCTAACATTTCTCAAGAGATGGAGGAAGAAGTTCTCTCTATATGCCAGACCTATTCCAGAAATAGAAAAACTAGAAATCTTCATCAATCACCTGGTTCTAGAAATCAATTATCCTCTACAAATGCAAGATCATACATCTTTTGACAAGATGGTGGACAATGCTATAAAAATTGAAAAAGTGCTTGTGAAAAAAGGAGAAATCACACTTCAAAAGGACAAGTACGAATCAGGATCCAGTTCTAAAGACAAGAACACAAACTAGAACAAGAATAAAGGCATCATCACAGATGGCATTGTTGACACTATCCATGCCCCATCAAAGGCACTAGCCTACAACCTAACTCTTGGTTCCCAAGCCATTAAAGCTTTAGAACAAAAGTCATCCAAACCATTCCAAAAGAAGCCAAAATACAAATCTTGGGATAAAAAGTGAAAGTTCACTCCTCTGGGAGAATCTTTAGAATCAGCTATGAGAACTCTACTAGCTGATAACATCATCTCTTTACCAGCAATCCAAATATCTGATCCAGACCCTAAGCCAGATTGGTGGAAAGAAAATGAATTTTGTGATTTCCATCGAGGTAAAGGTCACAAAACTAGTAACTGCTTACGGTTGAAACACACCATTCAAGATTTGATCGATAGTGGAGACATCACAGCTGACAATCCTAAGAGCAATAACAATCATACAACATTTATAGAACCATTTCCACAACATGGTCAAGGAGTTTCAACTTCTCAGCCTAATATGGGGGCAAAAGTCAATTATGTCTACCTTGGAAATAATGCTGTCATCAATATGGTTGAACCATGTCTCTCTGAAATTTGCAATGTCATCACAATTGTACAAAGAGAAAAAGATCATTCCTCAGCTAATGTAGTTACTCGATCACAAGCTCAGGCACATCTGAAAGGACAAATCCTAGATTCATCTAATGTCCCTAAGATGCCCTTCAATCTTTCTTCCACTTCCAAATCTTCCAATTCTAAAGATACAAGGTAGACATCTTATAGCATTGTCCAACAACTCCAACACACTAATGCAAAAATCTCCATGTTTGAGTTGCTTCGGATATCTCCAACTCACAGAGCCATACTAGAAAAAGCTTTGCTTGGTTCCAATGTTCCTGATGACCTTGATTTAGATAGGTTCCAGACTATGGTTGGACATCTTACATCTCCACAATATATCTCCTTTTCAGAGGAAGATGAAAACTCCTTGAGTCACCCACATAATCAGCCTTTGCATATAGAATTCTTGCTCTAGAACTGTAGAGTCAAACATGTGTTGATAGATGGAGGCACTGGCCTAAACATTTGTTCTTACTTCTTGATCACACAATTGGGATTTTTAGAATTGGCTATTGATCCTAGAAAGAAAATAACTATCAAAGCCTATGATGAAAAAGAAAGATCTTCTAAAGGAACCATTGTCTTACCTATCAGAGTAGGTCTAGTTATCAGAGATACCATCTGTCAAGTTCTTGATCTACCTTTGGCCTAAAAAATCCTCCTAGGGAGACCATGGATACATGAAATGCAAGCTATTCCTTCTACATACCATCAATGTTTGAAGTTTCCTTATGAAGGATTAGAGGTTACTATCCCCGTAGATCTAAATATAACTTGCAATACATTGAAGGAAAGTGTAGATAAGCTTGTGCCTAATAACATAGAATCTTCCATTGAACCAACTAAAGAGGCATCCACATCTAAAATGGAAGATCTTGCAAAAGAGGTTAATATCAAAGAAAATAGTATGGGAGAATATACTATGGAGCCAGTCTTATCTTTGACATCTCTCCCTATCTATCCTAAGTCTTATGGACAATCTTTGAAACAGTCGAAGCCCAAACCTAAAGAACCTCTTGAAGCATATAAAAAGAATTTTGTAGCAGAACAAGTATCCAAGCAAGAGTTTGAAGAGGATGAAGCTATGCTATCATGGCTATACAAAGATGAACCCAAATCCCTAGTTGTCCAAACTCGTGATTCTATAGTATCCAAAGATTCTTCTATGTCATATGGCCTAGGAGATAAATTAATAGCTAAGATGGGATATTCAGGTAAAGGACCTCTAGGAGTCAGAGGAAAAGGTCTTGAGATACCTCTCCCACTTACTGGTAGAGAAAATAAAGACAAAGTTGGCTTAGGATTTAAAAAGAAACCCTTCCACCTCAAAGGTAATTGTTCCCATGTCATAGAGAAAATCACACCAAGAGAAGCCTTTCTTAAGAAAGAAGAAAAAAAACCATCAGATAGTGATTCAGACAGCTTAGAACTCATCCCTTATGAAAAATTGCCTAAAGAGATCAAAGACCTTCTTGATGATAAAGATGATCCAATCAAAATAATTAATGTAGTAGAAATACAAGAACCTACTAACAATCAAGAGATAGTTGCCACACAAGAACTAGCTAATCTAAAAAACAATCAAGAAGAGGAAGGTGGTAGTCATTCTGAGACAGATTCTCATGAGTATGAATTCAAATCAGAATCTGAGGGTAACCCTTCTTGGGGTATTCATCCTGACTTTACTCATGTTCTTAGATCTCCTAGAGGCATAAATAAAGAATCTAATGACTATGAATGGCGAGCCATTATAGAAGAAGATGAGCTCATTACAGAGAAACATGTTGATGTTATTCAACAATATGCACCTAATCCCAATGTAATTCTAGAGAGAAATGATGAACCTATCGAGTCTGATCCACCTATGGCTGAATTGGACTCCCACGATGACATTGAGCCTATTCATGAATTGAATGTCTTAAGTTGTAATATCACCTTTGAACTCAAGCGTTAGGTTAGGACCAATGATGACAGATCCATATCCATAAACACTATCTCCCAATCTTTCCCCACTTTGACTATCCAATATCCAGAACTTATTAATCAAACCTCCATAAATCTGAGCCATGGTATTTATACCTTCCCAAATGACTATGCCCTTTCTTGCTACCTCAATGTAGTTGAGCCTATGAGTACTTCCATCAGTGAACCAAGTGTTAGCATGATGGAGTCAGAGATCAAATATCTTAGTCAAAAAAATAAGAATAAAAAGAAAAAGAAAAAGAGTTCTGAGGGTGAAAACCACTTTGTGGTAGTCTCAGAACCTACAAAAGTAAAAATAAAAGATGTATCCAAAGGTGAAAACTTCTTTGAGGTGCCTGAGGATGAGATATTTGATGTCCTTCTAAGTCATTTACAAGATAGATCTCCAGTTCTAATTGAGACCACTCAATCTATCAATTTGGGTACAACGGAAGAACCACAGTTGATTCATGTAGCACAATCTTTATCAGAAGAAGACAAGAAAAAATTTACAACATTCCTAATAGAGAAGAAGATCAACTTTGCATGGAAATATTCAGATATGCCTGGGTTGGAGCCTAATCTTATAATGCATCATTTATCCATAGCTCCAAATGTCAAACCTATTAAGCAAAAGTTGAGAAAGATGCATCCTCACGTTGCACTCTTGGTAAAAGCTGAATTAGAGAAGCTCCTAAAAGCTGGATTCATCCGAGTTATTAACTATGCAGAGTGGATCTCCAATATTGTACCTATTTCTAAAGAAGATGGTTCAATCAGAGTGTGCATAGACTTTAGAGATGTGAATAGAGCGTGCCCTAAGCATGATTTTCCACTACCTAATATTGATATGATAGTGGACATGACTGCAGGTTTCAAGATGAATTCCTTAATGGATGGTTTCTCTAGATATAACCAAATAAAAATTGCTCTAGAGGATCAAGAGAAAACTGCTTTCACATGTGCATGGGGTACCTTCTATTGGAATGTCATGCCATTTGGGCTTAAAAATGCTGGTGCTACATATCAAAGAGCAATGACATCTATTTTCCATGACATGATGCATCGAAGTATGGAAGATTATGTTGATGATACTTTAGCAAAATCTATGATTAGAACTAAACATCTAAAGGACTTGAGCATGATCCTAGACAGAATGGAAAAGTTTAGTCTCTGACTAAATCCTAAGAAGTGTGCTTTTGGTGTCACTTCTAAAAAGCTCTTAGGATACATAGTTTCAAAGAAGGGCATTGAAGTTGATCCAGCTAAAGTCAAGGCTATAATAGAGATGCAACCTCCCAAGAATATTAGTCAAATGAGAGCCTTAAAAGGGAGAGTACAATCTATTAGAAGATTCATATCACAGCTTGTTGATATATCACAACCTTTTACAAAAACATTACATAAAGGTGTGACCTTTGCATGGAATGAAGAATGTGAGAACAACTTTAATCATATCAAGAAGTATCTATCAAATATTCCTATCTTGATGCCTCCTATTCATGGGAAGCCTTTGATCTTATATGTCTCCGCTATAGATACATCACTGGGGGCATTGCTAGCGCAACATGATGAGAACAAAAAGGAAAGAGCTATATACTATATTAGTAGAACATTGGTTGCATATGAGAAGAACTATTCAATGATTGAAAAAGCTTGTCTAGCTATGATCTTTGCATCATAGAAACTAAGACGCTACATGTTAGCTCATACCACACAATTGGTAGCTAAAATTGATCCACTCAAGTACCTACTAAGCAAAGCTGCCCTCACAGGTAGATTAGCTAAATGGGTTATGCTCTTAAGTGAATTTGACATTGAATATGTGGAAAGAAAGGCTATCAAAGGATAGGTTATTGCTGATCAATTAGCAGATGCACCTATGATTGATAATACACCAATGTAAATGGAATTTCTAGATTCCTCTATCATGACTCTTTCTTCTAGAGAATGGCAGTTATTCTTTGATGGCTCCTATATACAGAATGGATCAAGAGCAGGCATATTGTTCATAACTCCTCAAGGATACTCAATCCCAAAAGCATTCAGATTAAAGTTTCCTTGCACAAACAATATTGTAGAATATGAAGCCCTTTTGAATGGTATGAAAATAGCAATTGAATAGAGAGTAACAAAGCTACACATTCATGGAGACTCTCAGCTTGTTATTCATCAAGTCAATGATGTGTACCAAACTAAAGATGAAAAGCTCATTCCTTACAAGAGAATGGTAGATGATCTTAAAAAATATTTCATATCTATCACATTTGAGCAAATTCCTAGAATGGAGAACAAGGCTGCCGATGCAATGGCAACATTATCTACTTTATTACAACAACTTGAACATGAGCTACGCTATGAGTTCTTGGTGGAAGCACTATCTTATCCTACATATGATTCCCCTAAAACTCGCATGATCTAAACTATTGTTGGTTATGATTCATCCAAATACAAAAACCTATTTTCCTATCTCTAAGACCAAATCATTCCTGATACCTTCAACCACCATGAAAAGAGATACCTTATTCGTAATGCCTCCCGATATGTCATCATTGGTCATGATCTATACAAACGAGGTCTAGATGGTACGCTACTTAGATGTTTACAATGGGAAGAGTCTCAACGTGCATTAGAGGAAGTCCATGATGGTATTTGTGGGTCACACTAGAATGGTTTAACACTAGCTTGAACACTTATTAGGGCTGGGTACTATTGGCCTAAGATGGAGAAAGAGGCTATCAAATTTGATAAGAATTGTCAAAAGTGTCAAGTACATGGCAACCTAATTCATGCTCTAGGGAGAGATCTAATTCCCTTTACTACACAATGGCCTTTTCACCCATGGACATTTGATCTTATAGGAGCTATACATCCTCATTCTTCTAATGGACATACCCATATAATCACAGCTACAGATTATTTTACAAAATGGGTAGAAGCAGTCCCTTTGACACAAGCAACTGGAAAGAAAATATCTATGTTCGTATTGAACTATATCATATGCAGATATGGGATACCTCATTCCATAATCACATATAATGATGGAAAATTCAAGAACAAAGACCTAGATGATCTATTTGCCAAATTCAAGATCACACAACATTGGTCTTCTATCTACTATCCGCAAGGGAATGGACAAGCAGAGGCATCTAATAAGAATCTATTGAAAATATTGGATCAAATAGTTAATAAGATAGGAAGAGACTGGCATCTCATGATCAATCCAACTCTTTGGGCATACATAACAAGTATCAAAACACCTACTGGGGCTACACCTTTCACTTTAGTTTATGGGTCTGAAGTGGTACTGCCTATTGAGGTTGAAATCCCATCACTAAGAATCAAAATGCATGGTCTAGTAACTGATGATGACTATAGAGTGTCTAGGTTGCAAGAACTTGAACTACTAGATGAGTGCAGACAAGAAGTGTATGATCATCTCAGAGTATATCATAAGAGAATGTCTAGAGGTTACAACAAGAAAGTCAGACACAGAGAATTTCAGGTTGGTGATCTAGTCTTGAGAGAGAACCTAAAAAGCAATCACATCAAGAATGCAAGGAGAAGTTTGAACCCAAATGGTTGGGTCCCTTTGTAATCACTGTTACTTTTGGCTCTGGTCCCTATCAACTCTCAATGACTAAAGGAGAATAGCTTTGAGAACCAATCAACATTCTCCATCTGAAGAAATTTTATGCCTAAAACATTCAGTCTATGGTAAAATGTCCTGAAAAAATCTTAAAAATCAGAAAAAGTCCTAAAAAAATGAACATCTTGGTGAAAACCTAGCAATGGGCACCTTGATGATTCACAAAAAAAAGTAAAAATTCAAAAAATCAAAAGTACAAAAAAATTGGAAAAAATGAAAAATACAAAAAAATGAGAAAAAAGAAAAAGTGCCTTGGTGAAAACCTGGAAATAGGCGCCTTGGTAGAAAAAATTGAATCTCTACCAAGATGGTGAAAACTTGGCAAATGGGTGCCACTTGTTTGAAAATGCTCCATCTATCAGTGCAATCTTGGTCTTTCCTAGCTTTCAGTCTTGCTTTAGTTTGTACATATCTCCCAGTTTGTTTTCAATAAGTCAGTTTGTACACCAATCAGCTCAAGCGTCTGTATCTTATCAATGCTTAACACTTGGGGGCAATCAATGTCATATCCTATGGTCTCCCATGTATCTGAGACATGTCATATCTAGTCAGAGTCCTTTGAAGGTTCATTTGAGTCAGTCAGTTAGTCTCGTCTCCAGAAAGGATTTTGCATCTACAACAATGCAATCAAACTCAAACTGAAAACAATCTGTGCTTTTTACATGCTTTTATCTCCTTGTATGCTTGTTGATTCGCATTGAGATTTTTGCATATTATGTCCCTTCAAGCTCTTTGATGATGTCCTTGATAGGATTTAGAGAGTGATGATTGGGGGCATAAGCTTTTCTTTGTCTTATGCTTGTATGTGAAAATCTAACAACTTTGGAAATTTTGGATTGAAATGGTGTCTGACTGTAAGAGCCTCTATCTCGAATTGGATGGCCATGCATACCTTGACCATTGATACCTGAAAAATTCAAGGAAGTTTGATCTAACTATTGTAGTTTTGAGTGAATTTTTTCTCCTACCATGAACCACAATCTTACCTAAGGATGTGAACGATAAAGGGTCACTATGAGTAATTCACATTGGATTTAGAATGATCTCTTGACTGTTTGATGTGTTTGCATGCAAGGTGTATTCTAGTCATCATGACATTTATGATTTGATGCTTATAAAAATTGCTATATCAAAATGGACATGATATTTAGGTCATCCTAGCATTTATGCCTTGGTGCTTATATCTAATCTAACATTTCAAAAACAAAATCAATATTAACAACATAAGATTTCCACAATCCATTAGTAATGCAAAGTAAGTTTTCTGGATTCGATTGTGTAAGTATTTTTAGCATCAATGTTTCAGATCACACTGTGTGATCCATCATCAGGAAAGAGAAAGTGCAAGGATTAAGAATAAAAATGTGAAATGTTGATGCTAAAAATACTTACACAATCAAATCTAGAAAACTTACTTTGCAAAATCAATATTCATATATCCATGGTTGTTGACCAGTGGGTGTTGTATTGATTCTTGTGCATACAAATCAATATTCATATGTCTATGGTTTCATAGCTAGTGGGCATTGTATTGATTTATCTGGTTACCTAAAAGTTCAATGATGATACCGAATTGACATATGATCAGTGAGTAGGTCCTAGGTCCTAGGTTGCATTTCATTTTGCATGTTTCTTTGCATTTTGCATGTCTGCATGATCTCACAAATGTTTGGAAACACTTCAAAGATTAAACAATTCTTCATATCAATTCTTCACATCTAATGAGAGCTGAGTCTCACTTGAAGGTCTCTTCACTGAACCACAAGCAGTAACCCTCCTGGGTTAAACATCCTTTTGGCATAAGACTGAGTACTTGTCTTCATCAACCTATAAAAACATATCATGTGTATCACTGCATTTACATCCCATATCATTACCATTTGTTGCATTACATTACATCCAATGCATAAGCATAAATCATACATACATCTTTGCATAACATTCATACATATGACAGATATCATTGCATTGCATTGATCCATACATACATTCTACACTACTCATAGCATAAACATCACATGATATCATCATCAATCGAAACATGACAAGTACATATGAAGTCACAACCAACATATCGATCTCATATATATCAAAAAAATCTTGAACTAGTCAGGGGTGCACTACTGGCACGATATACAAAAGAATGAGCTCCTAAGAGCTATCAGAGTCAGAACAGTATATCAATGATAAAAAAGAATAGAGTATATCAAAACATAAGAACAAGAATCAACTATTAGCATGCTCCTTGGCATTTGGTGGAGGAGGGGGTGGTGCATCTGGTATCACCTCTACTCTCGGTGCCCTAGCTCCCTCCGAGGCTGCCATATAATCTGAATATGTGGGTACTCTCTGCATAGCAGGGACAACAACATAATATGTAGACACATAATACAAAGCCCGTGAGGTCTGATGGGTCACCTTTGTCTGTAATCTCTGAACCTCTGAATGAAACTCTGCACGAAGCTCTATGCACTACCTATCTGCCTCTAGATACCTCTCCTCCCACCTAGCACTCTGTACCTTCAGGTCTTGGACCTGAACTCTGAGACGTCTAATAATCTCTAATGAAGTAAGAGGTACACTAGGCTCATCCTCTACTACTGGCATATCTGTGTCCTATGCTAGCTATGTTGGCTCCTCTGCTTGCTCTATGGTACCTACTCTACATGCCTTATGATGTCTAATCTCAGCCCCTAGATCAAAGGGATCATCTGTACCCATATCTATACCAGCACCTACAACCTGCTCAGCTACTAATACATCATCTATAGAACCAACACCACCCAAAGTGCCACTCTCACCCCTAGTCTATCTCTATGAACCTATGGATGTACTTGCTATAGAAGTAGAAGGATGAGGGGGCCCCATCTGTCTGGATGGTTTCTATGGTGGGGCCATCACTCTGGGTCTTGGGTGTGTAGGATGTATCATCAGACCCTGTGGCATAGGAGCTCTTGTCACATACATCACCTCCTCCATGGAGGGTATCAACTCAGTGGGATCTGAGAATCTATGAATAGGGTGATCTGCAAGCCAAGAGATCTATCCATCTGTGACCCCTGCATCAACAACCTATGGATGGTAGTCCCAGTCTCTACCTATGATCCTACTATACTCATCTGAACATAAAGAATAAGTGAGCCTCTATGTCTATCTGAGCCCAATCTCACAAACAATGTGAGCATAAGCAATATAATCCTACAGGGCATCCTATCTTTGTCCATACTGACGCCAGACTTTGGTAATCAAAAATCTCTCCAAAATGGTGGGAGACCAACCAATAAGTACATGACTCTAGAACAGAAAGTTGTACTGCTCCCTCGCAGTAGGCCAGGCCTCTATTTGAAAGTATTGTCTCCAATGCACAAAAGTCATATCATCCAAGCATCATCTAAAATACTCAGTATGGCCCATGTGGACCTATGTAACATAATTAGCATATGTGTATATCATTGGCTCCTGTGGCTGACGCTGTGTCTAAAAAACTGGTCTCAAAACTAGGATATGCTCCTAGGCCCATATCTGTAACACAAGAGCTCCAGAAGTGAAACTCTTGCAATCTTGATACACAAGCTCGTGCATCTCTGAAAACATATGTGCCAAAAGACACTAACCCCAAGCAAGCTCAATGGGAGTCACCATAAGAAGTGCTACCATTGGGGCCCATCCCATCAAGAAATTATTCTGCTGACGGCCCGACATGATGAGCTCACCAATCATCCTAGCAATAATGCACTCTAAGCAGTCTGTTTGACCATAGCTCTGTACAAGGGTCTCCCATGAAATGGACCTAGTCAATTGCGTATCATCACCAAATAGACACCTAAAAGCATGAAGACCTATCTGGCCAGTACTCACATACTCATGACACCGACTATTATGGAAAGGAATGTGTAATATCCTATATACATCTTCTGGAGTCACAATGATCTCTCAAGTCAGTAAATGAAAAGTCTATGTCTCTGAGTGGAACCTATCGATCAATGTAGTCAACAGGCCATGATTTACCCTAATATCAGGTAAATGGATCAGGTACTCAAACCCACAGGCAGCAAGATGTACCCTCATAGGGTCAGGAAGTGAAACGCATAGTCTCTGTGTCATTGGATATGAATGACGGACATGTACATCTGGATATGTGACCTATATTATACAGAAATAGGAGATTCTATCAGAAATTGGGTTCAACAATAGGCTAATAGTGCATAAATTGAATGGTTTGGTATTTCAAAAAGTAGGTCAAAGAGTCAACAATCAGGCAGAGCAATCAAAAAAGAAAAATTTTTGACCTAAGATGGAGTTTTGAACTCACTGTTTGTCATACGACAGTCTAGACTAGCGTGAAAAGTTGTACGACTTTCCACAATAGACCAAATGATAAACCATATTCATACGACATGGGGTACTTCATCATATGAGTTTCAAGGGACCTGATGAAATGTCATATGACTCATGGGTCCCTCTCATACGACACTGGGCAGGTCATGAAACGACAAAGGAAATGAAATTCAAATGTCATACGAGTTTGGGGGAAGACTCGTATGAGTTTTCATACATGCGAAAATTGAAAAGAAAAACATGTATGAAAAATTCTAAAAATGCTATTAAACATGAAAAATTTGAAATTTTAAAGAGGCACCGAGGTCCACATACCGGATGTCCATACTGTCGAGGTCTCTGATGTCTCTGGCTGCGCTCAAATTGATGCAAACTCATAGGTACCTTCAGTTCTCTCTGTTATGCCATTTTCTCACTTAGAGAGCTCCACAAGATCTCCAAAGTCAAATGGTTGAAATGATTTGAAAATGACCCTTCTGGCCCTTATATAGCTTTTGACCTAATTTTCAAAAGTGCTCCATTTTCCACGAAAATTGCACCCTTGGCTAATTTCGATGTTCTGAATCCATTTTCG
Organism: Chamaecyparis obtusa; assembly: GCA_027943335.1. Classification (NCBI taxonomy): domain Eukaryota; kingdom Viridiplantae; phylum Streptophyta; class Pinopsida; order Cupressales; family Cupressaceae; genus Chamaecyparis; species Chamaecyparis obtusa. The sequence continues at coordinate 1,349,620 of BSBK01004817.1, forward strand.
GGATCAAAATTCAAATATGAGATCGTTTATTATGTCAAAATCATGATTTAAAATTTTGGGCCTAGGACGATCTACTGTTTGCATATTCGACCTTCAATCATCACAAAAATCCAGTATTCAACTTAACTGATTATCTTATATCAAACTATCAAAATTTTAACTTGGTCAACTATGGTCACCTCATAGTTTCACCTAGTCAAACTTGGTCTCCAAGACCTCCAAATGATGCAGAATGCATTCTTGAATGTGTTTAACCATTTTTCAAATCAATTAGCATGCTTCTAAACTATTCAACGCTGACTTCTCTTGTTAGATTTCAATTTTAATCCCGAAGGGGGCATGGTATTGCATATCATTCAAAGTTTGTAATTAAATTTTGGGATCATATCTTTCCTTAGTAATCAAGACAACAACCATGTCTAGTTGCTGATTCATCAGCTTGGGGCAAATCAAATCAATCATCGCTTGGGGTATATCAGATTCATTGAGATTCATATCAATCTAGTATTCTCCTAATCTTGTAAATTGTATCAGTTTTTGCAACTATCGGTTCAAATGTGTTATTTACTTGGTTCTTCGGTAACTGAAGGGTTCAGATGTGATACGTATGTGATTCTTCTAAGGATAATTGAGTCTAGAATCGGTCACTCACTTCTTCACAATCATAAGGTTTAGAATCAGGCATTTTGACGCTTTTGTTTCATTGGTTCATTACTGTTATAGTTAACATTATCTTTGGTCATTCAAGACCTATTATCTTCATATCAAATCATTCAATCAGCTTCTGTCTCATATCAATTATCAATTTCAAACATTAGTTTCAATATCATACACAGACTGTCTTTGAACCACTGCGCTTCACACAGTAATTCAAAGAGGGGCAAAATGTAATACCCCAAAAATGGGCTATAGGTTCATTAAGCTCATACATCGACAAATCGAATGAAATTGACATCAAAGTCCTAACCTAAGGCACATCTGAACATCATCGAATCCTAATTAATTATCATAAATTCTGCATCGTGGAATATTCTTAGCAATATTCCTAATCATCATAATTATCTTTGATTTAATGATTATTTGGTGATAAATCCTATTTATCCTAAAGTTTGATTAATTGAATATTCTCAATATTTAATTAATTAGATTTAATTCTACCACTTAATTATTTAATTGAAGTTAATTCTATTTATTCCTAAATTGTATTATTTAATTTTGACAATAAATCCAAAATCCTATGAATAATTGATTAAATTTTTATTTAATTAATTAAAGCAAGTTGTCAATTTTTAATAATATTATTTTTGAATAAAAGTTTGAAAAATGATTGATTAACCCATAAAATAATTGTTTTATTTTTTAAAATTAGTTAAGTTGGAAATAAATCACTTTATTATTAAATTAATTCATATTAAATCATGCACATTCAAGAAAAGTAGACAACTATCAATTATCAATTAAAGCTAAACTCTATTTTGAGTTAAACTCTGCTTTTGCATGTTTTTGTGAGTTAAATATCCTTTTATTTTCTAATAAATCAAAAATCAACCTGAGTTATTTGAGTGATTTATGGCTTTCTTACATGCATTCTCAAAGCCCTAGATTTCTATAAATTAAGGCTTTAGCTCTTCACAAATCATCCACAAGAATTGCATAATCATGCTGCCAAATTGGAGACTAAAGAATCATCTTTGCGAATCCAAGCTTTGTGAGATCAATATTGTATAGTTTTTCATATCATATTAGTTTTCATTTGTTAGATCATTTGGCATATCATAGCATATCAGTTTTTACATATCGTAGATTCATATCCATTTTTCATTATCATAATTGCATAGAAAAACCAAAAAAATAGATTAATTGCATTCATTCCATATCTACATTTTGCATTCAAATCCTTCATTTAGGTGTCGTCAAGGTCACTGATCTCGATTACAATTTGAGAACATTATACTCACACCTATTAGAAGGCAGTAAATCACCTGGTTACTTTAGTTTTTTATTTATTGCACGATTTCAATTTTGACTAACCTCTAATGTTTTACTAAAGTGTTGTGTCTACAGAACAAGTAGAAAAATCACACACACCAATGGATCCTTTACCAATGATAGGTTTGGGAGTGTTATCTCCAAATCTAACCATGCCTCCTTTGTATCTGTCTAAATGAACAAGTCTATCTTTGCTCCTGTCATGTGATTTGAACAACCACTGTCAATGATCCAATCTGTCTCGATGTCAGCTTGTGAAATCAATGCTAACTCTTGAGAATTATTTTCATCTTCAAGAGAAATGAATCAATTTCTTCTTCAGCTGATTCTTCATCTGATACTCTATCTCCATCATAGTAGCATTCCTTTGTATACTTAGGCTTGTAGTTATTCTTGAACTTTTTAACTCTTGTAGGAAACTTAGATGCAAAGTGACCAATCTTATTACATGAAAAGCATTTGAATTGTAATTGACCTTCATATTTTCCTTTTCCTTTCTTTTCTCTTTTAGCAATCATAGCAATGAAATTATCTAGGGCTTCTTCATCATCATCATCATCAAAATTACCAGAGGTGTTCAAGGATTTCTTACCATGGACCGAAGCTTTGAAGGCTATCTCACTTTTAGGCTCTATCTTTAAACTTGATATCTCAAATGCATCAATCTTGCTGATTAAGGTCTCTCTTTTGAAATTTTCTGAGAATTGCATAGTCTCATCAAGGATGTTTATCTTAATCTGATATTTTGGTGTCAAGGTAGTCATCAGCTTATCCATGATGTCTTCTTCTGATATTTCTTCACCATTTTTTCTGATTCCAACAACTGCTTCATTGATCCTTTGGTTGTAGGCTCTTATGTTCTCTTCAGGTAGCATCTCTAATGTATTGTACTTTTTCTTCTATGTCTTTCTGTGTGCATTCTTTTCTTATTTATCTCCTTCAAACATGTCTTCTAGGTGCTTCCATATCTTGTAGGATGTGTCTACTTTCTTTATCTCTAAAAACTCACTATCAGATAGGGCACTGATAACGGCTTCTTTTGCTATTGCAGTCTGATGGAACAAATCCTTCTGCTTGCTAGTAGCATCATCCTTTGCAAGATCTGCTAGAGAGGGGATCTCAAATTCCTTGATAGCCAATTCAAAAACTTCAAAAGCAATGCACTGCAAATGTGTCATCATCTTGTTCTTCCAATCAAGATAATTCTCTCTATCAAACTTAGGACTATCTTTTCTAAAGAATGCCATCTGATCAACCTCAAGCTGTTAAAATTTCTCTCTGAGACACTTGGCTCTGATACCAATTGTTAGGAATAGTCCCAAGAGATAACTGAGGGGGGGGGGAGGGGGGTGAATCAGCTATCTACAAGTTTCAATTCTTTATGAAATTAAGTATACTTAAACATAAAGAATAAACACAATGAAAGAACACTTGAACACAACACCAATATTTTGGTTACAAGGAAACCCAAATAGGTAAAAACCCCAGTGAGAATTGACACCCACTAATAATCTACACTAGTGTATTATGATCCTTGTTAGAAGATCCTTAACCCTATTAGGAGTTTTCTTTACAATGTATTTAGTAAAGTGATATGGTCAAGGGTCAGACCGTGTTAGGAGCCTTTTACAATTACCCCTATTAGGGGTGAGGACGCACTATCTGAGAGCACACTTCTCAAACGGGTGAAGGCTACAACCTTCTAAATAATAGATACACACTATATCTAGATCTTGGTGAACTGCGCTTTGACCTGCTATCTAGATCAGTTCCAATGTATAGCATAAAATCTTCACTTGGTCACATAGACCTTCTTCTGATGGCTCAACACTTCGTACACTCTACTCTACTCTTCACAAACAACTCTGAACCATACTTTAGCAATCACAAATGATTGCCTATAAATATCTTTCCTCTAAATGATATAATCAAGTTGGTCTATTATAACCACCTTGAAATCATATTAGAGAAACCATAACATACTCCAATAATAATTCATTCAGCTCTACTAAGCACGCAACACAATCTGGGACCTATCCAATATTAATAAATATAGATGCACGCTACACATTGTCGGCTCTACCAAAGTAACTAAAAATTTCTCCTTAAGATGAATTACATTATACACTCTTAACCAAACATTCTTAACTCTTCTTCAATCTATAATACAAGGGCACATACCAAAATGATAAGCACAACTCCTGAACCAATACAATCTTTTTCGGCTCTTCTGAATAAACACAAGAAACTGCTACTGGTGAATAGCGACTGCATAACTTCACTTCTACTAATCTTTAGACTCTGCATCCATGATTTTAACATCACTAACATGTCTTCATCACATATCCAAAGGTGCAAGGCTCCATGATGACTATATGGAAATAACTCACAGAACACTACCTGTAACTCTGTTAGGAACACTGCTGACACAAGTTGCTGCATAAATGCCAGTTCTAGAAATTAACCTCTAAGTCCATGATATCATGATGATAACATGTCCATGCTTCATATACTCAAAGCGTATTGCATAATTCTTCAATGCATGCTACTTACCATATGTTTTCATCAATGATAAACGTACAGTCAATACTGGCTTGCTGGCAAATCTCCAACAATTCTAAGGCCCCGAAAAAGAGTAGAGAGAAGTGTTGGAATTGTGGTAAAAGAGGGCTTGTGAAGGAGTGTAGAAATAATAAAAAGAGCATTGATAATTCTGCAGATAAGTTCTGAAATGACAATGATTTTGATGATTTACTCATTTTAGCTAATTATGCTAGTAATCTTGCTTGGCTTATTGATTCAAGTGCTTCTTACCTGTGTGTGATGAAAACCTAACCTATCAAGAGCACACTAAAAAATTCAAATATTTATCTAAACTAAGCATGCATCAACATATAGAAAAACTATTCACAGGCCACCTCAGATTGAGCTAAAATGGGAGCACCGTGTCACCGTTTGATTTGATCGTATAAGAGGGATGTGGGTGTGCTATTGAAGCACAATGAGCATGTCCCAAATGATATTTAGGGAGGATTAGGATTATTTACAAGCCATCAAGACCTAATAATGGCACAAAACTAGGTATGGGGAACCTATTTTTCCCCTAGGGTTCTGTGGGTGCAAATGAAGAGATGTAGATTTTAAAAGCGAGAGATGCAATGAAAGGTTGATTTTAACTAAAAGATAAGTGTGATATGAGATGAAAATGATGTGAAAAGAATGAAATAAAATAATTTTAATCCATTAGGCTAAGCTAAGATGTGAGTTAGAAAACATGAAAATGAAGCAAATCTAACAATTCTAGGATATATTATGCTAATCTAGATGCAAATGCACATTATAACAATGCTATGAAAATGAAGAGTGAATTGGTGTTTTTCTCTTGGAAGGGAGGTTATTTATAGATTTTGAGGAGAGGATTGGGCTAGAAAGGGTGGTCAGGGTATAGGACCAAGTGTTTGGATTTATACTAGTACATTTGAGACCTTTTTCCGATGGCTGAACGTCCCAATTTTGATAGTATACTATCGATTGAGTGACATTACCCGGTGTCACAATTTTGCAGTTAGAAAAATTGATGGTTTTATAAGGTGTCGTAATTATGACACCCTTAGCCATCGCAAAAAGTGGGTGCTAACAAAGAGAACCTGTCGTCACACCTATTTGCGGCCATCCATATTGCGATGCCTAAGCGTCACAACAAATATAAATGATGACGACCAGTCACAATATTCTGATGGGAAGCCATCATTATTAACCTATTTGCTAATAAAAATGCTATTAGTGAAATGGATTTTCATCGCAAGATTATGATGGATGTTCATCATTTATGGTTTGTAATGACAACTATGTTGTACATACAATGGACATGCATTGGAAATTTATGACAGACATTTGTCATTTATGATTTGTTCCGACAATGATGTTGTTAATGCGACAACTGTATGTCAAATGTTTGTGATGGATACTTGTCACTATTGTAATTCCATCGTAGTTACGATGACAATCAATTTTTTTTAAAAAAATATATATTTGTCAATTCAAAATGGTGTTCTTGCAGATCTGGTTCTTGCTCATGATTTGGTTATGATCATTCAGAGATAACTTTGCAGTAGCTTCAGTAGCGGGTCATGGATTATTGAGTCAAGTCTAGAGACTTGGATTTTGAATGGATCCTACTAAATCAAGACTTGTGACAGCAACGACTCTGACATAAGAAGCTAGTGCGGTGATCAGAGATGCATTCTTATTGATGTGTTCATGGGATATATGTAGACCTTATTGCATTTGGATCTAATTTGAGTGACTTCTTGACTTCTTTAGTCCAAATTTGATGTGCTTTGTTCCTATGGAATGTAGCAGTGACTTGAATTGGAGTTTGAGTAGACTGTGCATTGATTAGCTTGAAGATAGAATCAAGCTACTCTTTGTGTTGTTGTTGAGATCAAGTTGTGACAGATCACTGTGATCATCTACCATTTTTGTCATAGTTTTGAATGAGTTAGGTGTGATGTCGAGAGAGCGATGTGCAAAACTTGCACATTAGAGATTCATAGATCACTATGGTGTCCGTGATGACTTGGGAGAAGTCTTCTTCTTGGTGAACTAAGATGAGAGAATTAGATTACAGAAAGTGGATCATTTGATGCACCTTATGAGACAATGAAATGTGGTAGATGTAAATGTGGTTTGATCGACCCACTGAAAGTATTGATATTAGGAACATCTCACATCCATGACTATCGACTACAATATATAGGGACATCAGTAATAAAATAGGTAACTTACAATTTTGAATTTGAGCTCATAAAGATTAACTTTCAGAAGAATATGAATGAATGCAAATATACATAAGTGGATGAACATAAATAATGGAGGTACCAAACATTGCCTGAAGTAATGAAGTGTTGACCCAGGCTTCAATCCAGTATGCTCTTGTATGATCCAAAACTTGCAAAGAAGGAAAAGATGGGGTTAGATCCAAAGGATCTAAGCAATGTCTGGCACCCTATTAATGATCCTCATCTACAATTATGCATGTGCATAGTCAAGCCATACACTTCTAAAATGAACTATGCTATAGAACATGGGTGTGTGTTAATGTGATTCAAAAGCTATTATGCAAGATTGTTTTATTATGCCTATATAATAGGAGGAGTGATATATTTTAATGGCAATGGACATAGAAATTGTAGTGAAACTTTGTAATTTATTATTGTAAGTGGACATAGAAATTGCAGTGTAAGTAGTAGGATGATTGTTCATGAGCTCACTGTTTAATATCTGGCTAGGCCATGTAAATGGTACCAGGCCAACCCAATCAGCCCAACAAAATGTGTCATGTTTATCTTTGTCAAATACACTCATTCACCATTTTGTTCTTGTTCTTCACACAAATATTGCATCAAAAGTAACTATAAACAATGATTCAAAGAAAAAAGAAACAACTACAATAGATCAGACCCCAAAAGAATACAATCAACTACAATAGCTCACAGTCTCAATGAAATAAATAGTGTATAAAACAATATATGGTGCACAACAACAACAAGCATGCAATGATAAAATAACATTACATGATAAAATTTAGTACTCTTAGTTTTTATTGAAATCTATTCGAAACTCCTATCAGCTCATTGTCCAATAGTTAAACTAACCTATGACTTCAAAGGAGGAATTATGAAATATAGTTGTAGGTAGTTATCTCTTCTATAATGATGGAGGAGTCAAAGGTAATGATCAATGAGGTTGCTGCTATTAGATCATACATTAATACACATACTATTTTGACAGCAATAACATTAATACACATACAATTTTTTGGATATCTACATTTATGTTTCTCAGCTGTTGTGATATCTACATTTATGACTGAGCATCCCTCTGCTCATCTCTTTAGTTTTTGTTTCCATAGATTTCACCATTTGACATTCCTTTTTAGTAAGAGATGGATGAAAATGTTCATGAATCTTGGAAAAATGGCCTGCATACAAATAAAAACTTGTGGTTATTCAAATGGTAAGTTCAAAGTTTCCCATAATTTGGGAGAAACGAGTTTCGAAAGACTTCAATCTTTCATTGATGGAAAGGATTTTACTTATGTTGAGAAGAAACCTTAGGTTTTTTAACTTCATTTTTAGCGTCTTCTGTTGATTTTCTTTTCAACTCAATAGATAATTTTCTATTCGTCAAGTGATTAGAACTCATTGGAATAACACTTGTGGAAGGATTAGGGCATTTCCTCTATGACTCAAAATCACTCTGGATCTTCTCAGAATGAAAAATAGAAATATCTTTTTCACATCCATCTCTTACTGAAAATAAATGTCAGATGGTGAAATCTATGAAAAAAAATTGAAGAGATGAGCAAAGGGATGCACAGTCATAATTTTTCTAGCAGACGTCCTGTTAACGCAACATAAAACAAAATGACCCTGGAGGTTGCTAAGTCTTTCGAATCAAAAAACCCCTTTGGCTTAGTAATTAATAAGATTACTGCTATTAGATCATACATTAATACACTTACTGTTTTGAATTTGAGCATGGGCATCATGCAATCTTATTGTTGTCATTGCATGATTACTGTTATTGTGCACCATATATTGTTTTATACACATAGAACAATAGATTTGGGGACTTAGACTTATGTTCAATCCTTAGTAATGGTTTGGGGAACTAATTACTAGATGAGTGACTACAGTACCCTAGTTTGCATTATTAGATGATATTGTTTAATTTGTGTTCATTTCATGCAAGATACATGTAAAGGAAAAGAAATTTTTGCATCTAAAGATTACATGTATATATATAAAAAATAACTTGTATATACTATACAAGGAAAATAAATTTGAAAAGAAAATGCAAGAGTATAGGCATACATAAGAGGATGAACATAAATAATAAGGGTGCTAGACATTGCCTAAAGTGATGAATTTTTAACCCGCGTATGAATCTAGTGTGCCCCTATGTGATCCAGAACCTGCAAAGAAAAGAGAGATGGGGGTTAGATAAAAAATATCTAAGCAATGAATGGCATCTTATTACTAATCCTCATCTACAATTATGCATGTGCATAGTCAAGCCACACACTTCTGAAAGAAAAACCAAGCTCACAGTCTCAATGAAATAAATAGTGTATAAAAAAATATATGGTGCACAACAACAGCAAGAGTGCAATGGCAATAATCACTATTTTAGTACTGATGTCCCTATTTACATTTTTTCATCAAATGACCCAAAAACATCAAGAATGGTCCTATATGGTCTCTAATAGCCAACTTTCAGAAGAATATAAATGAATGCAAACATACATAAGTGGATGAACATAAATAATGAAGGTCATATATGGATGGTTCTAATGCTTTTCCATTACAACAATTGAGCATTCATCATTTGGCATATGAACAAGTGAAAAACATGCAGACATCTAGACATGTGTAGTGTAAGCTTTCATGCAACAAATGGACTTGTGATGATTTTCACAATAGTACATGTGTTGGAAGGAAAGCTCACAGTACTGCTTAGGAAAATATGAATGTTCATCACCTGTGCATATCAGAGTTGATCAGAGAAGGTATATGCACAACAATTTTTTTTTTTATTACTGATGTCCCTATTTACATATTTTCATCAAATGAACCAAAAACATCAAGAATGGTCCTATATGGTCACTAATAGCCAACTTTCAGAAGAATATGAATGATTGCAAACATACATAAGTGGATGAACATAAATAATGAAAGTACCAAACATTGCCTGAAGTAATGAAGTGTTGACCCAGGGTTTAATCCAACATGCTCTTGTATGATCCAAAACTTGCAAGGAAGGAAAAGATGGGGTTAGATCCAAAGGATCTAAGAAATGCCTGACACCCTATTACTGATCCTCATCTATAATTATGCATGTGCATAGTCAAGCCATACACTTCTAAAATGAGCTATGCTATAGAACATGGGTGTGTGTTAATGTGATTCAAAAGCTATTATGCAAGATTATTTTATTTATTGAAATAAGGATATCTTAATTCTACAAGAATAAATGTTTTGAGAAACATTTGAATTTAATTTTGACAATAACATGAGGAGTGATATATTTCCATCATTATAGAAGAGATAACCACCTACAACTATATTTCATAATTCCTCCTTTGAAGTCACAGGTTAGTTTAAAATGGAGAAAGTATAAAAACTCACCAATTTAATCCCAAAATTTCATAACATTGCATTCTTGTCGTTGTTATGGTGCACAACAGTAGCAAGCATGCAATGACAACAATAACATTGCATGATGCCTGAGCTCAAATTCAAAATAGTAAGTGTATTATTTTATTACTGATGTCCCTATTTTATTACTGCTAAATTTTGGGGTAAAACCTTGCATGTCTTACACAGACTCAACAACATGATAGCATTGATCAAATAATAGAAAATACATTACAAATGCCAAGCTCACAGTTTGAAAGAAATAAACAGTGTATAAAACAATATATGGTGCACAACATCAGCAAGCATGTAATGACAGCAATAACATTGCATGATGCTTGAGCTCAAATTAAAAATAGTAAGTGTATTAATGTATGTTTGCATGATGCCAGATATTAAACAGTGAGCTCATGAACAATGCCAGTATTAAACAATGAGCTCATGAACAATGTATGATGCCCTAGCTTGCAGCTTGCGAGCCATCAAAAAATTTCCTCATGAAATAATCATAAACAGGGAGTACCACATAGTGAATATCAACAACAAAACAAATAAAGAGAGATCAAAAACTTCGCACAATACCTTGAAGGTAATAGAAATGATGCCCTAGATCTCAAAGCTCGCAGGTCATCAAGCATTCCAAATGCTAAGATGTAAACAATGCCACTATTAACAATGCTAAGATGTAAATAATGCCACTGAAATTGATTTAATGAGAAGACAAAGCTCGAATGCCTACCTTCCAAATGAAAAGATGTAAACAATGCTAGTATTAAACAGTGAGCTCATGAACAATGTATGATGCCCTAGCTTGCAGCCCGCGAGCCATCAAGACATTTTCTCATGAAATGATCATAAACGAGGAGTACCACATAGTGAATATCAACAGAAAAACAAATAGAGAGAGATCAAACACTTCACACAATTCCTTGAAGGTAATAGCAATGATGCCCTAGCTCTCAAAGCTCATGGGTCATCAAGAATTCCAAATGAAAAGATGTAAACAATGCCAGTATTAAACAATGAGCTCATAAACAATGTATGATGCCTTAGCTTGCAGCCCACGAGCCATCAAGACATTTTCTCATGAAATGATCATAAACAAGGAGTACCACATAGTGAATATCAATAGAAAAACAAATAAAGAGAGATCAAAGAATTCACACAATGCCTTGAAAGTAATAGAAATGATGCCCTAGCTCTCAAAGTTCGCGGGTCATCAAGTATTCCAAATGAAAAGATGTAAACAATGTCAGTATTAAACAATGAGCTCATGAACAATGTATGATGCCTTAGCTTGCAGCCCGCGAGCCATCAAGACATTTCCTTATGAAATGATCATAAATAGTGAGTACCACATAGTGAATATAAAAATTAAAACAAATAAAAAGAGATCAAACACTTCACACAATGCCTTGAAGGTAATAGAAATGATGCCCTAACTCTCAAAGCTCGCGGGTCATCAAGCATTCCAAATGAAAAGATGTAAACAATGCCAGTATTAAACAGTGAGCTCATGAACAATTTATGATGCCCTAGCTTGCAGCTCACGAGCCATCAAGATATTTCCTTATGAAATGATCATAAACAAGGAGTACTACATAGTGAATATCAACAACAAAACAAATAGAGAGAGATCAAACACTTCACACAATATATGTTGTTTTATAAGATTTTATTGAGACTAAATATATTTTTTTATTAAGATTTATTTAAGATAAAGTATTTTGGGTTAGTTTTATGTTGTTTTATAAGATATTTATTAAGACTAAATATATGATGTAAACTCAATATAACAAATAGAGCACCGGCCAATCAAATAGGGACATGATTTGCTCAAAAAGTGAGCTCATAAACAATACATGATTCCCTAGCTTGCAACCCACAAGCCATCAAGATATTTCCTCATGAAATGATCATAAATAGGGAGTACCACATAGTGAATATCAACAACAAAACAAATAAAGAGAGATCAAACACTTCACACAATGCCTTGAAGGTAATAGCAACGATGTCCTAGCTCTCAAAGCTCGCGGGTCATCGAGCATTCCAAATGCTAAGATGTAAAAAATGTCATCCAAACATGTGTATTGTGAGCTTTCCTGCAACAAATGGACTTGTGATGATTTTCACAATAGTACATGTGTTGAAGGAAAGCTCAAAGTACTACTTAGAAAAATATGAATGTTCATCACCTGTGCATATCAGAGTTGATCAGAGAAGGTATATGCACAACAAAATAAATAAAGAGAGATCAAACACTTCACACAATTCCTTGAAGGTAATAGAAACAATCAAACACTTCAAAATAGGGACATCAACCATACACTTCTAAAATGAACTATGCTACAGAACATGGGTGTGTTAATGTGATTCAAAAGCTATTATGGAAGATTGTTTTATTATTGAGATAAGGATATCTTAGTTCTACAAGAATAAATGTTTTGAGAAATATTTGAATTTAATTTTGACAATAACATGAGGAGTGGATATATTTCAAGCTTCAGCAAGACTTCATACCATGCACTGTTCATAGATTACATTAAATGCATTATTTACGCTTGTATTGGTGGGAAAAATCTTGAAAATGCGCAAAAGAGATTGCATTCAACCATGTTGTTTACATGACACATGTAGTTTACCTCCAGCCTAAATCAGCGTTGCGTACAAATTTGTGAACGGTGCATGGTATGAAGCTTCGCTCAAGCTTGAAAATGATAAGCATTCTGACGTTGAGGTATGATGTGGTAAGCACAAGTATAGTTTCTCGTAAGCTGCTATTGTTATAGTTTTTTTTTTTTCAATAGTTGCAGAATCCAGCTTCTCCTATACTTACATGTATGTATACATTTTGGGCTTGGTTTTAATGTCATGTAAATTTGAGTGAAATTGTAATAATATTTAAGAGCAAACAAGTATGGAATTTTAAACAAGTATGCATATACATTATATAACAAGAGTGATATATTTTAATGGAAACACTTAATGAGAATGATGCCTATATAACAAGAGGAGTAATATATTTTAATGGCAGTGGACATAGAAATTGCAGTAAAACTCTGTAATTTATTATTGTAAGTGGACATAGAAATTGTAGTGTAAGTAGTAGGATGATTGTAAGTGGACATAGAAATTGCAGTGAAACTCTGTAATTTATTATGGCTCAGTGTTGTATATCCATAGTCAATGTCTATTTAAACTTTAGGATGATACTTATATGATGGCTTAAGTAAATTGTTCTTACCTTGAGACTAGTACACCATGGGATTAGAGGATGGTTGTTATAATAGCAACTATGTGTCTATGGGATACTTTTATATTTTGTATTAAATGATGATAGATGCATATGGGTTTCTTCCTTTTGTAACAGTTTATATTCTGATACTTATATATTGAATTGTCAAATGCCCAATGAGTGATAATTTCAAAAGTGTATCATAATTAAAGGCATGTGAATTCATATTGTACTTAATCTGAATGCCACTGTGTAATGTTTTTACTTACGATATTAATCTTAATATATCCCTATGAAGATATCCCTATTTTATTATTGATGTCCCTATTTACATCTTTTCATCAAATGACCCAAAAATATCAAGAATGGTCCTATATGGTCACTAATAGCCAACTTTCAGAAGAATATGAATGAATGAAAACATACATAAGTGGATGAACATAAATAATGAAGGTACCAGACATTGCCTGAAGTAATGAAGTGTTGACCCGGGGTTCAATCCAGTATGCTCTTGTATGATCCAAAACCTGCAAGGAAGGAAAAGATGGGGTTAGATCCAAAGGATCTAAGCAATGCCTGACACCATATTACTGATCCTCATCTACAATTATGTATGTGCATAGTCAAGCCATACACAGACTCAACAACATGGTAGCATTGATCCAATAATAGAAAATACATTACAAATGCCAAGCTCACAGTCTCAATGAAATAAACAGTGTATAAAATAATATATAATGCACAACAACAGCAAGCATGAAATGACAACAATAACATTGCATGATGCTTGAGATCAAATTCAAAACAATAACTATATTAATGTATGTTTGCATGATGCCAGATATTAAACAGTGAGCTCATGAACAATGCCAGTATTAAACAGTGAGCTCATGAACAATGTATGATGCCCTAGCTTGTAGTCCGCAAGCCATCAAGACATTTCCTCATGAAATGATTATAAACGGGGAGTACCACATAGTGAATATCAATAGAAAAACAAATAAAGAGAGATCAAACACTTCACACAATGCCTTGAAGGTAATAGAAATGATGCCCTAGCTCTCAAAGCTTGCAGGTCATTAAGCATTCTAAATGAAAAGATGTAAACAATGCCAGTATTAAATAGTGAGCTCATGAACAATGTATGATGCCCTAGCTTGCAGCCCACAAGCCATCAAGACATTTCTTTGTGAAATGATCATAAGCGGGGAGTACCACATAGTGAATATCAATAATAAAACAAATAAAGAGAGATCAAACACTTCACACAATGCCTTGAAGGTAATAGAAATGATGCCCTAGTTCTCAAAGCTCACAGGTCATCAATCATTCCAAATGAAAAGATGTAAATAATGCTAGTATTAAATAGTGATCTCATGAATAATGTATGATGCCCTAGCTTGCAGCTCATGAGCCATCAAGACATTTCCTTGTGAAATGATCATAAGCGGGGAGTACCACATAGTGAATATCAACAACAAAACAAATAAAGAGAGATCAAACACTTCACACAATGCCTTGAAGGTAATAGAAGTGATGCCCTAGCTCTCAAAGCTCGTGGGTCATCAAGGATTCCAAATGATAAGATGTAAAGAATGCAAGTATTAAATAGTGAGCTTATAAACAATGTATGATGCCCTAGCTTGCAGCCCGCGAGCCATTAAGACATTTCCTCGTGAAATGATCACAAACATGGAGTACCACATAGTGAATATCAACAAAAAAATAAATAAAAAGAGATCAAACATTTCACACAATTCCTTGAAGGTAATAGCAATGATGCCCTAGCTCTCAAAGCTCGTGGGTCATCAAGCATTCCAAATGCCAATAAAGATGTAAACAATGCCACTATTAACAATGCTATCAAATAAACAATGCCACTGAAATTGAGTTAATGAGAAGAAAAAGATTGAATGCCTAACTCAAGTGCCAGTGCTCTCTTCCCAAATGGTGCCAGCCTCTTCTCTTGCACACGCTAAACTTAGATGCCCTCTTCACGCCACATAGAAATGCAGTGTTGTCTTCCCTACAGCTCTTTGAATTCAAAAATCATAAATGACACTTTTTTTTTTTTTGTTTATAACCAAATGGGTGTCACAATTATGACAATAGCATTGCTATTATGACACCGTCGGGGGAAATTGCAAAAAATAATACAAAAAACATACACAAATTGTAGTGGTGTCACAAATTGGCGTCGAAATTCGACCCAAAATGTTGTAGTGTTAGGACCAAGGTTTAAGCCTTAAGATCAAAGGGATAAGGATGAAGGGTTGCTCACACATGTGTGAGTAACACTAGGGAAGTGTGCTAGGGGACAAGGGTGGGAGAAGAGACATAGGATCTCATTAAGAGGTTGTAAGAGCCATTAATAAGGGTGTAAGGGCTCATTAATGAGCATGTAAGGCTCATTAATGAGGGTGTTGACCCAAAGTCAAAGGATGAGGAATTAGGCTAAGAGGGTTAAGAATCACCCCTTAAGAAAGGTTAGGAAGTAATTAGGGATGAGAGGATAGGTTTATGGTTTTATAGAAGACATCTGGGGTTTTAGGGATTTAAATAAATAATTAAGGGTAAAAGCACAATCGGGTGTCACCTTTTAGGGTAACTCAAATCACTCAGCCCAGTTAGACTCGGTCGAGTACATGTAGGTGCCACGTGACACCGAATAGCATCTACGTGGCCCATTAGACTGGGCCGAGTGGTACTCGGCCGAGTAGGACTCGACCAAGTCTAAACAATTTTTTTAATATAAAAAAAATCACAAACCACTCATTTGCACACTATTAGGCTATTTGAGTGGGGCCGACCCCTAGGGGGACTCAGCCGAGTCAGACTCGGCCGAGTCAAACTCGGCCCAGTCGGACTCAGCCCAGTCTACTTAGGTGGCATGCCATGTTGGCAGCCAAACCACCAAAAACACAAAAAACCTAGAATTTTGCACTTCTGTTGTTCCTTTCTTAGATCAAAATAGAAAATGTTAAAAAACTAAAAGTACCCTTTTCTAGATCTCAGAAGTATGATTCTGGACATATAAATTTTATATTGTTTCATCTACAAAATGTTAAACAAATTTGCTAAAAACTACATGTAGGTATATTAAACTTTGAGAAGACGTTGATTCAAAAAATATAGAAAAATACTAAATCAATTCAATTTTTTTTTAAAATTATATACGACACTAGAGGAGAGAGTCCTCTTCAAGAATATATAATTTATTTGGTTTTTGGTATAGTTTTGATAGGGTAAAAGTGACGGGAGACAAAAACTATTGATTTCAGGTAAGGTCGACTTTCAATACTTATAACAGGTAAACTATAAATCGAAAAAACTTCTTTCTTTTTTTTTGCACTAGATATACATGTCATCTAAAACATATTCTGAAATTGGAGGGAAAAATAATGTTTTACTTATAATGATTTGACGGGAAGTGAACTCCCTTATTTGTAGTATTTTCAGGATATTAAAAATAGACCTAAAAAATTAAAAAAATATATTAATTTTTCTTCAAATTAATTTTTAAAAATTATAGGCATAAAATTTATCCTATTTTACACATTTCATCAGTTTACATCATCTCCAAATTCTCAATAGAAATGTGACTTTTATGCCCTTGAAGTTTTTCAATTTTTGTGTTGTTAGCCTCTTCCTTTGTAAAAGGGTGACAACTTCTTGTGCTTTTACCCTTAATTTATTTAAAGAGGGTTTGGGTTGAAATTTTTTTATTAAACATTTAAATAAATTTAGGAGGTAGTAATGTTCAAATTTGATTTAAACATTTTTGGACAAGGTTGTTTAATTAAATGTCTTTAATCAAAATAGAGGAAGGGATAATAAAAATAAAAATAAATAAATTAATTAAATAATTAATTAATTAAATAATGATGATGCCATTAGAACGTTTGTTAACTAAAAATAATTTTAATTAACAAGTGGATTTTTAGGTGTCTACATTTTACCCCTCTTTGATGCAATGCCGCAAGTGGCGTGGCGTCAAAGACAAGAAAATAAGATGTCCCATGATAGAATAGAAGATAAGGGGTTGTTTCCCCTTGAGAAAATAATGCAAAGAGGAAACTTTGTGGAACTTTCTCGAAAAGAACACAAAGAGGAAGGAAAATGAGGAAGAAAGATGGAAAGGGGAGATAAACATACATCCTTCCATGAGAAAAGATGCATAAATATAATGATGATGTGAGATGTAGGATGCAGGAGGAAGCTATATGAAGGATGCAAGATGAAAGATTAATCTATATGATGCAGGATGAGGGGATTTGAGGAGCTCATTGTGAAAATGTGGAGATCACAACCTTGTTTGATATAGCAATGCTAGAGACCTTCCAAGGCTACTGGGAACTCAAGGCCCTGTCACAAGTGTTGCATAGGACTGACACAAAAAGACACGCAAGGGTTTCCCTAACATCACACATGAATCCAAGAGGAGGCATGGTAGAAATGATACAAGAGAACCCACAAACAAATGACACTTCCCAAGTGCACCATGTAACCCATAAGATCACATGTGAAACATGCAAGGGTTATGTTTGTGATGCAGGAGCATCCTGGGTGTAAGAGCAATCTTGCATCACCCAAAAAAAAAAAAAAATATATATATATATATTTCTATTTTTATATTCAATAAGGGCTATTTTGTGCAGAGCTGCTATTTATGAAAAGTTACTATTTTTGGTAATTTTTGTATGTGTTCAAAATGATCTGATTTCTTTCTTGGAGGTTCATTTTGGTCATATAAGTCTGCCAGTAAAGTTTCATTGCCAGATCAAGTGTATATTGGAAGATATTGAAGATTTTCGGTATTGGCAGTAGGGTATAGAAACTTTGAACTTAGTTTTGAAGGCTTTAGAGGCCCCGGATGAGGTCAAAAATTTGGGTGACAAGCGCTTGCGCCGGTCAAGCCTGTAGAGCGCTTCGTGGCATTTCTGAAATGGGGTTATAATAGCCGATTGGGTCAATTGGTGATGACTTATGGTCTTCGGAAGTTGGGCCACCTGAAATGGCGAAAAATAATTTTCTTCAAAATTTCTATTCAGGTTTCAAAGGTTATCTTGAGCTGACTATGATGTAATAAAATGTAAAATAAAATAATTCTAAGTTTGGTCGGCCTTATTGGCTAAAATTCTGGAACCTTCCCAGGCGGTGGAAAAATTGCCTATATAAGGAAGGCTGTATTATTGTCTTAGGCAGTTCAGAATAGTTCTGGGTAGTAGATTTGGGTATTGATTCGAGGCTTTGTCCTACAGAATATTGTAAGGGAATGCCCATGTGGCTTTGCATATTGTAATTCTGAAAGTTTTTAATTCCACATTTGTGGAGATAATAAGAAACCAATTTTCTGTTCTTGCATATTATTGTTGTTGTTTCTCTATTTCTGTTATGTGTTTGTGGTATTAAGGGGAGCACCCTTCATCAGTTTGATTGACTCACAAGAAGAAATAAAAGATCAAAAGACCTTGCCCCAAAGTGCCCTCATTCAAAGTGCACCATGATATAAAGGATTGTGGCGACTGTGAGGAGAAGAACAACAAGAAGTCGTAAAAGATAAATAATATCCAAAGGACAAAATCCAAGATCAAAGTGATAAATCCACAAAAATTTCTTTTCCAAGGAGAAGGATTGATTTGATTGATGGGGGGAAGATTAGGTTAGAATGTGAGGAAGGATACATCCTACACTGACCCAGTTAATTAATGATGGAAGATTAGCTCAGACATGAGGAAGGATACATCTTGTAAGCACCCGTTTGATGAGGAGAATGTTGTGTTGTTGTTGGAAAATGATGAATTAAGGATAATCATGTGATCAAAGATAGTCGAAAAAAGATGTTGCTAAAGTACAAGGTTGGGTGGGACAAGTTCAAATGATCAAAGTTGCTGTAGGACAGATGAGGATATGTACAAAAAAATGTGATGATATGTACAATGAATAGGGAGATATGTACAAGGGACGAGGACATATGTACAATGGATATTTACAGAAGCTTAGGGATTGGGATAGGAAAATCTCGCTATACAAGATATACACATATAGCTCAGGATTGGGGATAGGAAGATCTCGCTATACATGATAAGCTCAGGATTGGGGTAGGAGGATCTTTCTATATAGGATAAGATCAGGATTGGGGATAGGAATTGATTGTTGTGGTAGATAGGCTTAAGGATAGAATACCTTGGGATATAGGATGGAGGTGGGGATGGGGATGGGGATTGAGATGGAGATGGAGATTGGGATGGGGAGGGATGGGATGAGAGTTTGATAGATAATGACCTAGTTCACTATGTATGGAACCTGTTTCTAGGTTTTCACCAACATACTTGTCCAAGGTGCTTGAATTTCCAAGTTTTCACCTTTGGATGATTATTTTTCTTTTCTTTTTTTCTTTTTGATTTTTTTATGTACTTTTTTCTTTTTTATGGATTTTTTGGATTTATAAGATATGGTTCAAGCATAGAACTCCTTTAGATGTATGATGTCGATAGGATCATTTAGGGGCTCACCTTCTGGTGTTGATAACTGTAATACCTCAAAAATGGGCTATAGGTTCATTAACCTCCTATATCAACACATCAAATGAAATCAACATCAAAGTCCTAACTTAAGGCACATCTGAACATCATTGAATCTTAATTGATTATCCTAAATTTTGCATCAAGGAATATTCCTAGTAATATTCCTAATTATCCTAATTATCTTTGATTTAATGATTATTTGGCGATAAATCCTATTTATCCTAAAGTTTGATTAATTGAATATTCTTAATATTTAATTAATTAGATTTAATTCTACCACTTAATTGTTTAATTGAAGTTAATTATATTTATTCCTAAATTGTATTATTTAATTTTTGACAATAAATCCAAATTCCTATGAATAATTGATTAAATTCTTATTTAATTAATTAAAGCAAGTTGTCAATTTTTAATAATATTATTTTTGAATAAAAGTTTGAAAAATAATTGATTAACCCATAAATCAATTGTTTTATTTTTCAAAATCAGTTAAGTTAGAAATAAATCACTTTATTATTAAATTAATTCATAAATAAAACATGCACATTGAAGAAAAGAAGACAACTATCAATTATCAATTAAAGCTAAACTCTGTTTTGAGTTGATCTTTGCTTTTGCATGTTTTTGTGAGTTAAATATCTTTTATTTAAAAATAACTCAAAAATTAACCTGAGTTATTTGAGTGATTTATGGCTTTTTTTCTCATGCACCTCCAAAGCCCTGGATTTCTATAAATTAAGGCTTCAACTCATCTCAAATCATCTCATATTTTTGCATCCTCACACTAGCGAATTGGTGTCTGAAGAATCATCTTTGCAAATCAAACAACTTTGTGAGATCATTCATATTTTAGCATATCATATTAGAATTTCATTTCTAGATTAGCATATCATATCAAGTTTTCATATAGAATAGTTTCATATCATTTTTTCATTATAATTGCATATAAAATACAAAAATATAGATTAATTTGTATTCATTTCATATCTAGATTTTACATTCAAATCTTTCATTTAGGTGTCGTCAAGGTCACTGATCTCGATACAATCTAAGAACATCATACTCACACCTATTAGAAGGTAGTATATCGCCTGGTTAGTTTAGCTTTCAATTCATTACACGATTTCGATTTCAGCTAACCTCTAATGTTTTACTGAAGTGTTGTGTCTACAGATCAGGTACAAAATTCACACACACATTTTTGGTGCCCATCGTGGGGCCCTAAAATGGGTTTCCATTCTATTCTATCAAATTTCTATCATTTTTCTCGAACCCAGGACCACAAGGTTAATTTTTGTGAGTTTTGTGATAAATGTCTGGGCTGTTTTTTCCAAAAATTTGACTGATGTTTTTATTGGTACATGCACATATGACATGATACAAATCTAAAATTTATATTTCTGGAAAGGTATTTGAGTTAGCTTTCATTTTCCATTGGTTTGGATTAATTTCATTTTGATTTGCAAAAGTTATTGTTGATTTAGTGTAGACTGGTCAGAATCTAATTTTTTATGACCACAGGTTTTTCGATTATCAAATGACATATTATCTTTGACTAACCTTATTTTCTACCACGTGGGGTTGACAAGTTGTGTTTTTTTTTTTTGATGGATTTTTATAACATTGGGTTTCATGTACAAGAATGGGTAAGTTTTTCATAACAGTGGGTTGTAGGTGCAGGTGCAGGTGTAGGTACATCTTGTGGGTACAAAAGATAGAAGACAAAAAGTGCAAGAATTGCTAAAAATAGGTAAAAATATACTAAGCACATTGTGAGGAATTCAAATAATCTTCTCAATTGATAAGACTTCGATTTTGGATCTAAAAAAAACATCTCATGTGTCTAGCTTGAGTGAATTTTATTGCTTTCCTATCACATACTTCATTTGGGCTATAAAAATGAACATAGTTTGCTTTCAGCATCTTTGTTACGCATAGTAATTAGGCCCCATGAACACTATTTGTGGATCTTGAGAGAGTGGGTTTCCAGTGAAACTCTTCTCAATGAAGGATCCCTTGTAGGTGGGGAGGATACTGAGGGAGTCTCACATTCCACTAGATTCATGTGTCTTCAACTTTTGATCGAGGCATTCTCTCTCCGGAGAGGTTGATAGATCCTAAGGGGTTGAAGTCATAGATCTTTGTGAGATAATCTTGGTCTTAGTGTGTCAAATTAATCTATCTACTTTGTTTGGGTTAAAAGTAAAAAGGCTAGGGGATTATGCTCTACTTCCTTTTTGGATAGTACTAGAAACCCAAATCCTTGAATCTAGAACTAGTCTCCATGTGGTATATCTTGTGAGTCACCTTTAGAGAGGGTTAACCATAGTGGACATTCCCTTAATTGGGTCAACCACGTTGATGAAACCTCAAGCGGTAATAGCCATTTTCATCGTGGTAGTGATAGCCGCTATATAAATATCCTTGTGGAAGAAATATTCATAGGTGTGGTTCATTGTTGGGTTGTCAGATCTCCCTAGCAGCTCCTGATTGATTAAATTCTCAAACTATGTCAAAACCCTGGTGCACTGGGATTAGAGTTCACCCCTTTGGATCATAAAAGTTGTAGAGTCAAACCATTACTAAAAACCCTAGTGAGGCCAATTTTTTATTTTCTAGGGTATATGTGCATTATTGCAAAACATTTTTGGAACATACACAATTAGTGCTTTTGAGGATTAGAATGAATAAGTCACTTGATTGTTCATGCGCAAGGTTGCTTTTGCCCTTGTTCATTGTTTTTAGACATGATTGAAATCACTTGCTTGCTATTTTGTGTGCTTTTTTATCTATCTGGTTATTGAAAATGGACAAATCTGTTACAATCCTCAAATTTGGACATTAAAATTTGCAAACAATCCGAATCTAAAAACTCAAAATTTGCAAAATCTGAAGTAAAATTCTTTTCTAGAGTCAAAAGTCATCTCAGGAGGTCAGAAAGTCATATGAGTTTCTATCAAGTGTCATTTCATTACTACCCATCTGTCGTATGGTAAAGAACCCAATGTTGTATGAGTCTTTCTACTAGTCAAATTCAAAAAGTCAAATCCTGCTAGCAATTGTCGTGCGAGTTTTGCAACTGTCGCGCCAGATACTTAGATTTTTTAGCCTAGTTCTAGAATCTGTTGAACAAATCACTGTGTCAAGAAAAAAGTAGCAACTA
This sequence comes from Chamaecyparis obtusa, assembly GCA_027943335.1. NCBI lineage: Eukaryota > Viridiplantae > Streptophyta > Pinopsida > Cupressales > Cupressaceae > Chamaecyparis > Chamaecyparis obtusa. The sequence goes on from BSBK01004817.1 coordinate 1,372,735, forward strand.
CTGAGAATCCAATCATTATCCCAAAGTGGTCTTTTGAATCTGATCTAGTTTCTGTTTAATCGATTTGAGTCTTTATCATCTTGTGTCAAAACCTTGTCATAACTATCAATCTTCAATCAATCATCAAAATGACTAAGTATTGTGATATCTTGTCTACTATCTTTTGGGAACCTACCCATACATCCAGGGCACAGTATCCTTCACCCACGTCTAATCGAATCTTCAATCAATCAAACCTTGATAAGGTTGCGTCATCTGATCATCTTGATTCCATTCATTCTTCAGTTGTCTTCATCTTATTCTTTTGCTTCACCCAAGGTTAATGGTGGAAACTAGAGCTTCCTCTCACAAGAAATCTAGGGAAATATCTCATACTTTACCTTTGACCCACATAGGTCCAAATTTTGAGCAACTCGGTGATTCTAGTCTTTACGAAGATGACGGTGCTAACAACCTTCGATTAAAAACTGGTTACATTCCTCCTTCATCAACTCATGGAGGTACCCAACAAACCCCACATCAATCTATTCTAGGGAGTCCACAAACTCCCACCATGTCTCAAGCAAGGACAAACTTTGGCTCTCAGAGAACTCAATCTCAACATGGTGCAGATCAGGAACCCACACCTGAAGAAATTGCTCAATATCAAAATGATGATAACTTCAGATGAATGATGAAGCATTTCTTGAAAGAAGATAGAGAGGCATAATTTTTACAATTAGCTCATCAAGGAGCTAAGCTTCCTCCTAATTTTAATGTCAAAGCTATCATCCCACATGAGGAAGAAAATCCACTCACAGCTATGATGAAACAAATACATGCTTTACAAGTCAAACTGAATCAACTCGAAAAAGAGAAGGAACCCAAAAAGTTCTCCATGGAGGCTCTATGTCCTTTTCCATTTGAAAAAGACTTGTACATGCTACCATTTCCAAAAAGAGTGGAGATGCCGAAGTATGATAAGTATGATGGACACTTAGATCCTCAAGATCATGTCAGAGAATTTTGTACAAAATCAATGGAGTTCATGCACGAACCAACCTATCTAATGCATCTCTTCCCTCAATCTCTGGGAGGAGTGGCCATTCAATGGTTCTCTCAATTACCTTCCACTATCAAAACTTTTGAGGAGTTGATCAAATTGTTTTATTAGCAATACTCCTACAATATTCAACATCCAGTCACCATGATTGATATCTGTAATCTCAAGCAATATCCAAGAGAACCATTCCTAACATTTCTCAAGAGATGGAGGAAGAAGTTCTCTCTATATGCCAGACCTATTCTAGAAATAGAAAAACTAGAAATCTTCATCAATGACCTTGTTCCATAAATCAATTATCCTCTACAAATGCAAGATCATACATCTTTTGACAAGATGGTGGACAATGCTATCAAAATTAAAAAAGTGCTTGTGAAAAAAGGAGAAATCACACTTCAAAAAGATAAGTACGAATCTGGATCTAGTTCCAAAGATAAGAACATAAATTGGAACAAGAAAAAAGGCATCATCATAGATGGAGTTGTTGACACTATCTGTGCCCCATCAAAGGCACCAGCCTACAACCTAACTCTTGGTTCCCAAGCCATTAAAGCTTCAAAACAAAAGTCATCCAAACCATTTCAAAAGAAGCCAGAATACAAATCTTGGGATAAACAATGAAAGTTCACTCCTCTTGGAGAATCTTTAGAATCAGCTATGAAAACTCTACTGGCTGATAAAATCATCTCTTTGCTAGTGATCTGACCACCTGATTCTAACCCTAAGCCAAAATGGTGGAGAGAAAATGAATTCTATGATTTCCCTCGAGGTAAAGGTCACAAAACTAATAACTGCTTATGGTTGAAGCACACCATTCAAGATCTGATCGATAGTGGAGACATCATAGTTGACAATCCTAAGAGAAATAATGATCATACGGCATTTATAGAACTATTTCTGCAACATGGTCAAGGAGTTTCAACTTCTCAGCTTAATATGGGGGCAAAAGTCAATTATGCCTACCCTGGAAATAATGCTATCATCCATATGGTTGAACCATGTCTCTCTAAAAGTTGCAATGTCATCACAATTGTACAAAGAGAAAGAGATCATTCCTCAGCTAATGTAGTTACTTGATCACAAGCTCAGGCACATATGAAAGGATAACTCCCAGATTTATCTAATGTCCCTAAGATACCCTTCAATATTTCATCTGCTTCCAAACAGAAGGCTGCTTCCAAATCTTCCAATCCAAAGTATACAAGGCCTACATCTTATAGCATTGTTCAACAACTCCAGCACACTAATGCCAAAATTTCTATGTTTGAGTTGCTTTGAATATCTCTAGCTCATAGAGCTATCCTAGACAAAGCTTTGCTCAGTTCCAATGTTCCTGATGACCTTGATTTAGATAGGTTCTAGACTATGGTTGGACATCTTACATCTCCGCAATATATCTCCTTTTTAGAGGAAGATGACAACTCCTTGAGTCACCCACATAATCAACCTTTGCATATAGAATTCTTGATCTAGAACCATAGAGTCAATCGTGTGTTGATAGATGGAGGCACTGGCCTAAACATTTGTTCTTACAACTTGATCACACAATTGGGATTTTTAGAATTAGCTATTGATCCTAGAAAGAAAATAACTATCAAAGCCTATGATGAACAAGAAAGATCTTCTAAAGGCACCATTGTCTTACCTATCAGAGCAGGTCCAGTTATCAAAGATACCATCTGTCAAGTGCTTGATCTACCTTTGGCCTACAACATCCTCCTAGGGAGACCATGGATACATGAAATGCAAGTTATTCCTTCTACATACCATCAATGTTTGAAGTTTCCTTATGAAGGAGTAGATGCTACTATCCCCATAGATCTGAATACAACTTACAATACATTGAAGGAAAGTGTAGATAAGCTTGTGCCTAATAATAGAGAATCTTCTACTGAACAACTAAATGTTGCTTCAACATCCAAAATGGAAGACATTGCTAAAGAGGTTAATATCAAAGAAAATAGTATGGGAGAATATATTATAGAGCTAGTCTTATCTTTGACATCTCTCCCTATCTCACCTAAGTCTTATGGACAATCTTTGAAATAGTCCAAGCCCACACCTAAGGAACCTCTTGAAGTATATAAAAAGAATTTTGTAGCAGAACAAGTATCCAAGCAAGAGTTTGAAGAGGATGAAGCTATGCTATCATGGCTATACAAAGATGAACCCGAATCCCTAGTTGTCCAAACTCATGATTCTATAGTATCTAAAGATTCTTCTAAGTCATATGGCCTAGGAGATAAATTAATAGCTAAGATGGGATATTCAGGTAAACGACCTCTAGGAGTCAGAGGAAAAGGTCTTGAGGTACCTCTCCCACATACTAGTAGAGCAAATAAAGACAAAGTTGGCTTAGCATTTAAAAATAAACCCTTTCACCTCAAAGGTAATTGTTCCCATGTCATCAAGTATATCTCACCAGGAGAACCTCTTCTTAAGAAAGAAGAAATAAAACTATCAGATAGTGATTCAGATAGCTCCAAAATCATCCCCTATGAAAAATTGCTTAAAGAGATCAAAGACCTTCTTGATGATAAAGATGATCCAATCAAAAGAATTAATGTAGTAGAAACACAAGAACCTACTATCAACCAAGAGATAGTTGCAACACAAGAACCAGCTAATCTTGAAAACAATCAAGAAGAGGGAGGTGGTAGTGATTCTAAGACAGATTCCCATGAGTATGAATTCAAATTAGAATCTGAGGGTAACCCTTCTTGGGGTATTCACCCTGACTTTAATCATGTTCTAAGATTTCCTAGAGATCCTAAATCAGAAGCTAAGTCAAATGACTATGAATGGGGAGCCATTCCAGAACTAGATGAAGATGAGCTTATTATAGAGAAACATGTTGATATTATTCACCAATATGCACCTAATTCCAATGTAAGTCTAGAGTGAAATGATGAACCTTTCAAGTCTGATCCACCTATGGCTGAATTGGACTCCCATGATGACATTGAGCCTATTCATGAATTGAATGTCTTAAGTTGTAATATCACCTTTGAACTTGAGCATCGGGTTAGGACCATTGATGACAGATCAATATCTATAAATACTATCTCCCAATCTTTCCCCACTTTGACTATCCAATATCCAGAACTTATTGATCAAACCTCCACAAATTTGAGCCATGGTATTTATACCTTCCCGAATGACTATGCCCTTGCTTGCTACCTCAATGCAGTTGAGCCTATGAGTACTTCCATCAGTGAACCAAGTGTTAGCATGACGGAGTCATACATCAAATATCTTAGTCAGTAAAATAAGAATAAAAAGAAAAATAAAAAGAGTTCTGAGGGTGAAAACCACTTTGTCGCAATCTTAGAACCTACAAAAGTAAAAATAAAAGGTGTATCCAAAGGTGAAAACCTCTCTGAGGCACCTAAGGATGAGATATTTGATGTCCTTCCAAGTCAATTACAGGACAGATCTCCAGTTCTAATTGAGCCCACTCAATCTATCAATTTGAGTACAATAGAAGAACCACAGTTGATTCATGTAGCACAATCTTTATCAGAAGAAGAGAAGAAAAAATTTACAACATTCCTAACAAAGAAAAAGATCAACTTTTCATGGAAATATTCAGATATGCCAAGATTGGATCCTAATCTTATAATGCATCATTTATCTATAGCTCCAAATATCAAACCTGTTAAACAAAAGTTGAGAAAGATACATCCTCATGTTGCACTCTTGGTAAAGGCTGAATTAGAGAAGCTCCTAAAAGCTAGATTCATCCGAGTTATTGACTATGTAGAGTGGATCTCCAATATTTTACCTATTTCTAAACCAGATGGTTCAATCAGAGTGTGCACAAACTTTAGAGATGTGAATAGAGCATGCCCTAAGGTTGATTTTTCACTACCTAACATTGATATGATAGTGGACATGACTGCGAGTTTCAAGACGTATTCCTTAATGGATGGTTTCTCTAGATATAACCAAATAAAAATTTCTCTAGAGGATCAAGAGAAAAATGCTTTCACATGTGCATGGGGTACCTTCTGTTGGAATGTCATGCCATTTGGGCTTAAAAATGCTAGTGCTACATACCAAAGAGAAATGACATCTATTTTCCATGACATGATGCATCAAAGTATGGAAGATTATGTTGATGATACTTTAGCAAAATCTATGATTAGAACTAAACATCTAAAGGACTTGAACATGATCCTAGATAGAATGGAAAAGTTTCATCTCTGACTAAATCCTAAGAAGTGTGCTTTTGGTGTCACTTCTAGAAAGCTCTTAGGATACATAGTTTCAAAGAAGGGCATTGAAGTTGATCCAGCTAAAGTCAAGGCTATAATAGAGATGCAACCTCCCAAGAATATCATTCAAATGAGAACCTTACAAGGGAGAGTACAATCTATCAAAAGATTCATATCACAGCTTGCTGATATATCACAACCTTTTACAAAAACATTACATAAAGGTGTGACCTTTGCATGGAATGAAGAATGTGAGAACAACTTTAACCTTATCAAGAAGTATTTATCAAATCCTCCTATCTTGATGCCTCCTATTCATGGGCAGCCATTGATTTTATATGTCTCCACTACAGATACATCATTGGGGGCATTGCTAGCACAACATGATGAGAACAAAAAGGAAAGAGCTATATACTATATTAGTAGAACATTGGTTGCCTATGAGAAGAACTATTCAATGATTGAGAAAGCTTGTCTAGCTGTGATCTTTGCATCATAGAAACTGAGACACTACATGTTAGCTCATACCACACAATTGGTAGCTAAAATTGATCCCCTCAAGTACCTAATAAACAAAGCTTCCCTCACAGGTAGATTAGCTAAATGGGTTATGCTCTTAAGTGAATTTGACATTGAATATGTGGAAAGAAAGGCTATCAAAGGACAGGTTATTGCTGATCAATTAGCAGATGCACCTATGATTGATAATACACCAATGCAAATGGAATTTCTAGATTCCTCTATCATGACTCTTTCTTCTAGAGAATGTCAGTTATTCTTTGATGGCTCCTATACACAGAATGGATCAGGAGCAGGCATATTGTTCATAACTCCTCAAGGATACTCAATCCAAAAAGCATTCAGACTAAATTTCCCTTGTACAAATAATATTGCTGAATATGAATCCCTTTTGAATGGTATGGAAATAGCAATTGAATGGAGAGTAACAACGCTACACATTCATGGAGACTCTCAACTTGTTATTCATCAAGTCAATGATGTGTACCAAACTAAAGATGAAAAGCTCATCCCTTACAAGAGAATGGTAGATGATTTAAAGAAGTATTTCATATCTATCACATTTGAGCAAATTCCTAGAGCAAATTCATACCCATATAATCATAGCTACAAATTATTTTACAAAATGGGTAGAAGCAGTCCCTTTGACACAAGCCACTGGTAAGAAAATATCTATGTTCATATTGAACTATATCATATGCAGATATGGGATACGTAATTCTATAATCATAGATAACGGTGGACAATTCAAGAACAAAGACCTAGATGATCTATGTGCCAAATTCAAGATTACACAACATTGGTCTTCTATCTACTATCCTCAAGGGAATGGACAAGTAGAGGCTTCTAATGAGAATTTATTGAAAATCTTGCATTGTACAGTTAATAAAATAGGAAGAGACTGGCATCTCATGATCAATCCAGCTCTCTGGGCCTACAGAACAAGTATCAAAACACCTATAGGGGCTACACCTTTCATTTTAGTTTATTGGTCTAAAGTGGTACTGCCTATTGAGGTTGACATCCCATCACTAAGAGTCAGAATGCATGGTCTAGTAACTGATGATGACTATAGAGTGTCTAGATTGCAAGAACTTGAATGACTAGATGAATGCAGACAAGTAGCATATGATCATCTCAGAATATATCAGAAGAGAATGTCTAGAGGTTACAACAATAAAGTTAGACACAAAGAATTTCAGGTTGGTGATCTAGTCTTGAGAGAGAATCCTAAAAATCAATCACACCGAGAACGCAAGGGGAAGTTTGAACCCAACTGGCTGGGTCCCTTTGTTATCACTGCTACTTTTGGCTTTGGGGCTTATCAACTCTCAACGATTGAAGGAGAATAGCTCTGAGAACCAATCAACATTCTCCATCTAAAGAAATTCTATGCCTAAGGCATTCAGTCTATGGTAAAATATCCTGAAAAAATCTTAAAAATCTGAAAAAGTCCTGAAAAAAGTAACATCTTGGTGAAAACCTAGCAATAGGCACCTTGATGATTCACAAAAAAGTAAAAAATATCAAAAATATCAAAAAAAAAATTGAAAAATTGAAAAATACAAAAAAATGAAAAAGAAAAAAAGTGCCTTGGTAAAAACCTGGAAACAGGCGCCTTGGTAGCAAAAATAGAATCTCTGCTAAGATGGTGAAAACTTGGCAAATGGGTGCCACTTGTTTCAAAATGCTCCATCTATTAGCGCAATCTTGGTCTTTCCCAACTTTTAGTCTTGCTTTAGTTTGTACATATCTCCTGGTTTGTTTTTGCATTTCCAATTTTCAATAAGTCAGTCTGTACATCAATCAGCTCTAGTGTCTATATCCTATCAATGCTTAACACTTGGGGAAAATCAATGTCATATCCTATGGCCTCCAATGTATCTTAGACGTATCGTATCCAGTCAAGGTCCTTTGAAGCTTCATTTGAGTTAGTCAATCAGTCTCATCTCCAAAAAGGATTTTGCATCTACAACAACGCAATCAAACTCAACCTAAAAGCATTCTGTGCTTCATGCTTTTATCTCCTTGTATGCTTACTGATTCACATTGAGATTTTTGCATATTGTGTCCCTTTGAGCTCTTCGATGATGTCCTTTATAGAATTTAGAGAGTGATGAATGGGGGCATAATCTTTTCTTTGTCTTCTGCTTGTATGTGAAAATCCAACAACTTTGGAAATTCTGGATTGAAATGGTGTCTGACTGTAAGAGCCTCTATCTCAAATTAGATGGCCATGCGTACCTCGACCATTGATACCCAGTAGATTCAAGGAAGTTTTGATCTAACTATTATCTTTTTGAGTTCTTTCTTTCTCCTATTGTGAAACACAATCTTACCTAAGGATGTGAATGATAAAGGGTCACCTCAGGTAATTCACATCAGATTTAGAATGATCTCTTGACTACTTGATGTGTTTGAAACCACAAGGCATATTTAGGTCATCATGACATTTATGTTTTGATGCTTATACAAATTGCTATATCAAAATGGACATGATATTTAGGTCATCCTGACGTTTATGCCTTGGTGCTTATATCTAATTTGACATTTCAAAAATAAAATCAATATTCACATATCTATGGTTGATTGACTAGTGGATTTTGTATTGATTCCTGCACATACAAATCGATATTCATATGTCTATGGTTTCATAACTAGTGGGCATTGTATTGATTTATCTGATTACCTAAAAGTTCAATGATGATAACAAATTGACACATGATCAGTGACTAGGTCCTAGGTCTTAGGTTGCATTTCATTTTTCATCTTTGCATGATCTCACAATGATTAAACGAACTTCAATGCTTAAACGATTCTTCAAATCACATCTTCAAATCTAACAAGAGCTGAATCTCACAGGAAGGTTCCTCCAACGAAATAGCAAGTAGAATCCTTTTTTGGGATCAAAATCAAAATCAAAATCTGAGATCATTCATATTGTCTATTGCTTGCATAATCGACCTTCAATCATCATAAAAATTTAGTATTCAACTTAACTGATTATCTTCCATCAAACTATCAAAATTTCAACTTGGTCACCCATGGTCAGCTCATGGTCAAACCTAGTCAAACTTGGTCTTCAGGACCTCTAAATGATGTAGAATGCATTCTTGAATGTGTTTAACCAATTCTCAAATCAATTAACATGCTTTTGAACTATCAACACTGACTTTTCTTGTCAGATTTCAATTTTAATCCCGAAGGGGGCATGGTATTGCATATCATTCAAAATCTGTAATCTAAATTTGAAATCATATCTTTCCTCAGTAATCAAGACAACAACCACGTCTAGTTGCTGATTCATCAAAAGTCCTCATCACTCAGGGCAAATCAATCATCACTCAGGGCATATCAGATTCATCGAGATCCATATCAATCTGATATTCTCCTAATCTTGTAAATTGTATTAGTTTTTTGCAACTATCAGTTCAAATGTGTTATTTCCTTGGTTCTTTGGCAACTGAAGGGTTCATATGTGATACCTACATGATTCTTCTAAGGACAAACAAGTCTGGAATCAGTCACTCACTTCTTCGCAATCATAAGGTTTGGAATCAGGCATTTTGATGCTTTTGTTTCATCGGTTCATTTGCTATTATAGTTAACATTATCTTTGGTCATTCAAGACCTAATATCATCATATCTTTTGAATTAGTTTGATATCTTTATCAAACATAGACTATCTTTGAACCACTGCTGTTCGCACAACAATTCAAAGAGGGGCAAAATGTAATACCCCAAAAATGGGCTATAGGTTCATTAACCTCCTATATCAACACATCGAATGAAATCGACATGAAAGTCCTAACCTAAGGCACATCTGAACATCATCGAATCCTAATTGATTATCCTAAATTCTGCATCAGGGAATATTCCTAGTAATATTCCTAATTATCCTAATTATCTTTGATTTAATGATTATTTGGCAATAAATCCTATTTATCCTAAAGTTTGATTAATTGAATATTCTCAATATTTAATTAATTAGATTTAATTCTGCCACTTAATTGTTTAATTGAAGTTAATTATATTTATTCCTAAATTGTATTATTTAATTTTTGACAATAAATCCAAATTCCTATGAATAATTGATTAAATTCTTATTCAATTAATTAAAGCAAGTTGTCAATTTTTAATAATATTGTTTTTGAATAAAAGTTTGAAAAATAATTGATTAACCCATAAATCAATTGTTTTAGTTTTCAAAATCAGTTAAGTTGGAAATAAATCACTTTATTATTAAATTAATTCATAAATAAAACATGCACATTCAAGAAAAGCAGACAACTATCAATTATCAATTAAATCTAAACTCTGTTTTGAGTTGATCTCTACTTTTGCATGTTTTTGTGAGTTAAAAATCCTTTATTTAAAAATAACTCAAAAATCAACCTGAGTTATTTGAGTGATTTATGGCTTTTTTTCCCATGCACCTCCAAAGCCCTAGATTTCTATAAATTAAGGCTTCAGCTCATCTCAAATCATCTCATATTTTTGCATCCTCACGCTGGCGAATTGGTGTCTGAAGAATCATCTTTGCAAATCAAACAAATTTGTGAGATCATTCATAATTTAGCATATCATATTAGAATTTCATTTCTAGATTAGCATATCATATCAAGTTTTCATATAGAATAGTTTCATATCATTTTTTCATCATAATTGCATAGAAAATACAAAATTATAGATTAATTTGTATTCATTTCATATCTAGATTTTGCATTCAAATCCTTCGTTTAGGTGTCTTGAAGGTCACTGATCTCGATACAATCTGAGAACATCATACTCGCACCTATTAGAAAGTAGTAAATCACCTGGTTAGTTTAGCTTTCAATTCATTACACGATTTTGATTTCAGCTAACCTTTAATGTTTTATTGAAGTGTTGTGTCTACAGATCAGGTACAAAATTCACACACACAATAACTGATAAGCCCCATAGCCAAAGCATGTTGTGACAACGTAAGGACCCAACCAAGTAGGTTCAAACTTACCTTTCTTCTCACGATGTGCTTGTACTTTCTAATTTTATTTGAGGACCATGTCGCCCACTTGGAATTATCTTGGATGGACCTTCTTATTATAGATCCTTTTGAGTCAATTTTGGTAGACAACCAAATGATCATATGCTTGCTACCTCTTTTCATCTAACAGGTGCAGCTATGTGAGGCATGCCACACAATAGTCTTCATCTGTGGTGTAGTTTTTCATGGACACACGCAATGAAGGTAGCTTGACCTTGATTGGTAGAATGAATTTGACACCATATACATGGGAGTATGGGGTGGTGCTTGTGGGCATGCAATAAGAAGTACGATAGGCCTAGAGGGTGGGATTTATTTAGAGGTTCTAGTCATGACCATAATCATTGAAAACCTTCTTGAGGATTTTTCAAGATGGTTTTGTTGGTTTCCTTAGCTTGGCCATTTCCTTGGGGGAAGTATGGGCTGGAGAAATGGTGATGGATGTGGATTTTGGCACATAGATCATCCACATGCTAGTTTTTAAAGGGTGTGCCATTATCTATGAAGATGTGGAGGGGATTCTAAAGTGATAGATGATATGGTAGAGGATGAACTTGGATATTTGAATGTCAGTAGTGAGGATGAGTGGAATCACTTCAACCCACTTTGTAAAGTATTTTGTGGCTGTTATGATATATTTGTATCCATTAGAGGAAAGGGAGGTGATTAGACCAATGAAGTCAAAGCCCCAACATGAAAAGGGCCATAGTGGCACAATGGGCTACAAGTATTGAGCTAGAGTATGGATCAGATTGGCATGCTGCTAACTTGGTAAGCATTTCTTAACAAATTCACAAGCATCATGCTCCATTGTTGGCTAGTAATACCTGACTCTAAGAAAATGATTTTCTAGGACCATGCCACTTGTGTGGGCATTGTAAATTATAGTGTGAACCTCTTGTAAAGACAAGACAACCTTGTTCTAATCTAAAAACCTAGAGAGGATGTTGTGTTATCCTCAATGATAAAGGGTGTTAGCTACAAGAGTGTAACATATGCTCTACAAATTAGGTTTTGGCATTGGGTGTTTGCGAGGTGGGGGGATATGATACCATCTTTAAGATATGCATGAATGTCATGGTACCATGGGGAATGATGACCAACCAAGATGCACACCATTTCTAAATCGACGTTCTCATAAGTAGGTGTGTGTAGCTGGTTGACTAAGAATTCATACTTTGATGAGTCTCAAGGGATTTCTAGTAAGGACCCGATAGTTGCCATTGCATCGACCACTTTGTTTTGTAGCCTTGGTATCTATGTGAATTGTAGAGTTAAGAAGTGCTCTTTCAATTTGTCCACCAGTTCCTTGTAGGGTAGAAGCTTATTGTCTTTAGTCTGGTATTCATCCAGGTCTTTCTTGATTATCAACTATGAATCTCCAAACACTTGCAGTTATGTGATGTTCCATTGGATAGCTGTTTCAAGGCCTGAGATGAGTGCCTCATACTTGACAATGTTTTTTATGCAAGGGAATCCTAGTTTGAATTATTTAGGGATGTAGTCACCTTGAGGAGTGAAAAAAAGGATTTCTACCCCTAATCCATGTGATGTATAGGAGCCATCAAAGTATAGCTTCCATGCTGGTTGTTCGTCGATCATGCATAGATGCTCATTAGGAAATTCTATTATTAGAGGATATGCATCTACCAATGGTGCTTCAGCTAGCTAATAAAAAATGACTTTCCCTTTGATTGATTTCCTGTCTATGTACTAGATATCAAACTCACTTAGCAACATGATCCACTTTGCCTTTCGACCTGTCAGTGTTGTCTTTGATAGTAGATATTTGAGTGGCTCTGTTGTGGTATTTTCTAGGTTTTATGAGATGTGTCATTTCTAGTTCTTGTTGACATTTGAGTTGTGCCTATGTCTCCTTTACTTCATGTGTTTGCAAAGATTTTTGTAAGGGGCCTGAGTCTTGAAATAGTCATGTGCCAAGAAAATGTCTGCATTTGTGTACCCTAGGTCTTGTTTGCCTTTGGTAGGGTTTTATTCTTGAAAAGTTCTTAGTTGTGCCCTAGATCTTATGTTTTCAAGTTACCTTTTTGGGCACTTAGGTTTTCAATATGTACGTGGCTTTTATATTTTCCCTTTGGTCTCTTTATCTCACAATGAAAGTGTTAAGTCAATCTTGATCCAAAGATTAAGTGACTAAGTAATGCATGTGGGTATCTCTTAATATCCAAGCCTCGGGAAGTTAGTTGTTTTATCTAGTGACTTGGTGAAAATGATTTCTCCAAGTCTCCCAATTCTTGGTGATGATATCTCAATGTTCAATGATCTAGCACATGTGGTTATCTCTTAATCTCCAAGTTTTAGCGGTTAGTGGCTAAGCATTCTGAGACTCATCAACAAGGTTAAGGTTAATAAGAAATCCAATAGGGGTGGGATCAATATTTCAGGTCTGGTTGATGAGAAGTGCAAAACCCAATAGTGCTTGTTTAATATTTCCTAAGTCCCGAGCATTAATTTTTCCTAAGTCTCAACAATGTTTCAAACCTTGTTAAAGTCCTATTTGATCTAACAGTGTGCGTGATGCCTTGATGAAAAGTTGACTAAATTTTATTGATCGCGGGATCATGTCAGCCATTAGATCTTCTAGTAAGAAAGGGTGATGTCAGTGGGGCCAAGGATAAAGAGACCCAACAACAAAGTGAAATATTTGACATTTTATGGTTATCTCCAGATCTTGTGATATTTGGTAGTTAAGTTTCTAGCATCTGGCGACTTGGAGAAAGAAGCTACCTCCTGATCTCATAAAGTCACAACTAAGTCATGAAACATTAAGAGATTGAGCGATGACCATTTATGGTGGTGATGATCAAGGGCTATCACTGAATCTCATGAACTTGTCTGGGCTAAGCAAAACATCCAGAGACTGCGAGATTGCCTTAGTCATTGGATCTTGGGACATAACCATGGTTAAGACAAACCTTTAGAGATTATGAGGAGCCTTTAGTCATGTGATTTCTATATGATGAGTGGTTAAGTACTTGCCACAGAAAAAAAGGTATAAGGAATTGCAGGTCAAAGTTGATTGGATGGCAGTCATGTTTCCATTATGGGAAAGTGCTCGATGGATAATGATCACGGGATTGTAATGACCGTTGGATCCTGTCTAAAGAAAGGTCAAATAAAGTTGTGGGTCTTTAGTGCCAAATAGATCCAATGTGCTTTCTCCTGATTGGTTGCCAAAGATGATGATGTCATCAGTCATTTTTCAAAGGCTTTGTTGATTGTTCTACCAATTTTTGTGTGCCATTCGATATGCTGAGAAGATAAGAGATCAATGATTGTGTTTTAAACTTGGGTGATAACTGTTACATTTTAAAGTTTTGAAATTTTGTTAGGGTTTTTCTACGAGATTGAATCGGTGAGCCAGACGCGACAAGCCAAATATGATTTTGTTATGTCCTAGGGCCGAAGTAGTTGAGAATTGAATACTCCTACTAATCTGATTATATTTGATTGTTTTGAAAAAGAGATTAACTACACTAAAGGACTAGTTATTAAATGCAAAGGTGGCCAATCTACTTGATTTGATCTTGTTCACCATCATAGAATGATATTGAAGTGACACTTGTCTGATAGAGGTGTCCATGTTGTGGAGAAATGGATGAATATGTCATCTTATTACACAACCAAAGGCACAAAGGGTTTTCATGATGATTTTCCTAGCCTTGTGGCTTGCCGGTAGGGTTTTGGCCTTAATTGAAGATGAGATTGGATCATTTTTCTCCTGATTTCTTGGCATGTCTTTTCTGCAGTAAATTGCCTATTGTATCTGGTTGTTGTAGTTGTTGGAAACCCTAACTTTTTTGGAAGTCATCTGAAGCTTGTTACATTCTTTTCTTGAGGATTCCAAGATGTCTAGAGATATATATAGCAAGTTTTACTTTTGTAAGGGGGTGGTGAAATACACTTAGTAAGGAGAGTTCTGTATCTAGTGTTTTTGTCTAAAGAATTTTTGTATTTGAATGTACTGATACAGGGAAATATCAATGAAAATATATCGAGACTCCTTTGCATATTTTTCTATCTTTTTGTGTGGATCTTGAGTGTTTCATGTATTAAATCTGTAAGGCATTTTTAATAAATCATTTACAAGGTAAATAGTTGGGTTAAGCTTAAGTTTCTTTCAAGGGAAGGGTAAATCTTAAGGGAGAGCTCTGGGAACTCATGATTTATGCAAGAATTTGATGAAAATATGTGTAAATGAGAGGGTGATTTGTAAGGCATCTCATCTGGGTTTTGGGTATATTAGATTTGAGGGATTTTTGTGGATGTATGTTCTTTGACTCTTTGCCCTAGGATTTGGCATCGGTCTTGGCTCAATTTACATTTCTCACCATCAACACAATTAAACAACTACTTATCTCAAATTTATGTTGAAAGAATTAGATGTTTATGTATGTATCAAGCATATAGATAATTGTTGTGATTATTTAAAGAATTGAATCTATCAGGTACACCCACCTGAGCTTAAAGCTCAAAGTGAAGAAGGATAAAATCCTTAGCACCTTAGTGTTAGATATTGTCAGATGCATCATTTGGGTCCATAGAATTATGTATCAAAATATCTAATTTGTATTCATCATCTGCAATCATTTTAAGCACTAACAAAGTTGGCGACTCTGCTAGGGACATTAATATTTTACAATAGGCTTATTACATTTCCCTGTTAACTGTCTATTATTTTATTGGAAGACCAGTTTACAAAATTTATCCCCACATGTTCTGTGGGTGACCACTCTGAAATATGTGTTTGCCAGTGGCTAGTTTAGCATATAGAAATTTGTGAGTATCTTGTTAAAAAATATACCATGAGTCGACAAAGATATACAAGGTCATATTATAGGGATCATCCAGAAAGTAACATGGGTGATGAACTTCCCACACCTAGTAGAAAGAAGTGGTCTAGGAGGGGCTTATTTAATTGTATTTCTCCAAGACCTTCTAAGGAACGAGTTTCAACACCTATTCCTAAGGAAGTTTCTTCTTCTTCTTCTGAAAATCTTGAGCCTCTTAGGAGAATGGATCCTGATGCAGTTAATTCCACTCAGGAAGATGAATTCATAGATGTAGGGTTTTTCCTTACATGAGAAAGTCTAGACCAACTAGGAGAAACTTCTGCTGCTGAAACTACTTCTTATGACTCTGAGAAATTACATGATGAGGTCATAGCTCTGAGGAAAAAGGAGCATGAAAAATTACTTGAAATTTATAATAGAAGAAAGAAGAAAGAGAAAGAAATTTATGATTTACTTATGGAAAGACATGAACTCATAAGAAAAAAAAAGAATAATGAGCTCCAGGATCAAAGTTTAAATCAGGAGTTCAAGGGTCTAGACAGAGACTTGTTTGGTGATATTGGAGCTTTGAGTCAACAAGTTGATGATAATGAGTCAAATTCTAAGAAGGATGAATTTGTTGGCAATTTGGCTAATGTGGATGCATAGATTTTGTCATTATGGCAACATATGATCTCTATTGAGAGTGCAAAATCTGGAATGCAAGTATGGCAAGTTGAAGGAAGAAATTGTCTAAGTATGGATACAGTGATCCCGACAGAGCACCCGATGAAGATTTAGTTGGTGACGTCCACTGGAGCAATATTTTTGTTTATGTAGTTAAATAAAGCTTCTACAGAGTATGAGGATACCCCATCTTAGTGTGCATAAAGTTTGGAGTAGTACGGACAAAGTTATTCAAAGTTTACCGAAGATAGTTTTTGCAGACAGAACAGTTTTGGAGACTGTATTAGCGAAAGAGTTAAGGGATTATTTTTGCTTGTCAAAATAATGACTTAACATTATGAAGGGATGACATCCTAGATGTTTACTCTTGGATAAATATTTTGGAAGCCGACCATGTAAAGTTATTAGCTCTAATAACTCATATATTAGGCATACTTGAAATGTAATGAAAGATGTATGTGATATAAAAAAAAAGAAAAGATAACTTGAGATAGTTGTATATTGTGGTAGCAGCAAAGGCTATTGATGTGAAGTTGTAACCAGTACCATATTACAGTCAGAAACATTTTGTATTACCTTTTTGGGCAGTGAGCTCAGTTGGTGATCAGGTTTTGTAATCTAACTCCTAATAGGGTTAAGGCTTCTAACAAGGCCTAAAGTCCTTTAACCAGGATAGATCTACTATACATTGTAAATTGACTCGTAATAGGGTCCAATATCCCTAATAGGATACTTTTGATTAGTGATCTTTGTGGGTACCATCCCCATCGGGGTTTTCCCTTGGCCAGGGTTTCCTCGAGAACATATCATGTGTTATGAGTTCTTTCTATTTACTGCTATGTTTGTTAATCAGCTTGATAATCTTTGTATGCACTAAAGTAATCTGTTATATCCATAAGTGGGCAAAATAAAAAGTTTGTGAAATACTGATTCACCCCCCCTCTCAGTATTTCCTATTTCTAACAATTGGTATCGGAGCATAGTTACTCGAAGAAGGAACATTCAAGGAAAGCTTAGCAGCTTGAGTAAGATCTCTATGGATATGGATCAACTTTAGAAGAATCTTGAAGAAGCTCTTGAACAGATTGATATGCTTACTGATGAAAGAAACTCCTTAAGAAGAAAATATGAAGATGCAAAGAATGCTATCGAAAAATTAAAAGGTAAGATTGAAGATCTGAAATCTGAAAAGAAATCTGATATGCTTGTTGAAGATTGTGATGAATTAGAAAAAGAAAATGAGATCCTTAAGCATGAGTTGAAGATAGTAAATTTGAAGCTTAGTATGAAAGATGGAAATTTGAGATCAGATAATGAAAAATTGAAAATTGAGAATGAAGATCTAAGGTCAAGACTTGAAAAGAAAACATCCGAATCTGAAAAAGTAAAAGTGCAGTATGTGGAACTTGAGAAGTATAATAAAATTGTGAAAGGTGAATTAACTCAATCTAAACAACAACTTGAAAGGCCATATTCAAATAGTGATAAGACTAGAAAACAAATTTCTTTTGAAGAACCATTCTTTGATAGGACTGGATTTGGATTTAGTATGTTTAGAACAATCCATGAAAGTAAGAAGCTAGATCTGAAGACATCTAAAAGTGTGGAGGAAATAAAGCTAGATGAGAACACATTGGAAGATCCACCTAAAGAAGAACCACCTAGAGAGAAAGAAGAATCAAAGCAAGAAGAATCAAAACAGGAAGAATCATCTAACGGAATGCAAAGAGAATTCAAAGGTAGATGTTTTGCTTGTAATACTATTGGGCACATGAAGAAAGATTGCACAGGTAAGCAATTTAAACCTCTTCATGGACATTGTTATAATTGTCATAGTTTTGGACACAAAGCTAACGAATGTAGAAGACCTAAAGTAATTGTGAATAATTATGATAGAATGATTGGGAATACTAACAATGTAGATAAGAAATCTATTGAAGAAATGAATCAAAGAAAAGTGGTAGTATGTTTTAGATGCAAAAAAGTAGGACATATTGCTAGAAATTGCAGGTCATAGATTAACCAGCAAGGACAAAGATTTGGAAATAATGGAATCATTTGTCAGATATGTAACAAGTTTGGACACTCAACAAGATTTTGCAGAATGAACAATGGAGGTTATCATCATAACCCTAACCCTAGGAACAATGCAAGAAGGAATGAAAATGCAGGAAACAAAGAGAAAGGTTGCTGTAGCAATAAAGATGAAGTAAAATTTGATAAAGGCATAGATCAAGGAGGTATAGTCAGCACTGAAAGTAGTTAGGAAGGTAATGTAACTAATGGTAAGGATGAATCTTTACCTGACCCTTCTTTAAGTACTTAAATTATGTAAGTTTCTATAGTTTAGGACTTAGGATTAGTGTAGATTAGGAATTTGAATGAGTTAAGTTTTTCACAGTTAGATATAGGTTTATTATGTTGTACTAATGCTATGGTCAAGTGCGCATAAGAAAATATTATGTTTTATGAGGTCGCATAAAGTTTTATGGTTGCAGGTTTGCAGAATCAACTTTTTGAGGTTTTAGCGGCAAAATGAATGACTGCGATGTCAGATCGAGTTAATGTGAAGTGTTATAAGGTCAAAATCAAAGTTATCATGATTAAAAAGTGATTGAAAAGAGATTTGAAAGAAGAAAAAGTGAGTTGAGGATGATTTGAAGAAGTTTGGAAGCAGTTTGCAGTGATGATCATACCGAAACCCTAGATTTGCAAAGTTGAGGTATTTTTTGATCTTTAATCAGTTGATAAGATGGATATTTCTATGGTTCATAATGTTAAGGATAATAATAGACCTAAGATCAAGAAATAACTAGTAGAACGAACTGAAATTGATAACATTCTAGCACTATCATCCGTACCAGACGGAGTATTGCACATTGAGAATGTTAAAGGATATTTAGGTTGCAAGTTTGAAACTTTGGAAGATGTAGATTTTAGTGATGATTATAGGAAATTGTACAATCAAGACATGTTAGTTAAACCAGCTTATGGGCACCTAGAGAATAATGAAATTATCAAATATTCCATGAAGTATGAATTTAATGATGTGGAATGTACCAAGATCATTTTAAGTAGAATCCACAATGGGAAATTTTGGGTGGAGGATAGAGTTATTGATATAACTGCCTACCTAATTCATGATGTTACTGGATTATCTAAAGTTGGAGAGATTCCACTGAATGAAAAGAACATGAGAAAGATTTTTTTAGATAACACTGGATCTAGTTATAATGGTAGAGGAATTATGATAAGTAAGATTAAGCAAGATGATGTTAGGTACCTTTGCAAGATCCTAACAACTAAATTCTATGGTAGTTCAAGGGAAGATGACTGCAAGAATGGTTCATGTAGCTTATCTTATGTGTATTGAGAAGAAACAAGTAGACCTATGTGAAATTTTGAAAATTCAGTTATTTGAGAACTTAGAAAAGATTAAGAAGGCTAAGTACACACAGTTTAGGTTTTCATCTCTGATAACCTATATGTTTTTCCATATTTTGAGAATATTTCCTTACACAGTTGATTGGAGTGACAATGTGAACACAATGGAAAGAATAAACTCAGTCTACATGAAGCACCTTTTTGATAAAGTTAATGACAGTGTGAAGCTTGTATTGAAGACTTTTCAGAATATTGTTAAGAACAAATCAAGGATTCCTCAATCCTTATTTGAAAAGCATAAAGATGACATTTGTTTTATGGAAGACACTAATTTCATCTACATTGAAGTAGTTGAGCCTAGAACGAAATTCATAGACCCTCTTGGCTATGAAATATCTGAAGCAGAAATAGTAGGATATGTGAATAGATTGTTAAAGTGTGAGTTGGATGGTCATGCAAATAGGTTTGGAACCTATGAAGAGAATTTCAACTCTGCAATAAGTTTGAGAGAAAAGAAGCAATCTAGTAAGAGAGTTGAATCTACTATGAAGAAAATACTGAAAGAATCAGGTATGTCAAGTCATGAGTTTGACATAGCTAAGAAGACTGCATAAGCCTTGAAGCAAAGTGAAAATCTTGTAATTTCACCTGAGACATCTAGTGCAGATCTTGTTGATCCTATTGCAATAAAGGTAAAAGTTGAAGTACCTAAAAAAGATGAAGGAGATAAATCTTTTTCTCCTATTCCTAGCAAAAGAGTAAAAGTGAGTGCAACAGGACCCGACAAGAGACAAAAAGTAATTGTACCACCTGTACCTAGAAATGTAGCAGTAATTAAAGATGATGATGTAGTTTCAATCAAGAAGAAAACTTGGAAACCAAGAATTGAAAGAGTTAATGAAGATATATTGAAGCATGGAGACTTCACTAAGTTGAATAAATTCTATGATCTATATGGATCATTTGACAGATTGAATTTTGAAAATGCAATGATTACACATATGATTGTGACAGATAAGAAACTTAGCACTATTCATGGTAAGATCCCAGAAGATTTGTATAACAAAATTGTGAATAGAAAATAGAGAGCACAAGAAGAGGACATAAAGATGAGAGAACATGTAATCAGATAGTTCTGTGAAGTTGAGGATGAAGATCATTTGAAGAGATTCTTGAAGTCTCTTGGAACTTTATTGAGAACTAAGAGAAGAACAATCCTTATAATGGGAGGCAAAAAGGAGGAAGTACAGAAAGAGATAGAGCAAGCAATAATGCAAGTTCTTGCAGATATAGTTGCAGGAAAGCAAGTTGAATCAGACCCTCAGTAGAAGCAATCAAAGGAACTGCATGTAGAGGAAGTTGGTATTGAAGAAGTTCCATCTTCTTCACATATCAATATTGGAAAAGAATCAATGGACATTGAAGGAACCAAAGTGACACTAAAGTCAGATGATGCTGTATTTCATGATCTAGGAAACATTGTTGACAATTTGGCTTTAGAAGAGCAAGAGAAGATTACTGAATCAGAAAAGGATGCAGAGGCAGTGGAAGCACCAACAGTATCAGAATCAGTTCCAGCAGTACAGACAGTTAAAGGTAAACAAATTTTGACAGAGGTCACTACCCCTAGTGCACCTGACAGTAAGAAGAGACAAATTGGTTCAATTTTTGAAGACCTTGGAAAAGAAGTTGAAGATGATGATCAGCTTGAGTTCATCACATCTCTTAATAAAATAATTGGAAAGAATAAGAAGGTGAAGGACCTTGAAGGCAAAGTTAGAGTTTTGATAGAGAAACTTGAGAGTGTGATCAGCACTAAGGTATCTAAATCAAATCCACTTGAGAAAGCTAAAATAGTAATAAACTCTTTTGACTCTGAATTTTCTAACTTAAAGGATATTGCTAGAATAAAAGTTCAGGAAGACTTTGAAGTAGAAATGCAACAAAATTTAAGTGTAAATATTCGAAATGATATTGGTAGTTTGGATGTATGCATAAAGAATTTGAGGAAACATTTTGAGACTGGAAAGAGTTTGTATATACAATGCACAAAATCATAAATCCTAACAGATGAAGAAGATAAGAAGATTAGAGAGAAGATAGATGCAATTACAGCTGAAACAAACACCTTGTCAAGCCCAAATGTAAAGATAAGTTTTGTAGAGAAGAACATAAGGAAGTTAAATGATGAAATCATAATGTTAGCAGAGGAGAAGAATAGAAAGATGCTCAGGATTAACATCTTGAGAGAGCACATCTCAATAAGGACCTCAATTGTTGAAGACCAAATTGAGCAGTGTCTTTTAGCAAAGACATCTTTTCAGAAGTTTAGCTTCAATTCCCTGCAAGCTTGTCAGACAGCAGCATACGGATTGAGTACTCTACTCAATGTTGCTGAATCCATCAGGATGGTATGGGAGAAAGATTTTGAATCATGGAAGTTAGAGTTTGGTGACTGTGTTGCAAGCCTACCGGCTTTGCAATAGCTGATAACAAGGTATAAAGTTTTTTTTGAAATTTTGTACACCCTATCTTTGTCATTATTGTCAAAGGGGAAGAGATAGAAAAAAATTGAATATATTATGAGGAAGGATACTCATAGGGGGAGCTATTCTATGGAGTAAAATATTGTATATGTGTTGTATAACTTTTGGCCACAATTTTGTGTAAATACTTTGAAGTTTTGTTTGCACTTATTTGCACACTTACCCAATTTTCCCATATGTTGCCACCAATGACAAAGGGGGAGATTGTTAGCAATTTGGTTAATGTGGATGCATAGATGTTGTCATTATGGAAACATATGATCTCTATTGAGAGTGCAAAATCTGGAATGCAAGTATGGCAAGTTGAAGGAAGAAATTGTCTAAGTATGGATACAGTGATCCTTACAGAGCACCCGATGAAGATTTAGTTGGTGACGTCCACCGGAGAAATATTTTTGTTTACGTAGTTAACTGAAGATTCTATAGAGTATAAGGATAACCCATCTCGGTGCACATAAAGTTTGGAGTAGTACGGACAAAGTTATTCAAAGTTTACCGAAGACAATTTTTGTAGACAACATAGTTTTGGAGACAGTATTAGCGAAAGAGTTAAGGGATTATTTTTGCTTGTCAAAATAATGACTTAACATTATGAAGGGATGAAATCCTAGATTTTTACTCTTGGATAAAGATTTTGGAAGCTGACCATGTAAAGTTATTAGCTCTAATAACTCATATATTAGGCATACTTGAAATGTAATGAAAGATGTATGTGATATAAAGAAAAAGAAAAGATAACTTGCGATAGTTGTATATTGTGGTAGTAGCAAAGGCTATTGATGCGAAGTTGTAACCAGTACCATATTACAGTCAGAAACATTTTGTATTACCTGTTTGGGCAGTGACCTCAGCTGGTGATCAGGTTTTGTAATCTAACTCCTAATAGGGTTAAGGCTTCTAACAAGGCCTAAAGTCCTTTAACCAGGATAGATCTACTATATATTGTAAATTGACTCCTAAAAGGGTCCAATATCCCTAACAAGATACTTTTGATTAGTGATCTTTGTGGGTACCATCCCTACCGGGGTTTTCCCTTGGCCAGGGTTTCCTCGAGAACATATCATGTGTTATGAGTTCTTTCTATTTACTGCTATGTTTGTTAATCAGCTTGATAATATTTGTATGCACTAAAGTAATCTATTATATCCATAAGTGGGCAAAAGAAAAAGTTTGTGAAATACTGATTCACCCCCCCCTCTCAGTATTTCCTATTTCTAATAGAATTTGAAGATGAAGGCCCAATTTTAAGGTAGTTGCATCCATCAAAAATCAAGAGAAATGAAGGTCTCAAAAATAATGTTAGAGATGCATTTGACAAAGGAAAACATAAAATGGTTGGATTAAGTATAAATGAACCTAAACAGAGTAAGGTTATTCTTGATGTGTTCTCCTGAGATAACATAGAATTGGAAAAGGCTAGAAAGGCCAAGGAGGACTTGGAAATTCAATTAGAAAAAATGGAGTTGGAGGCTACTGCAGATGAGATGAAGAGGAAAATTGCTTTCCTACATGCTAATATGAATACTACTGATAGTAGATTAGTCCCTGTCACTATTGGAGCAGTACCACAAAGCCAACCATGTGGTCCCAATCCAGGTTTCTAGGCTTTAGGCTCTAAACAAGTGGTCCAAGTGCTAGTCCAAAATGTCAATTCTATAGTCCCATTAGCTGGTGGTCCCATGGGAAATGTGTTTTATCAAACTTTTGGAGGTGGTGGAGCCTAGGCTTCACAAAAGTTTCAAAGAAGGCCTGTTCATCTGGATAGATACTGACTGTTGTTCATTGATTGTATCCCTGGTTAACCAAATGCTATCCCAAATGAGGTAAGAGATAAAATCCCTAATTCCACATGAAATAATGTTATCACTTATGAAGAGCATCTTAAGTCTTTTACAACTAAGATAAATGAATTTGAAATTAAAAATGAAGATGTTGTAATGAAACTATTTGTTTAGTCATTGATTGAAGATGCTAGGGATTGGTATAGGGGTTTTTCTAAGAATAGTATAACTTCATGGGATCATTTTGTGAGAAGTTTCAAAGAGTAGTATGCTGAACGTGTTAATTCTAGTTATATGCTCATTGAATTTAATAATATCAAAAGGCATCCAAATGAGAGCATGTTTGAATTCAATAGTAGGTTTCAAAAGACAATGTGCAAATTATTTCAAGTCTTAAGATTAGATGATGAAGTTTGCCTAACCACATATTTCAATGCTTTGGATGGAAAAATGTCTTATCTCTTGAGAGATAAAAAACCACGTACTTTGAGAGATGATTTCATGTTAGCAATAAATATTGAAAGTAATAGGAAACATCTGGTCAAATGTACAAAAGGGATGAAGGAAGATTGTGGAAAGAAACCAAAGCACATGCTGGTAGACCAACCAAAGAAGAGGATAAGGTTGACAAGCTGGCAAGTGTTGTTAAAGATATTTCAACCAAGATTTAAAGTGGTGAGAGAGATTTTTAGGACAATACACCCCCATATCAGAGGTAGGAAAGATTCCCTAGGTTGCATGATCAGCCTTACAAGATAAATTGGAAAGATGGGAAGCCTTTTTTTGATACTCATGAAAATAAAAAAGGAAGGGATACCCCTGACCCATTTAAAAAGAATGAAACACATAATGTAAAGAATACTCCATGGTGTGTGTCTTGTAAATATGCCTCATTCATCTTATCAGTGTGTTATAGTCCAAGCTTTGGGAGAAGATGTGGAAGATCCACATGCATGAGATAATGAAGGATCTGAAAAGCCTGTAGTTAATATGTTTACCATTGAGAAAGTGGAAGTTATTTCATCTTTAGAAGATGAAGAGATAATTGCTGATGTGGATTATAAGAGAAGAAATTATCCAAAGTATGAATAACAAGTGTTCACCCATTCTGATCAAGATGAGTCTAAAGATGATGTTTTCAAATCAACAAGTGTGATCAGACTAGAGCTAGGTAAAGATCACCAGAGAAAACCTAGTGAAGAAGAAATTAGAACTCTTACTATGGCTTCCATTTCTCAAGATAGATCCTCATATAATTTAAGGAATAGAAGAGTGGACCCTGATGAAGGAGTACCAAGGTCATTCTTTGTAAAGGATGATTCCCAAAATAAGGTTTCTCCAAAACCAAATGTTATTAGAGGCAAGGGTGGAAATAACACTAATGAAGAGCCTATTCTTGTTCAAGATACTAAAAAGAATGAGGAGGTTGCCACGGACAAGAGAAACAAAAGGGTTGGTAAGGGAAAGATTTGTTTGATCATTTTACTAAACCCCCAACCTTTGATATGAGACATGCCCTATATCAAATGAAAGTCTCAATCCCCTTGCTGGAAATGCTGAAGATAAAAGAGCACAAGGCGGCAACATTGGCCTTGATAAATGAACAAGGAGATACTCCTATTGTATTAGAAAAGGAGAAGCCAGTGGATGGCTCTGAGACAAGAAAGAAGATTTCTAACTTTTTTGTTGGAAATATTGTAACAAAAGAATCATCTTATCCTTTCTATGTCACTTTGATTGTCAACAACTTTTTATTAAAAAAATGTATGATAGACTCTAGTGCTGCAGCTACTATGATGCCATATAATGTTATGAAGGAACTAGGACTTTAAGTTGATACATCCAATGGAAGATGTTATGCCATGGATAATAGGGTTGTTCCTATGGTAGGAACCTTAATAGGAATGGAAGTGAAGATTCCTACATTTCTTGAAGCTACATATAAGATGCATGTAGTTGTGGTTGATACTAAGCCACGAAGATCTATAAAAGAATTAAGATGCTCTTCACAAGTGAAAACATTATTTCCTATGAGCTTAGGGTTTTTATCTCTTACCTCATTTGGGATAGCATTTGGTTGACTAGGGAAACCATCAAAGAACAACAGTCGGTATCTATCCAAATGAACAAGCCTTCTTTGAAAATTTTGTGAAGCTTGGGCTCCACCACCTCCAATAGTTTGATACAACACATTTCCCATGGGACCACCAACCAATGGGACTATAGAATTGACATTTTGGACTAGTGCTTGGACCACTTTTTTGGATCCTAAAGCCTAGAAACCTATCTTGGGACCACATGGTTGGATTTGTGGTACTATTCCAATAGTGACAGGGACTAAGCTACTAGTAGTAGTATTCATATTAGCATATAGGAAAGAAATTTTCCTCTTCATCTCATCTACAGCAACCTCCAACTCCATTTTTTCTAATCAAATTTCCAAGTCATCCTTGGCCTTTCTAGCCTTTTCCAATTCTATGTTAGCTCAGGAGATAGAATCAGGAATAACCTTACTATGTTTGGGTTCATTTATACTTATTCCAACCATTTTCTATTTTCCTTTGTCAGATGCATCTCTGACATTATTTTTGAGACCTTCATTTATCTTTATTTCTGATGGATGCAACTACCTTAAAATAGGGCCTTCATCTTCAACTTCATCCTTCTTAGAATTTGACTCATTATCATCAACTTGTAGTCTCAAATCTCCAATATCACCAAACAAGTCTCTATCTAGACTCTTGAACTCCCGATTTAAACTTTGAGCATTGAGCTCAGTATTCTTTGTTTTTATTATGAGTTCTTGTCTTTCCATAAGTAAATCATAAATCTCATGCTCTCGCTTCTTTCTTCTATTAGCAATTTCAAGTAATTTTTTATGCTCCTTTTTCCTCAGAGCTATGACCTCATCACACAATTTCTTAGAGTCATAAGAAGTAGTTTCAATAGTAGAAGTTTCTCCTAGTGGGTCTAGACTTTCTTGTGCAGGGAAAAAACCTACATTTGTGAATTCATCTTCCGGAGAGGAATTAACTGCATCAGGATCCATTCTCCTAAGAGGCTCAGAATTTTTAGAAGAAGAAGAAACTTCCTTAGGAATAGGTGTTGAAACTCATTCCTTACAAGGTCTTGGAGAAATAGGATTTAATAAACTAAGTGCAGATCAAACATGGAACTACTAAGACACTTTATGAACTTTGGTGTGGTCATGTACCTATTGTTAAGTATTTAAAAGTTTTGGTAGTAGATGTTACATAAAGAGAGATGAAGACATAGGAAAGTTTGATGCAATGAGTGATGAAGGTATATTCCTTGGTTATTCTACCAAAAGTAGAGCATATAGGTGCTATAAGAAAAGGTTGAAAAAGTCAGTGGAAAGCATAAATGTTAAAGTGGATGCAAGTATTAAAAATTTGGAAAGTGTTGGAATTAGGAGAGATAGGGTACTGAGAGGGGAGGGGTGAATCAGTGCCCACAAAAACTTTAACACATTAACCTTTTAGATATACAACAGTAAATAGTGATAACCTTCCAAAATAACTTGTATCTAATACATGTATCAACAAGAAAACAACATGAAATCAACAATATAACAATCCCATAACACAAGTATTCTGGTAACGTAGAAACCCTTGTTAGAAGGTAAAAACTGTGGTGGGGATGACACCCACAAATTCTTCACTACTGCCAATAGAAAAGGTTTTCCTGTTAGGGCTACAAATTTTGATCACTTCTGGTGATCTTACCCTATTAGGAGTAACATATTAGATCAGCTAAATCTACCTAGTTATAGGATTTTAGAAATACTACTTGAGTGTGCACTTAGTTAAGAGATTTAGAATAAGATTATCAAGTCTACTCTGTTAAGAGATTTAACCAAAACTCTATTACAATTTTTAGAAAGCAATAGGTAACTATCTGCTAATGACAACTTGATTGTCTGATACAAATCAATAAAGTACTAATAAAATATCACCTTTACTATGATGAATCTCTACTTTGAACTGCTTGATTAGCCTACTCTAATTTTGCTTAATCTGATAACCTCTAAATACTGATCTACTTTGTCAACTGATAATCTTGAAGGTTGGCTAGAACTTCATTTGCTTCTTCGCTCATACATTAGTTCACATCAAAATGATTTAACATACAAAATATATAGCATACAACATTATGCCACTTATACAAAATTAGGTTTACAAACCTTAGACAAAACCCTAAGATCTATGGTGTACAAAAATAACCTAGATCAAACTATTACATAGGATCTTCATCGTATCTCACCAATAAATTGTTCTTGATCTTGGTAAAACATTTTCTGATCTGTTGTAACTATTTGCATAGAAGAATGTGCCATTCCTGAATACTATGCCATTTCTTGTGATCCTCAGTAAACACTGTATAAATTGCTCAGTGTTTATTCTAATGCTTGGTGTTTACTATCAGTCGGTATCAGTGTCTACTGATGCTCAGTAAACTGTCTGATGCTCAATGTATATACTTAACCGACTAGCCTGTTTTGCTTATAGTTACTGACTAGCTTCATATATGTAACCGACTGATATCTTTGATAACCTTTGATACTAATGATAATCATTAATGCTCAATTAGAGATAACCATCTCCCCCTTTGGAATTTGTATCAAAAATTGAATGTATATAGACCTTATGTCTCAAAAAAAACTTATATCTCCACCATATACATAAAAAAAAAAGTCTAAATACTCCCCCTCGGTGCATGCTCTGGAAATGTGTAGTATACTTAGAAAAAATGTACATATTTGGCATATACATTGATTTCCCCCTTTTTGATATTAATTCCAAATGCAAAAATGATATACTTACAACTTGTCAAAAATGTGCTGATGGGTTTTCTTCAATGACTCCAAGAGGTTTTCCCATTCCTCTTTCAAGTTTGTGAGAGCAATGTGCTCAAGACTGACTTGTGCATGCATATCAAATATGTTGTCCAACACAAAAATCTCTAGTGTTGCAACAAGTGATTGTGCCTTGACAATATGCTTCTCAAAAAGTTTCAGGTATGGAAGGAGTTCAGTCTACAACACAGTAACCTGATCAGTTAGGTGCTCTTCTTGTTTCTTGAGATCTGCTATCAACCATCCAAGTTCTTGAACTCTAAGTATATTCTTAGCAATAGCTTGTGGCTCAGTTGTAGCTACTAGTGCACTGACTAAGATTTCATTCTCAAACTGTTTAATCTTTTCACTAATCTCTACAGTGAATGTTCTGACAATGTATAGTTTATACAAGATTTGGAAAATAGAATTAGTAATACATTGAATCTCAATTATTACCTCTGAAAGTTTAACCTTGTTGACTGTCACTTCTTGGCTTATTCTTTTATCTAATTTATCTTGTATCTTTGATTCTGCCCATTCTTCAATTCTTTTGTCTGCATCGACATCTGGGGTGTTGATTCCTTCAGCAAGAGTAGCAAGTTGGTCCATAATCAGTGTATCCTCATCCACATGGATCTCGGGGATGACCTATTGTAAGATGTCTCTTACATTTTCTAGTATTTCCTTGCTCTTACTCTCTTGTCTCAATTTATCTTGTGCTACTTTTCGTGTACATAATTCCCCATATTTTCTCAATTCATCGGGGCTAAGGGTCCTCAGGTCATAGTTGGGTATCACAATTACTTCGTCAAGAGTGACCGACCCTTTTCCTTTCTTCTTCTTCTTCTTCTTCTCTGGTACAAGTGGTGAATTCTTGACAACGGTGACAATAGCTTTGTCTTCTACCCTCAGAGTGTTCTACTCGGTAGACACACTATCTTCCTTCTTCTTCTCCTTGGTAACCTATGTGTCAGTTGAGTGAGGTAGAGCCTCAGATGTGGTGTCAGGTGGGGTGTTCTAAGTTGTCTTAGGCTCTTCTTGTGCCTTCATTTCTATTTCACTGGCCTCTTTTCCTTCTATTTCTGATTTATTGGCCTCTGTTCCTTCAAGCTTGTTTGTCTCTATAGGAGGTTCATTTCTTGGTTCTCCTATTGTATCTTTAGGTTTCTCAGGGATAGAGCCTTCAGGTTGTTCCTGAGATAGAATGTTGACTGCTTCAACAAGTATAGGAAGCTCACCTGGTAGTGATGGAAATTCACACTCAGTAACATGAGCTTCATCTAGTGTTTTGTTTGGTGCATTATTTACATCATCATGATCATCCTTGTCATCAGGATCACCATTTTTTATGTCCTCAATGAGTACATCCTAGTCATTTGTATCCTCAATCTGAATCACTACAGGATTCGGTGCATCCTGTGAACTTTTCTTAATTGCTTGACCAATGGTTGTATTAATTACCTCAGTAAGCAATACCTTTGACTTTTATTCTTCTTTTCTACATTCTCTTCAATAAATATTCCTTCACCTTTTGAATTCACTCTTTTTAGATAAATTTTGGAATGCAGTTTTCTCATTTTTCTCTTTGACAGCTAAAACTGAACTCCAAATAAGTTGACAAGACTCATCGAGATATACCAGGTTCTCATCTATTATTTTTATTGCATGGTGCTTGACATTGAATCTCTACACATATGTATCCATAAGTTCTTTAATCTCAACAAGAGATAGATCTGGTGCAATCGCTACAAGGGCTTGTTCCCTCATCCTCTTCTTGGTGTCCAAGGCATATGACCACTTTTGATTTACTTGGTCCTCTAATGTCTTGGGTAGCGATAATTCAAATTCTAGTGGAACTCATTTGAAGTGAATCATCATCTGGATGATGGCTTCCTCAATTTTGGTTTGGTCTTCATTTGACATAATGTCAAACTTACCGAGTTTCAGATCTACAAGATTCCCATTCTCAATTATTTCTTCAACAATCTCATCAATTGACCTCTTCTTATTACTGACAACCTTGAATTGATTGTTGTCATCTTCATCATCCTCAAGGTCTTCTCTATTTCATATCAATATTCTCCTTTTCTTTGGTGCCTCTGCTACAACCTTGGGTCCTTTCTTTGCATATGTCTTTATCGGTGTAGCAGCCTTTATTTTTATTACCTTCTTAGCTACTTTCTTCTTTGGTGGTGAAGCTGCAGTTGCTGACCTTGTGCATGCACCTGTTTGCACTGGCAACTGCCTCTTCCTTGGAGTTTTAGAAGGAGGAATCAGTGTAGCTTCTTTTTCTTCTTTAGATTTGGTCTCCTCACTATCATATGGTTTGTTAGCCAACATCAACTAACCTTCAGTTGTCTGTTCAATAGATGACTCCTCAGATGAGTCTGCATCCTTCTCAAATCTCTTAGATAAAAACTTTTTCATCTTCTTAGACTTCCTTGTCATTTTATTAATGACCAAACCTGTCTTGATTCTAGACTTAGCTTCTTCATAGGTTCCAAACCTAGTGGCCTTGGGGTATTTTTGTAATGATAGAAATGCCTGTATTGATTTCAACTTGAAATCAAAATCCATTTCATAGCCCATAGGTGCTAGCCACTCAATTCTTAGTTCAACTACTTTTATCATAGTGTGGTCGGTGTTCACTAAGAAACAAATGTCCATTGCATATTTTTTGACCAATTCCTCAGGAATTCTACTTCTTAAATTTATCTTCACTTTAAAATCTTCAAAATAACTATTTATTATATTTTCAGCTTTATCTCCCAGACCTTTCATAATATCAAATATTTGTGCAGTGATCAATTTCTCATCTACCCATTTAGTGTGACCGACCGAGGGAAAATTTTTTTGGAGGTAGAAAAATAAGCATACAAGTAGTGAACCAAACTTATAGGTGTTGGAATTTTGTGCCTTTATTGTCTTCATGTTATCCTCAACCTATCTCAGGAGTAGCTCGGCTAGGTCTATCTGATGACCCTTCTTTATCAAATTGTAAGCCATATCTACTGCACTACATGGTACACTATTTGACCTGCTCGACTGAAATATTTTATAACCTATAACATGTGCTACGAACTTTAATTCAGGATCCACAATAGATGAAATATTTAATGCTCTACCATCCCATGTTGCACCAGTGTTCTTCTCAACTTTAGCTCGTGCAACACTTCAAAATGCTTTGACCTTGTCAATAGTCAGGGAACTAGTAACCCTGCTAATCATTCTTTTTGTGACCTTGATCGGTCTGTCTAGCCAGAATGTGCCTTCATGATAGCGGCTCAACACAACCCTAATCCATTTTTTCTTAATGTTCTTCGAAAAATCTAGGGCATGAGTAAGACCAAGTGTCTCAACCAATTTATGCTCTTGTTTTAGCTCCATTTTCTCATTACAAAGTGCCTGAAATGCAACATACATATCTCCAATTTCCCCAATTTTATAGTGTATGTACGAATGTGTATCTCGAATCAACAAAAACCTAGGTGGGATGCTTGAAAAAGTGCCTACTAAATCCATTTTTGAGGCAACTTCAGGGTGTAATTTATAAGGAGGTTCCTTATAACTTGCTGACACTATTAAATTAACTTCTTCATCCATAACCTTAGATGAACTCGTAGTAGATGCCATTTCAACAAACTAGGTTTTTTTGATAAGTATGAGAAATGTGCTCGGTAGGGTTTCCACTTACTCAGAATGTATCAAAGAGTGTGCTTAGTTTGATCTGCAATAACTTGAATTTGCGTGAAAGATTTTTTCTTGAACTCGCTCTGTGAAATCTTAGCTCTTTGAGATCGCAATGTGAAAAATGAACTTTGTATTCTGCATATTTATAGAGTTTTCAATATTCCCACTCAAAAATTTATGCATTAAATGCTCAACCTACTTTCCAGTTCATGACAATTGTCAGCTCAGTGACAGCTACAATCTTTCATTAGCTTGGTTAACACAAGACTTCTTTTCTGAGTTGATACTATTGTTCGGTTAACCTTGAATAGTTATTACCGATGGGTAACCAGCGCTCGATCTTACTTTTACCGACTATATAACTTTTCTAGCTCACAATATATAAACCATAATGCATCTTCATTCATGCAGATTTGGTATGTGCACAACATATATAGGGAACTATATGTGTGTGTGTGAATTTTGTACCTGATCTGTAGACACAACACTTCAGTAAAACATTAGAGGGGTGGCTGCAAGAAGTTGGGTGCCAATTTTTGGCAAAAAGTGGAAGTGTTTTTCCTGTTTTTCAAAATTTGTGTCAATTGATGTCAAAAATTGAGGCACTTAGAGATTGAATCTCAAAAAACTTCACTAATAGAAATTATAGTACTCAGAGTTAGCTTTTCAAATATGTAATTTATTTCAATACCCACATTGCATAAATTAATTTTAATTTTGGTAGGCATATTTAAAAAACACTTTTTCAGAATGCCTGTTTCAGGACCATACCTCACCCGTGTACGGCCACCCTTTTTTGACACAAATAAATCAATATATGTTAATCCTTTTTAGGAAAGATACCTAAGACACTATAGATTGATGAGTATATTTTTCCTTTTTTTTTTTGGTATATATTTTTTTTAATTGATTTTTAATTGACAATAAAGTATATTTTCAAAACCTCTAGTGTACGGCCACCATAATTTGATGAAATGTTCATATTTTAAAAAAAAAAAAAAATTATTTGAAAAGAATAGAATGTAGATTGATGCCATATAATTTTTTTTTGCAGAAACCTTAAAACAAAAAAGTTATTAAAAGTTTAGTAAACCTCTGTGTTTCACATTTTCATACCTTTTGCTATTGATAAATATAGGAAAAATAGTAAAATTTATTATATCATCAAAAAATTTACATTTATAGAATCAAGACAATGAAATCTGTAATGGGTTTTCGTTTCATCAAAAAATTCAAATTGAAAGACGCTCAAAAAATTTATTGAAGACAAAAAATTAATGTTAAAATAACTTAGTCAAATTTGTGGAGGTGAAGACATAGGGTCGGTGGGACCAAGCCTAAATCATGCCTATCCTGTACCAAAAACTGAGGCAAGTTCAGTTTTCCCGCCCCAAGCTTTTAGAAATGGCTGCCTGTTTCAAAAGTAACCGTTAACGAAACGGGCACCCGTTTTGTTAAAAAATGGGTGCCCATTTCTAATGAATCCGTTGGAAAATGACAGGTGTAGAAGTATAGAGGTCCAATGATTAAATCATTATTCAATCATTGTATGACTGTACCCATGTGTA
Organism: Chamaecyparis obtusa; assembly: GCA_027943335.1. NCBI lineage: Eukaryota > Viridiplantae > Streptophyta > Pinopsida > Cupressales > Cupressaceae > Chamaecyparis > Chamaecyparis obtusa. Next base: position 1,406,846 of record BSBK01004817.1, read on the forward strand.
GACAGAATGTTTTAATTAATTTAGACTTGGTTTTGTCTTGTTCTAGATTTGACACTTGTTGGATTAAAAATTCATCCAAATATGGGATCAAAGCAACGTAGAAAGAGACAAAGGATAGAAAATAAAGAAAAGGAAGCAAAATGTCAAAGAGAAAGAAGAGCAAGAATTAGAGAGGGTAGTAATGCCGGAGCTTCGAGTTCAACAGTAGCTTTAAAGGAAGAGAGCATTGAGAACACTGTAATGGATGAAGAGCCAGAAGAAGGAAATACAAATCAAGAAAATCCAAGTGCATCTACTAACCCAGTATTGGGTACTGGTATGTCTTCACAACCCTGCATATATTCTGAAAATGAAATTCGTGATTTTTTTCAAGTGGGCTACAAAATAAATGATTTGGATTTTATTCATGGAAGTATAGTAAGAAATGAAAGTCAAACACCAGTTGAAAAAGAAATTGAAACCCCACCTATGACTGAAAATCAAACCCCAACTGATGGTGAAAATAAAAGTACAGCTAAAATTGAGAGTGTGGATGTAGACATGGAAACACCAGTTGAAAATGAAACATGTTTAAATGATAATGAAATGGGTAATCTTTTTCAATTGAATAGTGGTGTGTTAGACAATCTTCATGGCTTGGTTTCATGGAGGCAGATTAGGACATATGCTAACAGATTGTTCAAACAATTTTTTTATAACAAGAAATTTGGGTTTCAATGTCAATTGATGTTACAATTAATGAAAATGATGAAGATGCAGAAAGTGATGAAGAGGTTAGGAGTCAATGTGAAAGAATAAAAAAAGGATGAGTCTTTGAAACAAGTTGTTTCGACTATTGCTAGTGCCTTTGATACAATAGGAAAGAAAAGTCGTTCTAAAGATAGAAATGTGGCACGACGAGAAATAACAATAGCTTTAGTAAACAAATCAACCCATGATAAAAGAATGATGAGTAACATAAGTGGATATCTTAATATTCATCGTAAAAATTTGGCAAAAGCTGTGAAGAGAAGAGTTGACTTTGAAAGTGATCCAGCCAACAACTTATGGACCTATAGTGGCAGACTTCCGAGATCTGATATGAAACTTACTAGTGAAGTGAAAACATTGATTGAAAGATTTTGGAAGGATAATACAAGAGTATCGCCAAATGCCAGGGATGTTCTAAAATTAAGAGTTGGCTCAACAATTCGTGAACCACATCCAAAACACCTTTTGGACATGACTCAAACTGAATTATACAAAAAATTTGTAGATGAAAAGGTGTTATCAATCAGCATAAGTCAAAGATCATTTGAAAAGTGTAAACCTTGGTATGTAAGGGTAAACAAGGAAAGAGTCACATGTTGTTGTAAAAATCATGTCCAATTTCGTTACCATTATGATTTATTTTGATCTATATGTGGTACCATGCATACTAAAGAAATGTTACAGGAATGTGGTATCCAAATTCCACCTCAAGTTATAAAGGAGTTCATCTCAAGTTTGTTTTGTAACCCACATAATGACCAATATTTTCTTTTCAATGCATGTGTTTGTGGTGTATGCAATATATGTGGCAATCTTGCATTATTAGATGAGTGTTTTCATGAAAATCCTACAACTGAATTCGGACAACAAATGATTGATGTGTGAAGATTTAAAACTGTTGAATATCCATTGAAGGATGGAAAGGTTGGAAGACGATGTGACCTAATAAATGAAAGCATTAGTTTTCACGCATTCATGAATGAATTCAAGTGTAAGATCATACCTAAATATGTGAAACACTCTCATAATGCTAAATGGCTTGATGAAAAATTTTGCATGTGCAAGAATACATTCCCAGTGGGTAGTTTACTTTCAGTAGTTGACTTTGCAGAGAACTATACTCTTGCACCACAAGATGAGATCCAATCTCAATATTATAATTCAGTAAAAGTAGCCATTTTTGTTCATATTGTCTATAGGCATGCACCTGATAGTACAGAAGAGGATAAATTTTTTTTGAGGGAGTACCACTTCTATATGAGTGATAATAAACTACACTCTCAGAGTTTGTGCAATACTACATGGAGACATTTTACGTCAATTTAAAGGAGAGACAAATTCAAATGACACAACATCTAATATGGTCAGATAATTGCACAGGTCAATTCAAGAATGCTAGAATGTTTTATTGGTTGAGTAGGACACATAAGAAAACCAATGTCGAACATATCTGGAGTTTTTTTGAAGCTAGACATGGGAGAGGAGAACATGAGGTGCTGGTGCATGTGTTAAGAGAGCCCTTTCAAGAGAACAACTCAAGTTTGAAGAAAAATCCAAATTTAAAAATGCACGTGAAATTGTTGAATGGTGTAGTACAAGTTTATCTACAGGATCAAATCAGAATTCTACAATCAAACATTTCTTCTGGCTAGTAGAAGAGAATTATATCCTTTCAAGATATGAGTGTGATACGATAAATGGGTCAGCAAAATGGCATTCATTTAGAAGTTCTGATTCTAACACTTGGACTATATGGACTAGGGAGCTAGCATGTTTTTGTCAATTTTGTGTTGCAGGTGAATGGGAACAATGTGAGAGTACAGAATGGGTTGAAGAATGGAAACAAAGATCCTTAACACCTACTGAGACACAAGTTCCAGGTGATTCAACTAGTGAAGACCCAGATCATGCATTTGCATCAGAAGATTATGATTGTGTTTCAGATCTGATACAGCCTGGTATTTATTTATTCAAATTTACATTTATAAGTGTAGGTTTTTTTACATACATGCATATGAAACTAATTATTTTTACAGGGCATGTGTATGCTGTTGTTGCACTTGAGGATAATGATGAGCAAACTGAGTACTGGCTTGCTAGATGTGTGGAACCTAAGAAAAAGTTGATATGTCATCAAGTAGATGATGATGGTTTTCAGTATCCAATTGGGTCTGTTGTGGTTGTTGGTACATGGCTACAAAAATACCTAACAAGAAGAAATGGGTTACCATCGTTTGAGGACTACCAATCAAAAAAGAAAATTATGCAGTATTCTCATTTAGTGGTGGCAACGAATATCAAATTAGAAAGATACAAAGGGAGGCCCGCCAATAAAGTCTTATGGACCCTTTCGATGGAAGAGCATGAGGCAATCATAGAAGCATTACAAAAAAGAGAGGATGCAGATGGTACACTAGGTTGAATCAGATTTAGAGACATGTGAGTGCTTTTTAATTATGTTGAAAGTTTATATAGTTAGTTCTATTAGACATTAGACATGTACAAGTTCAATATATTATTATGTCAAATTTGGAGTTAGTTCTAATTAATTTCTTGTTTGAATAGGTATCAACTACAACTTTACACATGTGTGACACTCATATGCGGATGGTACACTCTAATAAATCACATGTGTACATGTGTAAGTGTTTTTTAATTATGTCAAGTTTATAGTTAGTTAGATATTAGACATTAGACATGTACAAGTGATAGATCTTATTATGTCAAATTTATAGTTAGTTGTGCATTAAAGATAGTTTTTCTAATTAATTTCTTATTTGAATAGGTATAAAGTGTACAAATTTACACACGTGTGACAGTCATATTCAGGAGCCCTAGAAGATGATAGATTAAATTATTTCATTGAATGTTTATTTTATTTTTAATCATATTGTAATTGGGCTAACAAGTGGGGTTTTCTTACTAGTTCTTTCCCTATGGAGCCCTTGAACTAGTTATATATATAAATAAAAATATCATTTATTGATGTACCATGTGTTATGATTCCTATATACTTATTAATTTCTTCATTTTTTAATTCAAATTCTACAATTAATTTGATGTGACATATAACTTGAATAATTTGATGTGACATATTAATTAATGATATCCATTATCTAGTTATCTAGTTATGTAGTTATGTAGTTATCTTATTTTATCTCTACTTATCTGATTCACATTATATTTATTCACGTAGAGTATTTACATGCAATCCATCTTATTAAAAAAATCTTAGATCTAAAACAAATATTCTAATTTAATCTATGACATGTACATATATTGATCAACCAAAAAAAAGCTAATCCACATAACATGTCACTCTAGTCCATATATAACATGTCCAAATAACTAGTCCAAATAAAACATGTCCATAAAACATACATCATTGGTCCAAATAAAACAAGTTCATATATAACAAGTCCATAAAACATGTGAATAGTCCAAATATAACAAGTCCAAATATAACAAGTCCATAAAACATGTGAATAGTCCAAATATAACAGGTCCATAAAACATGTGTTCATAGTCCATATAACATCTAGAAATAGTCCATATAACATCTGAATAGTCCATATAACATGAAAACACAAGTAACATCTAAGAGCCTGGATTGCCCATCTGATCTGCCGTCCTCTTCACTCCACGTGAAGAGGACGGAGATGTATCATCATGCTGTACACCATCAAGTGACTGTAAACATAAATTATGAAGAGATAACATAAGAAGTGGGTTTAAACAAATAATTCACTTACAAACAAAATAAATATTGAATATACATATATCAAATAAATTACCGTGGAACCTTGCTAAGTAGTTTCCTCTGTGGGAGGAGGACCTGGAGTAAAAAATGTCATTGTGGTAATGTCCTATACAAAACAAATTGCAAATTTATTATAATAATATTCCCTAAAAATGACATGTGCATCATGATTCAAAAATATTGGAATTTAATATATTAATAACTATGACCTCAAAGGATGATGAGGCCTGCATCTGGCTGGGTCCTACACCATGACCACGTGAAACTATACTCAGTAATCATTCTGAGGGTACATCAGCAGGGAATGATGTGGAGAAGGCCTACATAATTGTAAAAAATAGAAGTGAATTAGAATATACGCATAAATACGTGAGCATGTATAAATAGTTAAATTCAAATTAAAATGCAATATACATACAAGTGGTATATGGGGAGTGTCCTTTGTGACCGATGGTAGAGTACCCATCAAACTGTTGCCAGGGTGGTATGAAGTGTGACCCTACAATATATACTTTGAAAACAAACATTATTAAAGTAAAGTTTCAACAGTAAATATTTCTAGGGGTTGAATAGACATGATAAAAACACATACAGTGAAAGGTGCACCAACATCTGAAGCAGTTGAATGGACATGGTGATGGTCCATGGATGTCGTGGTCTCCTCTGCCCCCTGTCCAACAAAAACAACATATTTTGGTTGATATGGTTTGTGTGTCTGTACATATATATGTAGACAAAATATTTTATCACTATTATATAGATTACCTCTGCACTAGATAAATCTGCTACATATAGAAGGTCAAGAAATGATGACAACTTGGCAGGTCGATCCTCTATGTCATCATATCCTCCATGTGCGCCCTCTACATCATCAAATCCATCATCTGGCCCCTCGCTTTGTGGACCAGTACATATGTCCCCGCAGCTAGTGCAAACATGTGCTGTGCTCTGGGGTGCCCTAGCCATCCTGAATTGCTCAGCTAAATCACCTGAAAGGGCCCTCAATGAACCAAGAGCAGAGGTGACTGCTCATCCATCATGTGTAAACTATACATAAATAAAGTATTTGAACGTGTAAATGAAAAGTATTTAAACACATGAATAATCTAAACATATATATCTCTATCTTCACATGTACACATTTATAAAGTATTTGAAAATGTAAATGAAAAGTATTTAAACACATGCATAATATATTAGGTCTTAAGGGTGATAGTAGGTCCTATTACATCTTATGAGTACATACTAGCTCCTATTAGGTCTAAAGGGTACATAATAGGTCCTATTAGGTATTAAGGTTACATACTAGGTCTTAAGGGTCATATTAGGTCTTAAGGGTACATACTAAGTCTTAAGGGTCATATTAGGTTTTAAGGGTACATACTAGGGTTTAAGGTTCATATTAGGTCTTATTAGGTCCTATTAGATACTATTAAGGGGTTATATTATGTATATATTAGGTCCTATAAAGAGAGTTTACTTTGTAAATGTTTATTTCTTTTCAATAAGGTTATATTTTATATTGATTTAGTTGGTTTGTTAATATAATATTCTAAACTTGCTACGATGTCTTTGTTTAAAGATATATAATGTATTCCTTTATTGGTCAATTTGAAAATAATTACTTTTTAGTACATAGAACATGATGAGAGAGGAGACAGAGAGAAGAAAGTTCAAGGGAGAGAGATGAGATAGCGCAGAGACCTGAGAGAGGATGTGAGGAGATAGGAGAGAGAGAGATCAGAGAGAGGAGCGAGCAGGTGAGGAGAGAGAGAGAGAGAGAGAGAGAGAGAGAGAGAGAGAGAGAGAGTTCAAGGGAGAGAGATGAGAGAAAGAGAGAGGAGAGAGAGAAGAGAGTTAAACGGAGAGAGATAAGAGAAAGATAGAGGAGAGTGAACATGATCAGAGAGGAGAGAACATTAGGTTTTCGTTTACAATTGTCTACATTTTAGGTATGCGTAAATACAATTTTATACGTTCTAAGTTTTCATTTTCAGGTTTTAACAAATACATGATTTCTAAACAAATTGAAAAGTAAATTAAAACATAAATAAATGAAAAACTATAAACATACATTCATTTTTAAAATAAATTTGTATAATGCTATTTAAAAACAAAAATTAACTTTTTATATGTTTTAGGTTTTCGTTTACAATTTTAAATATATTTTTGGTTTTCTACATTTTAGGTTTTCGTTTTCAGTTTTCTACATTTTAGGTTTTCGTTTTCAGTTTCATTTTAGGTTTTGTTTTCAATTTCATTTTAGGTTTTCATTTTTGGTTTCATTTTAAGTTTTTGTTTTTTGTTTTCATTTTCAGTTTCATTTTAAGTTTTCATTTTCAGTTTTCTACGTTTTAGGTTTTCATTTTCAATTTCATTTTAGGTTTCGTTTTAGGTTTTCATTTTCAGTTTCATTTTAAGTTTTTGTTTTCAGTTTCATTTTTAGTTTTTGTTTTCAGTTTTCTACGTTTGAGGTTTTCTTTTTCAGTTTCATTTTCGGTTTTCCATGTTTTAGGTTTTCATTTTCAATTTTCTCCATTTTAAGTTTTTGTTTTAAGTTTTCTACTGTTCAGGTTTTTGTTTTCTACTTTCTTACATTTTATGTTAAATTTTTTTCAATTGCACATTATTTCTAAACAAATTGAATAACAAATAAAAACATACATTTCATAATCTAAGAAAATACATTCATTTTTAAAACGCATTCTTAAATAGCTATTTAAAACTAAAATTTAACATTTTACTACTGAAAATGAACACAAAAAATAAAATAAAACAAGTAAAAATGATAAATACGTACCTAGAACTCAAAAAAATGTGTTCGTGGGGTCGGCAGGCGTCTAACAATCGGGCAGGCAATGTTGAAAAATCATCGATCCCATTCTCCTGTCGCTAGAAAATGACAGGAAACGCAGTAAAAAAAAAAAACTTTTAAAAAATGGGCACCCATTTTTTTGTCAAATCGGGTGCCCGTTTTGGCTCGGTTGACTGAACCGAAACGGGCACCCATTTTATTAAAGATCGGAGTGCCGAACCAAAACGGGCAACCGATTTGATAAAAAATGGGTGCCCGTTTCTAGCAGCACATTTTTCCAAGTTGCGGACTTCTGTGGAATTGGCACCCAACTTTTTGCACGTACCTAGAGGTTAGCTAAAATCAAAATCGTGTAATAATTGAAAGCTAAACTAACCAGGTGATTTACTACCTTCTAATAGGTGTGAGTATGATGTTCTTAGATTGTATCGAGATCAGTGACCTTGACGAAACCTAAATGAAGGATTTGAATGTAGAATCTAGATATGAAATGAATGCAATTAATCTATTTTTTTGGTTTTTCTGTGCAAATAAGATGATATGATGAAAACTAATATGAATCTAGAATCTGAGATGAAATTGATATGAAATGAATTGATCTAAGATGAATTCTAAATGATATGCAATACTCAAAAACAAGAATGATCTCACAATAGCTTGGATTCGCAAAGATGATTCTTCAGTCTCCAATTTGACAGCGTGAGGATGCAAAAATATGAGATGGATTGTGAAGAGCTGAGGCCTTAATTTATAGAAATCTAGGGCTTTGGAGGTGCATGAAAGAAAGCCATAAATCACTCAAATAACTCAGGCTGATTTTTGAGTTATTTTTAAATAAATGATATTTAACTCACAAAAACATGCAAAAGCAGAGTTTAACTCAAAATAGAGTTTAGCTTTAATTGATAATTGATAGTTGTCTACTTTTCTGATTGTGCATGTTTTATTTATGAATTAATTTAATAATAAAGTGATTTATTTCCAACTTAACTGATTTTGAAAAATAAAACAATTGATTTATGGGTTAATCAATTATTTTTCAAACTTTTATTCAAAAACAATATTATTAAAAATTGACAACTTGCTTTGATTAATTAAATAAGAATTTAATCAATTATTCATAGGATTTTGGATTTATTGTCAAATTTAAATAATACAATTTAGGAATAAATAGAATTAAATTCAATTAAATAATTAAGTGGCAGAATTAAATCTAATTAATTAAATATTTAGAATATTCAATTAATCAAACTTTAGGATAAATTAGATTTATCGCCAAATAATCATTAAATCAAAGATAATTAGGATGATTAGGAATATTACTAGGAATATTCCCCGATGCAGAATTTAAGATAATCAATTAGAATTCGATGATGTTCAGATGTGCCTTTGGTTAGGACTTTGATGTCAATTTCATTCGATATGTTGATATAGGAGGTTGATGAACCTATAGCCCATTTTTGGGGTATTACAGTATGTAAAATGTGATCACTTTGAAATGTCAGTCCCATACATACCTATATCACCTTAAGTGGAGGAACCGATGTCACCCAATCTAGTGGATGAGGTTTCACCAACAACATTACTTGATTCAACATTCTCATTAGATGCCTTTCTCCAAATAGTGTTCCTTATCTTCATGATGTCTGCAATAGTGTTTCCACTCTCAAATACATGATTTTCCTCTGGTGCTCGGTCTCTACAATCCTTGCTTAAATGATTGACTTTATGACAATGCATATATGCCATTCCAGTGTTTGTCCAGCTTCTTGATTGTCCAGCCTATCTTTTCCTATTATAGTTCACTGCAATGTGTCCATATCTACCACATGCAACACAGTTAGCCCATGTGTTATAATCCCAAACATAAGAGTTACCTTGTCTCTTTGGTTGATAAGGCTTGCGCTATGTTTTCTACTTAGGAGTCCATACTTGTTTCATCTTAGCCTTACATTCTCTTGCAATGTGTCCATGTTTATTACAAGTATAGCATATTTTCTCCATAGTAGTATTGTTAGCAATATCATTCTATTTAGCTCTACACTCATAAGCTTGGTGACCAAACTTACCACAATAATAGCAATAACCATTGAACTTAGGAGTGACAAGAGGTTTACCTTGTGCTTTGCTTCTACACACATTAGATGTATGTCCTAGTTTCCCATAGTGATAACATGTCAACACTTTAGGTCTTTGATTTTGATTATTGTTGACTTGTTCAGCTTGTTGTGATGATTCTCCTTCGCCGATATAGCCTATCCCAGCTCTACTCCCAAATATTCTTTGATTAATCTGAAAGTCATCAATCTTCTTAGAACTGTCCTCAGCCAATTTCTTCATTTCATTGTGTTGTTGTTGAGTTTTCACTTCATTTCTCAGCTTCTCATTCTCCTCTTTGAGTCTTGCAACTTCTTCAAGATTTCTTGACAATTCTCCATTTACTCAGTTTACTTCTTGATTCACAATCATCATCTGATTAGATACTTGAAAATGGTGATCGGTGAGTCTTTGTATTTCACTTTCTTTTTCTTGAAGTTGTTCAATCATTTGTCTTCAGTCATCAATAGATAGATTCCTTTCTTGCTCAACTTGTCTAGCATTGTCCATTGTCTCTATCATTCTCACCATCTGAGATTCTTAACTGATTTGCAGTGCTTTCACTTGTTCAGTTAAATGTTGACTCTTTTCAGATAAATTAGAGATTATGCTTTCAGATCCATCAGAAATACTTCCAGAATTAGATCCAACATGATCAAATATATCATCAATACTTCTTCATGGTAACCAATCTCTTTTTGTAGAATAGCTAGGTTCTTCCTTTCAACCAGTAATTTCTTCAGTCCTTCCTTGGCTTGCTTGTACTATTCAATAAACATCTACATCTGAATCTTTTGATTCTCAATAGTCTTTTATAACTTATACCTCTCCATGACTTAGATCTTTACCCTTCAGTGGTTAAACTGTCCAATAAGAGAACTGAGCTCTGATACCAATTGTTGGAATTAGGAGAGATAGGGTACTGAGAGGGGAGGGGTGAATCAGTGCCCACAAAAACTTTAACACATTAACCTTTCAGATCTACAACAGTAAATAGTGATAACCTTCCAAAATAACTTGTATCTAATACATGTATCAACAAGAAAACAACATGAAATCAACAATATAACAATCCCATAACACAAGTATTTTGGTAACGTAGAAACCCTTGTTAGAAGGTAAAAATTGCGGTGGGGATGACACCCACAAATTCTTCACTACGACAGATAGAAAAGGTTTGACTATTAGGGCTACAAATTTTGATCACTTTTGGTGATCTTACCTTGTTAGGAGTAACATATTAGATCAGCTAGATCTACCTAGTTATAAGATTTTAGCAACACTAATTGAGTGTGCACTCGGTTAAGAGATTTACAATAAGACTGTCAAGTCTACTTTGTTAAGAGATTTAACCAAAAATCTATTAAAATTGTTAGAAAGAAATAGGTAACTATCTGCTAATGACAACTTGATTGTCTAATATAGATCAATAAAGTACTGATAAAATATCACCTTTACTGTGATGAATCTTTTCTCTAAACTGCTCGGTTAGCCTGCTCTGATTTTTCTTAATCTGATAACCTCTGAATACTAATCTACTCTGTCAACTGATAATATTGAAGGTTGGCTAGAACTTCAAGTGCTTCTTTGCTCATATGTCAGTTCACATCAAAATGATGTAACATACAAAATTGATGCAGGAGCATCCTGGGTGTAAGAGCAATCTTGCATCACCCAAAAATATTTCTGTTTTTGTATTCAATAAGGGCTATCTTGTGCAGAGCTACTATTTATGGAAACTTTCTATTTTTAGTAAGTTGGTCTTACGATCTTGGAATGTCTGATTTTACATATGGAGGTTCATCTCAGTCATATCAGCCTGCTAGCAAAGTTTCATGGCTAGATCAGGTGTAGTTTTGAAGATATTGAAGATTTTTGGTATTGGCAGCAGGGTACAGAAACTTCAAACTCAGTTTTGAAGGCTTTAGAGGCCCCAGATGAGGTTGAAAATTTGGGTGACGGGCACTTTGCATGGGTCAAGACTGTAGAGCACTTCGTGACATTTCCAGAATGGGGTTATAATAGCCAATCAGGTCAACGGGCGATGACTTATGGTCTTCGAAAGTTGGGTCACCTGAAATGGCGAAAAATTATTTTTTGCCAAAATTTCTGTTTGGGTTTCAAAACTCATTTTGAGCCGACTTTGATGTAATAAATTGTAAAATAAAATAATTCTAAGTTTGGTCGGCCCTAAGGGCTAAATTTTTGGAACCTTCTCGGGCGGTGGAAATTGCCTATATAAAGAAGGCCCGTAGTATTGTCTAGGGCAGTTCTGGGTAGTAGATTTGGGTATTGATTCGAGGATTTTTTCCTACAGAATATTGTAAGGGAATGCCCATGTGGCTTTGCATATTGTAATTCTGAAAGTTTGCAATTCCACATTTGTGGAGACAATAAGAAGCCAATTTTCTGCTCTTGCATATTATTGTTGTTGTTTCTCTATTTCTGTTATGTGTTTGTGGTATTAAGGGGAGCACCCTTCATCAAAAATATATAGCATACAACATTATGCCACTTATACAAAATTAGGTTTACAAACCTTAGACAAAACTATAAGATCTACGGTGTACAAAAATAACCTAGATCAAAATATTACATAGGATCTTCATCGTATCTCAACAATAAATTGTTCTCGATCTTGGTAAAATGTTTTCTGATATGTTGTAACCATTTTCATAGAAGAATGTGCCATTCTTGAATACTATGCCATTTCTTGTGATCCTCAGTAAACACTATATAAACTGCTTGGTGTTTATTCTGATGCTCAGTGTTTACTATCGCTCGATATTGGTGTCTGCTAATGCTCAGTAAATTGTCTGATGCTTGGTGTATATACTTAACCGACTGGCCTATTTTGCTTATAGTTACCGACTAGCTTCATATATGTAACCGACCGATATCTTTGATAACCTTTGATACTAATGACAATCATTAATGCTCAATTAGAGATAATAGAAAGGTCTAGTGAATGTGGACATCAGAGGGATAGTGATGATCAAATAAAATATCAAAAAATGTAGAACAAAAGTCCAAGTATGACAAAAAGTGCAGAAGATGAAGCCTACACAAGTGGAGAAGAAAAGTTCAAAAACCAAAGACAAGGTAGAAGAATCCAATTTATGTGATATTGAATCATAATGAAGGACAAATCATTGGTGATAGGAACAAGGGAGTTTAGACAATTAAAGAATTGTAAAATATCAAATTTTCCTAATATTTGAGGTCGATCCAATTGATGATGAGTGGAATATATCTATTAAGGAAGAATTGTGGCCACAAAAAACCATGTGGAAAATATCATGATTAGAGAAAACAAACTTGAGTCATTTCTTGAGAATGGTAATAATGGTGTTAGACTTGTGAAAGGAGAATTTTCCAAGTCTAGACAAGACAAGCTTGACACCAAAAAATAGAGGAAGAGAAAAGAAAAAAAAAAGAAGGAAAAGAAGAAACCAAAGAATAAGAATAAGACCAAGAAGACTTTGGCTTAAGAAGACCTAAATCTCAAAGATTTAGAGGTAATTTTTTTTATTGTGGAAAGTTGGGACCTAAATTTGTAGGTTGTAGAAAGAAAAATCATCCTTCTAGAAACAAAAGGCATAACCATAACTAAAGTATATGCAATAGTTTAAAAAAGTTGGATGATACTGTCAAAAGGGAGATAAGTATATGTCCATGTGATAAAATAAGAGATGATGACAGTGAACAAAATATTTTTGTATGTTTCATATACAATATAACTACATAGATTACCAAATATGGTAGAAACAAGAAGATTAACAGAGGTATTTTAGTAGAAAAGAATAAGAATGTTAAGAAGAATAATCAGGCCAAAAAGATGAAAGTGAAGAGGAAAGGTCTGAATATAAAATGAATGAAGAAATCTAATAAGGGAAAAGAAAAGAAGTGTAGAAACATGTCCAAGATCAAGAAGAATAACAATAAGGTAGACAAGAAGAAGATAAAATTGGATAAATGACAAGATTCTAAAAGAAAGTCCAAGAAAAAGATGAGTAAGGATAAAAATTCTATTCTTGCACATCTTAGAGGAATGATAAGGTTAATTACCCCTCTAGATTAGAACTAAGATGAAAGAGATTGCATCAGTCCATAATTCTCTAAGGAAGAATCTTACAACTTGATTGATGTATGGAGGCTACTACCCAGGAGGAGTATTAAGCATGGTAAGGTAGATTTGTTTGATCAATAGTTGTATGTGTTTGGTGGCCCAGAGCAAGTGATACAAATTTTTCATTGATGTCAAAGGGGGGGTGAGAAAAAATGTCAAAAACAATTAGGTGTGAAGAGAAAGTGCAAAAGAGAAGAGAAAATGTAAAGAAGAGAGAAGAACATATGTGAAGAAAAGAGAAGATAAAATTTGAAGAGAAATTTTATATACTTGCACATAAGAAAGAGTTTTAGACAATAAGAAGGAGAAAATAATGGAGAGAAAACTATGTAATCAGATTGGAACTAGGGCGAGCTTGTTGCCAGGGGGAGCAATGATAGAGTAGAAATAAGGTAGCCGAGAAGAGTTAGAGAGACTCAAAAATATATTATGGATATTATTGGTAGTACAGTTTATTTCTAACTGGATTATTATTCTTCCCATCACATGTTTCCATCAATTCCAAAGGGGGGGGGGGTTGTTGGAAAGTTGGATTTTGTTTCATTGATGTCAACATGTCCATTATATAGTTTGGATGTTTGTTGTGCAATTTTTCTAGTAACACAGGATGATCAAAAGAATGGTAAAGGAATTTTACTAAAGATGAGGAGTCTCACACCTCATGGGATGATGTAAAGGTTTTCTACATGGTTCATGTCAAGTTTAGGTTGCTGACATGATGATTTGATCAAGTTATGATGTCGTAGATGAAGATTAGTTATTGTACTATTTGCCAGTGTAGTAGAGTTGTAGAGATTGATTTTGTGCATGTACTCAAGATGATATCTTTGGTTGCACAACTGGGAATATTTTAAGGACATAGAAATTGTTTGTGTGAAAATTGTACCTGATCTGTAGACACAACACTTCAGTAAAACATTAGAGGTTAGGTGAAATCAAAATCGTGCAAAATTGAAATCTAATCTAACCAAGCGATCTACTGCCTTCTAATAGGTGCGAGATTGATGTTCTCAGATTGTTATCGAGATCAGTGACCTAGACGACACCTAAATGAAGGATTTGAATGCAAAACTGATATGAAATATGAATGCAATTAATCTATTTTTTTTATATTTTCTATGCAATGATATGAAAACTTGATATGGAATCTATGATATGTAAAAACTGATATGCTATGATATGCTAAATGATCTAACAATAATATGAAAACAAAAGTGATCTCACAATAGCCTTGATTCGCAATAAGCTTTGATTCTCCAAATTCCAATTCTTCAAAATAGTTGTGCAATTCGTAGATGAATTTGGCAAAGTAAGCTTGCAAAATTATGAGATGATTTGGGATGAGCTAAAGCCTTAATTTATAGAAATCTAGGGCTTTGAGGATGCATGAAAGAAAGCCATAAATCACTCAAATAACTCAAGTTGAGTTTTGAGTTTTTTTTAAATAAAGAATAATTAACTCACAAAAACATGCAAAAGCAAAGTTTAACTCAAAATAGAGTTTAGCTTTAATTGATAATTGACAGTTGTCTGCTTTTATGATTGTGCATGTTTTATTTATGAACCAATTTAATAATAAAGTGATTTATTTCCAACTTAACTGCTTTTAAAAATAAAACAATTGATTTATGGGTTAATCAATCATTTAATCAAATTTTTATTAAAAACTATATTATTAAATAATGACAACTTGCTTTAATTAATTAAATAAGAATTTAATCAATTATTCATAAGATTTTGGATTTATTGTCAAAATTTAAATAATATAATTAATAATAGATAGAATTAAATTTAATTAAACAATTAAGTGGCAAATATTAAATCTAATTAATTAAATATGAAAATATTCAATTAATCAAACTTAGGATAAATGTGATTTATTGCCAAATAATTATTAAATTAAAGATAATTAAGATAGTTAGAAATATTGTTAGGAATATTCCTCCATGCAGAATTTAAGATAATCAATTAGGATTCGATGATGAGTATATGCGCCTTTGGTTAGGACTTTGATGTTGATTTTGTTCAATTTGATGATGTAGGAGATTAATGAACTTATAGCCCATTTTTGGGGTATTACATTTTGCCCCTCTTTGAATTGTTGTGCGAAGCGTAGTGGTTCAAAGATAGTCTATGTTTGATAGAGATATGAAACGGATTCAAAATTGATAATTGATATGAGACAGAAGCTGATTGATATTGATTTGATATGAAGATAATAGGTCCTGAATGACCAAAGATAATGTTCACTATAGCAGCGATGAACTGATGATTGCGAAAAAGTGTCAAAATGCCTGATTCTAAACCTTAGGATTGCAAAGAAGTGAGTGACAGGTTCTAGACTCGATTGTCTTAGCAGAACTAGCAGGTATCACATCCGAACCCTTCAGATGCCGAAGAACCAAGGAAAGAACACTATGATCCAATGGTTGCAAAAAATGATACAGTTTACAAGATTAGGAGAATACTAGATTGATATGGATCTTGATGAATCTGATATGCCCCAAGTGATGATAGATTTTCCCCGAGCGATGAGGTCTTTTTTGATGAATCAGTAACTAGACGTGGTTGTTGTCTTGATTACTGAGGAAGATATGATTTCCGTAAAGATATGATTTCAAATTAGATTATAGACTTTGAATGATGTGCAATACCATGCCCCCTTTGGGATTAAAATTGAAATTTGACAAGAAAAGTCAGCGTTATAGGGTTCAGAAGCATGTTAATTGATGTAAGAAGTGGTTATACACATTTGAGAATGCATTCTGCATCATTTGGATGTCCAGATGACCAAGTTTGACTAGGTTAAACCATGAGTTGACCATATTTGACCAAGTTGAAATTTTGAGTTTGATGTAAGATAATCAGTTAAGTTGAATACTAGATTTCTGTGATGATGGAAGGTTGATTATGCAAGCAGTGAATAATATAAATGATCTCAGATTTTGATTTTGATCCCGAAAAAAGATTCTACTTGCTATTTTGTTGGATGGACCTTTGTGTGAGATTCAGCTCTTGTTAGATTTGAAGATGCGATTTGAAGAATCATTTAAGCTTTAAAGTTTATCCAAACATTTGTGAGATCATGCAAAGTGCAAAATGCAAAGAGACATGCAAAATGAAATGCAACCTAATACCTAGGACCTAGTCATTGATCATGTGTCAATTTGTTATCATCATTGAATTTTTAGGTAACCGGATAAGTCAATACAATTCCCACTAGCTATGAAACCATAGACATATGAATATCGATTTGTATGCGCAAGAATCAATACAACACCCACTATTCAACAACCATGGATATATGAATATTGATTTTATTTTTGGAATGTCAGATTAGATATAAGCACCAAGGCATAAACGCTAGGATGACCTGAATATCATGTCCATTTTGATATAGAAATTTGTACAAGCATCAAAACATAAACATCATAATGACCAGAATACTCCTTACATGACAAACACATCAAACAGCCAAGAGATTATTCTAAATCCAATGTGAATTACCCGTAGTGACCCTTTATCATTCACATCCTTAGGTAAGATTGCGTTTCACAGTAGGAGAAAAAACTCACTCAAAAAGACAATAGTTAGATCAAACTTCCTTGAATTTTCTAGGTATCAATGGTCGAGGTACGTATGGCCATCCAATTCGAGACAGAGGCTCTTACAGTCAGACACCATTTCAATCCAGAATTTCCAAAGTTGTTAGATTTTCACATACAAGTAGAAGACAAAGAAAAGATTATGCCCCCAGTCATCACTCTCTAAATCCTATAAAGGACATCATCAAAGAGCTCGAAGGGACACAATATGCAAAAATCTCAATGCGAATCAGTAAGCATACAAGGAGATAAAAGCATGAAAAGCACAGATTGTTTTCAGTTTGTGTTTGATTGTTTGATTGCATTGTTGATGCAAAATCCTTTCTGGAGACAAGATTGACTGACTGACTCACATGAAGCTTCAAAGGACTCTGACTAGATATGATACATCTAAGGTATACTGGAGGCCATAGGATATGACATTGATTACCCCCAAGTGTTAAGCATTGATAGGATACAGACGCTTGAGCTGAGTGGTCTATAGACCGACTTATTGAAAACTGAAAATGCAGAAACAAACCGGGAGATATGTACAAACTAAAGCAAAATTGAAAGCTAGGAAAGACCAAGATTGCGCTAATAGATGGAGTATTTTGAAACAAGTGGCACCCATTTGTCGAGTTTTCACCATCTTGGCAGAGATTCTATTTTTGCTACCAAGGCGCCTGTTTCCAGGTTTTCACCAAGGCACTTTTTCTTTTTTTCTCATTTTTTTGTATTTTTCATTTTTTCAATTTTTTTGAATTTTGATATTTTCAATTTTTTTGTACTTTTGATATTTTTTTGACTTTTTTGTGAATCATCAAGGCACCTATTGCTAGGTTTTCACCAAGATGTTCATTTTTTCAGGACTTTTTCCAATTTTTAAGATTTTTTCAGCACATTTTACCATAGACTGAATGCCTTAGGCATAGAATTTCTTCAAATGGAGAATGTTGATTGGTTCTCAGAGCTGTTCTCCTTCAGTCATTGAGAGTTGATAGGCACCAGAGCCAAAAGTAGCAGTGATTACAAAGGGACCCAACCAGTTGGGTTCAAACTTCCCCTTGCACTCTCTATGTGATTGATTTTTAGGATTCTCTCTCAAGACTAGATCACCAACCTGAAATTCTCTGTGTCTAACTTTCTTGTTGTAGCCTCTAGACATTCCCTTCTGATATACTCTGAGATGATCATACGCTACTTGTCTGAGCTCATCTAGTAGTTCAAGTTCTTGCAACCTAGAAACTCTGTAGTCATCATCAGTTACTAGATCATGCATTATGATTCTTAGTGATGGGATTTCAACCTCAATAGGTAGTACCGCCTAAGACCCATAAATTAAAGCGAAAGGAATAGCCCCTATAGGTGCTCTAATACTTGTTTTGTTACTTGTTCTGATACTGATTTTGATACTGGTTCTGATACTGGTTCTGATACTTGTTCTGATACTTGGGATGCTTGATAGCATCTTTTTCCATTGCAAACTCCCAAGCAAGATCATATTGTACAATCCCAATGTCTAGCAAGGTGGAGAACAAGAGGGATTAGCAAGCTAGTGGAAGAGATAGAAGACAAGAGAATGAAGGAGAATGAAGGGAAGAAATCCTCAAGGGAAAACTCCTCAAGAATACCCAAGCTAGGGAAAAATTGTCATGTAAAGTGCATTTGGACAAGCAATGAAAGGCCAACATAGGATAAGTCACAAAATCATAATGCAATAGTAGGAAAGGATACACTCCAAAGGAGTAGACATGTCAAGAGGCTTCATAGCATCGCATTTTACTCTTTCTTTTTTTTTTATTAGATCAAGACCAAAGGGGAAAAGGATGGTGAAAGGCTAGAATGAATGGAGAAAAATAAATATGAAGGCTAAAAAGGAAGGGAATGAAAGCAAGATCATCGGAAGATAGCTCACAAGATAGCCAAATGTTCGTGTATAGATCAACATTGTCAAGATCAAAGAGAGAAGATGGAATGGATGAAATATGTAGAAGAACTACGTATGATGCCTGATTGCCAGGTTTTCATCATGGTACTTATCTAAGGTGCTACAAGGGAGTGGTTTTCACCATAGGATAAATTTATTTCTCTTTACTTTTGCTACCAAGGCACCTGTTTCCAAGTTTCCACCGAGGCACATTTTCAATTTTATTTTTTTAAAAATTTCTTTTTGAATTTTTGGAAGAAGGAAAGCTTTTTAGATAATACTCCTTGAAAGGATAAACCATGATATTCCAAGGATTCAAAATGATACGCTCAAAGATTCTGATAGGGAAAGAAGATGGAAGAGAAAATGGAGGATGAGGTTTTATGTAAAGCGAGTGAGGTTGAAAGATAGGAGGAATAGGAAAATAAGGAAAAAGGATAGAAGGTAGAAGGATAATGAATGGAAGGATTGTGAAAGGGTAGGTGGAAAGGAAAGCAAGATAAACATCAACACACACCTTGAAGGGTGGTGAGAGGATGGAGGAAACATGAATGAAGGAATACATGAAGGAATATGGTGAATGGATAGCAGAGGTTGTGGTTTAGGCGCATGGAATGGAAGAATATTTTTGGAGGGAGATGAAGTGGAAGCCTTTGGAAGCTTGAATGTCAATTTCACTTTTTGCTCAACATCGGACTCTTTCAAGAGAGACTTTGGAATCCATATAGCTGTAGGATTTTTATTTCCTTTTGATGATCTAGAGAGAATATCTTCAATGATGGATTTTGGAACCCATACTTGTCTTGTAGTTTTTTTCTTAGATATCTCTTTTGACTTTATGTTTCCATGTCTATTAGAGGAGACATGGTGATCTTCTTTTTTTGATAGATTCTTGTATTGCTTTTTTTTCTTGTATTGAACATTCAAGTTACTTCCAAAGGACTTGGGACTTGTGGAAGAGGGAGGATATGACTAGTTTAGATGGGTGGATGAATGAAAAGGATTCAAGGGTATGCATCTATGTTGATCTTGAGGAAAGATGGGAGATGGAGGGATGTAAGGACCCAAGATGGATGGAAAATTAGGAGAGTTAGGAGGGAAAAGTGAAGGGACATAAGGACCCAAGATGGAAGGCAGACGTGAAGCCCTTAGTAGTGGTGGAGGATGTCCCAGGATGGAAGTGGAAGATGCAAAAGGATAATCAATAAGTTCATCAGCATCTATATGACAACCAAGGATATCAATATCTTTAGAGTGAGCATTAGAATTTTCAATAGAATCAAGTACATCTTGAATATGAGCACCTTCTTTGATAGGATTGTTCAAAGCTTGCAAAGACTTAGGAAGAGTAGAAAGTGGAAATGAACATGGAGTGGTAGAACAAGAAGATGTAAGACTTTGATCCTGACAAGGATCTTTGGATAGCATAAGTGCATAATTTTTTTCTTGATTTTCAATAGGCTTAACATCGGAAGTAACAACACCATTTTTACCAACCTTAATGGAAGTATCATCTTTGGAAAGCGCAAGCATAGTAAGGTTATTTTGATTGTCAATAAGCTCAACAGTGTAAGTAGTAGCTTCATCTTGCTTAGGAGAAGACTTACAACATTGTGGAATGCATGAAAAAGGGTGTACAGGATCAAAAGAACCATGAATCAGATAAGAGACATCAGGAAAAGGAGTGGAAGAAATGGAGGGTTCTTGATCTTGATCTTTCTTTATGTTCTTTTCTTCATCATTTTTAGAGTCCTCTTGACATGGAGCCACTTCTAAGGACAAGGAAGCATGTTGGGATTGTATGGATGACTTTGGAAGAGATGGTGGAGGACTAGCTGAAGTAGGGATTATAGCATATGAAGGCTTAGGCTCTTTAGGTTTATCATTATTGAAAGTATTTGAAGCCAAGTGAAGGTTAGCTTGAGTTTCTTTAAGAGGTAGCCCTGGAGCATAACTATAGGGAATCACATGAAAAGTATCAGGGCTTGTGTTAGATGAAGGTTCTGTGAAAGATTTGAAAGACTCGGAAGCTTTAGGAAATGTACAGGTATAGGAGGAAGTAGGGGATGGAAGGGAACCATCATAGGACAAAGGTCCAACATTAAAATGATCTTTCTTGAGAGTGTAATCTTTATTTTCAGCTTGAGAGTTCTTAGAGGAGAGATCCTTATAGTATTGACATTTCAAATTAGCACAGTACATTTTATATTCCTCAATAGAAGTAGATGTATCATCTAGATATTGTCCACAAAAGCCATCAAAGTCTCTTTCAAAATCAAAATCATATGGATCACCATCATGATCTATCCAATGTGATGGCCCATTTGTAGTAAGTAGGAACACACGACGAGGATAACTCTTAGGAACAGAGGTGTCATAGGTATCATTACATTGTCCATCATCATAGTCATCATAGTATCCAAAGATGGATGTGTCACTCTCCGTGGAAGAGGTATCATAAGGATTGTCACATTGCTCATATTCTGTCCGAGGGCATGGTGACATGTACAAGTCTTTATCAAATGGAAAAGGGCATAGAGCTTCCATGGAGAACTCTTTAGGTTCCTTTTCTTTCTTAAGATTGTTAAGTTCAACTTGCATAGCATGCATCTGTTTCATCATAGTGGTGATTAGAGCTTCTTCCTCATGTGTACTGATTCTTTGAGACATGTGTACTGATTCTCAATAGCTACTGCTCTGTTACTGACACAGTAATTTGATCGACAGATTCTGGGAAATAGGCTGAAAAAGCTAAATATCTGGCAATTCTAACAAATTTCAAAAAATTTCTAAACGACATTCTGTAGACTCATACGACAGTGGGTATGCTATGAAATGACAATTGTAAAACTCATATGATAGTTGCAAAACTCGTATGACAGTGGGTAACCAACGAAACGACAGTTGAAAATTTCATACGACAGTTGCGAGATTTTGACTTTGAGAATTTGCTGGCATGAAAACTCGTACGACACTGGGTACTCAATCATATGACAGATGGGCTGTAATGAAATGACACTTTGAGAAAACTCGTATGACATTATGACCTCCTGAGATGACTTTTGACTCTAGAAAAGGATTTTACTTCAGATTTTGCAAATTTTGAGTTTTCAGATTTGAATTGTTTGCAAATTTCAATGTCCAGATTTGAGGATTGTAATAGATTTGTTCATTTTCAGTAACCAGATAGATAAACAAGCATGCAAAATAGCAAGTAAGTGATTTCAAGCATGTCTAAAAAAAATGAACAAGGGCAAAAGCAACCTTGCACATGAACAATCAAGTGAATTATTCATTCTAATCCTCAGAAGCACTAATTGTGTATGTTCCAAAAATGTTTTGCAATAATGCACATATACCCTATAAAATGAAAATTTGGCCTCACTAGGGTTTTTAGTAATGGTTTGACTCTGCAACTTTTATGATCCAAAGGGGTGAACTCCAATCCTGGCGCACCAGGGTTTTGACACAGTCTGAGAACTTAATCTTCAAGAGCTACTAGGGAGATTTGACAACCCAACAATGAACCATAACCGTGGAGATTTCTTCCACAAGCACATTTATATAGCGGCTATCACTACCATGATGAAAATGGCTATTACCGCTTGAGGTTCTGTCAACACAATTTTCCCTATGAAGGGAGTGTCTGCTATGGTTAACCCTCTCTAAAGGTGACTCACAATAGTATACCACAAGGGGACTTGGCTCCAGATCCAAGGGTTTGACACCTTTTCACTTTTAACCCAAACAAAGCAAGCAGATTAATCCGACATGCTAAGACAAAGTTTTGCTTCACCAAGGTTTGTGATGTCAACTCCATGTGATCTATCAACCTCTCCAGAGAGAGAATGTATCGATCAATAAGAGAAAATGCACTAACCAATTTTGATTCACCAAAGCTCATGATGTCAACCCAACGTGATCTATCAACCTCTCCGGGGAGAGAATGTATCGATCAATAAGAGAAGATGCACTAACCAAGTTGAATGTGAAACACACTAAGTATCCTCCCTACCTACAAGGATTCTGTCATCAAGAAGGATTTCACTGGGAATCCAATCTCTCAAGAATCACAAATAGTGTTCATAGGGCCTAATTACTATGTGAGCACAGATGTATGTTTCCAAAAGCAAATCTACCAAAAGTACCCAAAAAGTAGAAAGAGAAACACTTAACGCTTAAAGTGAATATGAGATGATTCCACAAGGTGGAACAATTAACCCCTCACACAAGCTAAAAATGAGTCCACAACTTAGAAAACAAGTGAGTTCCAAAAAGCACAAAAGGGTTGCCTGGTGGAACAATTAACGCTTCTTTCTTGTAGACCCCTCCCCTTTAATGTGGCGCTAATATTGCAACCACGGGGTGAAAATGAGGGACCAGTGGATTTAGCGAGTCCAATAACCCAAGATAGCAATCTAGATCAATCACAAGTAATCTAAGACTACCAATAAATACCTAAGGTGTCACAACCTAGTATCAATTATGCAAGTGTGTAGAAATAGATAAAAGCATGAAAACAAAATGCACACAAGCCAGACACATAAGAGATTTATTTTAAGATCCAAATTGAAATATTATCAGCTTGAGAAGAATACCTTAGGTCCAATGCTCTGCAATCCAAAATTTAAAACATGTCTGAAAGTACAAAATCAAGACAAATCAACAGCAAACAGTAAGTGTTAGAAATCAATAATCTGAAAGTACAAATATGCAAATTTTGTGCCTTTGTAGCAAAATATCATGCGAGGCAGGATGCGGTCCCGCGTGAGGAAACACTATTTCGCGCGATGAAGGATGTAATCTCGCGCGAGTCATGATGCGGTCCCGCGCGAGGAAACACTATTTTGTGCGATGAAGGATGTAATCTCACGCGAGTCACGATGCGGTCCCGTGCAAGGAAACACTATTTTGTGTGACAAAGGATGAAATCTCACGTGAGTTAAGATGTGGTCCTGCATGAGGAAGTACAGTCGTGTATGAGAAAGTGATTTTTTGCACACAAAATGATGATACCAGTGAAATTTCACGCGACACAGAAAGAAATTTCGCATGACATAGAAAGAAATCTCACGCGACACAGTGAAATCTCATGTGAGAATTTGTATAGAGATGTATGGAAGTATGGACAAAATGATAAAAATCACACTGTATAGATAGTTTTGATAGAAAAAGTGCCAAATTTTCTTTTTTTTCTTTTTTGTAGACAAAAAAGAAACAAAAAATAATGTCCTACAGAGTATACCAGGACCCTTGAAACCCTTAGCCTCAAAAGATAGAAAATTGATAGAGATGAAGGGAAACCCATTTCAGGGCCCCACAGTGGGCGCCAAAAATGTGTGTGTAAAAATTGTACCTGATCTGTAGACACAACACTTCAGTAAAACATTAGAGGTTAGGTGAAATCAAAATCGTGCAAAATTGAAATCTAATCTAACCAAGCGATCTACTACCTTCTAATAGGTGTGAGATTGATGTTCTCAGATTGTTATTGAGATCAGTGACCTAGACGACACCTAAATGAAGGATTTGAATGCAAAACTAATATGAAATATGAATACAATTAATCTATTTTTTTTATATTTTCTATGCAATGATATGAAAACGTGATATGGAATCTATGATATGTAAAAATTGATATGCTATGATATGCTAAATGATCTAACAATAATATGAAAACAAAAATGATTTCACAATAGCCTTGATTCGCAATAAGCTTTGATTCTCCAAATTCCAATTCTTCAAAATAGTTGTGCAATTTGGAGACGACTTTGGCAAAGTAAGCTTGCAAAATTATGAGATGATTTGGGATGAGCTGAAGCCTTAATTTATAGAAATCTAGGGCTTTGAGGATGCATGAAAGAAAGTCATAAATCACTCAAATAACTCAAGTTGATTTTTGAGTTATTTTTAAATAAAGAATAATTAACTCACAAAAACATGCAAAAGCAAAGTTTAACTCAAAATATAGTTTAGCTTTAATTGATAATTGACAGTTGTCTACTTTTATGATTGTGCATGTTTTATTTATGAATTAATTTAATAATAAAGTGATTTATTTCTAACTTAATTGCTTTTAAAAATAAAACAATTGATTTATGGGTTAATCAATCATTTAATCAAACTTTTATTAAAAACTATATTATTAAATAATGACAACTTGCTTTAATTAATTAAATAAGAATTTAATCAATTATTCATAAGATTTTGGATTTATTGTCAAAATTTAAATAATATAATTAATAATAGATAGAATTAAATTTAATTAAACAATTAAGTGACAAATATTAAATCTAATTAATTAAATATGAAAATATTCAATTAATCAAACTTAGGATAAATGTGATTTATTACAAAATAATTATTAAATTAAAGATAATTAAGATAGTTAGAAATATTGCTAGGAATATTCCTTGATGCATAATTTAAGATAATCAATTAGGATTCGATGATGTGTATATGTGCCTTTGGTTAGGACTTTGATGTCAATTTTGTTCGATTTGATGATGTAGGAGATTAATGAACTTATAGCCCATTTTTGGGGTATTACAGAAATGTGTCTACCATTAAAAGGGTTTGTGATTCTGATGGTCTACAAGGCACTTACAAGTATTTTAGTTGGGGGTAACAATGTTCTTGATGTTTAACATGAAATGCTGACATATCCAATGAGTGTGATGAATTTGATTATTCATTTGAGATTCATGATGCCTTAGGATGATATAGGATTATGTGCCTGATGAGTTGGCATCTTACATTGATCGAGGTGACCAGGTTCAATGGATTTTTAGATTTTTTTATGTTCTTATTCGACATGTCGAGAAAAGTTGATAAAATAATTTAAGAGAGATTGGTAAAATGTCTTAGGGTTATGTTTATGATCTTGAGGTTTTTGTGATGGATCTAAAAAAATTCTGGCAAGTGCACAGTGATCTTGATGGTTGGTTTTGGTGCTAAGAGTTGAATGTTCAAGAATTAGTTTTTTACGACCTAGTTCTTGATGAAAATGCTGAATTAGGGTTTAATTTGTGCTGTGTGTGTGTGCAATTGTTTGGAAGATTATAGAAGGCATAGGTTTCTAGTGAAGCACTTTTACAGATCTTCTTAGGGATGGAATGTTCATGTGAGTCTAGTAGAGAAAATTACAACAAGAGATCTAATTGTAATGAAATAGAACTGACCAAGGTATAGGTATATTCTATCATAAAACTCATGAATTCTCATATTGGTGTACCAATTGAGATTGTAAGTTAGTAATATTTCCTTATGGTTGTATCCCAAGAAAAAATGAGCAGTGAACTCTAGGTAGTGTTCTTTAATACATGTGCATTTCCTATAGTGTAATAAGTATATAATTCTAACAAGGTATTAGTCTTATTGTTAGGATTAGGTAGCACCAAAGGGGGGGGGGGGTGAATCGATGCAACAATATTCTTAAACTTCTTCAACCCATACCATAACTTAATACAAAAAGTAAATGAAAGTAAACCAAATAAGATACACAACATGATCATCATAACACCATGACTTTTTATTTTGGAAAACCTGGTTAAGGGGAAAACCCCAGTGGGGATGATACCCACAAATATCTCACTACTATAGTAATAAGTTATCGGTTAAAGGCATAAGTAAAAAGAGAGGAATGCACTTGCATTCAGGCTTACAACCTAGAGCTCACTGCTTAATTATAGAACAAAAATACATCAAGGCTTATAACCAATTACATAAGTAAAATAGACTTACATTCCTATACTGAACTGACTGGTAGCATAAAAAATGCCTTTATAGTTCCAATGAATCTCTAGAAATAGCTCTATACATAAAAAATAGTCTCTTCTTACTACCTTTCTATATTATTGTGAGTGATGAAAACATAACATGTTAGGAGTACGCTGAAACATTCAAACATTAGTCTAAACTAAGCATGCATCAACATATAGAAAACCTATTCACATGCCATCTCAGATTGAGTTGAAAGGGGAGCACCCTGCCACCGTTTGATTTTATCATATAAGAGGGATGTGGGTGTTCTCTTGAAGCACAATGAGCATGTCCCCAATTATATTTAGGAAGGATTAGGATAAATTTCAAGCCATGGAGACCCCATAATGGCACAAAATAGGTATGGGGAACCTATTTTTCCCCTAGGGTTCCAAGGGTGCAAATGAAGAGATCCAAATTCTAATACTAGAGATGAGATGCAAGATTGATTTTAGCTAAAAGATAAGTGTGATATGATGTGGAAATGATATGAAAAGATTGAAACTAAACTATGTTAATCCATTAAGCTATACTAATATTAGTTAAAAATATTGAAAGATGAAGTAAATCTAACAATACTCGTAAATGCTATGAAGATCCTAGATGAAAATGCACATGATAAAAATGCTATGAAAATGAGATGTAAACTGGTGAATTTCTCTTGGAAGGGAGGCTATTTGTAGATTTTGAGGAGAGGCTTGGGTTAGGAAGGGTAGTTATGTTTTAGGACCAAGGGTTAAGCCTTAGGATCAAAGGGATAAGGATGAAGGGTTTCTCACACATGTGTGAGCAACACTAGGGAAGTGTGCTAGGGGACCAAGGTGGAAGAAGATATATGGGCTTCATTAAGAGGTTGTAAGAGCCATTAATGATGGTGTAAGGGGTCATTAATGAGCATGTAAGGCTCATTAATGAGGGTTTTGACCCAAAGTCAAAGGATGAGGGTTTAGGCGAAGAGGGTTAGGAATCACCCTTTAAGCAGGGTAAGGGAGTGATTAGGGAAGTGAGGATACGTTTAGGGTTTTTGAGAAGATATCTAGGTTTTTAGGGATTTAAATAAATAAATAATTTATTTAAAGAGGGTTTGGGTTGGAAATCAATTTATTAAATGATTTTAATAAATTTTGGAGGGAAATAATGTTTAAATTTGATTTAAACATTTTAAACTAGGGTTCTTTAATTAAAATAGGAGAAGGGATAATGACAATAAAAAAAAATTAATTAATTAATTAATAAATGGTGATGTCATCAGGACTTTTATCAACTAAAATATTTTTAATTGACAAGTGGAATTTTTAGGTATCTACATTTTTCCCCTCTTTGATGCGATGCCGCAAGTGGCGTTGACCAAAGATAAGAAAATAAGATGTCCCATGCTAGAATTAGAAGATAAAGGGTTGTGCCCCCTTGAGGAAATAACGCAAAGAAGACACTTTGTGGAATTTTCTTAGAAAGGACGCAAAGAGGAAGGGAAAGAATGAGGGAGGATAGGAAAGGGGGATAAACATATATCATTCCAAGAGAAAAGAGGCGTGAATGCAATATGATTCTAAATGATGCAGGATGTAGGATGATGCTATATGAAGGATACAAGATGTAATATTAATCTATATGATGTAGGATGTAGGGGGATTTGGGGAGCGCATTATGTTGGATAATTTAGAGAGAACAACCTAGTTTGATATAGAAATGCTAGAGACCTGCCAAGGTTACTGGGAACTCAAGGCCTTGTCACCAGCGTTGCATAGGACTGACACA
This sequence comes from Chamaecyparis obtusa, assembly GCA_027943335.1. Taxonomy (NCBI): domain Eukaryota; kingdom Viridiplantae; phylum Streptophyta; class Pinopsida; order Cupressales; family Cupressaceae; genus Chamaecyparis; species Chamaecyparis obtusa. The sequence goes on from BSBK01004817.1 coordinate 1,435,430, forward strand.
AAAAACAAGCATGCAAAGGGTTGCCCGAGCATCACACATGAAGCCTATAGGAGGCATGGAAGAAATGATGCTGGATAAACCAAAAATAGACAACTGATGCGCAAGTAAAAACATGAAAAAAAGACATGCCTCAGAGTGTCCTCATTCACAATGCACCATGATATAAATGATCATGGTGACTTTGAGTAGAGAATAAAAAGAAGCTGTAAAAGATAAAAAAGATCCAAAGGAAAAAATCCAAGATTGCAGTGATAACTCCAAAAGAAATCCTTTGCCAAGGAGAAAGATTGATGGACTGATGGGGGGAGATTAGGTCAAAATGTGAGGAAGGATACATCCTACATAGACCTATTTGATTGATGATGGAAGATTAGGCTAGACATGAGGAAGGATACATTGTGCAAGGACCCATGTGATGAGGAGAATGTTGTGTTGTTGTTGGAAAATGATGAGTCGAGGATAATCATGTGAGAAATGATAGTAAAAAAAGATATTGCTAAAGTGCAAGGTTGTATGGGATAAGTTATCTGATCAAAGTTTCTATAGGACTGACGAGGATATGTACAAGGAGACATGACGATATAGCTACAAGGGAGCTAAAAAGATAAGAAAAGATCCAAAGGAACAAAAATAAAAAGTATCTCACACACCTTTTCCCATAGGTATGATGATGGATGAGGATTGATTTGATTTGATTGGTCTAATATGAGGAAGGATACATCTTGTGAAGACCGATGATAGATTGCTAAACTAGGATTCCTATGACAAGAGATAGGTAAGATATTGGAACCTCAAAAAGGACCAAGAAAGGATTGCTAAAGAACTAATCTAGATAGGGACAAAGGTCACAATGATACAAGGGCTAACTGACGTAGAGGATAAGACCTAAAGACACATATATAAAAATGAGTCTAGGCAAAGACATGATTGATGCTAAGGTAAAAGACTTAGGATAGGATATACAAGGGATCTGGAGATGAAGCTGATGTTGCAAAGATATGCAAGATGATGCCCTAGTTGGGTTGGAAATCCAAGATGGACTGATGGTGGATAGACTTGAGGATGGATGACGTTCCTTGAAATGACACAAGGATTTGGGAAGGATGCATCCCAATGATGATGATTGGATTAAGATCAAGGCTTGCCTCAAGATTAGGAACAAGACTAAGGATGTGATTGGATATCTTGGCTTGATATTGTATTTTGGATAGCTTAGAGGATGTGGATAGGATTCGTAGATGTTTTTAAGATTTCAAGAAATGTTTGGATATGGATGAATGGCATTGGATTACATTGGGATAGCCTATAGCTAGATACCAATGACAAGGGAGGTACCAGGTGATGGAAAGATGGAAGAAACACTAAGGGTTTTGGATAAAGGAAATGCTGAGGATTACTGATAGAGGAATGCTGAGGGATATGGATAGAGGAATTGCTGAGGAATTTGGATAGAGGAATGCTTAGGGATGTAGATAGAGGAATTGATGAGGGATTTGGATAGAGGAACTACTGAGGGATTTAGGATGGAGGAAAATGCTTAGGGATTTGGATAGAGGAAGATATTGATGGGGAGATGGGAAGATGGATGCAAGAAATTCTCCAAGGAATATGTCACCAAGGAATAAGATGCCCCTGCTTAGGATAGTTCATGAATTCAGAGGCATTAGGAGGAGGTACGATTGGATGGAAGATATGACAAAAAGAGGATGAGAAAGGTACATGGAAGCATAGGATAAGAGGTGGATGAAGATTGGTGATGGTGGAAGTAAGAGACAAATGAGATGGAGGAGATGTTGGATAGGATGTGCTAGAAGGAAATTCCCCCAGTTGTAAAGAGGAACTAGATGGAGGGATTACGCATGATGCCTGTTTGCTAGGTTTTCATCATGGTACATGTCCAAGGTGCTTGAATTGAAAAGTTTTCACCATTGGATGAATTCTTTTTTCTTTTCTTTTTCTCTTTTTTTGATATTTTTCTTGATTTTTTGACTTTTTTGATTTGTTGTTGACCTTTTTCTAATCTTTTGCTGATCTTTTGGTGACCTTTTGTTGACTTTTTCTAACTAGATGTTGGTACAACCTTATTGGGATTAGGGGATTAAACAAAGACATGGATGAGGTGGGGTAGATGGGGGATATGTATGGGGTGAGGGATATGATGGTAGAAAGTGTTTGGATGGAATGATGTAAAGTGATTATGATAGGGAGACATTGTCAGGACCAACATTGGCACATATTGTGGGGTAGGTGGATGAAGTGGATGGGATGTGGAGGGTACATGTGGATATGATGGAGGATTTTTGATAGGATATTTTGATACATAAGGACCCAAAATAGATTTAGGAGATGGAGAAGAGGAATGAGTAGTTGTTGGATTAGAAAATTTGGATGCCATTGTGAGTTCTTCTTTTAGATGCATTGCATCTTTTTGCTTTGGGATCCACATAGTTCTTTCTTTAACCTTGGTGGGCCTTTGTGGCCATTGGGATGTAGTGGATTTTTATTTTTATTTGATGGGCCTTTGTGGCCATTGGGATGCATTGGATTTCTTGATTGGTCTTTTCTTTGCTTGAGCATGTCTTTTAGAGTGGACATGGCAATCTTTGGATCTTCATGGATATTTATCCTTATGCATTTTTTATATGGCATCTAAATTACGAGGAGAATTTTAAGGGATATGAGGGGGTGTGTGTGATGGAGGATATATGGATAGAGAGATGGAAGGAAATTAGTAGATAGGAGATGTGGGAATGTGCCTTTGTTGATCTTGACTAGGAATCTATGGAATTAGATTTTTATGGTGGATGATGGATTGATTAGGATAAGATGGGGGATGATATTTTGGGATGTAAGGGCCCATAATGGATTTGTTATGTGGAGGATATGTAATGGAAGACTTTGGGAGATAGGGACCCAAAATGAATTTAGAGGATGAAGGAGAAATGTGGTAGGTTGTCTTGGTTTTTAATGATGGAGGAGGAGAAATGGTGTTGTATGCTTTGGAGGATCAATGGGAAGATGCAATGGTGTTTTTGTAAGGATGATTCAATTGGGCTTTAGTTGTACCAACATTTATAGAGGAAGTGTCTTCGAATGTGTGACCAATACCACATGATCGTGGATGTTTCTTGTCTTGAATTGGCTCTAGAGTTACTTGTTCATGTGAGCCTAAGCCTTTACCTTGATAATTCCATTTCTTGAGAATTTTATCCAAGAAAGGATAGTTTGTACTTGGGGAATAAGATAAACATCTAGTATCAAGTTCCATAGTGGAAGATATGGAACTTATTGCATCTTCTTTAAGTGGACTACCATTAACAAATGTAAGTGGACCAAGGGGATAGAGTGATGGTGGTGGGATAGGTGTTAGAGGACCATGAAGCAGAGATGATGAGATGATGGGATCTTGATTGGGATGGGAAGATGGTAATGGATCTTGAGATAGAGGAGTGGATGAGAGAAATAGATCATGCAATAGAGGAAGTAGGAAAGTGGGATCTTGAATTGGAGGAAGTGGGATGATAGGATATTGGATTGGAGGTGATGGGAGAAATGGATCATGAAATAGAGAAAGTGGAGGGATAGGATCTTTTTTTAAGTTGATAGGTACTTCAACATGATTTTGGACAAGATCTTGAAATGATAGGATTAGTGTGGATAGAATGATGGGGGATATATGAATGGATTCTTTAGATGGGGTGGATGGAAGGATGGAAGATTCTACAATTGTGATGGAGGTAAGAAGGGTGAACTCACGAGGCTCATTGGATATGGCTTGGATAATTATAGGAGGAGGATATGTGGATGGGGATTAGATGGAGTCAATGGATGGAAAGGACTCAATGATACTAGGAGATGGAAGAGGATTAATAGATGGGATAGATGGAAGAAGGATTATAGGTATAGGTGATGGGAGAGGAATGATGGATGGGCATTATCAATGATGGGTTCACATGAGGGAGAGAGATGGCATGACTCATCAAATTTATGAGATGGATTTTTTGTTGGCTTCCTTGTGAAACTCCTTAGAGACTTTTGTGATGGAGATTGAGGTGAAGGATTAGAATGTGTAGGAGATGGGGAGATATGATAGTCTTGAGATGGAGGTGGGATGGTGGATTGTGAACTTGTTTTAGGGGATGAATGTTTAGAAGAGGAGTTGGAGGATGGCATGGCTAGATATTTCACATAGGTAGGCATAGAGGAAGCTTGTGAGATGGATTGAATAATTGATGGGATAAGGGTGATGGATTGAGATATGGGATATGAAGTGGATTGAGAGATGCATTCTTCTTGTGGCAGGGGATTTGTGACAATGTAGGTAGGAATAGAAGATGGTGGATTGAGATAGGATGAAGGATATGGAGGATAAAGGTAGGATATAGTGGATGGTGGATTGAGATAGGATGGGGGATTAGGGTAATGGATTGGAAGACTAGGATCTTGGATTTGAAAGTGGCTTGGAGGATAAGGAGATGATGGATCTGGATAAGGGATGTAGCTAGTAGTGTTGTTGTGAAAAGATGGTGATTGGGATATGACCATGGGAGAAGATGGAGGTAGGAATGATGTATGTGGAGGATATGCAGGCTCAATATAGGAAGAAGGTGTGGATGAATAGGATAATAGATTTCCCTTTCAAAGGTAGGATAAGGAGAACTAGTGGATATGTATGAAGGCATAATAGGATAGTTTGGAGGAATGAGTGAAGTTTGAGGGATGTTTGGAGAAATCTTGCTAAGATTTTCAATGTACTCATCATAATAAAAAATAATTTCATCATCATTAGAATAGGATAAAGTGGGAGAAAAGACATGACAACCAAAATCATCAAAATAGATTTGAGAAATGCTGACTTGCGAAAGAGTTGGATGGGGATGAAGGATGAACATGGAAGGAAAGCTAAAGCTTAGATTAAAGATGAATGATGAGCATAGACTAGAATTTGGAATATGCTTAGGATAGGAGGCAAGACTAACTCTTAAAGAAGACAAAAAAGGGGTTAAGGGATGACCAAGATGACTCTACTAACCTAGGAAATGGGGAGGAAAGGAGGAAAATGCTTGATAGAAAAGATGTTGGATGAAAGGAAGACCATGATTATGAACCTAGGATGATAGGATTTGAGACTTGGATGTCTTTTCAATTGGAGGATTGGAATGACATGGAAAAAGGATTTGGTGTATAGAAATATTCATTTATGTATGTTCAATAGATGTTTTGTACTGAGTTTGAAACTTTGAAAACACATCAAGCAAGAACTACCTAATGAAAAGATAGTATCAAAATATTTTCCCACAACTTGGTATCCCAAAAAGGAATACAAATGGTGAGTGTAATGTGAAAAATGATGAGTATAGGTAGGGTTTTTGATAATATACCTAATAGAGATCCTAACCCACATTTATCATCTTACATTTGAATTGATATGAAATGTAAATCTAGAAATACTTGAAATTAGATGAGGTTAAATACATACCTCATAATAAAGCTGATTTGGAAATACCTATTTTATGATGTCTGTGTTCGATTTTAGGAATTTCTACAACCTACTCCAGCTTGGAAACACTGAAACAGAGAAAACTCATAAATATTTTGTCTTTCTAAGGAAGGTTGACCTTGACCCAGAGCTAGGGTAAGATCTTACCCTAGGGTACAATCTTACCCCAGAAAGTCAACCTTGACCTGCACTGCTCCAACAAAAATTCTATTCATGGATCTCAAAAGTTTGGCCAAAAGGGTACTCAGATTTTCTCTACAACTCCCAAAACAATGACTATAGATATCTAAAAATGGTGTTTTTGAGTGGCTATATAGGGTTTTACCTTAGTCAAACATCTGTTTTGGTGATCTCCACCTCCACAAATAGCTAGAGAGGATAGAATATATGTGTGTGTATTAAATGTGTAATGCTAAGATCTAATCCTCTAGATTGAAAACCCTAGCATAAATTGATATGAGAAAATAATGCATAGATTTGATATATGATAAGAAAGAATACCAAGCCCCCAAGGCTAAATTACTCTCACAAAACTCATAATCCACAATTTCTATCCCATGATTTTGTCTTTGAAAGCTTGAAGATTGAAAATTGTGGATCAAGGAAGAAGGAATCTTTCTTGCTCCTAATGAATGCCCACAATGATTTGTTCACCAAAAATGCTTGATATCAAAAGGAACTTGATCTTCTATATCATCCCCTTGCAATCTTTCACCATCATTTCACGATTTCTTTCTTTCTTGCTCTTACTTGATGAAAATGAAGGCAAATGAGAGTGTTTATATAGAGGTTTCAAGGTGAGGCTCCTTAGGAAATGTAAGGACCCATAATTCAAATTTCATATTGAATTATGGTCCAATCACAATAAAAAACTAATGAAGGAAAATAATTAAATTAATTTCAAATTAAAACCCTCCCACATTCAGATCTGGAAGCCTGATATTGATTTCGGGGTCCTCTGGGACCAAAATTTGAAAAGGAGGATCAAATCCTAGAAGAGGTCATGGAAGACCTTGAATTTGACCTAGGTCAAAGTTGAACTCAACCTTGAACTAGGTAAAAGTTGAACTTGACCTTGAACTAGGTCAAAGTCAACCTCAACCTTGACCTAGAGGTCTAGATCCAGCCATAATAGAAAATAGGAGGTCTCGGGGATGCCCAGAGACCTAGAAATGATGACAAAACATGGTAGAGTGCTAGAAAAGGGCACATAGTCCTATGATGAATATGATAAAGGATAGGAGGACCTATACCTAGATCATACCTAGAAAATAGAGCCATAGAGAAGGGAAATCAAAGAGAATCCTTAGGATCCTAACCCTAATTTCACCTAAAATGAAGGAATGAAGTGCAAATGCATCTTAAATGAAAATTTATCATGAAAATGCACTAAAAGAGGGTGCTAAACCTATCCAAATGAAATTTATTCCATTTTAAGATGATACATTTAGCCCCCACTTTATCTTAGATATGAGATTATGTGAATATGTGAGGTAAAGTAAGAAAACATCACAGTAAATAAAAAGGATATAACCAAGTCCTTGATGTAGAGATCCTACAGAAAATCATTAGAACCTGCAACACTCAAGGTTAATGAAAATCCATAAATCATCTAGAACTTACTAAATGAAAAATGAGAAGTGCATAAAGCCCCTTATGCCCCCCCCCATTTTGACTCACTACTTCTGAAAGGTGAAACAGGGTGATACAGATAACCTCATACACTAGATATGTAGTTTGTTGAAAATTCCTTTCCTAAACCAATTAGAAGGATTCCTATCCTTCCTAAACTGATTCAAGGAGTTAGGTATCTGAATCACAATTCCAATGCCATTGATGACACTAAAAATGGAGTTACCGAACTCAAGTTATGATGAAAAGAGTGAATGTCTATGTAAATGCATATGAAGGGAAATCCAAATTTAACATGAGTAAACCCTAAGAAAAACACTAAAAAAACCATAATTTTGACTATAAATAAGGAAAAGGAAGTCATACTTACTCATTCTTACCATTTGCAAATTTGAAGAGAGAAAGCAAGATGTTGAGGAGAGAAGAACTTCAAGCAACACACATGGATCTCCTGAGATAGTGCCTGGCTACTAGACGACTACTTCCCAAGGTGAGTTTGTTGTTATTGGTTTCTATATTTCAAAAATTCTTGATTTCTGTAGGAAAGGTATATCTTGACCTAGTTATGTCGACCTTGACCCAAAAAGGTCAACATGAATTGGATGGTCTCCACTTTGTCTGGAGTGAGGTTGACCTTGACCCAAAAAGGTCGACCTTGACCCAGTAAAGTAGACCTTGACCCAAGAAAGTCGACCTTGACCTGGCTAAGGTCGACCTTGACCTAGTCAAGTTGGATTTATAGATTTGATGATGTAGAATATTGATATGATGCTTGTTTATGCTTACAAGACCTAGTTCATCTCTGAGAGCATCTCTTTGGAGGGTTACTAGGGGTTGTTAGAGAGAAACTATTTGAGCTGAGCGGGGATGAGATTCAGTTGTTGAGAGATGTAGGGTTGTACTGGGTAGCAGTCCTACCATAGGTCAGACTTCACTAAGGGATGTTATCAACTCTGATAGAGAGGTGGGATGAGGATACATGCTCATTTCACCTTCCCTTAGGTGAGATCATTGTGACATTAGAGGATGTCTATAGAATCTTGTGGCTTTCGGTTCGAGGTGAGCCTGTCAGACTGAGAACACAATGAGGTCCTGATGAGATCCTGGTAGATGTAGAGTATTGTTTGGGATGAGTTCCATAGATGCAAACCTAGGTAGATCAGATCAGTTTATCATCCATACTGCCAGGTCCTACACCTTTGGTATGGAGAGTGATGCTATGTATATTGTCCTTGGTTGTGGTACCCAACACAAAGGGTACAATATTTTTTGCACTTTTCTCCCATCTTGTATGGAGGATGGAGAGTGATAGGATTATTTTCTCATGGGGTCACAACATGTTAGCCCACCTATACCATGATCTATCTTAGCTGGTGAGATATCAGAGAGAGAGTCTTTCAGTATGCACACTTTTGCAGATCTAGCTATTCGAGCATTTTGCATGTACATGACCACAAGGGGGTTCCAGTGATGGTAGATGCTAGTACACTGAGAGGATTTTCTTATCCTCTGAGAGATGTCTGGTAGTTTGGAGATATCCTTTATTGGAGGGTATGTCTAGACTGAATTCTAGACACATATGTGATATGGAGACCCTACTGCCGAATGACAGAGTGGCCTGATACACTGTTGGTAGTATTTCTGGTTTTAGTGTTTTCCTGATCAAAATTTTGAGTTCTTGTTTGGTCTTTCTTGACAAATTTTCAAGCCCTAGGTGAATAACCTTAGGTTTTAGACCCTTTGCCCTAAAAAATCAAAATGCCCTAGTTTAAGTTGTCAGCCTTCTATTTCTTCATTACTTTATCGGGTCACTTAAGCACTGAAATAAGCATGTGCGCTTTTAGTTTCCTCTCTTAGTTGCTTAGTCTCCTAGAGAAGTAGGAATATTCCTTCATATTTAGCGATTGGCTGAAAGCCTTTGTCACCTGATCTCATAAGCACTTTGGAATATTCCTTATTATCAAATGACTTAGCATTTTCCCTTTTAGTCTCCAAGTCTCAAAATATTTTCTCGGGATCTAGTGACTACTGTGACAAGTTTTATAAAAAAGGAACTATGGTCACGTAGTCTCTAGATGGAAATTACCTTTGGTCGGGAGATCTCCACATAATTTATTAAAGTGATGTTTCATTTAGTGATTATGATTTTCAATGGTCGTGTTATCTCCCAAAGGTGGTGGTTATCTCCTATGTGGTTAGCGATCCAGCAACATGGTTGTCTCCAGGTCTCCAGATGCAGTGGTTAAGTGATAAAGGATTATGAGACTTAATGTGAACCATGAGATGAAGTTTTGATCAATGACCAGTATTTAATCTCTAGATACAACTCAGAGTTAAGAAATGTTTTTGTGACTTAAAGATTGCCTCAGTCACGTGTTCTCAAGACTTAACCCCAGTCAAGAAAAATATTGTGAGACTCAGCGAACCTCTTTGTCATGTAGTCTCTAGATTTGCCCGGGGTTGAGTTAAGATTAATGTTGTGGTTAAGCCTGACGGTTATGTGTTTATTCAGTGATACAATGACTATGTAGTCATGTGATCTCAAGTTCCTGAAGGTTAAGTGAAAAGCCTCCAGCAATTCAGCAATAAGGTTATCTCTTGGTCACCAATCAAATAGTTAAGTGAGAAAAGCTCTCATGACTTAATGTGGATCATAGGATGAAATGAAGAAGAAGATCAATAGCAGTCATGAGATCTTAGAGAGGAAGTTGAAAAGTCAGAAAGCTTTAGTGATTAAGAGACTCCAGGTTTGTTGCTAGATCTTCAGGTCGGGTGATCGCTGAATGTTTTAAAAGGATTAATAATGTTACCGTGACCACGAGAAGCCCTCTTAGTCACCAAATCTCTAGATGACCGGGTTAGGATATCTCACAAAGAAGTTTGAAAAGTTAACCATATTCCATGACTTAGAGTTTGCTTGTCATCACCAGATCTCTTAATGAAGATTGAAAGTGATTCTAGTCATGTGATCTCAAAAAGAGAAATATTGTACTCGCGACTAAGAAATAGACTATAGTCGGGTGATCTTTCAATGTGAAAAATTAAAGATGGAATAAAGAGGTCGACTATGGTCATTGAATCTCTAGATCAAGATTTTGTGATTGCCAAATCTTGCAATGAATTCAAAAGGTGGAAAATCTTTCTGCGACTACGAGAAGCCCTCTTAATCACTAGGTCTCAAAAACATTTCTAAGGAACCAATATTATAAAATGATTACGAGACTTTTTCTCCAGTCAACAAGTCTCTGAATATTTGAATTTAAATTTTTGAGCTACAACTAGTAATTTGAAGCCTTGTTCATGCTAAAGTAATGGTGGAAGTGACCTTTTGATAGCTGTAAATGTCAAAAATGGTGGCACATTCAATTCTATAGAATAAAATAGTTAGAGGCTACTCATTTGAAGGTTACAGAGCATATCGAAGAGTATAGAGCACTAGGTTTTCAGAGCTTTCTAGAATTATAGTGTGTCCAGTGATTTTTGCAGAGAATTTTTAGAGTTTCAATCAGAATGAGTTAGGCAATAGCAAGCGGCGCTTCTACCAACCAAGGGTCTAAGGAAAAAATAAAAGAGAGTTTTTTAGATGATTTTCTCACCCTTCTACCTAGTTCATCTCAAAACAAGAAGGTTAGTGATGATATCTTTGTGGATGATTTAGCTTACTGTAGAGATGCCAGGATGCCTAAAATCATAGGCATGTGTCTTTTCAGTTATTTCTATAAAAACCGTGATAGTGTCATATCAATTTCAAACCCATGGAATTTAGGGTTAGCTAAATTGATTGTCCTGGAGGTCTTTCTAGATTTAGACACACTTCTTATGCTATCCAAAATATATGATCCCTTGTCTAAGACAATTTAGATAGGAGGATGGTTCACCCTTGGTAACCCTAGACTGAAACTCTTTCATGAGGGCATTCGGAATTTAGTTTCCAATGGCCACAGAGATTAACTTATAGGCTCAGACCAATAGATATGTTAGAGAGGCTTCTTTAGTATCTAAGGACATAAAGAACCACATGCCTAAAGAAAATAGAAATTATATTACACCTATGGCTAGGTCAATTCCATATGCTTAAGACCTCAAGTTTTACATGAAATACATTGCATATGGGATATGCCAGGTATTGGGAATTGATGTAGGCCCTGAGAGGATTACCTCTGATATTTTGATGTTAGTGATGGATTCACAGAGCCTTCTGGTGAACAAAGGGTATGAATTTTTTGGTTATGTGATAAACAAGATGCATGCGGGTTTTCTATCTTTGAAGAACTTCATATCTCATTCTGCACCCAGATTCATGCACTAATCCTTGCTGATGCACCTCATTGTGTATCACAATTATGATCTTATAAATTTGAATGATCTCAAGCCATAAATGGTGTGGAATGGACAACCTAACCTAGTACAGTTCTGGTTAGCAATTTGGAGCCCTTCTTGCCCTAGGCAAGATTTTGGTGCCTTTGAGAACTAGATTATGTACCCCATTCTCTAGAGTTTGGGAGTGAATTGTACAAGATTATCCACCAAGGTCCTGCAATTGGTGAGACCCCAAAAATTTAATGATAAGTGGATGAAGGGTCACAATTGGGGGGATTTTTACTATGAGAAGGGCTATATAATGATTAGGGTTTATGGGTGCCCTAAGCCTCCTCATCTACTTCCATTTTATGTTCCACCAAGAATTGCATTTCTAGAGTTTATCTGGCAACTCATGTTGATAGATAAAGAACACTTGGCTCCCCACAGGAAAGGGACTCTCACTCCTTGGCACTTCAGAGTGCACTATATTACAATTGGGAAGGGAGCTTTCAGTAAGGTAAATGATTGGTTAGAGAAATATAGGATGTTTGTAGCTCGATATAGGTATGTAGATACATAAGGTTTCATGGCTGTTGCAAGGAGATATTACATGCCTACCATTCCTTTTAATAAGCAACATGAAGAGTATCCTAAGGAAGATGTGATAAGAAACATCATTGAAGATGATGAGGTAGAGAAAAGGGTGTAGCAATTAGATCGATTATTTCAAATTGAGAAATAGTTAAAAGGAAAATGATTGGTATTTGGGGGTTTCTTTCCCACTTTTCCTTACCTCCAGAGATTTGAGCAGATGATGGTTCAATTTGATACATTGGTTGAATCCATGAAGTATCAAATTGATGATACTTATAAGGGTAAAAAGACCCATTCTGATTTTGAATGTGAAGAGGATAGTGATGGTGGCTACCCGATATATAGCCCATCCCCTATGGAGAAACCATTAATTGAAGAACCCAAAGTAGGAGGTGAGACTGTCAACCTTAGCGAGATGGCTAGCTTAGAGGACACCACTGAGCCCTTACAAAAGAAGAGGAAGTTAATGGCTAGAAAGCCATCAAAGAAGAAGAAGAATGATAGAGTAATTGCCCTCTACATAGGGACTAGCTTTCATCACCATGAAATAAGGAAAGCAGTCAAAGAGGCCAAAAGACAACAAAGGTATGAAACTAAGGATGTAGAGTTGGCTCTCGCTTTAGGCTAGGATGAAAGAATAATTGAGCAAGATGCATTCCTGAATAATTACAATTTTGTCAATTCTAATGAATTCAAAAGCTTTTTCATCTGGCACAAGCAAAAATAGGTTGCATCTAATGTGAAAATGAATGAGGAGGGTCAAGTGCCTGATTAGGCAGTGCAACAATTAAGAGAGTATGACCCAGAGGCTGAAAGATTTACTCTAGATGAGGCCAGGAAATTAGTTAGATAGAGCAACATGCTATTTGTGCCTAGATGGAGTTTGTATTCTAATTTTATTATAGACCAAATAAAGAGACAGGGAGATGTCACTCTATCATCAGAGACCCAAGTAGGGGACATAATCAGAGGATTTGGGTGTAGCCCAAATAATCAAGCATTGGCCATGTGGAGTCTTTACCCTAAAGACAAGAAGCCACAAAATTTGAATGTAAAAGAGCAGATGGAAGGTGACAAGATTGTTTGGTCTATCCAAAATAATGGGGACCTTGAGATATCTCAGTTCTTGACCCAATTTTCCAAATTGAATGAAGACAAAAAAAATAGATATCTAAGAGGTATGGCTCTCTTTTAAGTGATTATAGTGCCCTTTTTAATTATAGGGATTTATAGATAATAAAAGTTACAACATTGGAAAAAAAGGTAGAGGACCTAAAATTACAAATAATTAATACTCTTGTATTAGTTCCTGCACCTCCTAAGTAGCTTGCATTAATAGAAGCACAAGGAATGAGAGAGGAAGAGGTGGCAGCAGAGCTGAAGAAGATTAATGAGGAGAAGAATGAGGCTATATTACAGGCCCTTTTGAGTATCTTGAAGCACAAAATGAATATAATCAAGGATAAATTTGACCTAGTTTTTAATGCTTATGGAAAATTGCCTGAATTGCAAAAGGAGGTCAATAATTATGTGCAAATTTTGAGTGGATTTCATACAGTGTGGTCTTTCAAAGCACCACTTTTTGAAAGATTGATTTTGGCTCAATCTTTGGGGAGTGACATACTGGAGACAGTTGTAAGATTTGGTGAGGAGATTGACAGAATTAAAGCCATATTACCACTTTTCAAGGGTAAGGCAAATTTGATTGAGGCTAAGATAGCCATGCTTAGCTCCTCTTCCAACAAATTCATCCCCTCAATTTTGAGTATAGATAGAGTCATAAAGAGTCTTGATCAATGGAAATTGAATGTTGATCCTCTATTGCCCAGGAAAGAGGAATTTTTAGGTGAAAATAATAATGTTGATTTAGAAAGCTTCAACAAAACCCTAGATGAAGCTATTAAGGGAGAGACATATCTCACTAGATTCATAACAGATGTAAAAGCATTTATGGATGCTAGGTGGGAGAGACAAAAAGCAAAATTGCAACTTGTCCAAGACTTTAATTGGCTGTGAAATGAATAGGTAACTGCATGGAATGAATTGACAAAGCCCAAAAAAGTTAGATCTGCCGCAGTTGACTTGGACATTTTGGATGAAGAATGAGAAGGACATCTGACACACCTAACACCTGATTTGAGAATGCAGGGATGATAAGCTATCATTTAAGAATGGTGTAGGTTAGCCTAAAATGACGGTCACCATATCTCATTAAACTCAAGGAGCTATCATAAATATTTGTAGTTGAAGGTGTCAGTTTTGAAGCGGCCAAGGATGTACAATAGTCTAAAGAAGTCTTGTCTTCCCACCACCTAAGGGCTTGTTGTATTTTATTTTTAATTTCTGTCTCTTATGCTTTTAGGGTTAGGTTTTTCAACCATCTGAAGCTTGTTGCATTCCCATTAATAAGGGAATTCCAAGGTGGTTGAAAAGGGATGTATATATAGAGTTGATGACTCATTTTTTGAGGTTGGTTGGAGAGATAATAGAAAATTGGAACATAATTGCTTTGAAGTAGATTTCCAAGTTTTGTGTTTGATCTTCTAAGTAATGGAATTATGAATGTAATTGGCAAGTTGATTATAAATACAAATACACTGCAACTTCTGCCATATATTGTTGTTGTCTCTTTGATTTTATATTGTACTCTTGTATGTTTTACATGTTAGGCATTTAAAATATACCAGTTGTGAGGCAACTTGCTTGACTGATCTATGAGTTTCTTTCAAGGAAAGAATTAAAAGTTCTCATATTTCATCTTGAAGAGTAAATATATTTGTATGGATTTTTTGATGATAACAGTGTTTGGTAAATAGAATAGTTTGTAAGGCAATCTATTTGGATTTGCAGTTGGTATGTAAGGCATACTATTGTATTTCTTTTACAATTTACTTGTTGATCTGCATTTTGATTCTGTTGCCCATTAGATAAGGCATTGGTTTGGTGTTTGTTTCTTATAGTTGTATCTTTCATAGATCTTAGAAGTGAAATTGAAAATTTTACATCATTTACCAGTACATTTTCATTTCATGTTTATTGCACAGAGTAGATTGGACTATTCCTAAGGCTTACAGTCCATATTTCTTGATTCCTTGAAGAGAGAATCATCTAGGTTGTCCCTCCTTAAAAGGAAGAAGGATGAGAATCCTTAAATCACTGATCTTTTCTTTATTTACAATCATCTTTTGCTTGGTTAAACACTGCATTAAATTGATCATGGTCATATGCAGAATATTCTATAGATTGATGCATTAGAAGGGTTAATAGCAAATCAGTGTCCACTCACATAATAACTATATAATCAGTTATCATTAAAAGGTAATACCTTCTTGAGTACGTGGAGCTCAAAAATGAAGGAGGATCTTATCCAATCCTCAGTAATTAGGTCTTTCTCTTGTTAGAATTAGTCTCAAGGAAAATAAATTCAACCCTCAGTTTGATCCTACAAGAAAAATCCCTAGGAAATTAGTGACTCCATTGGGGATAATATAGCAAAGAAGAATCTAATATCTCCTAAGGACTATTGGACTACTTTCTCCAAACCCCAAAAGGAAATTGGGTGGTGAATCTAACCAAATCTCTGAACCAGTATTTTGAATAAAAGGAATTCCTATTTTATAATGGCTCATAGAAGTACAATATCTTGGAGAAAGGAACGTCTAGAAGAAAATTTAGAAGGAGAAATCTCGGCTCCATCAAGACAAGGTCATATGAGGAAGGAAAGAAATAATAATGACATGTCTTTTACATAGGTAGAAAGGAAATACAAGGACAGAGGATCCTATTTAGATAAATCAAGAAGGAAATACTTCTGAATATGAGGAAGCAATTGATTTGGGTTTGAATCAGTATGAAGATTATTACTCACCTTCTGAGAAGGATGGAAGGAGAACTAAACCTCATAGGAGAGGAATCCCTGGAAATGACAGAAGATCTAGAAGCCAAAATAGGAGTAAGCAAGACTTTGTTCCTTCTTTTCCTCATGATTCCCCCTTACAGGGCCACCAAATACTTGATGACCACCAAGAGGTCCCTGCCCAAGAATCGTCATCTGAAATAGCCCTTCTTGATTCTAAGGAAATGTTTGAAGAATTTTTTGAATTGGAGAGGAAAATCCAAGAGAAAATTCAAATAAGACAAAAAAGAGAAAAAGAAAAGGAGGAAAAGATTAGGCATGCTATGATTAGAGCAGTATAATTGAAGAAGCAATTATTGGACTTTGAAGCCATAAATCATGTTCCTGTAATTGAACAAATAGAGGACTGACCTATTGTCCAAAAAAATTATGAGATAAGAACTCCTAGGAACAAAGGTAAGCAAAAGGCTATGGGGATTTCAATAAATGAACCAAATCTTGCAAACAAGTCCCTAGATCTAGTAGCAAGATTAGATGCTGACTTGGAAAAGGCCAAAAGGGAACAAGAATTATTGGCCAAAGAGTTAGAAAAGGCAGAGCTAGAAGCCACTATAGCATAAATAAAAAGAAAGATTAACTTCCTTAAGCAATCTTCAGGACCCACCAATACACTTTCCACTTCTTTAGCACAGGGTACAAATGTGTTGAACACTGCTAGAACCCTAGGCATGCCCAAGACTTCTACTACTTCAAATGTTCAAACATCCACCTCTTTAGGTGTTTGCCCCTCCCAAATAGGGTCAATACATGAGAGACATAAATAATTAGTTTTTAATGGGATTCCTGGTTACCCAAATCCCATCCCTGATGAAATTAGGAAAAAGCTTCCAAAATTCACTGGAAGCAATGCAGTTACTTGTGAAGAACATTTGAAAAGTTTCATTGATGTAATAGATGACTAGAACATTGAGCCTGATGATGTGATCATGAAGCTTTTTGTTCAGTCTCTGACTGAAGATGCTAGAGACTAGTTTAAAAATTTGCCTCATGCTAGCATATGCTCATGGTCCAACAGTTCAAACATTTTTTCAAAGACAATATGGTGATAAAACCAATGAAGGTTTCATTCTTAATGAATTCAATAACATCAAGAAAAATCCAAATGAGGGTGTTGTTGAGTTTAATGTCAGATTTCAGAAGGCAATGCATAAATTGTTGCAAGTTATCAGACTAGATGACAAGATTTGTTTGGTTACTTACCTAAATGCTTTTGATTCAAAAATGGGGTATCTTTTAAGAGATAAGAACCATAGAAATCTTCCAGAAGCTTACAAATTGGCTATTAATAATGAAAGCAATAGAAGAATATCAGGGAAGTTGGGAAGGAGGGAGGATTATAAGCCTTCAATCTTAAACAGAAAGGAGTCAGGGAAATCTGACACAAAACCAAAAGATGATGATAGTTTGAAGCAAATTTTGAAAGAAATAAAAGAGTTGAAGCCTAGTGAGGCAAGAAATAGTAGAGTGTAGGGAACTAATAGGCCATCCTTCAATAACTTTAACAAGTTACCAAGAATGAAGAACTATCCCTACAACACTCAGTGGAAAGATGGGAAGCCAGTGCCCCCTGAAAGGAAAGATAAACCAATTGATAGGACCCCGGACCCCTTGCATAGAAATATAGTAAATATGATTGATGATGTTCCCTAGTGTATTTTTTTTCAATCACCTCATGACCCCTCTCACTGTGCAATTGCTCAAAGTGTTTCTGTAGATGAGGGGCAAGACAATAACAATGAAGAGTCTTCTGATGATCAAGGATGTGGTATGACCTCTTCATACATATATGATGAAATGGATTCCACTGAAGAAGATGAAGGCCAAGATGTTGGTAGTTCACAAGTCAAAAGTGAGATTTATTATTAGAAAGTGTTTTCTGATGAAGAAGACAGTCACTTGGATGTAGTCCAGTGCAACACTTTAAGAAATGATGAACCAATAGTGTTGAGAAGACCTTTTGATGAAGAAATTGCACAAATCACAGTAGACATGGTCACCCAATCCAAGAGTAACTACAATTTGAGAAATAGGGTGGTGGGTGATTCAAGTCAAAAGTCATCCGACATAATTATCAAAAGGTCAGACAAAGATGTAAAACAAACTCAAGACAAAAATAAGGTTGCAGATATTGTTAGTAGGACTAAAATCAAGAAGAATGTAACATTTTCTCCCCCTAATGTGACTTACAGAGTAAAGCAAAAACCTCTCTAGGAGACTATTGTTTCTACCCAAAAGGAAATCAAAATCCTGAACAAGGATCAACATGGCCTTATAGAACATGAAGAAAATAAAGAGGCTACTATCATTAAGCAAGATGTAGTTGACCCCAAGTATGTCCCAGTTGACATGGGAAAATTGTTATCACAAATTACTGTCAAAGTCCCCTTATTAGAAATGATGAGAATAGAAGAGCATAAAGATAAAGCTTTGAGTTGGGTGAAAGGAGTTCTTCCTCTTGATGCTCAAAATTCCACCAAGACTAGTAGAATGGCTACTATAGCAAGTGATTCAATTGAGAACTAGTGTGGGGAGATTATCTCTGAGATCCCTCAGATTTATTTGGATACTAATGTTGTAAATACTATGACAGGAACTATTGATCCTTTCTTTCTATCCCTAATAGTAAATGGAAAGTTGTTAAGAAATTGTATGATTGATTTAGGGGCATCCAATACTATTATGCCTGTAGAAATAATGAATTCTTTGGGTTTAAAAGTAGATACACCTCATGGAAGATGTCGGGATATGTATTCAAGAGAGGTCCCTGTTATTGGTACTATAAAGGCATTTCCTTACAGATTGGCAGCCTTCCCCGACAAGTTGCTAACAATGAGTGTTCTAGTGGTTGATATGCCACCTCATTATGGAATGTTACTATCAAGGAAATGGAGTGCTTCAATGGGAGGTATTATCCAGTGTGATTTATCCTTTGCAACTTTCAATATTGGTGGTGAAAATGTGAAAGTATCCAGAGAAAGTAGAACCCCACACATGATAGAGCTAAATAATATGGATGAGTTGAATTGTTGTGTGGATGTTGATATGGAAAATTTCAAAGTGGAAAAGGCCATTTCACAAAAGGAAGATTCAGATCCATTGACTCAGGAACTAAAGGAACAACAAGATGGACTATGGTAGATGTATTTTGATGGAGCATGCTCAAAAGAAGGCTTGGGAGTTGGAGTTCTATTCATATCTCCATCAGGTACCACTTTAAGGTATTCATTCTCACTGACTTTTCAATGCACAAATAATACTGTTGAATATGAGGCACTGTCTTTGGGATTGAATATTGCTATCAAACATGGTATAAAATGTTTAAAGGTTTTTGGTGATTCTGAGCTTGTGGTGGCACAAGTTCAATCTAAATATGCTATTAAAAATGATAGATTAAAATTGTATAAACATGTAATCTGGGATCAGATTGAAATGTTTGATGCTTTTAATATTTGTTGGGTAGAAAGATCCAAGAACATAATGGCTGATTTTTTGGCCAATGTTGCTTTGAAAAGAGATGATTCAAATTTGTATGGAGTTTCAATAGTTGAAATAAAAAGTAGACCAGTTGTTATAGAAAACATTTACAATTGGCAGGTCTTTGAGGACGATCATGACATTTTGAAATTTATGCAATGCCTTGACATATATGAAGGTTAGCTTATAGACTGCAACACATTGGTTGAGGAAATTGAGGGTAAGGACATGGTCATGGGAAATGAAATAGTCCAACTGAATTCAAATAGTATCCCTAAGGGCCTAACTGAGTTAAAAGCATTGTATAGTAGTCAAAATGATTATATGTCAAAAACAAGTAGTGCTAAGGCAGAAGATTTGGAAGAAGTAAACTTGGGATCACATAGTGCACCTCAAATGTGTTTGTTCCCAAAAATGGGAGTTTATGCTCTAATAGGCAACCAATACATCTACAAATTTTGAGGATGGGTTAGATCCAAATATGGTGCTCTAAACATGATTGGACCAACTATAGGGACAAATTGCCCTCTGCACTTCTAGCTCTGCAAAACCAAGGAGGGTGTTCCTAATCTACTAAAAAAACTTGCTTTACTAATTCACTGACTAGATTTAAAAGTAACAGATAAATGATAAGAGAAACCTAAATGATGACCATTCATTCATAGATTTTTCACTATCACTATGTAACAAACTGCCTTGCAACTCACTGTATTTCAAAGAATTTTGACAATTTTAATAAAAAATGGAAATATCAATAGAACCTTTTCAAAAATTGATCTCTATAAGAAAACTCCACTACTGGCCATTGTCTTATTCATTGGGAAACACCTCCACTGCAATACTATAATACACGAAACAATATACTGAACTTTGAATTATTTTGCCTTTTGAAAATACTAATCACCATGTGGTGGATTTTATCAAAGGCTCCTAGATTCACACTACTTACTAATGCATCCTTAAGAAAAACTTCAAAGAATTTATGTCATTTTCAAAGCTTATTTAATCTGATCCTCGATCAAAGTTGAGAAATATAAACATACACACAGAGATTATCTTTGCAATGAATTGGAACAATTCATAACTCAAACAGAGATATTCAAGGAGAGATATAAATCTTGGATTTCATTCAAATGCTATATTAATCATGCTTATAGAATGCTTTACAGTATAACCTTATGAAAATAACTTGAACCAAAAAAATTGTTCTTCTATAGAAATATGCCTAAAAAATGGTCTATGATATCCCAGACTTGAGAAACTTATCTGTCATTTTGATCAAGTTCTCGGTCCTTTTACACTGATCTTGGTAATCCTTTTATAGAATAAGGATTGCAAGACAAGATTCAGATCCTTTTAGAAAAGACAGGAAAGGAGTTCTCCTATAAGACAACAAATGAAAATAGAAACTTTCTTGTTACAAAACTTTGAGATGGATCGTAAAGATGAGCGCCAAAATCTTGCAATAGCTTCCAAGGTCAGTTCAACCTCTACCAAGTGTTATATCTACACTTTCTTCTTTAGGGAGTTGAGGCAATGCCATCTGTTGCCTCCTCAGAGGATGTTTCTTCTTCTTTATTATCCTCTGAAAGGGACGCTGCTTCCTAGGTTGAAAAGGTATCCTTAGAAGGCCAATTAAAAGCCAAAATTCCATCCCTCTTTGGTAGAATCTTTTTCCAGCTAGTAACCAACTGATGAATTTCAGTTATCACCTTAGTAAAATGCACCCTGGAATCTTGTAACATTTCAATTGTTTGTACAAAGGGAAGAGTGTCTTCAATGCTAATAGCAGCATCAATCTTGACTGACACTCTATTCTCAATTTGTTCCAACCATTTTTCCCTCTCTTTTATGGTTCCATCTTCTCTAACAAGACCTAGGAATATCTGAAAATCATTCTGTAGGTATCTTACTCTTAAAAGAGCTACTTTTCTCTTTACTTCTTCCCTAGATACTTCAAAATCAAGGAGAGATTTGACAATTTTATAAGTAATTGCCAATTGGGGGCACATAGTACTATGATCTTTAATTGATTTAAGAAATGTCTTCAAAACATTTTCCCTAGGCACCCACTCATCCAAAATTTTTCCCATAGTGTCTTCTTCTTTTCTAAAGGAAAGCAAAATGTTAGATAATTGCCCTGCATGTTTATAAACTTCTCTAGGCTTTACATTCCTAAAAAAGTGTTGAATGGTGTCCTTTAGTCTCTTTTCAAATTTATGTTGTTCTCTTTGTTCTATATCTTCACTACTTAGGGAAGGGGGAAGAGGAGACATGGGAAAATCAATAATGGGGCTTGAGGAGGAAGGACCAGCAGTAAAAGAAGGAAGTTACAACTATTGTGATGCTTGGATTGAGCTTTCCTCCCCCAACCTCTTCTTCAAGTTTGAAATTATTTTATCTTTCTCAAACAATCCTTGTTTCAAATCTCCATACACCCTCAACATTTCTTCAAATTTTCTTGTGAGTTCCTCCTTCTCTTTTGCTCCCCTTTCTACCACCTTTTCTGCAAGGTGAGTTGTGGCTACCACCATACTTGATGCTTCTCTTGCTGATGTCTCTAAAACCCTCTTGACTATGAGACCACCAGAAAGACTATCCTTAGTTATTTTCTTTCCTTTATTTTTCTCATCTTTCTTTAATGACCACATGACCAAAGCTTGATGGTCATTACTAATAGAAACTCCTTTGACAACCTATTCTACCTCTTCCTTGGTCCTGTACACAAGTGTATTTTTTTTTCTAATTGCATCAAGGACTATTACATCAGCTATGTCCCATTCAGGGAGGAAAAGTACTCCTACATTCTTTACCAATTCTCTCCCTTGTTCTGGAGTAGTCCCTTCAAATCTATTTGTCATCTCTTTCCTAATTTCATCTTCAATATTTTTAAGATCCTTATCAAGATTCTCCTTGTGCTTCTTCTCACAAGCTTCCTCAAATTTACTCATGTTCATTTTACATAAAAATTGTAAAAAGGCCCGAGTCTTTACAAATGCATCATCAGCTAGAAATTCTTCACATGCTTGTTTGACTATAGGGTCCAATTCTATCCCTGCAATTTGTTTCACTGTTAAGCCTAACTCAGGCTCCTTTGGTTGCTCTAGAATTCCCTCATTTATCTCATCTTGAGTCATGAATATTTGACCCTGAGATCCCATTTGTTGAACTTGCTCTATAATCTCCAGATCATCTCTAATATTCAAGGGTGACTATGAAGGAGAGTATTCTTCCTTTGAATCATGAGGCCTCTCTTCTATCCTTTGTTTCTTGGTGGGAGGTGAAAAATCAAGGGTGTCTTCACTTGGCTGGTCTTGTGGTACATCTGTAATTTCTTCAACCTCCTTTTGCCTCCCCACCTGCTTTGATGTAGAAGGGAGATCTTCTCTTTTCTTTTGCTGCTTCTTGAAGTCAGAATTAGGGATTATTACACCGTAACCAGTCCTTTCTTGCAACATACATTTGCCAGGAGGAAACACCTTTGCAAATGCACCTTTTCCCAATAATGATTTATCCTTCTTAGGGTTGTCCTCCATGGCCTTTTTCTTCTTCTCCTCCAGAGTCTTAAAAATTTATTGAAAATAATTCATGAGAGTATCTACCCTCTTTCCCATAGGATTTATACTACCTATAGGATCATATTGGGGATCAAATTGCCAGACAAAATCCCATGTTTTCTTGTACACTAACCACTTTTCCTTTCTGACTACTTGGTATTTCTAATAATATCTTCAAGAAAATTAAAAATGTGGTTTATTGCTAAGCATCTGACCCTTTTTCTAAACAATTCATTGTAGAAACCCTCTGGGTCTATCATCTAGGTAGTTGTGGTTGTCAAATGATATGGATCCAAGATTTTATGCATATGAAGCCACCCACCCTTTGTGATTATAAACTGGTGAGCAATGGTAATATTTGGGAACAATGTTCCTCTACCTTTAGCAATATTATTCTTCTCAATATCACCTAATTGTCTGAAGAATTCTGCAATGCCAATCTTGATGGGAACTTGGAAAGGAAAAATAAAAGGAGTCCCCATGAAACCATATAATCTAATAATAGTTGAATAGGGATAGAAAATAAAATCACCCCAATTATGCACTATGTTGAGGTCCTTTGCAAATTGTTGTGGTCTAACAATTTCAGCCAAGGCGACAGGGACTCTAGGGCTATCATGAACAAAGAATATTCTCAATCTTGTTGCAAAACATATGTTAAACCATATATAACTACTATCCTTTCTGTCCTATGTCATATTTGAATTCCACAGTTGAACAGGCATGTCCTCTCCACCTCTCTATTTGGATAATTCCATTTCTTTTGCAAAATAATCAGCACCCTTGAACAAAAACATGTACATCATAAAAGAGTACCAGCAAAAAGGTTTATCAACTTTATTCTTTTGAATCCCCATTAGTCCATCATGGATTAAGTCAGCAATGAAGGGGGCATAGTCAAAAGTAATTGATAGATGTGGATGTAATATCTGGATCACCATATACATCAGGTGCTATGACATTTTCTCATTAGCATCTTCCCCAAAAACCTAACATAGTGACCAATAGGCACCTCTTGCCAGTACATCAAAATACTCTATTTTGAATGGCTCCTGTGCACCTAGTCCTGTAACAATCATTTTTCCAATTTGAGTGCAGAAGTCTTTAAGAGGACCAATTCTAAGGAGATGTCTTTTTGAATCATATACCTCTCTTAATTCTTTAAAATCAATCAGTTCCAGGTTAGGTGAGGGGTCACTTAGTCTAAAAACCATTCTAATTTCCTCAGCAGATGTTGTCAATAGCTTTTGTCCTCTAACACCCCTAATCTCTTTAGTAATAGGGTCATAGTTTTTTGCAACTTCAATCATTAGGTTTGCATCTAAGAAGACACCGTGTACCACAAGCTTGCCTAAGTCATTTTCCCAAACATTACAGGTGGGAACATGGGTATTTCTCTGGTTGAATCATATTGTAAATAATGTTAGCCCAGTGAAATCAGAAGTGCCACTTGCATTAAGAAAACCAATCTTAGGATCCCTGATATAATTTCCTGTATCATACAATCCATCTACCACTTTTACCCTAGGCTCCTTTGGTGTTAGTTGTTTGACCTCTACCAAATTTACTATTGAGCTAGGAAAAATCTGTAATAAGTCTTCATGCAGACCCCTCTTAAGATAATCGGTTTCTCCAGAAAGCTCTTTCCTAGGTGGCATTTCTAGGGCTTATAGCTTAAATATATTGGGTGTAAAAGAACACAGTAGCAAAACAATACTTCTTAACAGAACAAGTGCAGGAAAAACCAACCTTTTCTTCAAAATCCCTAAGAAAACAACAATTGGAATCTACAATTCTGTTAGCCAAATGCTCTGCAAATTTTTATCTCCTTGTGGCTTTTCAAGGAAGCATAGATTTTGATATACTCACAATCAATCCACAATTATTTTAGTAATTTACTTCACATGATTTCTCCATTAATTTTCCAGGAAATGAACTGTCACTTGTCTGAACCTTTCACCCACTTCACCTTCAATTTAATTCTGACCGTTGATTTTCACTTGGAAAATAATCCAACAGTTTGTCACATGATTGCATAGCTCAAAATAAGCTCATGTGACCATACAAAAAGCCATCATGTCAATCCATTCATTGGTGGAAAATCCCTTATAAATTTTACTATTAAAACAAAATGTTAGTCGCATGATCGCATAGCTTGAAAAAAGCTCATGCAACCATGTGACATATCGTTAGCATTCACCCACAGTCATTTATTCCTTAAGTCATTGGTCCCACTTTACCTTTGTTATAATGAAAAATCCATGCTTTCAACACCTGGCAAGTTGTCATTTAAATTCTTTCTTTCCGAGCGCCAGTGTTTGCTGACATCCTCCACATTAGCAAGAATTATCAACCAATCAAAGAAAGACCCTATGCAGAAACTAACATTGATCCCACTATTTCTAACCAATGAGAAACCACTAGTCATGTACACCTATCAATGGTCCCACTTGAGAATTACATTGAGATTTATGCAAGATCAACGGTTAGTCACATGATCGCATAGACCTCTAAGATTCTATGCAATTATACGACAACCATCGGATCTTGCCTTCATTAGTTTCATCTTTGAAGATTCTTCTGACACTGGTCCCACTTTGTTTCTACATTAAGCTTTACTGTAAGATCAATGGTTAGTTGCATGATCGCATAGGTCTCTAAGATTCCTTAGGAACATACAATCGCCGTTAGATATTCTTTAAAGATACAAAGTTGAATGAAAGCTGAAACACTAGAATATAAGGTATTTAAGGACTTAGGACATATTATTTATATCACCGAACCTTTAGACTTATGGAAAATAAAAATATGGCCCCCTGCATGATGATAAAATAAATGCACATGCTTTTCTATGAACCTTAGTGACTCAAAAAAGGTAACACTCAAAAAGAAATGAATAGAGCGACCTGGGGCTTTTTGAAAATGACATACATTTAGGGTTTTTCTTAGGTTTAACTCTTAGTTAGGGCTCACTGGATACTGAGGAAAAATAGATAATTTTGCAGGATTTTTAATGGGTTTTTTGTAGCAAAGTTATCATAATCTTTTAACACTTATGCACACTTCAATTTTATAAAAAATTCACAAGATTGACATACTGAAAAATTGAAGCACCAACAAAATGGTTTATATTGGAAAAGGATTAGCCCCTCAATTGAGGTATAGTTTGATAAAATTGTTAAGGAAGCATAGGCATGTGTTTGCATGGTGCTATGATGACCTAAAAGCTTATAGAGACCTAAAAGCTTATAGAGAAGACCTTTTCCAACATGAGATCCCATTAAAACAAGATGTCAAACCATTTAGACAGAAGCAAAGACCCATTAACCCACTATTGGCTCCTAAAATGTAGCATGAGCTAGTCAAGTTGAGTGATGCAGGAATAATCCAACCTATAAGGCATTCAACTTGGGTATCTAACTTAGTCCTAGTCAGAAAGAAAAATGGTGATATTAGATTGTGTGTGGATTTTAGGAATCTGAATGTTGCATCATTAAAAGACAACAATTCACTGCCCAACATGGAGGCAATGTTGCATAAAGTCACTAGATGTGAATTATTGTCTATGATGGATGGTTTCTTTGGGTATAACTAGGTGTTAGTAAAAGAGTTTGAGCAATTCAAAACAGCATTCACCACACCTTGGGGAACCTATGTTTATGTCAGAATGCCTTTTGGTCTTAGAAATGTTGGAGCAACTTTTCAGAGGGCCATGGATGTTGCTTTCAAAGAATATATAGACTTGTTTATGGTGGTGTACTAGGATGACCTAACTACTTATTCTAAATGTGCTATTGATCATTGCTCACATCCAGAAAAGATTTTTGTCAAAGCTCTAGAATATGGTGTGTCTCTGAATCCAATGAAGTGTAACTTTGCAGTCAAAGAGGGAAAGTTGCTGGGACAAATTGTATCAAAAGAAAGAATAAGAATTGATCCAGAGAGAGTTGAAGCTATCAAGAGGGTTATAGCACCCAAAAACATCAAAGGGGTGCAATCCTTTTTAGGAAAAATCAATTTTGTTAGGAGATTCATTGCAAATTTTGCTGAAATTGTCAAACCCATAGTGAAGTTGCTAAAGAAGGATGTCAAGTTTCAATGGACTACAAAAGCTCAAGGTGCATTTGATAAAATTAAAGAGGTAGTTCAACAAGCACCTATGCTTAGGTCTCCTGATTATCCCAAGCCCTTTTCACTTTTCTCTTTTGCATCATTTCACACTATTGCTGTTGTATTATTACAAAAGGGTAATGAAGGTTTTGAGCATCTGATTGCATTTTTTAGTAAATCTTTACAGGCTGCTGAATTGAATTATGAGATGATGGAAAAGCAGGCATATGCACTGGTAAAAGTAGTAAAATCTTTTAGACCTTATCTAGTTTGTGCTAAGGTAGTGGCATATGTCCCACATGCAACGGTAAAAGATGTCCTTACTCAGTTTGAAGTTATTGGTAAAAGGTGCAAGTGGATCACCAAAATTCAAGAATTCAATTTAGAAATCGATATCACTAAGCTTGTGAGAGGATAGTGCTTAGCAAGGTTAATGATTGAAGAAAATATGGATTTAGCCTAGGTTAACAATGAAGGAATTTTAGATATGACAATAACAAGTATTGAGTTGCAACCATACTATGCTGACATTGTATATTTAATTAAAAATGCCAGATGCCCAGAATATATGATAGATAATCAAAAGAGATCCCTAAAATTGCAAGCTCAAAAGTATACACTAATACAAGGGGACTTGTATTGGAAAAATAGAGATGAGATCTTGTTGTTTTGCCTTGATAAGTGTCAAGCAGAGAAGGTCTTAAGTGAAATGCATGCTGGTGTTTGTGGAGGGCATTATTCAGCGAAGACCACTGCCCATAAGATTTTAAGGGCTGGCTATTTTTGGCCTACTTTGTTTAAGGATTCTTTCCAGTTTGTTAAGAAGTGTGAGGCTTGCCAGAAGTTTGCTTCTAAATTAAAATACTCAGGAGCACTATGTTAAACCCAATAACTATTGAGGCATTTTCTATGTGGGGAATGGATTTTATAGGCGAGTTTGCTAAGAAATCTAGTGGATGACATAGTTGGCTACTTGTTGCTACCGAATATTTCACAAAATGGATAGAGGCCATTCCCACAAAGAAGGCAACAAGTAAAGTAGTGTGTGATTTCTTACTTGACAATATTTTGACTAGATTCGGTGTCCCCATGAAATTAATTACAGATAATGCAATGTGTTTTAGATCAGATGAGTGCAAGGAGTTTTGTAAAGACAATGGAATCATGACATCTTATTCATCTCCTTATCATCCTCAAGCAAATGGATAGGCTGAATCTAGCAACAAAAATATCCTGACAATTTTGAAGAAAACACTTGAGAAAAATAAGAGAGCTTGGCATTCAAAGTTGAAGTTAGCCCTATGGGTAGATAGGATCATAGTGAAGAAAGCCACTGGGAAGTCTCCCTTTGACCTTGTATATGGTCTGTAGTCAAGGTTACCCATAAACAATCTGATTCCAATTTACAAGTTTATTCAAGATGAGGAATTGGATGCCTCAGAGCCAATGCAGGATAGGGTCATGCAATTGACTCAATTAGATGAAATGAGAAGGGAAAGTCAAAAGAGCAATATCAAGTTGCAACAGAAGATGAAGTACCTGTTTGACAAGAGAGCAACTACCAAAAAATTCAAAACAGATGACTTGGTACTTCAATGGAATGTGAGAGCAGAAGATAAAGGGAAGCATAGAAAATTTGAATCCTTATGGCTTGGTCCCTTTGTGATTCATGAAATTTTTGGGAAAGATTCCTACTTGTTGAAGAATATGGATGATGAGGTTTTTGAGTTGCCAATGCATGGGAAATTCTTGAAATCCTTCTTCAACTAAGTTTTTGATTTTCATGCATGTGGAAATCCTTTGTAAATTTTGTATAGGTTTGTTTCCTTTTAGGTTGTGTGTTTCTTCCTGTTCTAGGTTAGTGCATTTTTTGGTCTACATCTTAGAGATCTATGGTTCTTGTTCAAACTTCCATTTCAACATCCTCAAATAGAACCACTATTGGTAGTATTTCTGGTTTTAGTGTTTTGCTGATCAAAATTTTGAGTTCTTGTTTGGTCTTTCTTGAAAAATTTTCAAGCCCTAGGACAGTAACCTTAGGTTTCAGACCCTTTGCCCTAAAAAATCAAAAGGCCCTAGTTTAAGTTGTTAGCCTTCTATTTCTTCATTACTTTATCAGGTCACTTAAGTGTCGAAATAAGCATGTGCACTTTTAGTTTCCTCTCTTAGTCACTTAGTCTCCCAGAGTAGGAATATTCCTTCATATTTAGCGATTTCCCAAAATCCTTTATCGCCCGATCTCATAAGCACTTTGGAATATTCCTTATTATCAAATGACTTAGCATTTTCCCTTTTAGTCTCCAAGTCTCAGAATGTTTTCTCGAGATCTAGAATCTACTATGACAAGTTTTATAAGAAAGGAACTATGGTCGTGTGGTCTCTAGATGGAAATTACCTTTGGTTGGGAGATCTCAGGATAATTTATTAAAGTGATGTTTCATTCAACGATTATGATTTTCAGTGGTCATGTTATCTCCCAAAGGTGGCGGTTATCTCCTATGCAGTTAGCGATCCAGTGACATGATTATCTCTAGGTCTCCAGATGCAATGGTTAAGTGATAAAGGATTATGAGACTTAATGTGAACTATGAGATGAAGTTTTGATCAATGGCCAGTATTTAATCTCCAAATATAACTCAGAGTTAAGAAATATTTCCGTGACTTAGAGATTGCCTCAGTCGCATGTTCTTGGGACTTAACCCTAGTCAAGAAAAAGATTGTGACACTTAGCGAACCTCTTTGTTGCGTAGTCTCTAGATTTTCCTAGGGTTGAGTTAAGATTAATGTTATGGTTAAGCCCGACGGTTATGTGTTTATTCAGTGATACAATGACTATGTAGTTGTGTGATCTCAAGTTCTTGATGGTTAAGTGAAAAGCCTCTAGTGATTCAGTGACATGGTTATCTCTTGGTCATTGAATCAAACAGTTAAGTGAGAAAAGCTCTCGTGACTTAATGTGGACCGTAGGATGAAATGAAGAAGAAGATCAATGGTGGTCATGAGATCTCAGTAAGGAAGTTGAAAAGTTAGAAAGCTTTAGTAATTAAGAGACTCTAGGTTTGTCACTAGATCTCCAGGTTAGGAGATCATTGAATGTTTTAAAAGTGTTAATAAAGTTGCCACGACCATGAGAAGCCCTCTTAGTCGCCAAATCTCTAGATGACCAGGTCGGGATATCTCACAAAGAAGTTAGAAAAGTTAACCATATTCCATGACTTAGAGTTTGCCTGTCATTGCCAAATCTCGTAATCAAGATTGAAAGTGATTCTAGTCGCATGATCTCGAAAAGAGAAATATTGTACTCATGACTAAGAAATAGACTATAGTCGGGTGATCTCTGAATGTGAAAAATTAAAGATGGAGTAAAGAGGTTGACTATGGTCATTGAATCTCTAGATCAAGATTTTGTGATCGCTAAATCTCGCAATGAATTCAAAAGGTGGGAAATCTTTCTATGACTACGAGAAGCCCTCTTAGTCACCAGGTCTAAAAAACATTTCTAAGGTGCCAATATTATAAAACAATTGTGAGACTTTTTCTCTAGTCGCCAGGTCTCCCAATATTTGAATTTAAAGTTTTGAGCTATGACTAGTAATTTGAAGCCCTGTTCATGCTGAAATAATGGTCGAAGTGACCTTTTGATAGCTGTAAATGTCAAAAATGGTGGTGCATTCAATTCTACAGAATAAAATAGTTAGAGGCTACTCATTTGAAGGTTACAGAGCATATCGAAGAGTATAGAGTGCTAGGTTTTCAGAGATTTCTAAAATTATAGTGTGTCCAGTGATTTTTGTAGAGAATTTTTAGAGTTTTAGTCAGAATGAGTCAGGCAATAGAAAGCGGAGCTTCTACCAGCCGAGGGTCTAAGGAAAAAATAAAAGAGAGTTTTTCAGATGAGTTTCTCACCCTTCTACCTGGTTCATCTCAAAATAAGAAGTTTAGTGATGATATCTTTGTGGATGATTTAGCTTACTATAGAGATGCCAAGATGCCTAAAATCAGAGGCATGTGTCTTTTTAGTTATTTCTATAAAAATCATGATAGTGTCATACCGGTTTCAAACCCTTGGACTTCAGGGTTAGCTAAATTGATTGTCCAAGAGGTCTTTCTAGATGTAGATGCACTTCTTATGCTATCCCAAAGATATGATCCCTTGTCTAAGACAATTAGAAAGGAGGATGGTTCATCCTTGGTAACCCTAGACTGAAACTCTTTCATGAGGGCATGCAGAATTTAGTTTCCAATGGCCATAGAGATTAACTTACAGGCTCAGGCCAATAGATATGTTAGAGAGGCTTCTTTAGTCTCTAAGGAGATAAAAAGCCACATGCCTAAAGAAAATAGAAATTATATTGCACCTATGGTTGGGTCAATTCCATATGCTTACAAGGACCTCAAGTTTTACATGAAATACATTGCATATGGGATATGCCAGGTCTTGGTAATTGATGCAGGCCCTGAGAGGATTACCTCTAATATTTTGATGTTAGTGATGGATTCACAGAGCCATCTAGTGAACAAAGGGTATGACTTTATTGGTTATGTGATAAACAAGATGCATGAGGGTTTTCTATCTTTGAAGAACTTCACATCTTGTTCTACACCCAGATTCATGCACTACTCCCTGCTGATGCACCTCATTGTGTATCACAATTATGATCTTATAAATTTGAATGATCTTAGGCCACAAATGGTGTGGAATGGATAGCTTAACCCAGTATAGTTCTGGTTAGCAATTTGGAGCCCTTCTTGCCCTAGGTGAGATTTTGGTGCCTTTGAGAACTAGATTGTGTACCCCATTCTCCAGAGTTTGGGAGTTAATTGTACAAGATTATCCACCAAGGTCCTTCAATTGGTGAGACCCCAAAAATTTATTGATAAGTGGATGAAGGGTCACAATTGGGGGGATTTTTACTATGAGAAGGCTATACAATGATTAGGGTTTATGGTTGCCCTCAGCCTCCTCATCTACTTCCATTTTATGTTCCACCAAGAATTGCATTTCTAGAGTTTATTTGGCAACTCATGTTGATAGATAAAGAACACTTAGCTCCCCACAGGAAAGGGACTCTCACTCCTCGGCACTTTAGAGTGCACTATATTACAATTGGGAAGGGAGCTTTCAGTAAGGTAAATGGTTGGTTAGAGAAATACAAGATGTTTGCAGCTCCATATAGGTATGCAGATACATAAGGTTTCATGGCTACTGCAAGGAGATATTACATGCCTACCATTCCTTTTATTAAGCAACATGAAGAGTATCCTAAGGAAGATGTGATAAGAAACATCATTGAAGATGATGAGGTAAAGAAAAGGGTGTAGCAATTAGATCAATTATTTCAAATTGAGAAACAATTAAAAGGAAAAGGATTCGTATTTCGGGGTTTCTTTCCCACTTTGCCTTACCTCCAGAGACTTGAGCAGATGATGGCTCAATTTGATACATTGGTTGAATCCATGAAGGATCAAATTGATGATACTTACAAGGGTAAAAATGCCCATTCTGATTCTGAATGTGAAGAGGATAGTGATGGTGGCTACCTGATATATAGCCCACCCCCTATAGAGCAACCATTAATTGAAGAACCCAAAGTAGGAGGTGAGACTATCAACCTTAGTGAGCTACCTAGCTCAGATGACACCACTGAGCCCTTACAAAAGAAGAGGAAGTTAATGGTTGGAGAGCCATCAAAGAAGAAGAAGAAAGACAGAGTAAGTGCCCTCTACATAGGGACTAGCTTTCATCACCATGAAATAAGGAAAGCAGTCAGAGAAGCCTAAAGACAACAAAGGTATGAAACTGAGGATGTAGAGTTGCCTCTGGCTTTAGGCTAGGATGAAAGAATAATTGAGTAGGATGCATTCCTGAATGATGACAATTTTGTCAATTCTGATGAATTCAAAATCTTTTTGATCTAGCACAAGCAACAATAGGTTGCATCTAATGTGCAAATAACTGAGGATGGTCAAGTGCCTGACGAGGCAGTGCAACAATTAAGAGAGTATGACCTAGAGGCTGAAAGATTTACTCCAAATCAGGCCAGGAAATTAGTTAGACAAAGCAACATGCTACTTGTGCCTGGATGGAGTTTGTATTCTGATTTTATTATAGACCAAATAAAGAGACAGGAAGATGTCACTTTGTCATCAGAGACCCAAGTAGGGGACATAATCAGAGGATTTGGGTATAGCCCAAAGAATCAAGCATTGGCCATGTGGAGTCTTTACCCTAAAGATAAGAAGCCACAAATTTTGAATGTAAAAGAGTAGATGGAAGGTGACAAGATTGTTTGGTCAATCCACAATACTGGGGACCTTGAGGTATCTCAGGTCTTGACCCAATTTTCCAAATTGAATGAAGACAAAAAAAAATAGATATCTGAGAGGTATGGCCCTCTTTTAAGTGATTACAGTTCCCTTGTGAAGGATAGGGATTTACAGATAATAAAAGTTACAGCATTGGAAAAATAGGTAGAGGAGCTACAATTACAAATAATTAATACTCCTGTAGTAGTTCCTACACCTCTTGAGCAGCTTGCATTAACAAAAGCACAAGGAATGAGAGAGGAAGAGGTGGCAACAGAGCTGAAGAAGATTAATCAGGAGAAGAATGAGGCTATATTACAGGCCCTTTTGAGTATCTTGCAGTACAGAATGAATATAATCAAGGATAAATTTGACCTAGTTTTTAATGCTTATGGAAAATTGCCTGAATTGCAAAAGGAGGTCAATAATTATGTGCAAATTTTGAGTGGATTTCATAAAGTGTGGTCTGTCAGAGCACCACTTTTTGAAAGATTGATTTTGGCTCAATCTTTGGGGAGTGACATACTGGAGATAGTTGTAAGTGTTGGTGAGGAGATTGATAGAATTAAAGCCATATTACCACTTTTCAAGGGTAAGGCAAATCTGATTGAGGCTAAGATAGCCATGCTTAGCTCCTCTTCCAAAAAATTCATCCCCTAAATTTTGAGTACAGATAGAGTCATAAAGAGTCTTGATCAATGGAGATCGAATGTTGATCTTCTATTGCCTAGGAAAGAGGCATTTTTAGGTGAAAATAATAATGTTGATCTAGAAAGCTTCAACAAAACCCTAGATTAAGCTATTAGGGAAGAGACAGATCTCACCAGATTCATAACAGATGTAAAAGCATTTATGGATGCTAGGTGGGAGAGACAAAAATCATAATTGCAACTTTTCAAAGACTTTAATTGGCCGTCAAATGAATAGGTAACTGCATGGGATGAATTGACAAAGCCCAAAAAAGTTAGATCTACCGCAGTTGACTTGGACATTTTGGATGAAGAATGAGAGGGACATTTGACACACCTAACACCTGATCCAAGAATACAGGGATGATAAGCTATCATTTAAGAATGGTGTAGGTTAGCCTAAAATAATGGTCACCCTATCTCATTAAACTTAATGAGCTATCATAAATATTTGCAGTTGAAGGTTTCAATTTTCAAGTGGCCAAGGATGTACAATAGTCTGAAGAAGTCTTGTCTTCCCACCACCTGAGGGCTTGTTGTATTTTATTTTTAATTTTTGTCTCTTATGCTTTTAGGGTTAGGTTTTTCAACCATCCAAAGCTTGTTGCATTCCCATTAATAAGGGAATTCCAAGGTGGTTGAAAAGGGATGTATATATAGAGTTGATGACTCATTTTTTGAGGTTGGTCGGAGAGATAATAGAAAACTGGAACATAATTGCTTTGAAGCAAATTTCAAAGTTTTGTGTCTGATCTTTTGAGTAATGGAATTGTGAATGTAATTGGCAAGTTGATTATAAATACAAGTACACTGCAACTTCTGTCATATATTGTTGTTGTCTCTTTTCTTTTATATTGTACTCTTGTATGTTTTACATGTTAGGCATTTAAAATATACCAGTTGTGAGGCAACTTGCTTGACTGATCTATTAGTTTCTTTCAAGGAAACAATTAAAAGTTCTCATATTTCATCTTGAAGAGTAAATATATTTGTATGGATTTTTTGATGATAATAGTGTTTGGTAAATAGAATAGTTTGTAAGGTAATCTATTTGGATTTGCAGTTGGTATGTAAGGCATACTGTTGTATTTCTTTTACAATTTACTTGTTGATCTGCATTTTGATTCTGTTGCCCATTAGATAAGGCACTGGTTTGGTGTTTGTTTCTTATAGTTGTATCTTTCATAGATCTTAGAAGAGAAACTAAAAATTTTACATCATTTACCAGTACATTTTCATTTCATGTTTATTGCACAGAGTAGATTGGACTGTTCCTAAGGATTACAGTCCATATTTCTT
The DNA here is from genome assembly GCA_027943335.1 of Chamaecyparis obtusa. Classification (NCBI taxonomy): domain Eukaryota; kingdom Viridiplantae; phylum Streptophyta; class Pinopsida; order Cupressales; family Cupressaceae; genus Chamaecyparis; species Chamaecyparis obtusa. The sequence goes on from BSBK01004817.1 coordinate 1,470,809, forward strand.
GATTCCTTGAATAGAGAATCATATAGGTTGTCCCTCCTTAAAAGGAAGAAGGATGAGAATCCTTAAATCACTGATCTTTTCTTTATTTACAATCATGTTTTGCCTAGTTAAACTCTGCATTAAATTGATCATGGTCATATGCAGAATATTCTATATATTGATGCATTAGAAGGGTTAATAGAAAATCAGTGTCCACTGACATAAGAACTATATAATTAGTTATCATTAAAAGGTAATACCTACCTGAGTATGTGGAGCTCAAAAACAAAGGAGGATCTTATGCAATCCTCAGTAATTAGGTCTTTCTCTTGTTAGAATCATTCTCAATGAAAAAGAGAAATAATTAAAAGGACATACAAGAAAAATCCCTAACATACACGACACTAGATGAGACACTCATAGTTGTACAAATTGATAGAGGGACATCTGAGTCATATAGTGATGCCATACTACTTTGATCGAGTGATGAGATAGTTCAACCTTCTACAGAGAGTCCTTGGATTGGTACCTCATTACGTACATCTGATGAGGTACTATCAGAGACCCGATGCCATACGCCGACCATCAATACCAAACATAGTAGATAGTGATGCAGATGAGATAGAGGATATAGAGGTACCTTTAGATGTATCCTATTTAGGCATGATCTAAGACTACATCAGGTACTGGAGTCTGAAGGGAACCCACCCCATCTTCCTTGAGGATTATCTGATAGGTGATCTAGGTCTTTCAGAGAGGACACACTAGGATAGTGGCATAACAAAGGAGGATGAGGATCATAGAGATGAGGAGGATCCCATCTCTGAGAGAGACCCTATGGAGGAGAGAGTAGAGGAGATGCCCCCAGCCGGTGATACTGATGCAAATGTGCACATTTTTCATGCATCACCACTGAGATCATGATGACATCCACAAGCCCATATAGAGACACCACCTCCAAGACCTAGATGGAGCAAGTGTGGAGAGAGTAGTCACTCCATGCCCCCACCATCTAGATCCTTCAGTGATGCCCAGGAGGGAGATCCAGGTATGAAATATGAAATTTGATTGAAAAATGTAACTTGATTTATGAAGAAAGAGAACTAAATTGATGAATGTATTTTTCTCTTGTAGCTAGCATGGTGGAGTGGAGGAGTTTTGTATCTAAGGTTTTGAAGGATACATGTATATCCTACCGACTACTAGCCAGTGAGTGAGAGACTTCCACTGGTCACAGAGATCTCGATAGGCATGCCGATATCTTTGCATGTGTCCAACAAGAGTTGAGATTGTGCAAGGAGAGAGAAGATAATCTAATGGAGAAGCTACAGAGGGCCTAGGAACGCATGTGTGAGATGAAAATATTGAGAGCCACTCATGGACTACCAGTTATAGATCTAGTACTGCTCATCATAGATCAAAGAGATCTGGGAGTCATCGGCCATCAGTACATAGAGATAGGTAGAGTGATAGATAAGGGCCATGGGCCACATATGTATCAAAAATGAAAAGATTTTATAAATGAAAAACTTTCTCTACTAGTTAGTTCTATGTTTGATTACTATATTTTCATAAATATAAAACTTAAGAGAAAGAAAGTGCATAAATGTATTCAAATGTAATTTTGTTAAAACCACATAACCTATAAAATCAATAGAATTATTTTATAAGGAACACATAAATGCACAGGAAAGAAAGAAAGAAATTAAGGGTAATAATATTTAAGATGCATAATATTGATAGGTTCCTTAAGAGAAACACCATCCCTATCAACAAGTTTATAAGCACCCAAACGAAAGTCTTTAATCACAACAAAAGGTCCAAGCCAATTAGCGCTAAACTTTCCCTTTTCGCTAGGTAAAGCATTCACATTCCTTTGATTCTCATATAATACTAAATCACCCATTGAAAATGATCATTCAATAACCTTATGATTATATTATTTCTAAAGAGATTTATGATAAGCTTTTATATGTTCAAAAGCATGTATTCATTGTTCATCCAACATTTCCAATTCTTGTAAGCATTGTTCTTGAAATGTATCCTTATCAATTATGCCATGAAATTAAACACATAAAGAATGTATATCTAATTCTAAGGGCATAATAGCATCAGTACCATAGATAATATTGTAAGGAGAAGTACCTATAGTAGTACGAACACTAGTCCTATAAGCCCATAAAGCATATGTTAATTGGGTATGCCAATCTTTCGCATGCTTATTAATTGTTTTTCTCAAAATTTGTTCAATGATTTTATTTGATGCTTCAGCTTGACCATTAGATTGAGGATAATAAGGAGTTGAAAATCTATGTTGAATTCGATATTTCTCCAAGAATTTCATGACTTCTTTGTTCTTAAAAGAGGTACCATTATCCAAAACTATTGTCGAAGGGATACCAAATCGTGTTATAATATTGTTAAGGATGAAATCAAAAATAACATCCGCGGTTGTTGAATGAAGATGAATAGCTTCTACCTGTAATACCCCAAAAATGGGCTATAAGTTCATTAACCTCCTATATCTACAAATCGAATGAAATCAACATCGAAGTCCTAACCTAAGGCACATTTGCACATCATCGAATCCTAATTGATTATCTTAAATTCTGCATCGGGGAATATTCCTAGCAATATTCCTAATTATGTTAATTATCTTTAATTTAATGATTATTTGGTGATAAAGCACATTTATCCTAAGTTACATTAATTGAATATTTTCATATTTAATTAATTAGATTTAATATCTTGCCACTTAATTGTTTAATTAAATTTAATTCTATCTCTTATTAATTGTATTATTTAATTTTGACAATAAATCCAATATCCTATGAATAATTGATTAAAGCAGGTTGTCATTATTTAATAATATAGTTTTTAATAAAAGTTTGATAAAATAGTTAATTAACCCATAAATTAATTATTTTATTTCAAAAATCAGTTAAGTTGAGCATAAATCACTTTATTTATTTATTAAATCATAATTATCCATGTGCACATTCAAGGACCAGTTAAACTCAAATTGGAAAATCAATGCAAGTTGTTAGCTTTTTGAAACTCAACATATTTTTGAGTTTTAAAGTTGATCTAAACTTCTAATTCGAGTTGAACTGTGCTTTTGCATGATTTTTGTGATTTAATTATCTGTTATTTAAAAATAACTCAAAAATCAACTTGAGTTATTTGAGTGATTTATGGCTTTTTTCCATGCACCTCCAAAGCCTTGGATTTCTATAAAACCAAGGCTCAGCTCTTCATAATTCATATCTCGTAAAATTGCAAACTTACTCTACTGGAATCATAGCATATCAGATTTGGAGAATTTGCACAATTGGAGCTTGAAAGATAAATTTGAGGATTCGAAGCTTTGTGATATCAATTTCAAATTCATAGCTTTCATATTATTGTTAGAATTTTCATTCTCATATCATATCATTTCTAGATTAGCATTGCATATCAATTTTCATATTAGCATAGATTCATATCAGTTTTCATCATATCATTGCATATAAAATATCAAAAAAATAGATTAATTGCATTCATTCCATATCCATCTTTTGCATCCAAATCCTTCATTTAGGTGTCATCTAGGTCACTGATCTTGATAACAATCTGAGAACATTAATCTCGTACCTACTAGAAGGTAGTAAATCGCTTGGTTAAATTAGATTTCAATTTTGCATGATTTTGATTATAGCTAACCTCTAATGTTTTACTGAAGTGTTGTGTCTATAGATCAGGTAAAATTTTCACACACACATTTTTGGTGCCCACTGTGGGGCCCTGAAACAAGTTTCCAATTCAATTCTATAAATTTCTATCTTTTTCTCCTCGATTTTTGTGCAAAAATGCAATTTTTTTTTTCCCGTACAATCTTCGTACGAGTTTCTGATAAAAGTCATATGATTTTGAACCCACTATCATACGATAGTCGACCGAGTGTCATTTCATCAAGCACCCACTGTCGTTTGGAGGTTGGATCATCATTTAATCAGACACCCAGTGTTGTACAAGTTTCTGGACTGTCATCTGGTAATAGACCTAGTGTCGTACAAGTTTTGACATCACGTTTCAACTATCGTCTGGTAACACACCCACTATCGTATGAGTTTCGATACCAGATTTCAATTTTCATTTCATTTTTGCAAGTAGTTTGTCAGATTTGATTTTTGGATTTTGACTGACAATTAACCCTAAAAATTGAAATTTATTGTTTCTGATTGATTTCTGCTGGTTTTGATTGGAAAAAGTGCAAGAATTGCTCAAAATCAAGTAAACATCTACTAAGCACGTTGCGAGGATCTCAAGTATTCCACTTGTGCTGGTAATATTTCAATTTGGGGATTAAAATAAATCTCTCATGTGTCTAGCTTGGGTGATTCTTTTCATACTTTTGTTTTACACACTTGCATAATTGATACTAGGTTGTGACCCCTTAAGGATTCATTAAGTAGTCTCAAATACTTGTGATTGATCTTGATTGCTATCTTGGGTTATTGGACTCGCTAATCCATCGGCCCCTCATTCCGCCTCGTGGTTGCAATCTCAGCGCCATAAAGGGGAGGGGTCAATAGGACAGAAGCGTTAAGTGTTCCACTTGGAAACCCTTTTGTGCTTTTAGGAACTCACTTGTTTTCTAAGTTGGGGACTCATTTTCAGCTTGTGTGAGGTGTTAAGTGTTCCACCTTATGGACTCATCTCATATTCACTTTAAGAGTTAAGTGTTCCTCTTTCTACTTTTTGGATACTTTTGGTAGATTTTCTTTTGGAAACATACATCTGTGCTCACATAGTAATTAGGCCCTATGAACACTATTCATGATTCTTGAGAGATTGGATTCCCAATGAAATCCTTCTTAATGATAGAATCCTTGTAGGTAGGGAGGATACTTAGTGCATTTCACATTCAAATTGGTTAGTGCATCTTCTCTTATTGATCGATACATTCTCTCCCAGGAGAGGTTGATAGATCACGTGGGATAGACATCATGAGCTTTGGTGAATCAAAATTGGTTAGTGCATCTTCCCTTATTGATTGATACATTCTCTCTCTGGAGGGGTTGATAGATCATGTGGGGTTGATATCATAGACCTTGGTGAGACAAACTTTGTCTTAGCATGTCGGATTAATTTGCTTGCTTTGTTTGGGTTAAAAGTGAAAAGGTATCAAAACCTTGGATCTGGAGCCAAGTCCCCTTGTGGTATCATACTATGAGTCACCTTTAGAGAGGGTTAACTATAGCAAACAATCCCTTCACAGGGTAAACTGCGTTGATGGAACCTCAAGCGGTAATAGCCATTTTTGTCGTGGTAGTGATAGCCGCTATATAAATGTCCTTGTGGAAGAAATCTCCACAGGTATGGTTCATTGTTGGGTTGTCAGATCTCCCTAGCAGCTCCTGAAGATTAAGTTCTCAGACTATGTCAAAACCCTAGTGCACCGGGATTAGAGTTCACCCCTTTGGATCATAAAAGTTGCAGAGTCAAACCATTACTAAAAACCCTAGCGAAGCCAAATTTTCATTTTATAGGGTATATGTGCATTATTGCAAAACATTTTTGGAACATACACAATTAGTGCTTCTGAGGATTAGAATGAATAAGTCACTTGATTGTTCATGCATAAGGTTGCTTTTTCCCTTGTTCATTGTTTTCAGACATGCTTGAAATCACGTGCTTACTATTTTGCGTGCTTGTTTATCTATCTAGTTACTGAAAATGAACAAATCTGTTACAATCCTCAAATTTGGACATTGAAATTTGCAAATAATTCAAATCTAAAAACTCAAAATTTGCAAAATCTGAAGTAAAATCCTTTTCTGGAGTCAAAAGTCATCTCAGGAGGTCAGAAAGTCATACAAGTTTCCATCAAGTGTCATTTCATTACAACCCATTTGTCGTATGATTGAGTACCCAGTGTTGTACAAGTTTCCATGCCAGCAAATTCTCAAAGTCAAAATCTTGCAACTGTCATATGAGATTTTCAACTGTCGTTTCATTACTACCCAACTGTCATATGAGATTTTCAACTGTTGTTTCATTGATACCCAACTGTCGTATGATAACCCACCCAGTGTCGTACGAGTTTTGATGCTAGAAAATTCTAAGAGTCAAAATCTTGCTTGCAATTGTCATACAAGTTTTGCAACTATTGTTTCACAACATACCCACTGTCGTATGAGTTTGTAGAGTGTCATTTGGGAAATTTTTGAAAGTTGTCAAAAAATTGTCAAAATTGCCAGATATTTAGCTTTTTCAACCTAATTTCAGAATCTATCAAATGAATCACTATGTCAAGAATAGAGCAATAGCTATTAAGAGTCCAATCATTTTCCTAAAGTGGCATTTTGAATTTGATTTAGCCTTCTATTTAATCGATTTGAGTCCTTATCATCCTGTGTCAAAACCTTGTCATAACTATCAATCTTCAATCAATCATCAAAATGACTAAGTGTTGTGATATCTTGTCCACTATCTTTTGGGAACCTACCCATACATCTAGGGCATAGTATCCTTCATCCACATCTAATCAAATCTTCAAATCAATCAAACCTTGACAAGGTTGCATCATCTGATCATCTTGATTCAATTCATTCTTCTGTTATCTGGATCTTATTCTTTTTTTTCACTTGAGGTGAATGGTGGAGACTAGAGCTTCCTCTCACAAGAAATCTATCACCACTCTCCAAACTCCAACTCTCAAGAAACTCATCAATTCTGGTCTTTACGAGGATGACAGTCTTGGCAACTATCGATTGAAATCTGGTTACATACCTCCTCCATCAATTCACGGAGGTCCTCAACATATCCCTCATCAATCTAATGTAGGGAGTTCACAAACTCCTACCATGTCTCAAGAAGGGACAAATTTTGGCTCTCAAAGAGCTCAATCTCAACATGGTGCAGATCAGGAACCCACACCTGAAGAAATTGCTCAATATCAAAACAACAATAACTTCAAACGAATGATGAAGCATTTCTTGAAAGAAGATAGAGAAGCATACTTTTTACAATTAGCTCATCAAGGAGCTAAGCTTCCTCCTAATTTTAATGTCAAAGCTATCATCACACATGGGGAAGAAACTCCACTCACAGCTATGACGAAACAAATACATGCTTTACAAGTCAAATTTAATAGCCTTGAGAAAGAAAAGGAACCCAAAGAGTTCTCCATGGAAGCTCTATGCCCTTTTCCTTTTGACAAAAACTTGTATATGCCACCATTTCCAAAAAGAGTGGAGATGCCAAAGTATGACAAGTATGATGGACACTCTGATCCTCAAGATCATGTTAGAGAATTCTGTACACAATCAATGGAGTTCATGCATGAACCAACCTATCTGATGCATCTCTTCCTTCGATCTCTAGGGGGAGAAGCCATCCAATGGTTCTCTAGACTGCCTTCTACTATCAAAACTTTTGAGGAGTTGATCAAATTGTTCTACCAGCAATACTCCTACAATATTTAGCACCCAGTCACCATGATCAATAGCTATAATCTCAAGCACTATCTAGGGGAACCATTCCTAACATTTCTCAAGAGATGGAGGAAGAAGTTCTCTCTATATGCCAGACCTATTCCAAAAATGGAAAAATTGGAAATCTTCAACAACCTTGTTCCAGAAATCAATTATCCTTTACAAATGCAAGATCATACATCTTTTGACAAGATGGTGGATAATGCTATCAAAATCGAAAAAGTGCTTGTGAAAAAAGGAGAAATCACCCTTCAAAAAGACAAGTGTGAATCTAGATCCAGTTCTAAAGACAAGAACAAAAATTGGAACAAGAACAAAGGCATCATCACAGATGGTGTTGTTGACACTATCCATGCCCCATCAAAGGCACCAGCCTACAATCTCACTCTGGGTACTCAAGCCATTAAAGCTTTAGAGAAAAAGTCTTCTCAACCATCTCAAAGGAAGCCAGAATTCAAAAAATGGGATAAACATCAAAAATTTACTCCTCTAGGAGAGTCTTTAGAATCAGCTATGAAAAATCTACTAGCTGATAACATCACCTCTTTACCACCAATCCAACTGAATGCTCAGGACCCCAAACCAATATGGTGGAAGGAAAATGAATTATGTAATTTCCATCAGAGTAAAGGTCACAAAACTAGTAGTTTCTATCACTTGAAGCATACCATTCAAGATCTGATCGATAGTGGAGACATCATAATTGACAATCCCAAAAGCAATCACAATCATACAACATTCATAGAACCCTTTCTGAAACATGGTCAAGAAGTTTCAACTTCTCAGCCTAATATGGGGGCAAAAGTCAACTATGCCTACCTTGGAAATAATGTTGTCATCAATATGGTTGAACCATGTCTCTCTGAAAGTTGCAATGTCTTCACAATTATATGAAGAGATAAAGATCATTCCTCAACTAACGCAGTTACTCCATCACAAGCTCAAACACATCTAAAAGGAAAAATCCCAGATTCATCAAATGTCCCTAAGGTGCCCTTCAATCTTTCATCTACTTCTAAACAGAAGGCTACTTCCAAATCTTCCAATCCAAAGGATACAAGGCCTACATCTTATAGCATTGTTCAACAACTCCAGCACACTAATGCAAAAATCTCCATGTTTGAGTTGCTTCAAATATCTCCCGCTCATAGAGCCATTCTCGATAAAGCTTTGCTTGGTTCCAATGTTCTTGATGACCTAGATTTAGATAGGTTCCAGACTATGGTTGGACATCTTACATCTCTACAATATATCTCCTTTTCAGAGGAAGATGACAACTCCTTGAGTCACCCACATAATCAGCCTTTGCATATAGAAGTCTTGATCTAGAACCATAGAGTCAAACATGTGTTGATAGATGGGGGTGCTGGCCTAAACATTTGTTCTTATAGCTTGATCACACAATTGGGATTTTTAGAATTGGCTATTGATCATAGAAAGAAAATAAATATCAAGGCCTATGATGAACAAGAAAGATCTTCTAAAGGCACCATTGTCTTACCTATCAGAGTGGGTCCAGTTATCAAAGTACCATCTGTCAAGTGCTTGATCTACCTTTGGCCTACAACATCCTTCTAGGGAGACCATGGATACATGAAATGCAAGCTATTCCTTCTACATACCATCAATGTTTGAAGTTTCCTTATGAAGGAGTAGAGGTTACTATCCCCGCAGATCTGAATACAACTTGCAACACCTTGAAGGAAAGTGCAGATAAGCTTGTACCTAATAATAGAGAATCTTCCATTGAACCAACTAAGGAAGCATCCACATCTAAAATGGAAGATCTTGCAAAAGAGGTTAATATCAAAGAAAATAGTATGGGAGAATATACTATTGAGCCAGTCTTATCTTTGACATCTCTCCCTATCTCACCTAAGTCTTACGAGAAATCTTTGAAACAATCCAAACCAGACTCTAAAGAACCTCTTGAAGCATATAAAAAGAATTTTGTAGCAGAACAAGTATCCAAGCAAGAATTTGAAGAGGATGAGGCTGTGCTATCATGGCTGTACAAAGATGAACCCGAATCTCAAGTTGTTCAAACTGGTGACTCTGCAGTCTCCAAACTCCCTTCCAAGTCATATGGTCTAGGAGATTAATTAATAGCAAAGATGGGATATTTAGGTAAAGGACCTCTAGGAATCAGAGGAAAAGGTCTTGAGACACCTCTCCCACATACTGGTAGAGAAAATAAAAATAATGTTGGCTTAGGCTTTAAGAAGAAACCCTATCACCTCAAAGGTAATTGCTCTCATGTCATAGAGTAGATCACACCAGGGGAACATCTTCTTAAGAAAGAAGAAACAAAACCATTTGATAGTGATTCAGATAGTTCAGAACTCATCCCCTATGAAAAATTGCCTAAAGAGATCAGAGACCTTCTTGATGATAAAGATGATCCTATCAAAAGAATTAATGTAGTAGAAACACAAGAACCTACTATCAATCAAGAGATAGTTGCAACACAAGAAATAGCTAATCTCAAAAACAATCAAGAAGAGGGAAGTGGTAGTGATTCTGAGATAGATTCTCATGAGTATGAATACAAATCAGAATCTGAGGGTAACCCTTCTTGGGGTATTCACCCTGACTTTACTCATGTTCTAAGATTTCCTAGAGATCCTGAATCAGAAGATGAATATAATGACTATGAATGGGGAGTCATCCTTGAACTAGATGATCTTATCATAGAGAAACATGTTGATGTTATTCACCAATATGCACCTCAAACCAACGTAAGTCTAGAGTGAAATGATGAACCTATCGAGTCTGATCCACCTATGGCTGAATTGAACTCCCACGATGACATTGAGCCTATTCATGAATTGGATGTCTTAAGTTGTAGTATCACCTTTGAACTCAAGCATCAGGTTAGGACCAATGATGACAGATCCATATCTGTAAACACTATCTCCCAATCTTTCCCTACTTTGACTATCAAATATCCAAAACTTATTGATCAAACCTCCACGAATCTGAGCCATGGTATTTATGCCTTCTCGAATGACTATGCCCTTGCTTCCTACCTCAATGCAGTTGAGCCTATGAGTACTTCCATCAGTGAATCTAGCGTCAATATGATCGAGTCAGACATCAAATATCTTAGTCAGAAAAACAAGAATAAAAAGAAAAAGAAAAAGAGTTCTGAGGGTGAAACCACTTTGTGGCAGTCTCAGAACCTACAAAAGTAAAAATAAAAGACATATCCAAAGGTGAAAACCTCTCTTAGGTGCCTAAGGATGAGATATTTGATGTCCTTTTGAGTCATTTACAGGATAGATCTCTAGTTCTAATTAAGCCCACTCAATCCATCAATTTGGGTACAATAGAGGAACCACAATTGGTACATGTAGCACAATCATTATCAGAAGAAGAGAAGCAAAAATTTACAACATTCCTCACAAAGAAGAAGATCAACTTTGCATGGAAATATTTAGATATGCCAAGATTGGATCCCAATCTTATAATGCATCATTTATCTATTGCTCCAAATGTCAAACCTGTCAAGCAAAAATTGAGAAAGATGCATCCTCATGTTGCACTCTTGGTAAAAGCTGAATTAGAGAAGCTCCTAAATGTCAGATTCATCTGAGTTATTGACCATGCAAAGTGGATCTCTAATATTGTACCTATTTCTAAACTAGATGGCTCAATTAGAGTGTGCACAGACTTTCAAGATGTGAATAGAGCATGCCCTAAGGATGATTTTCCACTACCTAACATTGATATGATAGTGGACATGACTGCGGGTTTTGAGATGTATTCCTTAATGGATGGTTTCTCTGGATATAACCAAATAAAAATTGCTCCAGAGGACCAAGAGAAAACTACTTTCACATGTGCATGGGGCACCTTCTGTTGGAATGTCATGCCATTTGGGCTTAAAAATGCTAGAGCTACATATCAAAGAGCAATGACATCTATTTTCCATGACATGATGCATCGAACTATGGAAGATTATGTTGATGATACTTTAGAAAAATCTATGATCAGAACTGAACATCTAAAGGACTTGAGCATGATCCTAGACAGAATGGAAAAGTTTAGTCTCTGACTAAATCCTAAGAAGTGTGCTTTTGGTGTCACTTCTGGAAAGCTCTTAGGATTCATAGTTTCAAAAAAGGGCATTGAAGTTGATCCAACTAAAATCAAGGCTATAATAAGGTTGCAACCTTCCATGAATATCAGTCAAATGAGGACGTTGCAAGGAAGAGTTCAATCTATTAGAAGATTCATATCACAGCTAGTGGACATATCATAGCCTTTTACAAAAACACTACATAAAGGTGTGACCTTTGCATGGAATGAAGAATGTGAGAAAAAATTTAACCATATCAAGAAGTATCTATCAAATCCGCCTATCTTGATGTCTCCTATTCATGGGAAGCCATTGATCTTATATGTCTCCGCAACAGCCACATCACTGGGGGCATTGCTAGCGCAACATGATGAAGAGAAAAAGGAAAGAGCCATTTATTATATAAGCAGAACATTGGTGGCGTATGAAAAGAACTATTCTATGATTGAGAAAGCTTGTCTCGCTGTGATCTTTGCATCACAAAAATTGAGACACTATATGTTAGCACATACCATGCATCTAGTAGCAAAAATTGATCCACTAAAATACCTACTAAGCAAGGCTTCCCTCACAGGTAGACTGGCTAAATGGGTCATGCTTCTAAGGGAATTTGACATTGAATATGTTGAAAGAAAAGCTATAAAAGGTCAAGTTATTGCTAATCAACTAGCGGATGCACCCATGTTTGATGACACACCAATGCAAATGGAATTTCCAAACTCCTCTATTATGCACCTATCTTCTAGAGAATGGCAATTGTTCTTTGATGGCTCCTATACACAGAATGGATCTAGAGTAGGCATATTGTTCATAACTCCTCAAGGATACTCCATCCCAAAATCATTCAGACTAAAGTTCTCCTGAATAAACAATATTGCAAAATATGAAGCCCTCTTGAATGGTATGAAACTAGCAATTGAATGGAAAGTAACAGAGCTACACATTCATGGAGACTCTCAACTTGTTATTCATCAAGTCAATGATGTGTACCAAACTAAAGATGAAAAGCTCATTCTTTACAAGAGCATGGTAGATGATCTTAAGAAATATTTCATATCTATCACATTTGAGCAAATTCCTAGAATGGAGAACAAGGCTGCCGATGCAATGGCAACACTATCTACTTTATTACAGCAGCCTGAACATGAGCTACACTATGAGTTCCTGGTGGAAGCACTATCTTATCCTACATATGACTCCCCTAAAACCCGCATGATCTGCATTGTTGTAGGTCATGAGTCATCCCGATATAAAAACCTATTTTCCTATCTCGAAGACCAAATCTTCCCCGATACCTTCAACCGCCATGAAAAGAGATACCTTATCTATAATGCCTCCTGATATGTCATCATTGGTAATGATCTATACAAACGAGGTCTAGATGGTACACTACTTAGATGTTTAGAATGGGAAGAGTCTCAACGTGCACTAGAGGAAGTCCATGATGGTATTTGTGGGTCACACTCGAACGGTTTAACACTAGCTCGAAAACTTATTAGGCCTGGGTACTATTGGCCTGAAATGGAGAAAGAGGCTATCAAATTTGCTAAGAATTGTCAAAAGTGTCAAGTACATGGCAACCTAATTCATGCTCCAGGGAGGGATCTAATCCCCTTTACAACACAATGGCCTTTCCATCAATGGGCATTTGATCTTATAGGGATGATTCATCCTCATTCTTCTAATAGACATACCCATATAATCATAGCCATAGATTATTTTACAAAATGGGTAGAGGCGGTCCCTTTGACACAAGCAATAGGGAAATAGATATCTATGTTCATATTGAACTATATCATATGCAGATATGGGATACCTCATTCCATAATCATAGATAACGGTGGGCAATTCAGGAATAAAGACCTAGATGATCTATGTGCCAAATTCAAGATCACACAACATTGGTCTTCTATCTACTATCCACAAGGAAATGGCCAAGCAGAGGCTTCTAATAAAAATCTATTAAAGATCTTGCACAGAACAGTAAACAAAACCAGCAGAGACTAGCATCTCATGATTAATCCAGCTCTATGGGCCTACAGAACAAGTATCAGAACACCTACTGGGGCTACACCTTTCGCTTTAGTTTTGGGTCTGAAACGGTACTACCTATTGAGGTTGAAATCCCATCACTTAGAATTAGAATGCATGGACTTGTCACTGACGATGACTACAGAGTGTCTAGGTTACAAGAACTGGAACTACTAGATGAGCGTAGACAAGCAGTGTATGATAATCTCAGAGTATATCAGAAGAGAATGTCTAGAGGCTACAACAAGAAAGTCAGACATAGAGAATTTCAGGTTGGCGATCTAGTCTTGAGAGAAAATCCTAAAAATCAATCCCATCGAGAATGCAAGGGGAAGTTCAAACCCAATTGGCTGGGTCCCTTTGTCATTATCGCTACTTTTGGCTCTGGTGCCTATAAACTCTCAATGACTGAAGGAGAACAGCTCTGAGAACCAATCAACGTTCTCCATCTGAATAAATTCTACGCCTAAGGCATTCAGTCTATGGTAAAATGTCCTAAAAAAATTAGAAAAATTAGAAAAAGTCCTGAAAAAATGAACATCTTGGTGAAAACCTAGCAATAGGTGCCTTGATGATTCACAAAAAAACCAGAAAATATCAAAAGTACAAAAAAATTGAAAAAATGAAAAATACAAAAAAAAAATGAAAAAAGAAAAAAAAAGAAGTGCCTTGGTGAAAACTTGGAAACAGGCACCTTGGTAGCAAAAATAGAATCTCTGCCAAGATGGTGAAAACCCAACAAACGGGCACCACTTATTTCAAAATGCTCCATCTATCAGTGCAATTTTGGTCTTTCCCAGCTTTTAGTCTTGCTTTAGTTTGTACATATCTCCCGGTTTGTTTTTGCATTTCCAATTTTCAATAAGTCAGTCTGTACACCAATCTGCTCAAGTGTCTGTATCCTATCAATGTTCAAACTTGGGGGCAATCAAAGTCATATCCTATGGCCCCCAATGTATCTTAGATGCATCATATCCAGTTAGAGTCCTTTTGAAGCTTCATTTGAGTCAGTCAGTCAGTCTTGTCTCTAGAAAGGATTTTGCATCTACAACAACGCAATCAACATCAAACTGAAAACTGAAAACAAGCTATGCTTTTCGTGCTTTTCTCTCCTTGTATGCTTACTCATTCACATTGAGATTTTTGCATATTGTGTCCCTTCGAGCTCTTCGATGATGTCCTTTACAGGATTTAGAGAGTGATGAATGGGGGCATAATCTTTTCTTTGTCTTCTGCTTGTATGTGAAAATCTAACAACTTTGGAAATTCTGGATTGAAATGGTGTCCGATTGTAAGAGCCTCTATCTCAAATTGGATGGCCATGTGTACGTTGACCATTGATACCCAGAAAATTCAAGGAAGTTTGATCTCACTATTGTCTTTTTGAGTGAGTTCTTTCTCCTACTGTGAAATGCAATCTTACTTAAGGATGTGAATGATAAAGGGTCACTACGGGTAATTCACATTGGATTTAGAATAATCTCTTGGCTGTTTGATGTGTTTGTCAATGCAAGGTGTATTCCGGTCATCATGATGTTTATGTTTTGATGCTTGTACAAATTGCTATATCAAAATGGACATGATATTCAGGTCATCCTGGCATTTGTGCCTTGGTGCTTATATCTAATCTGACATTCTGAAAACAAAATCAATATTCATATATCCATGGTTGTTGACCAGTGGGTGTTGTATTGATTCTTGCGCATACAAATTGATATTCATATGTCTATGGTTTCATAGCTAGTGAGCATTGTATTGATTTATACAGTTACCTAAAAGTTCAATGATGATAACAAATGGACACATGATCAGTGAGTAGGTCCTAGGTCCTAGGGTTGCATTATCATCCTGCATGTTTCTTTGCATTTTTGCACTTTGCATGATCTCACAAATTTCTTGAACACTTAAAAGATTCTTCAATCACCTCTTCCAATCTAACAAGAGCTGAATCCCACACGAAGGTTCCTCCAATGAAATAGCAAGTACAATCCTTTTTCAGGATCAAAATCAAAATCTGAAATCATTCATATTATTAACTACTTGCATAATCAACCTTCAATCATCACAAAAATCCAGTATTCAACTTAACTAATTATCTTACATCAAACTATCAAAATTTCAACTTGGTCAACTATGGTCAACTCATCGTTTAACCTAGTCAAACTTGGTCGTCTAGACCTCTAAACAATGTAGAATGCATTCCCGGACGTGTTTAACCACTTCTCAAATCAATTAACATGCTTCTGACCTCTCAACGCTGACTTTTCTTGTTAGATTTCAATTTTAATCTCGAAGGGGGCATGATATTGCACATCATTCAAAGTCTATAAATCAAATTCTATCAATCTTTCCTCAGTAATCAAGACAACAACCATGTCTAGTTATTGATTCATCAAAAAAACTCATCCCTCAGGGCAAATCTATCATCACTTGGGGCATATCAGATTCATCAAGATTCATATCAATCTGGTATTCTCCTAATCTTGTAAACTGTATCAATTTTTGCAACCATCGGTTCATCAGTGTTATTTCCTTGGTTCTTCGGCAACTGAAGGATTCGAATGTGTTACCTGCTAGTTCCGCTAAGACAATCGAGTCTAGAACCGCTCACTCAATTCTTTGCAATCCTAAGGATTGGAATCAGGCATTTTGACACTCTTTTGCAATCATCAGTACATTTGCTGTTATAGTGAACATTATCTTTGGTCATTCAAGACCTATTATCTCCATATCAAATCAATATCAACCAACTTCTGTCTCATATCAATTATCAATTTCAAACATCAGTTTCATATCTTTATCAAACACAGACTGTCTTTGAACCACTGTGCTTCGCATAGTAATTCAAAGAGGGGCAAAATGTAATACCCCAAAAATGGGCTATAAGTTCATTAACCTTCTATATCTACAAATCGAACGAAATCAACATCAAAGTCCTAACCTAAGGCACATTTGCACATCATCGAATCCTAATTGATTATCTTAAATTCTGCATCGAGGAATATTCCTAGCAATATTCTTAATTATGTTAATTATCTTTAATTTAATGATTATTTGGCGATAAATCACATTTATCCTAAGTTTGCTTTATTGAATATTTTCATATTTAATTAATTAGATTTAATATCTTGCCACTTAATTGTTTAATTAAATTTAATTCTATCTCTTATTAATTGTATTATTTAATTTTGACAATAAATCCAATATCCTATGAATAATTGATTAAATTCTTATTTAATTGATTAAAGCAGGTTCTCATTATTTAATAATATAGTTTTTAATAAAAGTTTGATTAAAATAGTTAATTAACCCATAAATTAATTATTTTATTTCAAAAATCAGTTAAGTTGAGAATAAATCACTTTATTTATTTATTAAATAATAATTATCCATGTGCACATTCAAGGACCAGTTAAACTCAAATTGGAAAATCAATGCAAGTTGTTAGCTTTTTGAAACTCAACATCTTTTTGAGTTTTAAAGTTGATCTAAACTTCTAATTCGAGTTGAACTGTGCTTTTGCATGATTTTTGTGACTTAATTATCTGTTATTTAAAAATAACTCAAAAATCAACCTGAGTTATTTGAGTGATTTATGGCTTTTTTCCATGCACCGCCAAAGTCCTAGATTTCTATAAAACCAAGGCTCAGCTCTTCATAATTCATATCTCACAAAATTGTAAACTTACTCTACTGGAATCATAGCATATCAGATTTGGAGAATTTGCACAATTGGAGCTTGAAAGATAAATTTGAAGATTCGAAGCTTTGTGATATCAGTTTCAAATTCATAGCTTTCATATTATTGTTAGAATTTTCATTCTCATATCATATCATTTCTAGATTAGCATTGCATATCAATTTTCATATTAGCATAGATTCATATCAGTTTTCATCATATCATTGCATATAAAATATAAAAAAAATAGATTAATTGCATTCATTCCATATCCATCTTTTGCATCCAAATCCTTCATTTAGGTGTCGTCTAGGTCACTGATCTTGATAACAATCTGAGAACATTAATCTCGCACCTACTAGAAGGCAAGAAATCACTTGGTTAAATTAGATTTTAATTTTGCATGATTTTGATTATAGCTAACCTCTAATATTTTACTAAAGTGTTGTGTCTACAGATCAGGTACAATTTTCACACACACACACTACCCACTTCGTGAAGTAATCTGTAGCTGTCAGAATGTACATATGTCCTTGAGAAGAAGGTGGTGAGATTTTTCCAATAAGATCAAAGCCCCAAATACTAAAAGGCCATGGAGAAACTTGATTATGAAGCTCATGAGCAGGAGCATGAATCAAATTGCCATTTTTTTGACATTGAGGACATTTCTTAACAAACATGAAAGAATATTGTTCCATTGTTTGCCAATAATATCCCATTCTAAGAAGTTTATTAACCAGATATTTTCTACCAAAATGTCCCCCACAAGAACTAGAATGAGCTTCTTCCAAAGCTACCAGAATTTCTGTTCTATTAAGACATCTTAATAGTAAACCCTCATAAGAACATTTGTAAAGCGTGTCTCCTAAAATGATGTATCATGCTGCAAGTTGTGTGTGTGAAAATTGTACCTGATCTATAGACACAACACTTCAGTAAAACATTAGAGGTTAGCTATAATCAAAATCGTGCAAAATTGAAATCTAATTTAACTAAGTGATTTACTGCCTTCTAGTAGGTGCGAGATTGATGTTCTCAGATTGTTATCAAGATCAGTGACCTAGACGACACCTAAATGAAGGATTTGAATGCAATTGATCTAGATATGAATTGAATGCAAATAATCTATTTTTTTGGATTTTAGATGCAATAAGAATGATGAAAGCTAATATGAATCTATGCTAATATGGAAATTGATATGCTAAAATGATCTAACAATAAAATGAAAACAAAAGTGATCTCACAAAACGTGGTTGAT
This sequence comes from Chamaecyparis obtusa, assembly GCA_027943335.1. Taxonomy (NCBI): domain Eukaryota; kingdom Viridiplantae; phylum Streptophyta; class Pinopsida; order Cupressales; family Cupressaceae; genus Chamaecyparis; species Chamaecyparis obtusa. Next base: position 1,489,315 of record BSBK01004817.1, read on the forward strand.
TCACAAAGAAGCTCTGATTCTCTAGATAGCCATTCACTAGCATAAGTTCACAAATTATGAGATGAATTATGAAGAGCTGAGCCTTGATTTTATAGAAATCTAGGGCTTTAGAGGTGCATGAGAAAAAGCCATAAATCACTCAAATAAGTCAGCTTGATTTTTGAGTTATTTTTAAATAACAGATACTTAAGTCACAAAAATCATGCAAAAGCACAGTTCAACTCGAATTAGAAGTTTAGATCAACTTTAAAACTCAAAAAGATGTTGAGTTTCAAAAAGCTAACAACTTGCATTGATTTTCAAATTTGAGTTTAACTGGTCCTTGAATGTGCACATGGATAATTATGATTTAATAAATAAATAAAGTGATTTATTCTCAACTTAACTGCTTTTTGAAATAAAATAATTAATTTATAGGTTAATTAACTATTTTATCAAACTTTTATTAAAAATTATATTATTAAATAATGACAACTTGCTTTAATTAATTAAATAAGAATTTAATTAATTATTCATAGGATATTGGATTTATTGTCAAAATTAAATAATATAATTAATACTAGATAGAATTAAATTTAATTATACAATTAAGTGGCAAGATATTAAATCTAATTAATTAAATATGAAAATATTCAATTAATCAAACTTAGGATAAATGTGATTTATTACCAAATAATTATTAAATTAAAGATAATTAAGATAATTAGGAATATTGCTAGGAATATTCCCTGATGCAGAATTTAAGATAATCAATTAGGATTCGATGATGTTTAGATGTGCCTTAGATTAGGACTTCGATGTTGATTTCATTTGATTTGTTGATGCAGGAGGCTAATGAACTTATAGCCCATTTTTGGGGTATTACATTTTGCCCCTCTTTAAATTACTATGCGAAGCGCAGTGGTTCAAAGACAGTCTGTGTTTGATAGAGATATGAAACTGATTCGAAATTGATAATTGATATGAGACAGAAGCTAATTGATATTGATTTGATATGAAGATAATAGGTCCTAAATGACCAAAGATAATGTTCACTATAACAGAAAATGAACCTATGATTGCAAAAAAGTGTCAAAATGCCTGATTCCAAACCTTAGGATTGCAAAGAAGTGAGTGACCGATTCTAGACTCGATTGTCTTAGCAGAACTAGCAGGTATCACATCCGAACCCTTCAGTTGCCGAAGAACCAAGGAAAGAACACTATGATTCGATGGTTGCAAAAACTGATACAGTTTACAAGATTAGGAGAATACCAGATTGATATAGATCTTGATGAATTTGATATGCCCCAAGTGATGATAGATTTTCCCCGAGCGATGAGGTCTTTTTTGATGAATCAGTAACTAGATGTGGTTGTTGTCTTGATTACTGAGGAAAGATTGATTTCAACTTTAGATTATAGACTTTGAATGATATGCAATACCATGCCCCCTTCGGGATTAAAATTAAAATCTGACAAGAAAAAGTCAGTGTTGATAGTTTAGAAGCATGTTAATTGATTTGAGAAGTGGTTAAACACGTTCGGGAATGCATTCTGCATCGTTGGAAGGTCCCAAAAGACCAAGTTTGACTAGGTTTGACCATGAGTTGACCATGGTTGACCAAGTTGAAATTTTGATAGTTTGATGTTAGATAATCAGTTAAGTTGAGTACAAGATTTGTGTGATGATGGAAGGTCGATTATGCAAGAAGTTAATAATATGAATGATTTCAGATTTGAATTTTGATCTTGAAAAAGGATTCTACTTGCTGTTTCATTGGAGGAACCTACATGTGAGATTCAGCTCTTGTTAGATTGGAAGAGGTGATTGAAGAATCTTTTAAGTGTTCAAGCAATTTGTGAGATCATGCAACATGCAAAATGAAATGCAACCTAAGACCTAGGACCTAGTCACTGATCATGTGTCGATTTGTTATCATCATTGAACTTTTAGGTAACCAGATAAATCAATACAATGCCCACTAGCTATGAAACCATAGAAATATGAATATTGATTTGTATGCGCAAGAATCAATACAACACCCACTGGTCAACAACCATGGATATATGAATATTAATTTTATTTTCAGAATGTCGGATTAGATATAAGCAACAAGACATAAATGCTAGGATGACTTGAATATCATGTCCATTTTGATATAGCAATTTGTATAAGCATCAAAACATAAATGTCATGATGATGTGAATACACCTTGCATTCAAACACATCAAATAGCCAAGAGATCATTCTAAATCTAATGTGAATTACCCGTAGTGACCCTTTATCATTCACATCCTTAGGTAAGATCGTGTTTCATAGTAGGAGAAAGAACTCACTCAAAAAGACAATAGTTAGATCAAACTTCCTTGAATTTTCTAGGTATCAATGGTCGAGGTACGCATGACCATCCAATTCGAGATAGAGGCTCTTATAGTCAGACACCATTTCAATCCAGAATTGCCAAAGTTGTTAGATTTTCACATACAAGCAGAAGACAAAGAAAAGATTATGCCCCCAGTCATCACTCTCTAAATCTGATAAAGGACATCATCGAAGAGCTCAAAGGGACACAATATGTAAAAATCTCAATGCGAATCAGTAAGCATACAAGGAGATAAAAGCATGAAAAGCACAGATCATTTTCATTTTGATGTTTGATGTTGGTGTTGTAGATGCAAAATCCTTTCTGGAGAGGAGACTAACAGACTGACTCAGATATAGCTTCAAAGGACTCTGACTGGATATGATACATCTAAGATACATGGGAGACCATAGGATATGACATTGATTGCCTCCAAGTGTTAAGTATTGATAGGATACAAACGCTGGAGCTGATTGGTGTACAAACTGACTTATTGAAAACTAGAAATGAAGAAACAAACTGGGAGATATGTACAAACTAAAGCAAGATTGAAAGCTGGGAAAGGCCAATATTGCACTGATAGATGGAGCATTTTGAACAAGTGGTGCCCGTTTGCCAGGTTTTCACCATCTTGGCATAGATTCTATTTTTGCTACCAAGGTGCCTGTTTCCAGGTTTTCACCAAGGCACTTTTTTTTTTTTTTTCATTTTTCAATTTTTTTTTCATTTTTGATATTTTCTAATTTTTTGTGAATCATCAAGGCACCTATTGCTGGGTTTTCACCAAGATGTTCATTTTTTTAGGACTTTTTTTTATTTTTTAAGATTTTTTCAAGACATTTTACCATAGACTAAATGCCTTAGGCATAGAATTTCTTTAGATGGAGAACGCTGATTGGTTCTCAGAGCTATTCTCCTTCAGTCGTTGAGAGTTGATAGGCACTAGAGCCAAAAGTAGCAGTGATGACAAAAGGACCTAGCCAATTGGGTTTGAACTTCCCCTTGTGTTCTCGATGTGATTGATTTTTAGGATTCTCTCTCAAAACTAGATTGCCAACCTGAAATTCTCTTTGTCTGACTTTCTTGTTGTAGCCTCTAGACATTCTCTTTTGATATACTTTGAGATGATCATATGCTACTTGTCTGCGCTCATCTAGTCATTCAAGTTCTTGCAACCTAGACACTCTGTAGTCATCATCAGTTACTAGACCATGCATTCTAATTCAGAGTGATGAGATTTCAACCTCAATAGGTAGTACCGCTTTAGACCCATAAACTAAAGTGAAAGGTGTAGCCCCAGTAGGTGTTCTGATACTTGTTCTGATACTAGTTCTGATACTGATTTTGATACTAATTTTGATAATTGTTCTAATACTGGTTCTGATACTAATTTTGATACTTGGTATATTTGATAGCATCTTTTTTCATTTGCAAACTCCCAAACAAGATCATATCATGCAGTCCCAATGTCTAGCAAGGTGGAGAACAAGAGGGATTGACAAGCTAGTGGAAGAGATGGAAGACAAGAGAATAAAAGATAATGAAGGGAAGAAATCCTCAAGGGAAAACTCCTCAAGAATACCCAAGCTAGGGAAAAATTTTCATGTAAAGCGCATTTGGACAAGCAATGAAAGGCTAGCATAGGATAAGTCACAAAAGTGTAATGCCAAAGAAGGACAGGATGTAGTCCAAAGGAGTAGACATGTCAAGAGGCTTCACAGCACCGTGTTTTACTCTTTCTTTCTTTTTTTATTAGATCAAGACCAAAGGGGAAAAGGATAGCGAAAGGCTAGAATGAATGGAGGAAAATAGACATGAAGGCTAAGCAGGAGGGGAATAAAATCAAGATCATCATAAGATAGCTCACAAAATAGCCAAATGTCCGTGTATAGATCAACATTGTCAAGATCAAAGAGAGAAGATGGAATGGATGAAATATGTAGAAGAACTACGCATGATGCCTGATTGCCAGGTTTTCATCATGGTACTTATCCAAGGTGCCACAAGGGAGTGGTTTTCACCATAGGATGAATTTATTTCTCTTTACTTTTTCTACCAAGGTGCCTGTTTCCAAGTTTTCACCAAGGCACATTTTCAATTTTTTTTTATTTTTTTATTTTGGAAGAGGGCAAGCTTTTTAGATAATGCTCCTTGAAAGGATAAACTATGATATACCAAGGATTCAAATAATATGCTCAAAGATGCTGATAGGGAAAGGGAGATGGAAGATAAAATGGAGGATAGGGTTTTATGTAAAGCGAGTGAGGTTGGAAGATAGGAGGAATAGGTAAATGAGGAAAAATGATAGAAGGTAGAAGGATAATGCATGGAAGGATTGTGAAAGGGTAGATGGAAAGGAAGGAAGGCTCAACATCAACACATACCTTGAAGGGTGGTGAGAGGATGGAGGAATCATAAATGAAGGAATACGTGAAGGAATATGGCGAATGGATAGTAGAGGTTGTGGTTTAGGCACATGGAATGGAAGAATATTTTTGGAAGAAGATGAAGTGGAAGCCTTTGGAAGCTTGAATGTCAACTTCACTTTTTTTTCAACACTAGAGTCTTTCAAGAGAGACTTTGGAATCCATATAGCCGTAGGCTTTTCCTTTCTTTTTGGTAATTTGGAGAGAATATCTTCAATGATGAATTTTGGAACCCATACTTGTCTTGTAGTTTTCTTCTTAGATATCTCTTTTGACTTTATGTTTCCATGTCGATTAGAGGAGACATGGTGATCCTTTTTTGATGGATTCCTGTATTGCTTGTTTTTCTTGTATTGAACATTCAAGTTACTTCCAAAAGACTTGGGACTTGTGTAAGAAGAAGGAGGATATGACTGGTTTAAATGGGTGGGTGGATGAAAAGGATTCAAGGGTATGTATCTATGTTGATCTTGAGGAAAGATGGGAGATGGAGGGACATAAGGACCCAAGATGGATGGTGAATTAGGAGAGTTAGGAGGGGAAAGTGAAGGGACATAAGGACCTAAGATGGAAGGCAGACATGAAGCCCTTTGTAGTGGTGGAAGAGGTCCAAGGATGGAAGTGGAAGATGCAAAAGGATAATCAATAAGCTCATCATCATCTATATGACAACCAAGGACATCAGCATCTTTAGAGTGAGCATTAGGATTTTCAATAGAATGATGGACATCATGAATATGAGCACCTTCTTTGATAGAATTGTTCAAAGCTTGCAAAGACTTAGGAAGAGTAGAAAGTGGAAGTGAACATGGAGTGGTAGAACAAGAAGATGGAAGACTTTGATCTTGACAAGGATCTTTGGATAGCATAAGCGCATAATTTTTCTCTTGATTTTCAATAGGCTTAACATTGGAAGTAGTAGCTTGATCTTGTTTAGGAGAAGACTTAAGACCTGGTGGAATGCATGAAAAAGGGTGTGCAGGATCAAAAGAACCATGAAGCGAATAAGAAACATCATGAAAGGGATTGGATGACATTAAGGGTTCTTGATCTTGATCTTTCTTTATATTCTTTTCTTCATCATTTCTGGAGTCCTCTTGACATGGAGCCACTTCTAAGGACAAGGATGCATGTTGGGATTGTATGGATGACTTTGGAAGAGATGGTGGAGGACTAGCTAAAGTAGGGATTATAGCATATGAAGGCTTAGGCTCTTTAGGTTTATCATTATTGAAAGTATTTGCAGCCAAGTGAAGGTTAGCTTGAGTTTCTTTAAGAGGTAGCCCTAAAGGATAACTATAGGGAACCACATGAAAAGTATCAAGGCTTGTGTTGGATGAAGGTTCTATGAAAGATTTGAAAGACTCAGAAGCTTTAGGAAATGTACAGGTATTGGAGGAAGTAGGGGATGGAAGGGAACCATCACTAGACAAAGGTTCAACATTAACATGACCTTGCTTGAGAAGATAATCTTTATTTTCAGCAGGAGAGTCTTTAGGAGAAGGATTCTTATAATATTGATGCTTCAAGCTAGCATGATGCATTTTATAGTCCTCAATAGTAGTAGATGGATCATAATCAAGGTATTGTCCACAAAAGCCATCAAAATCTCTTTCAAAATCAGAATCATATGGATCACCATCATGATCTATCCAATGTGACGGCCCATTTGTAGTAAGTAGGAACACATGACGAGGAGCACTCTTAGGAATAGAGGTGTCATAGGTATCATTACATTTTCTGTCATCATAGTCATCATAGTCTCCAAAGCTTGATGTGTCACTCTCTATGGAAGAGGTATCATAAGGGTTGTCATGTTGCTCACATTTTGTCTGAGGGCATGGTGACATGTACAAGTCTTTATCAAATGGAAAAGAGCATAGAGTTTCCATGAAGAACTCTTTAGGTTCCTTTTCTTTCTCAAGTTTGTCAAGCTGGACTTGCATAGCTTGCAGTTGCTTCATCATAGCGGTGATTAGAACTTCTTTCTTTTGTGTACTGATTCTTTGAGACATGTGTACTGATTCTCAATAGCTATTGCTTTGTTCTTGACACAGTAATTTGTTCAATAGATTTTGGAAATAGGCTGAAAAAGTTGGGTATCTAGAAATTCTGACAACTTTCTGACACATTTTCTACATTTTCCCAAATGAAACTCTGCAGACTTGTACAATAGTGGGTATGCTATGAAACGACAGTTGCAAAACTCGTATGACAATTGCAAGATTTTGACTTTCAAAATTTTCTGTAATGGAAACTTGTACGACACTGGGTACTCAATCATACGACAGATGGGTTGTAATGAAACAACACTTGATGGAAACTCGTACGACTTTTTGACCTCCTAAGATGACTTTTGACTCCAGAAAAGGATTTTACTTCAAATTTTGCAAATTTTGAGTTTTCAGATTTGAATTGTTTGCAAATTTCAATGTCTAGATTTGAGGATTGTAACAGATTTGTCCATTTTCAATAACTAGATAGATAAACAAGCATGCTAAATAGCAAGCAAGTGATTTCAAGCATGTCTGAAAATAATGAACAAGGGCAAAAGAAACCTTGCGCATGAACAATCAAGTGACTTATTCATTCTAATCCTCAGAAGTGCTAATTGTGTATGTTCCAAAAATGTTTTGCAATAACGCACATATACCCTATAAAATGAAAATTTGGCCTTGCTAGGGTTTTTAGTAATGGTTTGACTCTGCAACTTGTATGATCCAAAGGGGTTAATTCTAATCCCGGTGCACCAGGGTTTTGACACAGTCTGAGAACTTAATCTTTAGGAGCTTCTAGGGAGATCTGACAACCCAACAATGAACCACACTTGTGGAGATTTCTTCCATAAGGACATTTATATAGCGACTGTCACTACCAAGGTGAAAATGGCTATTACCGTGTGAGGTTCCGTCAACGTAGTTTACCTTGTGAAGGGATTGTCCACTACGATTAACCCTCTCTAAAGGTGACTCACAGTATGATACCACAAGGGGACTTGGCTCCAGATCCAAGGTTTTGATACCTCTTCACTTTTAACCCAAACAAAGCAAGCAGATTAATCCGACACGCTAAGAAAAAGTTTGGCTCACCAAGGTCTATGATATCAACCCCACATGATTTATCAACCCCTTCGGAGAGAGAATGTATCAATCAATAAGGGAAGATGCACTAACCAATTTTGATTCACCAAAGCTCATGATGTCAACCCCACGTGATCTATCAACCTCTCCTGGGAGAGAATGTATCGATCAATAAGAGAAGATGCACTAACTGAGTTGAATGTGAAACACACTAAGTATCCTCCCTACCTACAAAGATTTTGTCATCAAGAAGGATTTCACTGGGAATCCAATCTCTCAAGAATCACGAATAGTGTTCATAGGGCCTAATTACTATGTGAGCACAGATGTATGTTTCCAAAAGAAAATCTACCAAAAGTACCTAAAAAAGTAGAAAGAGGAACACTTAACGCTTAAAGAGAATATGAGATGAGTCCATAAGGTGGAACACTTAACACCTCACACAAGCTGACAATGAGTCCCAACTTAGAAAACAAGTGAGTTCTAAAAAGCACAAAAGGGTTGCCTGGTGGAACAATTAACGCTTCTCTCCTGTAGACCCCTCCCCTTTATGGCACTGAGATTGCAACTACGGGGCGGAATGAGGGGCTGGAAAATTTAGCGAGTCCAATAACCCAAGATAGCAATCTAGATCGATCACAAGTATCTAAGACTGCTAAATAAATACCTAAGGTGTCACAACCTCGTATCAATTATGCAAGTGTGTAGAAATAGACAAAAGCATGAAAAGATGCACACAAGCCAGACACATAAGAGATTTATTTTAAGTCCAAATCAAAATTTTATTAGATGAAGGAGAATACCTAGGATCCTCGCAATGCGCTTAGTAGATTTTACTTGATTTTTAGCAATTGTTGTTGAGCTTTTCTATGCAAGCAAGTGACGAACTCTCCAACAAGCAAACAAGCAAACAAGATATGCAAAATATATTCAACTTATGAAAACCATAGGGTTAGCTATAAAAATCAATTATTATCAGCAATAATAACCAGCAATTAACCCAAATGACAACTCATACCATTCATTGAACCATGTAAAAAAAATAAGTGCATACCCCTCACAAAACTTTATTTTTTTTGCTGCATTTGACCTAGTTAACAAGATCTAATTTTTCTTTTATGATTTTGGCCACAAAAATAGAAATTCAAAATAGAGACCCCTACTAAAAAATAGAGGGCTTTCAAAAAATGTAAAAATTTTAGAAAAATCTATTCATTTGTGCCCTAGAGATTTGTTTTATCAAAATAGACTATTTTTTGTAAATTGACTATTTGAGCTATTATATTGCATCCAAATTTAAAATACAAAGAATGGACCCCCTATATAATTTAAAGATCTTTCCAAAAATATAAAAATTTCTGAAAAATATGCTGATTTGCATTAGATATTAATTTTTTCTTGAATTTCAAGAAAAAATTATTAAAAATTCAAAACATCTCAGAAAATTCTATATTTTTTACTGTAGCTTCTCTGATATATGTCCAACCTGTAAAAAACAATTTAGAGCAAAAATACAAGCTTTTTGAGAGATAAAATTAAATCTTTGAAACTTTAGGGCTTTAGCTCCCCAAAAAAATCAAAACTAGCATGTAAAGGTGGGTTGCCCCACAGTGGGTGCCAAAAATGTGTGTGTGAAAATTGTACCTGATCTGTAGACACAACACTTTAGTAAAACATTAGAGGTTAGCTATAATTAAAATTGTGCGAAATTGAAATCTAATTTAACCAAGTGATTTACTGCCTTCTAGTAGGTGCGAGATTGATGTTCTCAGATTGTTATCGAGATCAGTGACCTAGACGACACCTAAATGAAGGATTTGAATGCAATTGATCTAGATATGAATTGAATGTAATTAATCTATTTATCTGGATTTTAGATGCAATAAGAATGATGAAAGATAATATGAATCTATGCTAATATGGAAATTGATATGCTAAAATGATCTAACAATAAAATGAAAACAAAAGTGATCTCACAAAACGTGGTTGATTCGCAAAGAAGCTCTGATTCTCTAGATAGCCATTCACTAGCATAAGTTCGCAAATTATGAGATGAATTATGAAGAGCTGAGCCTTGATTTTATAGAAATCCAGGGCTTTAGAGGTGCATGAGAAAAAGCCATAAATCACTCAAATAAGTCAGCTTGATTTTTGAGTTATTTTTAAATAACAGATAATTAAGTCACAAAAATCATGCAAAAGCACAGTTCAACTCGAATTAGAAGTTTAGATTAACTTTAAAACTCAAAAAGATGTTGAGTTTCAAAAAGCTAACAACTTGCATTGATTTTCCAATTTGAGTTTAACTGGTCCTCGAATGTGCACATGGATAATTATGATTTAATAAATAAATAAAGTGATTTATTCTCAACTTAACTACTTTTTGAAATAAAATAATTAATTTATGGGTTAATTAACTATTTTATCAAATTTTTATTAAAAATTATATTATTAAATAATGACAACTTGCTTTAATCAATTAAATAAGAATTTAATTAATTATTCATAGGATATTGGATTTATTGTCAAAATTAAATAATACAATTAATAATAGATAGAATTAAATTTAATTACACAATTAAGTGGCAAGATATTAAATCTAATTAATTAAATATGAGAATATTCAATTAATCAAACTTAAGATAAATGTGATTTATTGCCAAATAATTATTAAATTAAAGATAATTAAGATAATTAGGAATATTGCTAGGAATATTCTCCGATGTAGAATTTAAGATAATCAATTAGGATTTGATGATGTTTAGATGTGCCTTAGATTAGGACTTCGATGTTGATTTCATTCGATTTGTTGATGTAGGAGGTTAATGAACTTATAGCCCATTTTTGGGGTATTACACAAGCTTCCTGATACAGTTACGCGCGTTCCTTGTTGCCAATTTAGGAAAGTACCATCTTTCAAGAAATGAAAGATATGAGAATACCATTCATCCAAATGCAAATTGAAACAATCATAAGTAACCTTAGAAATTGCAGGGTTTTTAAGAGTTTGTATAGTAAATTGAAAATTTTCAGCATTGTTTTCAAGACAAACCAAAGAAGCTGCACTTTCCATGGCATCCACATGTTGATTATCTTTCGTAGGTAAAGTTTGAATCGTATAAGAAGAAAATTGTGAAAGCACATCAAGAGCCAAATCTCTATATTGTGTCATTTTATCATTCATAGTTTGATAACCTCCCTTAATTTGTTTGACAATCAGTTCTGAATATCCATATATTTGCAAGTGTTTAATGTTAAGGGATGAAGTTGCTCGTAGGCCAGCTATAAGAGCTTCATACTCCACAATGTTATTAGTACAAGGAAAGGTTAATTTGTATGATAAAGGGATTGGTTTCTTTGTAGGAGGAATCAAGATAATATCGACACCAGAACCAGTCTTACATCTAGACCCATCAAAGTATAATTCCCAAACATCATCTTGTTGAATAGCTAGAATATTTTCATTAGGAAATTCTATTGAAGTAGAGTATGTATCAGAATAAGGACAAGGAGCTTCAACCAAATAATCTGTTAAAGCTTGTCCCTTAATCGACTTCTGAGAAATGAAATTTAGATCAAATTCTGTAAGTAACATCACCCACTTTGCCAAACGGCCAGAGAGATCAATTTTTGAAAAAAGATGTTTTAAAGGATCAAATTTAACAATCACCTTGACCTCATAATTTAGGAGATAATGCCTGAATTTATGGCAAGCATAAACTACAGCTAAACATTATCTTTCCAAATCTATATATCTTATTTCATAATCAAGTAAAGTCTGACTAATGTAATACATAGGTCTTTCTTTACCTTCACTATCATACTGAGCTAACAATGCACTAACCTCTTTCAAAGTGGCTGAAGTATACAAATGAAAGGGTTTATCAAATTTAGTCAGTTGCAAAATAGGAGGATTGGCAAGATGCTCCTTAAATTTCTCAAAGGATTATTTACATTCGGCATTCCAAGAGAAAGTAGTATCTTTTCTAAGCAAGGAAGTAAAAGGAATTGTTCTATCAGCTAAGTTGGAGACAAAGCGATGAATAGCTTGAATTTTTCCTTGTAAACTTCATAATTGAGAAATATTCTTAGGAGGAGGCATATTAACAATAGCTTCAATCTTTTTAGTATCTACTTCTATGCCTCGCTTAGAGATTATAAATCCTAATAATTTTCCAAAATCAACTCCAAAGACACATTTCTTAGGATTCAACCTCATGTTGTAACTTCTAATCCTTTCAAATATATGTCATAAAATAGTAACATGGTCTTCTCTTTGTATATATTTCACCAAGATATCATCCACATAATCCTCAACAATGAATGTAATCATGAAAAATCAAGGTCATAGCCCGTTGATAAGTTTCTCCCACATTTTTTAATCCAAAAGGCATCATGACCCAACAAAATGTTCCCCAAGGTGTTATAAATATGGTTTTAAATTGATCTTTAGGAGGAATAAAAATTTGATTATAGCTAGAAAAACCATCCATAAAAGATAATAAAGCATGACCCGCTATTGAATCCACAATCATATCAATATTAGGTAATGAGAAATCATCTTTTAAGGATGCTTTGTTTAAATCTCTAAAGTCAACACACATCCTTATCTTATTTTCTCCTTTTGAAATGGGCACAATGTTTGAAATCTAGTTTGAATAATCGATAGAACGAATGAATCCAGAATCCAATAATTTTTCAATTTTAGCCTTAACTAATAAAGCAATTCGTGGATTCATCTTTTGAATTTTCTGCTTCATAGGTTTCACATTTGGTTTGAGAACAATATTATGAGTAACAATCTTAGAATCAATACTTGGCATATTGGAATATGTCCAATAAAAAATGTCTTTAAATTCAAGTAAAAGGGAAACCAAATGATCATGTTCTTTATTCAAACATTTTCCATTTTTTATAATCTTTTCAGAGTCAGTTTCATCCATTTGAATATCAACAGTCTCAGTTATTAGAAAATCACTTTGTATCAAAGAATTTATTGGTAAAGAAGAAATATTATGTTCATCATGTTCTCCAAAATAAGCATCGGTACTTAAGCAATAAGGCTTCCATCATTTGTGATGAAACTTAGGTAAGTCCTCATAAACCCCTAAAAAATCCGCTAAGGCTTCATCTTCAAGAAAGGTATCCAAAGTAGGTCTTTGATTAATGTCAAGGAGAAATAGATTAACCAACTTCAAATGTCCACCACAGATATGATTAACATTGAGAGGAGAAGCCGATGGTTTTCTATAATGATTAAATCCTAATCCATATGTATGATCATATATTTCATTATCCAAAGGAACTTGTATACCTTTCTCATATTTACTACATCCTTTCCTATTAAATCCTGACTTCTTAAGCAGATGATAACCAAAACCATATCTATTATCCATATTAAATGAAGTCCAAGGAGAAACGTATGTCACAATGTCATAGCAATCACATTTTATAGTTTTAATCATTTCGTCAATCGAGGTTGCAACAAAGTTACTTTTTAACTCCTTAGAAAGTGGGGAAGGAGTAAAAACTTGTTTTTCAAATTCACTTTGTTGTTTCATAAATTCCAAATTAGAAACCTTATATTCTCCAATGAAAGTAGGATTAAAATCCAATGTTCCCCAATCATGCTTAGTCAGTGAAGAAGATGGAGCTTCAGATTGTTTTATCTCTGCTTGTTTTATCTCAGGTTGTTTTTCAATTTCTTTGTTAGGTTGAAGAGGCTCAAAGATTTTAGCATATTTTGCATTTAGGAAAAGATTAGGCGCATCATCCACATGTAATGTATACATTAAGTTGTTATAAATGAGCCTAACCTTGTGATGAAGAGTAGAAGGAACTGCATGCATAATATGTAACCAAGGTCTTCCTAAAAGAAGGTTATAATTGAGAGGTCCTGACATCACATGAATAGGTGTGTTTAGAATAACAGGACCCACTTTAACAGGTAAAGTAATAATACCCAAAGTTCTTTTTGCAATATTATCAAATCCATGTATAGGGACATTATCAGGTTGAATAGTTGTAAGATCAACCTTAATTTCCTTGAGCATATCCATGCTACAAACATTGAGCCCAAACCCATTGTCAATTAACATTCTACAAATGATACTCCGATGAATAGAAACAACAACCATAAGAGCATCATATTGATTTTGCACCTCTGGAGAAGGTATATGATCATCGGTAAACATAATAGGAGGTACAGAAGGCATAGTATGCATGCACTCCAAAATAGAATGAATGTTCTCTTGATTAGGGGGTGAAGCAGGAAGAGTGGATAAAGCCTTTTGCAATGCCTCATGATATTTCAGGGAAGTTTGAAGTAATTTCCATAAAGATATCTTAGCAGGAGTAGAACGTAATTGGTCAACTAAGTCAGACTCCTTAAAGGTAGAAGAAAACCTAGGATCTTGAGGAAGCACAGGTTGAGAAGGTGGTGAAGAAACTAGAATAGTAGGTTGAGGATTATTCTGTGTGCGATAAGCATGTGAAATGGAATCTGTGTTATCAAAGAAATCCAAAGGATCTCTAGGTTTACCCTTAATTGTTATTCAAGGACATCCTTTTACCGCCATCAAAGGTTTAGGAAATATCATCTTAGGTTTTTCAATGTTGCAAATAGTGGAACATGAAGGCAACCATGCACACACCCTATGGTAAAGGTCAATTTAAGAGGTTGTGGAGGAGAGTGAAACATGAATAGGATTAATGGAGATTGTATTCAAACAATCTTCATCCTCACTACCATGTACCTCATTAAGGGATCTATCCTCTTGTACAATAAAATCCTCATCAAAGTATTCAAAACAAGAATCATACATGTTGAACATAAAATAAATCTACAAGCATGAAAAATGGAAATATTTTTGTATTTTTAAATGAATTTTGCAATTTTTTTGTATTTTTGAAATATAAATGCAAGAGAAAAAAAGAAATATATTGTTATAAACATGTAAGATTTAACACAAGATGCAAATATAACACCAAAAATAAAGAGTTTTTGTAAACGGGTTCACCAAAATGTAATTTGGAAAAATGATGAGTATAGGTAGGGTTTTTGACAATATACCTAACAAAGATCCTAACCCACATTTATCATCTTACATTTGAATTGACATGAAATGTAAATCTAGAAATACTAAAAATTAGACGAGGTTAAATACATACCTCATAATAAATCTGATATGGAAATACCTATTTTCTGATGTCTGTGTTCGATTTTAGGAATTTTTGCAACCTACTCCAACCTGGAAACACTGAAACAGAGAAAACCCATAAATCTTTTTTCTTTTTGAGGAAGGTCAACCTTGACCCAGAGCTGGGGTAAGATCTTACCCCAGGGTACAATCTTACCCCAGAAAGTCGACCTTGACTTGCACTGCTCCGATGGAAATTCTATTCATGGATCCTAGTGTGTGTGTGAATTTTGTACCTATTCTGTAGACACAACACTTCAGTAAAACATTAGAGGTTAGTTGAAATTGAAATCGTGCAATAAATGAAAAACTAAACTAACCAGGTGATTTACTGCCTTCTAGTAGATGCAAGTATGTATTCTCAGATTATACCGAGATCAGTGACCTTGACGACACCCAAATGAAGGATTTGAATGCAAAATCTAGATATGAAATGAATACAAATTAATCTATATTTTTATATTTTCTATGCAATTATGATGAAAAATCTGATATAAGTTCTAAGCTAGATGAAATTGATCTATGATATGCAAATTAAGCTAACAATGAAATATGAAACTAGAATGAATTGAAAACAAGATTGATCTCACAAAATGCTGATTCGCAAGAAGCTTGATGATTCCTCTGATGTCAATTCGCCAAAGTAAGTATGCAAATTCTATGGATTCTGTGGATTCTGTGGATGATCTGTGAAGAACTGAGCCTTGATTTATTGAAATCTAGGGCTTTGGAGGTGCATGAAAAAAAGCTATAAATCACTCAAATAACTCAGGTTGATTTTTGAGTTATTTTTAAATAAAGGATATTTAACTCACAAAAACATGCAAAAGCAGAGTTTAACTCAAAATAGAGTTTAGCTTTAATTGATAATTGATTGTTATCTGCTTTTCTGATTGTGCATGTTTTGTTTATGAATTAATTTAATAATAAAGTGATTTACTTCCAACTTAACTGATTTTGAAATTAAAACAATTGATTTATGGGTTAATCAATCATTTTTCAAACTTTTATTCAAAAACAATATTATTAAAAATTGACAACTTGCTTTAATTAATTAAATAAGAATTTAATCAATTATTCATAGGATTTTGGATTTATTGTCAAAATTAAATAATACAATTTAGGAATAAATAGAATTAACTTTAATTAAATAATTAAGTGGCATAATTAAATCTAGTTAATTAAATATTTAGAATATTCAATTAATCAAACTTTAGGATAAATAGGATTTATCGCCAAATAATCATTAAATTAAAGATAATTAGGATAATTAGGAATATTACTAGGAATATTCCCCGATGCAGAATTTATGATAATCAATTAGGATTCGACGATGTTCAGATGTGCCTTAGGTTAGGACTTTGATGTCGATTTCATTCGAATTGAAGATATAGGAGATTAATGAACCTGCAGCCCATTTTTTGGGTATTACATTTTGCCCCTCTTTGAATGGCTATGCGAAGCACAGTGGTTCAAAGACAATTTATGTATGATGTTGAAACTGATGTTTGAAATTGATAATTGATATGAGACAAAAGCCTGATTGAAGTTTGATATGAAGATAATAGGTACTGAATGACCAAAGATAATGTTAACTATAACAACAAATGAACCGATGATTGCGAAAAATTGTCAAAATGCTTGATTCTGAACCTTATGATTGCGAAGAAGTGAGTGACCGATTCCAAACCCAATTGTCCTTATATTGAATCACATTGGTATCACATCTGAACCCTTCAGTTATCGAAGAACCAAGGAAATAACACTAATGAACCGATAGTTGCAAAAACTAATATAATTTACAAGATTAAGAGAATACCAGATTGATATGGATCTTGATGAATCTGATATGCCCTGAATGATGATCGATTTTCCCCAGGCGATGAGGTCTTTTTGATGAATCAACAACTAGACGTGGTTGTTGTCTTGATTACTAAGGAAAGATATGATTCCAAAATTTAATTTACAGACTTTGCATGATGTGTAATACCATGCCCCCTTCGGGATTAAAATTGAAATCTGACAAGAAAAGTCAGTGTTGATAGTTCAGAAGCATGTTAATTGATTTGAGAAGTCGTTATACACATTCAAAAATGCATTCTGCATCGTTTGAGAGTCCAAAAGACTAAGTTTGACTAGGTTTGACCATGAGTTGACCATGGTTGACCAAGTTGAAATTTTGATAGTTTGATGTAAGATAATCTGCTAAGTTGAATACCATATTTTTGTGATGATTAAAGGTCAATTATGCAAGTAGTTAATAATATGAACGATCTCAGCTTTTGATTTTGATCCCGAAAAAGGATTCTAGTTGCTATTTCATTGGATGGACCTTCATGTAAGATTCAACTCTTGTTAGATTTGAAGATGCGATTTGAAGAACTGTTTAAGCATTAAAGTTCGTTTAGCCATTTGTGAGATCATGCAAACATGCAAGATGCAAAGAACCAAGCAAAAGGAAATGCAACCTAAGACCTAGGACCTAGTCACTGATCATGTGTCAGTCATTCTCATCATTAAATTTTTAGGTAACCGGATAAATCAATACAATGCCCACTAGTTATGAAACCATAGGCATATGAATATCAATTTTTATATGTAGGAATCAATACAACACCCACTGATTATGAAACCATGGGCATATGAATATTGATTTTATTTTTGGAATGTTGGATTAGATATAAGCACCAAGGCACAAATGCCAGGATGACCTGAATATCATGTCCATTTTGATATAGCAATTTATATAAGCATCAGAATATAAAGGTCATGATGACCTGAATACGCCTTGCAATCACAAACACATCCAATAGTCAAGAGATCATTCTAAATCCAATGTGAATTACCCGTAGTGACCTCTAGACATTCTCTTCTGATATACTCTGAGATGATCATACACTGCTTGTCTGCACTCATGTAGTAGTTCAAGTTCTTGCAACCTAGACACTCTGTAGTCATCATCAGTTACTAGACCATGCATTCTAATTCTTAGTGATGGGATTTCAACCTCAATAGGTAGTATTGCTTCAGACCCATAAACTAAAGTGAAAGGTGTAGCCCCAGTTTGTGTTATGATACTTATTTTGATACTAGTTTTGATACTTGTTCTGATACTAGTTTTGACACTTATTCTGATACTAGTGCTGATACTTGTTCTAATACTGGTGCTGATACTTGTTTTGATACTGGTACTCATACTTGTTTTGATACTTGTTCTGATACTTGGTATACTTGATAGCATCTTTTTACATTGCAAACTCCCAAGAAAGATCATATCGTGGAATCCCAATGTCTAGCAAGGTGGAGAACAAGAGGCATTAGCAAGTTGGTGGAAGAGATGGAAGACAAGAGAATGAAGGAGAATGAAGGGAAGAAATCTTCAAGAGAAAACTCCTCAAGAATACCCAAGCTAGGGAAAAATTGTCATGTAAAGTGCATTTGGACAAGCAATGAAAGGCTAGCATAGGATAAGTCACAAAAGTGTAATGCCAAAGAAGGAAAGGATGTAGTCCAAAGTAGTAGACATGTCAAGAGGCTTCATAGCACCATGTTTTACTCTTTGTTTTTTTTAGATCAAGACCAAGGGGGAAAATGATAGCGATAGGCAAAAATGAATGGAGGAAGATGGATATGAAGGCTAAACATGGAAGGAATGAAAGCAAGACCATCATCAGACAACTCACAAAATAGCCAAATGTTCATGTATAGGTCAACCTTGTCAAGATCAAAGAGAGAAGATGGAATGGATGAAATATGTAGAAGAACTACGCATGATGCCTGATTGCCAGGTTTTTATCACGGTACTTATCCAAGGTGCCACAAAG
This sequence comes from Chamaecyparis obtusa, assembly GCA_027943335.1. Classification (NCBI taxonomy): domain Eukaryota; kingdom Viridiplantae; phylum Streptophyta; class Pinopsida; order Cupressales; family Cupressaceae; genus Chamaecyparis; species Chamaecyparis obtusa. Next base: position 1,508,188 of record BSBK01004817.1, read on the forward strand.
GAGTGGTTTTCACCATAGGATGAATTTATTTCTCTTTACTTTTGCTACCAAGGTGCCTATTTCCAAGTTTTCACCAAGGCACATTTTAAATTTTTATTTTTTTATTTTATTTTATTTTATTTTTTAGAAGAAGGCAAGCTTTTTAGATAATGCTCCTTGAAAGGATAAACCATGATATGCCAAGGATTCAAAATGATATGCTCAAAGATGCTGATAAGGAAAGGGAGATGGAAGAGAAAAATGGAGGATAAGGTTTTATGTAAAGCGAGTGAGGTTGGAAGATAGGAGGAATAGGCAAATGAGGAAAAAGGATAGAACATAGAAGAATAATGAATGGAAGGATTGTGAAAGGGTAGATGGAAAGGAAGGAAAGATCAACATTAACACACACCTTGAAGGGTGGCGAGAGGATGGAAGAGATGTGAATGAAGGAATATGTGAAGGAATATGGTGAATGGATAGTAGAGGTTGCGGTTTAGGCACATGGAATGGAAGAATATTTTTGGAAGAAGATGAAGTGGAAGCCTTTGGAAGCTTGAATGTCAACTTCACTTGTTGCTCAAAATCATACTTTTTCAATAGAGATTTTGGAATCCATATAGCCATAGAATTTTTATTTATTTTTGATGATTTAGAGAGAATATCTTCAATGATGGATTTTGGAACCCATACTTGTCTTGTAGTTTTTTTATTATATATCTCTTTTGACTTTATGCCTCTGTGTCGATTAGAGGAGACATGGTGATCTTCTTTTTTTGATGGATTCTTGTATTTCTTCTTTTTCTTGTATTGAAGATTCAAGCTACTTCCAAAAGACTTGGGACTTGTGGAAGAAGAATGAGGATATGACTGGTTTAGATGGGTGGGTGGATGAAAAGGATTCAAGGGTATGCATCTATGTTGATCTTGAGGAAAGATGGGAGATGGAGGGATGTAAGGACCCAAAATGGATGGCAAATTAGGAGAGTTAGGAGGGGAAAGTGAAGGGACATAAGGACCCAAGATGGAAGGTAGACATGAAGCCCTTAGTTTTGGTGGAGGAGGTCCAAGGATGGATGTGGAAAATGCAAAAGGATAATCAATAAGTTCTTCATCATCTATGTGACAACCAAGGACATCAGCATCTTTAGAGTGAGCATTACAATTTGCAATAGGATCATTAACATCTTGAATAGGAGCAACTTCTTTGATAGGATTGTTCAAAGCTTGCAAATATTTAGGAAGATTAGAAAGTGGAAATGTACATGGAGTGGTAGAATAAGAAGATGGAAGACTTTGATCTTGACAAGGATCTTTGGATAGCACAACCATACAATTTTTTTCTTGATTTTAAATAGGCTTAACATTGGAAGTAACAACATTATTTTTACCAACCTTAATGGAAGTATCATCTTTGGAAATTGGAAGTGGGGTAAGGTTATTTTGATTGTCAATAAGCTCAACAGTGTAAGTAGTAGCTTGATCTTGCTTAGGAGAAGACTTAAGACATGGTGGAATGCATGAAAAAGGGTGTGCAGGATCAAAAGAACCTTGAAGCAGATAAGAGACATCATAAAAGGGATTCGATGACATGGAGGTTTCTTGATCTTGATCTTTCTTTATGTTATTTTCTTCACCATTTTTAGAGTCCTCTTGACATGGAGCCACTTCTAAGGATAAGGAAGTGTGTTGGGATTGTATGGAAGACTTTGGAAGAGATGGTGGAGGACTAGCTGAAGTAGGCATTATAGCATATAAAGGCTTAGGCTCTTTGGGTTTAGCATTATTGAAAGTATTTGCAACCAAGTGAAGGTTAGCTTGAATTTATTTAAGAGGTAGCCCTTGAGGATAACTATAGGAAACCACATGAAAAGTATTAGGACCTTTGGTAGATGAAGGACCTGTGAAAGATTTGGAAGACTCAGAAGCTTTCAAAAATATATGGGTATTGGAGGAAGTAGGGGATGGAAGGGAACCACCATAAGACAAAGGTTCAACATTAATATGATCTTGCTTGAGAGTGTAATCTTTATTTTCAGCATGAGAGTTCTTAGAGGAAAGATCCTTGTAGTATGCACATTTATAATCAATGCGGTACATTTTATATTCCTCAATAGAAGTAGATGTATCATCTAGGTATTGTTCACATAAATCATCAAAGTCTCTTTCAAAATGAGAATCATATGGATCACCATCATGATCTATCCAATGTGACGTCCCATTTCTAATAAGTACGAGCACATGATGAGGAGGACTCTTAGGAACAAACGGTTCATACGTATCATTATATTGTCCATCATCATAATCATCATAGTCTTCAAAGATGGGCATGTCACTCTCCATGGAAGATGTATCATAAGGGATATCACATTGCTCATATTCTATCCGGGGGCATGGTGACATGTACAAGTCTTTATCAAATGGAAAAGGGCATAGAGCTTCCATGGAGAACTCTCTAGGTTCCTTTTCTTTCTCAAGTTTGTTAAGCTTGACTTGCATAGCGTGCATTTGTTTCATCATAGCGGTGATTAGAGTTCCTTCCTCATGTGTACTGATTCTTTGAGACATGTTAGGAGTTTTAGGACTCCTTGGAATAGATTGATGTAGAGTTTGTTGATTGACTCCTTGAATTGATGAAGGAGGAATGTAACCAGTTTTCAATCGAAAGTTGCCAAGACCGTCATCTTCGTAAAGACAAGAAGTGTAGAGTTGTTCAAGAGTTGGACCTACATGAGTAGACAAAGCTCCGGTGTCAAGTGCTTCTCCCGATTTCTTGTGAGAGGAAGCTCTAGTTTCCACCATTAACCTTGGGTGAAGCAAAAGAACAAGATGAAGACAACTAAAGAATGAATTGATTCAAGAAGATCAAATGACACAACCTTGTCAAGGTTTGATTGATTAAAGCTTGGATTAGATGTAAATGAAGGATACTATGCCCTGGATGTATGGGTAGATGCCCAAAAGATAGTGGACACGAGTTCATAACACTTAGCCATTTTGATAGTTGATTGAAGATTGGATAGTTATGACAAGGTTTTGACACAAGATGAAAAAGACTCAAATCGATTAAATAGTAGGTTGAATTGGATTCAAAAGGCCACTTTAGGAAAATGATTGGATTCTCAGTAGTTGTTGCTCTTTTCTTGACATAGTGATTTGTTTGACAGATTCTGGAAATAGGCTGTAAAAACTAGATTTTTCACAAATCTGACCAACCTCTAACAACTTTGACTTTGGCTTTGATACAAGTTTTGAAATTTTAGGATGACTTTTGACGCCAGAAAGGATTTTGCTTCAGATTTTGCAAATTTTAGGTTTTCAGTTTCAAATTGTTCACAAAAATGTCTGTCCAGATTTGAAGATTATAACAGATTTATTTGTTTTCAGTAACTAGATAGATAAGCAAGCATGCAAAATAGCAAGCAAGTGATTTCAAGCATGTTTGAAGACAATGAACAAGGGAAAAAGAAACCTTGTGCATGAACAATCAAGTGACTTATTTGTGCTAATCCTTAGAAGTGCTAATTGTGTAAGTTGCAAAAAGTTTTGCATTAATGCACATATTCCTAGAAAATGAAAATTTGGCCACACTAGGGTTTTTAGTAATGGTTTGACTCTGCAGCTTTTATGATCCAATAGGGTGAACTCCAATTCAGGCACACCGAGGTTTTGACACATTCTGAGAACTTAATCTTCAGGATCTGCTAGGGAGATCTGATAACCCAACAAGAGACCACACCTGTGGAGATTTCTTCCAATAGGACATTTATATAGTGGTTGTCACTACAATGATGAAAATGGCTATTACTGCTTGAGGTTCAGTCAATGTGGTTGACCCAATTAAGGGAATGTCCACTATGGTTAACCCTCTCTAAAAGTGACTCACAAGATATACCACATGGAGACTGGTTCCAGATTCAAGGATTTGGGTTTCTCGTACTATCCAAAAAGGAAGTAGAGCATAATCCCCTAGCCTTTTCACTTTTAACCCAAACAAAGAAGATAGATTAATCCGACACACTAAGACCAAGATTATCTCACAAAGATCTATGACGTCAACCCCTTATGATCTATCAACTTCTCTAGAGAGAGAATGCCTCGATCAAAAGTTGAAGACACACGGATCTAGTGGAACGTGAGACTCCCTCAGTATCCTCCCTACCTACAAGGGTTCTTTCGTTGAGAAGAGTTTCACTGGAAACTCACTCTCTCAAGAGCCACAAATAGTGTTCATAAGACCTATTTACTATGTGTAACAAAGATGCTGAAAGCAAATCTATGTTCATTTTTTTAGAGCCCAAAATGAAGTCTGTGATATGAAAGCAAGAAAAGTCACACAAGCTTGACACAAGAGAGTTTGTTTTATATCCCAAAATGAAGTGTTATCAGATGTAATATAATACCCGAGTTTCATGCAATACGCTCAGTAGATTTTACCTATTTTAGCAATTTTTGTTGAGCTTTTCCATGCAAGCAAGCCACGAACTCTCCAACAAGCCAACAAGCAAACAAGATATGCAAGGTATTTTCAACTTATGCAAACCCTAGGGTTAGATCTGAAAACTAATTGTTAGGAGCAATAATAACTAGCAAATAATCTAAATGACAACTCATATCATGCATTGAATCATATGAAGAATAAGTGCATGCCCATCACAAAAAAAATTTTATTATTATTTTTTTGTTGCATTTGACCTAGTCAACAAGATCTATTTTTTTTTATATGATTTCATCCACAAAAATAGAAATAAAAAATAGAGGCCCCTACTAAAATATAATAGAGAGCTTTCCAAAAATGTAAAAATTTTAGAAAAATCTCTTCATTTGTGCCCTAGAGACCTATTTTACCAAAACAGACCAGTTTTTGTAAATTGAGTATTTGAATATTGCATCCAAATTTAAAACAAAAAGAATGGACCCCCTGTAGAATTTGAAGTGCTTTCCAAAAATGTAAAAATTTATAAAAAAATAGGATGATTTGCGCTGAAAATGAATTATTTATGGAAAGTTGAAAAAAAATTATTAAAAATTCAAAACATCTCAAAAAATTCTAATTTTTTTATCGAAGCTTCCCCGATATGTCTTTAACCTAAAAAAAAAATTTCAGACCAAAAATCCAAGCCATTTGGGGGATAAAATTAAATCTTTGAAAATTTAGGGTTTTAGTCTCGAAGTAAATCTGCACAAGGGAGTTAGCTCCAAAGAAATAACCAAAACCAGCATGTAAAGGTGGGTTGCCCCACGGTGGGCACCAGAAATGTGTGTGTGAATTTTGTATCTATTCTGTAGATACAACACTTTAGTAGAACATTAGAGGTTAGTTGAAATTGAAATCGTGCAATAAATGAAAAACTAAACTAACCAGGCGATTTACTACCTTCTAGTAGATGTGAGTATGTATTCTCAGATTATACCGAGATCAGTGACCTTGACGAAACCTAAACGAAGGATTTGAATGCAAAATCTAGATATGAAATGAATATAAATTAATCTATATTTTTATATTTTCTATGCAATTATGATGAAAAATCTGATATGAGTGCTAAGCTAGATGAAATTGATCTATGATATGCAAATTAAGCTAACAATGATATGAAATATGAAACTAGAATGAATTGAAAACAAGATTGATCTCACAAAATGCTGATTCGCAAGAAGCTTGATGATTCCTCTGATGTCAATTCGCCAAAGTAAGTATGCAAATTCTATGGATTTTGTGGATGATCTGTGAAGACCCGAGCCTTGATTTATAGAAATCTAGGGCTTTGGAGGTGCATTGGAAAAAACCATAAATCACTCAAATAACTTAGGTTGATTTTTGAGTTATTTTTAAATAAAAGATATTTAACTCACAAAAACATGCAAAAGCAGAGTTTAACTCAAAATAGAGTTTAGCTTTAATTGATAATTGATTGTTATCTGCTTTTCTAATTGTGCATATTTTATTTATGAATTAATTTAATAATAAAGTGATTTACTTCCAACTTAATTGATTTTGAAATAAAAACAATTGATTTTTGGGTTAATCAATCATTTTTCAAACTTTTATTCAAAAACAATATTATTAAAAATTGACAACTTGCTTTAATTAATTAAATAAGAATTTAATCAATTATTCATAGGATTTTGGATTTATTGTCAAAATTAAATAATACAATTTAGGAATAAATAGAATTAACTTTAATTAAACAATTAAGTGGTAGAATTAAATCTAATTAATTAAATATTTAGAATATTCAATTAATCAAACTTTAGGATAAATAGGATTTATCGCCAAATAATCATTAAATTAATGATAATTAGGATAATTAGGAATATTACTAGGAATATTCCCCGATGCAGAATTTATGATAATCAATTAGGATTCCATGATGTTCAGATGTGCCTTAGGTTAGGACTTTGATGTCAATTTCATTCGAATTGAAGATATAGGAGATTAATGAACCTATAGCCCATTTTTGGGGTATTACATTTTGCCCCTCTTTGAATTACCGTGCGAAGCGCAGTGGTTCAAAGACAGTGTGTGTATGATGTTGAAACTAATGTTTGAAATTGATAATTGATATGAGACAGAAGCCTGATTGAAGTTTGATATCAAGATAATAGGTACTGAATGACCAAAGATAATGTTAACTATAACAACAAATGAACCGATGATTGCGAAAAAGTGTCAAAATGCCTAATTCCGAACCTTATGATTGCGAAGAAGTGAGTGACCGATTCTAGACCTGATTGTCCTTATATTGAATCACATTAGTATCACATATGAACCCTTCAGTTACCGAAGAACCAAGGAAATAACACTAATGAACTGATAGTTGCAAAAACTGATATAATTTACAAGATTAAGAGAATACCAGATTGATATGGATCTCGATGAATTTGAAATGCCCTGAACGATGATCGATTTGCCCCAAGCGATGAGGTATTTTTGATGAATCAACAACTAGACGTGGTTGTTGTCTTGATTAATCAAACTTTATGATAAATAGGATTTATCGCCAAATAATCATTAAATTAAAGATAATTAGGATAATTAGGAATATTACTAGGAATATTCCCTGATGTAGAATTTATGATAATCAATTAGGATTCGATGATGTTCAAATGTGCCTTAGGTTAGGACTTTAATGTCGATTTCATTTGAATTGAAGATATAGGAGATTAATGAACCTATAGCCCATTTTTGGGATATTACACCCAGAAGTTTGGCCAAAAGGGTACTCAGATATGCTCTGCAAATCCCAAAATAGTGATTGTAGATATCTAAAAATGGTGTTTTGGGTTGGCTATATAGGGTTTTGCCTTAGTCAAATCCCCATTTTGGTGATCTCCACCTCCATGAATAGCCGAATAGAATAGAATATATGCATGTGTATTGAATGTGTAATGCCAAGATCTAATCCTCTAGATTGAAAACCCTAGCATGAATTGATATGAGAAAACAATGCATAGATTTGATATATGATAAGAAAGCATACCAAGCCCCCAAGGCTAAAGTACTCTCACCAAACTCATAATCCACAATTGCTATCCCATGATTTTGTCTTTGAATGTTTGAAGATTGATAACGGTGGATCAAGGAAGAAGGAATCTTTGTTTCTCCTAATGAATGTCCACAATGATTTGTTCACCAAAAATGCTTGATATCAACAAGAACTTGATCTTCTATATCATCCTCTTGCAATCTTGTATCATCATTTCACCATTTCTTTCTTGCTTTCTCTTACCTAATGAAAATGAAGGCAAATGAGAGTGTTTATATAGAGGTTTCAAGGTGAGGCTCCTTAGGCAATGTAAGGACCCATAATTCAAATTTCACCTTGAATTATGGTCCAATCACAATAACCAACTGAGGGAAAATAATTAAATGAATTTCAAATTAAAACCCTCCCGCATTTGGATTCGGAAGCCCGACATTGATTTCGGGGTCATTTGGGACCAATATTTGAAGAGGGGATCAAATCCCAGAAGAAGTCAAGGATGACCTCAAATTTGACCTAGGTCAAAGTCGACCTCAACCTTGACCTGGGTCAAAGTCAACCTTGACCTTGACCTAGAGGTACATGTTGGCAATTTGGCTGAGTTGATTACATAGATTTTGTCATTATGGCAACATATGATCTACATGAAGATCGCACAGGTCAGAGAGCTAGTATGACAAAGCGCAATATGAAATTGTCTAAGTATGAGACAATATTTTTACCAGTGAACTTGGACATAGTTTTTGTTTATGATGTTGATTGGAGTAAGTTCAGTTCTTACGCACTTGAACATAGACTCTATGATGACTATTGAAGACCCATCTTAGAGTGCAAGTTAGTACGACATGTACAGAAGAAGTTATGATAGTTTTACTAAAGACAGTGTCAAGTCGACAAGACAGAATATGAAGATAGAATTGGTAAAGAGCTAAGGGATTATTTTGTTTATCAAAATAATGACTTATCAATTTAAAGGGATGACATCCTAAATGTTAACCCTTGGATAAAGTTATTTGTATAAATGTAATTGTAATTGTAAGAAAAGAAGAGAAGTAATGAGATGTAATGAAGTAGTGACATGATGTGAAATATATGATGCATATGTAATAGTGATAGTGAAAGAGCAACAAAGAGATATTGATGCAAGCAGTATAAGGTTATGTACCTTAACCTTCTTTTGTAATCAGTGTATATTATACATTACTTGTTTGGGCAGTGGGCTCATCTGGTAATCACATTTTGTACTACCAACTCCTAACAGGGTTGAGGCTTCTAACAAGGCCTATAGTCCCTTAATCAGGACTGATACACTATATGCTTGTAATAGACTCCTAATAGGGTCAACATCCTTAATATGATACTTTTGATTAGTTGATCTTTGTGGGTACCATCCCCACTAGGGTTTTCCCTTGGCCAGGGTTTCCTCAAGAAAAAATAATGTGTTATGAGTTCTTTACTTTTATTGCTATGTATGTTGTTTAGCTTCTTATGTTATGCATGTGTAAAGATAATCTATTATATCCATAATTGGGAAAAAGATAAAGTTTGTAGAATACTGATTCACCCCCCCTCTCAGTATTCCCTATTTCTAAAAATTGGTATCAGAGCTTAGTTACTCGAAAAAGAATCATTCAAGGAAAGCCTAGTATCTTGAGTAAGATCTCTATGTATATGGATCAACTACAGAAGAATCTTGAAGAAGCTCTTGAATAGATTGACTTGCTTACTATTGAAAAAGATACTTTGAAAATAAAATATGATGATGCAAAGAACCTCATTGAGAAACTAAAAAACAAGTTGGAAGATCTAAGATCTAAAAAGGAATTCAAAGTTTTTATTGAAGATTGTGATGACAATTTAGAAAAAGAAAATGAGATCCTTAAGCATGAACTAAAGATAGCAAATCTGAAGCTTAGTTTGAAAGATGGAAATGGAAAGAATGAAGCAAATCTGAAATCTGAGAATGAAAGTCTAAAGACTGAAATTGAAGGACTAAAATCTAAACTTGGTAAAGTAACATCTGAACTTGAGAAAGTCAATTTGTAGTATGCTAAACTTGAGAAGTACAATAAGATTGTTAAAGGTGAACTGACTCAATCCAAACAACAACTTGAAAGGCTATACTCAACTAGTGAGAATATTGATGAACAAATATCTTATCAAAAACCATTCTATGGTAAGACTGGTCTTGGATTCAACACTTTTAAAACAATTGAAGATAGAAAGGAACCAGATCTGAAAATATTTGAAAGCATAGATGAGAAGAAGTTTGATAAGATTAAGAAGTCTGAAGATACACCTAAAGAAGAAGAATCACCTAAGCAAGAGGAATCACCCAAAGGTATGAAAAGAGAATTCAAAGGTAGATGTTTTTCTTGTAATACTATTGGTCATATGAAGAGAGATTGCATAGGTAAGAAATTTAAACCTCTTAATGGTTATTGTTATAATTGTCATGGTTTTGGACATAGAGCTATTGAATGTAGGAAACCAAAATTTATTAAGAATAATGATGGTAGTAGAATGTTTAGGAATACTAACAATGTAGATAAGAAACCTAGTGAAGATATGAACAGAAGAAATGGAGTAATATGTTATAGATGCAACAAGGTTGGACACATTGCTAGAAACTGAAGATCACAAATCAATTAGCCTGGACCAAGATATGGAAACAATGGAATTGTTTGTTAGATATGCAACAAGATTGGACATACAACAAGGTTTTACAAAATGAACAATAGAGTTTTTCATCCTAATCCTAACCCCATAAATCATGTAAGAAGAAATGAAGATGCAAGTAATAGTTAGAAGGGATGCTGTAGTAATTTAGATGAAGTGAAGTTTATCAAAAGCATAGATCAAGGAGACATTCAACATTGAAGGTGATTAGGAAGGTGAAGCATTAAAAGGTAAGAATGAATCTTTACTTGACCCATCTTTAAATACTTAATTTATGGAAATTGCAGTAGAATAGGAAATTAGATTAGTGTGGAAGTAGATATACGATGAACTGAGTCTTGCGTAGTTAATGCAAGGTAGTTTATGATGTTCTAATGCTATGGTTAAGAGAAAAAAGAAAAATATTATGTTTTGCAAGATCACAAGAAGATTTAAGTTTTCCAAGTTAGCAGAAACAACTTTTTGGAAAGAAGTGGCAAAAGAATTGAATGCGATGTCAGATCTAAGTGAGATTGAATTAATAAAAGGTCATGATTGGTATTATTTGATCATAAAAGTGAATTCAAGTGTTAAAGAGATCAAAGAGTAGTGATTGGAAGCATTTTGCAAGGATTTGGAGAAGAATTTTGTGCTGAATCTATGCAAGCCCTAAAATTGTGAAATCAAGGTATTTTACTTGATAGATCTTTAAATAAGTGAAGGAATTAGAAGAAATCATGGATGTTTCATTAATACACAATGTCAGAGATAAGAATAGACCTAAATTGAAAAGGGAACCAATAGAACCCTTGGAGGATGATCCTAGATTAGCTTTATCATCCGTACCAAATGAAGTTTTACATCTAGAGAATGTTAGAAGTTATCTTGGATGCAAACTAGAAACTGCCAGTGATAGTGATTTCACAAAGGAGTATCAAAAGATCTACAATTAGGACATGACATTGAAAGAAGGATTTGAACATTTTAAAGATAATGAAATCATTAAGTATGCATTACAGTATGAATTTGACAATGAAGAATGTACTAAGATTATCTTAAGTAGAATTCATAATGGGAAGTTTTGGTTAGAAGATCTAGAGTGATAGATATCATAGCTAATTTGATTCATGAAGTCACTGGATTATCTAAATCTGGAACCATTCCTTTAAATGAGAAGAACATGAGGAAAATAGTCATTGACAACACAAATTCATCCTATAATGGTAGAGGAATTGTGATTCGTAAGATTCAACAAGATGATGTCAGATATTTATGCAAGATCCTAACCACAAAGCTTTGTGAAAATTCAAGAGAGGATGACATGGTAGATGGTATGATACATACATCTTATTTGATGTGTGTTGACAAGGTACAAGTTGATATGTGTGAGATTATGAGAATTCAACTGTTTGAAAATTTGGAAAAGATTAAGAAAACTAAGTATACACAGTTTAGGTTCTCATCCTTAATCACCTATATGTTTTTTTCATCTATTGAGAAGATTTCCTTACACCATTGGAAATGATTGGAATGATGGCCAAACTATAATGGAAAGGATTAACCTAGTATACATAAGGCATGTTATTGACAAAGTGAATGAGAGTGCAGTATTGGTAATCAAGACATTTTAGGATATAGTATCTAGCAGATCAAGGATCCCAAAGTCTCTCATTGAGAAGTATAAAAATGACATATGTTTCATGGTTGATACTGAATTTACCTACATTGAAGTAGTAGAACCTAGAATAGAGTTCATAGACCCTCTTGGCTATGAGATATCTGAGGTAGAAATAGAAGAGTATGTTAGCAGGTTACTTAAGTGTAAGTTGGACACTCATTGCAACAGGTTTGGAACTTTTGAGAACTTCAACTCTGAAAAGACCTTACTTGAAGAGAAATAGTCAAAGAAAAGAGTTGAGAGTACTATAAAGAAAATTATAAAAGATACAAGGATGACTAAGCATGAGTTCTTAGTAGTAAAGAAAATAGCAGCAATAATCAAATATAGTGGACAAAAAGAAGTTTTTTCTATTCCACCTTTATCATCAATTGTAGCATAGAAAGAAGTAACACAAGTGAAGGTGAAAGTGGAAGAAATTGAGAAGGATCAAGAAGCAAAGATATCCACTAGATCCACTTCCTCCACACCTAACAAAAGAGTAAAAGAGAGTGCTATTGGACTAGGTAAAAGATAGAAAACATTAGTGCAACCAGTTCCAAGAAAAATTACATAAATCAAAGATGATGGCACTTCTATTAAGAAGAAAACTTGGAAACCTAAAGTTGAGAAGCTTAATGAGAAGATCATTGAGGATGTAGACTTTACAAGAATGAATAAGTATTATGAACTTTATGATTATGTAGAGAGACTAAATCTAGAGAATGGATTGGTAAAGCATATGATTTTGTTTGATAAGAAGTTTGATATAGTTTAGGGTAAGATACCTGATGATTTATACAATAAACTTGTGAATAGGAAGAAGAGAGTATCAGAGGAAGACACAACTATTAGAGAAAATCTTATAAGGAAGCTTTGTGTAGTAAAAGATGAAGCACATTTTGGTCAGATCATAAAAGCCTTAAGCACCCATCTGAGAACCATTCAGATTATGGGAGGTAGATATGAAGAAGTTAATTCAAAAATAGAGAAAGCAATAATTAAGGTTATGTCATAAAATGTTGGAGAATCATCAGTTGCAGTAGAGAAAGAAGGTGTAACAGAACAAGAGGACATTCCCTCTCCACCAACCATTAACATTGAAGATGAAGTCATGAATGTAGAAGGAACAAATATCACCTTGGGTACTAATGATAATATATTTGAGAATCTAGAAAACATTGTTGACAATTCAACTTTTGAAGAGCAGGAAACTACAAAAGGAGAAGAGACAATAGAGACCACAGTTGTAGAACCTTCAATGATAGAAAAAAAGTACCCATTCCCACCAAAGAAGATATCAGTCTTACTCCTGAGACTGGAAAGAAGCATTAGATTGGATCTATGATTGAGCATTTGGGAAAGGAAGTAGATGATGATGATCAGTTGGAATTGATCACATCCTTGAAAAAAATCATTGGCAAGAACAAGAAAGTGAAAAGTCTTAAGGATGCCTAAAGGAACTTACTAAGAAGTTACAAAGCATTGTAACTACACAAATTGTAGAAGCAAGCCCTCTAGAGAAAGAAAAGAAGGTAATGAGAACTTTTGATAATGAATTCACAAATCTATCTGATATAGAAAAAGTGAAAGCTCAAGTAGCCTATGAGGCTAGAATGCTTTTGAACATCAGCTAGAATATCAGGAATGATATCAACAATCTTGATATCTGTATAAAGGACTTGAGGAAGAATTTGGAAACAAGAAAATCTTTGTACATCCAATGTTCAAAATCAAAGACCTTAACAATAGTAGAAGATTAGAAGATGAAGACGAAGGAAGAAGAAATTCAGAATGAAACTAAATTTCTTTCTAGCCCCAATGTGAAGGTATTTGATGTTGAGAAGAAAATTTGTAAGTTATATGATGAAATCAGAGTTTTGCAAGATGAGAAAGATAGGAAAATGAAAATATTCACTCTTTTAAGAGAGCACACATCTATGAAGTTAAGCATTATTGAAGAGCAATTGGAAGAATGTCTTTAAGCTAAGACATCTTTTCAGAAGTTTAACTTTGAGAACTTGCAAGCATGTGAAATAGCATCTTATGGACTGAGTGCACTACTCAATGTGGCAGATTCCATTAAGAAATCATGGGAGAAGGAGTTAGAAGCTATGAAGATTGATTTTGCAGATTGTGTTGCAAGCCTACTGGCTTTGCAATAATGAATTAAGGTATAATCTTGTTGAGAAAATAGTTTTGTAACCCTCCTTACCTTTATTTTGTCATTGTTGTCAAAGGGGGAGAGATATATAGAAGAAAATTGATAAGGATATGATAGGGATTGATACTCTTAGGGAGAGTACTGTATTAGAGATAATATTTTTTGAGGAGTTATAAGGATAGTATATATTTTATACTATGGCCACAATTTTGAGATTTTGAAGTTGTAGACTTAGCCAATTTTCTCATATGTTGCCACCAATGACAAAGGGGGAGATTGTTGGAAATTTGGTTGAGTTGACTACATAGATGTTGTCATTATGGAAACATATGATCTACATGAAGATCACACAGGTCAGAGAGCTAGTATGACAGAGCGCAATATGAAATTGTCTGAGTATGAGACAATATTTTTACCAGTGAACTTGGACATAGTTTTTGTTTGTGATATTGATTGGAGTAAGTTCAATGATTTTGCACTTGAAAATAGACTCTATGATGACTATTGAAGACCCATCTCAGAGTTCAAGTCAGTACGGCATGTATGGAAGAAGTTATGACAGTTTTACTAAAGAGAGTGTCAAGTCGACAGGACAGAATATGAACACATAATTGGTAAAGAGTTAAGGGATTATTTTGTTTATCAAAATAATGAATTAACAATATAAAGAGAAAAAATCCTAGATTTTAATGTTAGGAATGAATGCTAAATGCTTGGCAGTCATTCTGTAGCAGTTGTTGTTGCATTCATGACTATGATTGTCATTGATGTCAACACAGTGATCTTTTGGAGACTTGCAGAGAAGCAAACAGTGTTTTGATTAGCGCACGTGGGATATTGTAGTTGGAGATATGTGATGTTGAGGTTATACTCTTTGATATGTTATATGTCTATGGTTAAGAGTGTAGAAATTAATTATTTTATTCATGAAAGTTATGAGCATTTTGGTGGAAGCAGTATTCAGGCAGTGTTCCTGAGTAGCGGTTTGTGGAAATCGGATGATATCTCCTAATCAGGATGGAATCTAGTTTTGTTTAGTTAAAGGGAAGTTTGAGACACATTTTAAGTGACATGGTTCACAATGCAAACTTCGAGGTTGCATGAGTGAAGAGTTATTGTATCTGGAAGCTGACAGTTTTGAGTAATTTTGTTGTAGCGTGTGGAAACTTTTATTTTGTAGTTATTTGAGTGTGGTATAAAGGAAGGAATGTTTTTTCCTTGTTGATATGGATGTGTGATGCAGTATGCATGAAGTGGAGAAAAGAGCTAAGTATGAGAGTGAAATTATGAAGGAAGACATGCAAAGTACAAAGATCTGAAAGTGAGATTTGATGTAGCAGTGAGTACGGTTTGGCATAGTTAGAGAAGAGGTAACATATTATTCTATTGAATAATGAAAAGATTATTTGGATAGTGAGTTTAGTAATTTTACCTTGAAGCTATTTGGGCAATGGGTCCTTCTGTCTTCCATAACTCCTAACAGGGTTAGAATCTTTTAACAGGGATTCAAAATCTCCTAACAGGGATTTATATGTACTGAATGTATTTCATAAGACTCCTAATAGAGTCCATCCTTTCACAATGAATATTCATATTAGTGCATCATTTTTGGACATCATTCCCACTGAGGTTTACTCTTTGATCAAGAGGTTTCCTAGTCAACATATCTTGTGTTATTGTGTCATTGTGTATGAATATCTTTTTATGGTTAGTAATTATATTGCTTACATGGTTAAATGCTGTTGAAGTTGATAAAAGTTATAATTATCTAATAACTGATTCACCCCCCCCCCCCCCCCCCCCTCTTAGTTATCTTGGTGGACTTTAATTTCTAACAGTTAACCTTTGGATAAAGTTATTTGTATAAATGTAATTGTAATTGTAAGAAAATAAGAGAAGTAATGAGATGTAATGAAGTAGTGACATGATGTGAAATATATGATTCATATGTAATAGAGATAGTGAAAGAGCAGCGAAGAGATATTGATGCAAGCAGTATAAGGTTATGTACCTTAACCTTCTTTTGTAATCAGTGTATATTGTACATTACTTGTTTAGGCAGTGGGCTCATCTAGTAATCACATTTTGTACTACCAACTCCTAATAGGATTGAGGCTTCTAACAAGGCCTATAGTCCCTTAATCAGGACTGATACACTATATGCTTGTAATAGACTCCTAACAGGGTCAACATCCTTAACATGATACTTTTGATTAGTGGATCTTTGTGGGTACCAATTTCATTTGAGTCCTTAAGCAAAATTCAATCTTGATTAGTGGATCTTGCAAAATTTTAGGGTCATTCAAGATTTGGTTTTCTCGCTAATCTTAAAAAAGAGAAATTGAGATTTCTTTTTTGATTGTTCTTTCCTTTGATCATTCGAGATTGAGTTCTAAGGTTTCCCCTTTAAGAAAGAAAATTTTCAAATTGATATTTCTAAGAGTTTCTAAGATTTTGAATGTTATTTTTAAAGCCCAAAGTAGATGTGAAGTTTTCTATTTCATCTTTACTCATGTACTCAAGATTTGGTGTTTTTTAGGGTTCGGTTTTAAGCCCAAAGAGTGAAGTGTTCCTAGATTGTCTTTAGGAATGCATAAAACCTTCAAACACTCAAGATTTGTAGATGAAGTTCATTTTAACCCAAAAAAAAGGATGAATATTGATTTAGTGCACTTTAGGATTTATTAGGATTGGGTTTGAACCATTTATGAATGATATGCAGATTCGTTCATTTTTAAGCACTCAAGATTGAATGAAAGGTTCTTTTTAAGCTTAAATGGAGATCATTTTAGTTCCTAAAATAAAAAGTGAGTTAATAGGTCTTATGAAATTTATTTTTTTATGATCAACATGATTTCCAAGGAGTACCTACAAAAAACCAAGTTAGAATCTACAAATTTGAAGTTTAGGGACACTAGGTGGCCCAAATGAACCCAAAAAACAAAACAAACCCAAGATTAAGGCCTTATACATGCCACTTGTTTTCAATATGAGTAAATATGATAGGGTATTTCATTTTTTTACTTGTACGAGTTAGGTTGAAGGATCATACGAGTACCCTTGACTCCTGATACGAGAAAACAAGACTAGAAGGCTTACAAAAGGCTAGAAATGCTATGTAGAAGTCCCATACGAGTAATGGGAACCCCTAGAATGAGTATATATAAGTATAAATATGAGTAAAAATCCCTAGAAGAGTTTACTCATACTAGAATTTTCACTGGGCAGTACGAGTTTTCCAGAAAAAGTGAGTTTTGGGGCCAAAAACCCCTAAAAATGTTGTTGTGAAGCATGGTGGGGGTCTCACCAGACATGCCAAAATGTGAGTGATGAAAACCTAACCTATAAAGAGAATGATGAAACATTCAAACATTATTCTAAAGTAAGAAAGAATCAACATATAGAAAACCTATTCGTAGACCACCTAAGATTGAGCCAAAATGGGAGCACCCTGTCACCATTTGATTTTCTCGTATAAGATGGATGTGACAATGGAGATGCCCCAAATTGTATTTATGGAGGATTAGGATCAATTTCAAGCCATGGAGACCTCATAATGACACAAAAATAGGTATGGGAAACCTATTTTTCCCCTAGGGTTTCGAGGGTGCAAATGAAGAGATGTAGATTTTAATACTAGAGATGAGATGCAAGACTAATTTTAGCAAAAATAAAAGTGTGATATGATGTGGAAATGATATTAAAATATTGAAAATGAACTAATTTAATCTATTAATCTATGCTAAAATGAGTTAAAAATCTTGAAAGATAAAGTAAATCTAACAATACTAGTAAATGCTATGAAGATCCTAGATGAAAATGCACATGATAACAATGCTATGAAAATGAGATGTGAATTGGTGAGTTTCTCTTGGAAGGGAGGCTATTTATATATTTTAAGGAGAAGCTTTCTTTAATAAGTGTTTTTAGGGTTTAGGACCAAGGGTTAGGGTTTAGGACCAAAGGTTAAGCCTTAGGATCAAAGGGATAAGGATGAAGGGTTGCTCACACATGTGTGAGAAACACTAGAGAAGTGTTCTAGGGGACCAAGGTGGAAGAAGAGACATGGGAATTTTTTTATCATTATCTCACTCCTTCAAAATAAAAACCCAATCTTAAATATAAGATCATGAGCTCAAAACTCAAACTCTATCAACCCAAATACAATAATTAAATGTGTGAAAGTATTTGAATCAAAACAAGATCAAAACACAAAATCAAATCTTACCATTAAAACCAAATATCCTTTGATGTCAGCTCTATCATAAAAAATCACCAAACCATTAACCAAAATTTACTTACCAAGTGTACCAACTTGATTTCTCCAAACTGTCATGTTCTTCCTAAAAACTTTGTCAACCTAATATTCCTTAGTGAATATCTCGTGCATCTAATGACTTCGGAATATGCAATGATCATATTAGACACAATAGTATGTATAAATTCATTCCTTGAAAATGCATCCAGTAACATTCCAAAACCTATCCAAACCATACTAATCTATATGATTGGTCTTAACATTGCTTCTGGTACTTAGACAAATATAAGCATCAAATCCTCTAGTAAACTATCTTATCTACAACATGGTCAAGAGTAATGATACTAGTTTCCATAAATGAAAACATACCATGCATTATAGAGTGAATCTTTCCAACAATATCCCCCTTCAGAATTGATGGAAACACTTAGTAAAAAATTGCTAAGTGTCCATCCCAAGATGCCAAGTCTAAAACTCCTAAAAAATTGAACTAAATCCCCCTAAGATTATGCATTTTTTACACAATTCTTCTCCCCCTTTGACATCAATGGAAAAGGTAGTGCCAAAAAACATCTCTTACCAAAATCCTATACTATTCACATAAGTATATACTATTTATACATTCTTACTTACAAAAAATTGACTACATCGGAGAAAATGTCCTTTAAGGTTATCTAATCTACACTCCATGATTTCATTAGTCTATCCAAAATCTAAATCTTCCCACATATTAGATAAGCCAATTCCTTAGCATGTATAATGTGGTACAAGTAGTGGTTTCCATTGCACCAAAAGATCGACTTGTTAATGCTCGATACAACCACTAGACTTATAGAAGACACAAGAGGCTGTTAAACTATGTCATGAATCCCAAGGGGAGCACTGACCATTTTGCCAAAAATATCCCCCTCAGCATTACTTGAGGGGATTCAAACCTGTGACCAAGCTCTGATACCACTTGTTACAAGTAGTGGTTGTTGTTGCACCAAAATATTGACTTGTTAATGCCTGATACAACCACTAGACTTATAGAAGACACATGAGGCTATTAAACCATGTCACAAATCCTAAGCAGAGAGTTGACCATTTTACCAACATAATGTCCAGTGGGGAGGGTTCCCTTAATGCCCCTTCTACAACTTGTAAGATTCTTTGTAGAATGTCCAATTTTGGAGCTATTAAATTCCTCAAGTCAAATAATCTCTCAAGCATTCTCTACCTCTCCACTTCCAAAACTTTGATCTTGTCATTTATCTTGACAACTTTCTACATATGATTAGATGCAAAATCATTTGATGAACCAAAGGATTTTTCATTATCTACCAATAATTGCCCATTTTCCTTGAACAACTTATCAATGTTTGAAACATGAGTGAAATGATTTATACATAATTTCAAAGATACACTCCCTTCCTTGATATCTCTCTTGATATCTTTTATTCCATCATCTAAAGAGTTCTTATCTTGACTGATCAACCAAAATTGATTTTGAAATCTCATATTTACAAATTCCTTTTGAACTTTGTCCTTAGCTTCCTTTTCCAAGGATTCAAAATGTGTATCCAAATTATTCAAAAAATCTTCTAATTGATCATATACAACATTACCTTGATTGGTCTGGACATGCATTAAGACTCTTGAGAGTACATCAACTGCCCTAGATAATGTGTGATCAAAAGGTGACACACTTCTATAAACCATTTTTCTTGAGAGAATCCACGAAGAGCAGATCCCAAGAGGGGGTTTATAGCTTCCTATCTATGACATGAAAGAATTTAAGCATTATGGATGGTGGATCTCAAATGAACCTCAATAAGAAACCCTTGCAAGATGAACCATAGAATGGAAGATTCAAAATGAAGATGCAAGAATGAGAGATCTATATGAAATGTAAGATCTAAAATAGAATGCAAATACAAGAACAAGAAAGAAAATCTACTCTAACAAGATTACAATACCTCATAGTTAAGCTATGTGATTTAAGCTAGATGCAATGAACAACTACTAAGCTAAGCTAAAAATGCAAGTAAGCTAGAATGCTAGTAAAAAAAATGATAGCATAAGTCTAAGATCTAGGATTAGGAATGGAAGAGATTATTGACTAAATAGCTAACTATCCAAAAATGAGGAGAGAGTCTCCTTTTAAATAATTTAGAAATGAATGGACAGTGAGGATTAAGAGGAAAAATCCAAGGGTGGAGAAATAAACCCTATTTTGACTTTAGGGCACAAGATGTTAGAAAGTAAAGATCCCTAAGATAACTGAGAGGGGGGGGGGGGGGGTGAATCAGTTATCAGATAATTTATCCATTCAACCTCTTTAAACAATATAATCAATGTACTGATCAACCATAGAAAGATAATCATACACAATTGCATAATAACACAAGATATGTTGACTAGGGAACCTCTTGAAAAGAGTAAACCCCAATGGGAATGATGCCCACAAAATGATGCACTAATATGAAAGTTCCTTATTAGAGGATGGACCCTATTAGGAGTCTTATGAAATACATTCAGTACATATAAATCCCTGTTAGGAGATTTTGAATCCCTGTTAAAAGATTCTAACCCGGTTAAGAGTTTATGGAAGACAGAAGGACCCACTGCCCAAATAGCTTCAAGGCAAGATCTCTGAACCCACTATCCAAAAGATCTTAGAATTATTCAATAGAATAATATGAAATATATTACCTCCTTCACACTATTCCAAAACTGCACTCTCTGCTACACAAGATCACAATTCCAGATCTCTATACTCACAAGTCTTCCTTCATCACTGAATTAGCTCTTTTCTTCACTTCATGCATATATTCACATCTCACTCTTCATAGTACACATTACAATAAATAAAAAATTTCTTCTTATATACCAAACTCAAATAATTACAAATGAGTCGGTCCTCAATTACAAAATAATAAATTCTACACGCTACACATAGAATTCACATAAAACTGTCGGCTTCTAGTTACTGTAACTTTCTCCAAACATATCCTCAAAGTTTGTGCTATGAACCATGTCATCATTAATGAGTCTCCAAAATCCCTTTAACTACGTAAAATTAGATTCCATCCCAGCTAAGAGATATCCTCCGATTTCTAAACATCGCTACATAGAAACACTGTCTAAACACTGCTTTCACCAAAATGCTCATAACTCTTACAAATGAATGAATTTATTTTTGCGCTATTAACCATAGGTTAATAACACACCAAAGAACATACCATCAACTGCACAAAATCCAATCTACAATAAAACATGTGCGCAAAATAAAACTGTACCTTCTTTCCTGCTAATATCCAAAATATCACTGTGTTGACATCAATGACAATCCAAGTCATGAATGCAACAACAACTGCTACAGAATGACTACCAAAACACTTTGCATTCATTCCTAACACAAGATTCTCAAGAGACAAAATCAATGGGCATGAATGGTTAGATAGAAATGAGTGGTGAGGATTAAGAGGCAAAAGAGATTCCACTTTTATTTTTTTCCTCTTTTTTCAAATTAAGAAATTCCTTTTTCATGTGCACACATAAGATAAAGTGGGTTTTATTTGATAAAAAAGGGACATGTTCTTTTAATCAAATAAGACTTAGGATAAAGTGGTCAAACTTTAGGATATCATCAAATAAATGATTAAAGTGATGATTTGATCAAGAGATACAACATTAAATCAATAAGCAAGAATGATTAAGCATAAGATGAGGTCTAGTATTTTTAAATGTTTAATGTTAGAGTTGAGCACAATGTTTACTAGACCATTTTTGGGTGATTATAGTTTCCCCTCTTTGACTAATGTGTGAGTGATTTGGGAATGATAAACTACAACTGATTGAATATCTTGAAGGAAAGTTTGACAATGGAATGGATATTTTAAAGACAATGATTGATGATCAAGACAATGATTGATGATCACCAAGCTACTAAAGTGTATGTAAGACATTAAATCAATTAATATATTGTCATTTATGTCAACTAGTTTTGAATGTACTTATCATGATGGTTACAAACATCTTAAGAAGGAAACATGGTAAAGGAATGAGATATCTACATGAAGATGAGATGGATGAGAAAGATATGGATATGGTATTCATTGGATAACTTATTGATGAGTCTATGTCATTATGTTAGTTATTTGATTGTATTACATGAATCTATTATGTATTGAAGATCAAGAATGAACAAGTTCATATGGTTGGTAAATGAAGAATTTAGCATACACTGAGTAAGTGTAGTGTATACTGAGTATAGTGTTAACCGAGCTAGTTATCACTGATGCATTTTGGTATTGATCGGGTGAAAGAAATAAATGAAATTTATGAATTTTGAATAAAGATGATAAGTTGAACAATTATTTATGATTTAGAGGTAAATGATAATGTTTTTTATGTTGATCAAATGGCTGATAAAATTCAAGGATGATCGGATGAAGGAGAATGAAACATGTTATTGAAATAACTTTCAAGGAAGGTTAAAGCGGCAAAATCTACAGTGAAGGTTAAGAGGAAAAATATATGGATGGAAATAAAAGGGTTTATGATGTCTATATAAAGAGACATGTGATTCATTATTGAGTTTTCTGTAGGAGAATTTGCGTGAAAAGATTGATTTCACGCAACACTGATCAAACTAGTTGAAGATAGAACCAAGCAAAATAGAAAGCAATTATCGAGTAGAACAAAGTTGGAGGAAACAAAGATATTGAATTGATTATTGATCAAAGGTATATTTGAGCTTAGCATAGATATGAAAATCTTCAAATCAAGTTATATTTGAATCAAATCATTACTGTATCAGATTAACCATTGTTACAGATAAATCTCTTAACCGAGTGGGACTTAATAGTCTTTATATTTTAATATGACATTCAATGAATGTTGATTATTTTCTTATTGACCCCATAGTGAATGTTTTGTCAAGGGAGAACTGTCAATGATAAATCCTCTAACCAAGTCACACCTCACAGTGTGTTTTGTAACCTTTAACAAGGTTGGCTCCTAACTAAGCTCACTTCAAAAGAGTGAACTATTTTGGGTTATCAGTCCCAGGTGGTTTTTCCCCTAACAAGGTTTCCACATTAAAAATATATGTTATATGTGTATGAATGTGTTGAATTTTAATTTTAATTTACACATTACTATAACTGGATTGATCAGTAAACACACTATTTAATCTACTCTTAATGGGTATATGAAGAGAAAGACACATTTGATATTTTATTGAGTTGATTAATTAATTTAAAAGTTTTGTTATATACATTTGGGATTATTTGGGACTAAAGGATAACTAGACTTAACTAATTCACCCCCACTCTCAGTTATCTAGTAATTGGTATTAGAGCATAAAGTGCTTGGAAGGAAAGTTTGAAGGACTTAAGATAAATATCACAAAATGTATAAGAGAGAGGTGCCAAAGTTGAACATAGACAACTTCTCAAAATGGAAAAGAAGAATCAGATTGTACCTATTAGGGTTTGGAGAGTCTACAATATACTACTTGGATAATGAGTTCATCTTACCCATTGGACCTTTGACAATTGATCAGATGAGAGAAAGACACGAACATAATACTATAATGATAGACCTTGCTTCTTCCTTATCAGATGCCAAATTTTGAAGATGTTAATGTTAGGAATAGTCCTAAGAAATAACTGAGAGGGGGGGGGGGTGAAACAGTTATCTAAAAGATTCAATTCTTTATCCAATTAAGTATAGAGGAACATTAAGCATAAACACATTGTAAGAACACTTAACTCAACACAACAATTTTGGTTACAGGGAAACCCAAATAGGTAAAAACCCCAGTGGGAATTAGCACCCGCTATAAATTACACTAGTGTATAATGATCCCTGTTAGAAGATCTTACAACCCTATTAGGAGTTGATATTTACAATACATTAAGTACAGTGACCTGGTTAAGGGTTGGACCCTATTAGAAGTCTTTTACAATTAACCCTATTAGGGGTGAGGACGCACTGCTCAAGAGCTCACTGCTCAAAGGGTCGAAGGCTGCAATCTTTTGAATAAAAGATACACACTATATTTGGATTTGGTGAACTACAAGGTAGACCTATTGTCTTGATCAATTCTAATGTATAGAACACACTTTCTTCTTTGTCACATACACCTTTTGCTGATGGCAAAACACTTCGCACCTTCTGCTCCGCTCTACACTTTCAACTCATTTCCATGCTTAGCAATCACAAATGACTACCTATAAATATCTTTCCTCTAAATCATATAATCAAGTTGGCCAGTTAAAACCATCTTGAAATCATATTAGAGAAATAATACAACTCTCCAATAACATCGCAGCCATCTCTACTAAGCACACAACACAAATTAGGACCGTTCAACTCCATATGAGTAGACGCGTCACTTCACACTATCGGCTCTACCAAATTAACTTCTAATTCCTTCTCATGTTGAATTATGTCATGTGCTCTTAACCAAATATTCTTAACTCTTCTCCAAACACAAATCCAAGTATGCATATCCAAATGATAGGCACAACTACTACAACAATAAAAACAATGTTGGCTTTATCAGATAAACTCAAGAAACTGTAACTGGAAACTACAAACATCATAAATCAAATAGTACTACATATCAAACTCTATGTCCATGAACATAGCTTCTCTATCATGTCTAAAAAACACATGTAAATGCACAAGGCTCTACTTCAACTGTACTACAAATCATATACAGAACTCTTCCTAGGACCTGTCAGGAACACTTACTAAAATAGTCAACTGTATAACTATCTACACTCAGAATCAACCTTTGCACTTATGATATCTTGCTAATAACATATCTAGGAAACATATGCTCAAGGCTCTCTCCATCAAGCTTCCACACATGCTACTTTCCATATGTTGTCATCAATGAAAAACATACAGTCAGCACTGGCTTGCTAGTAAATCTCCAACAATCTCCCCCTTTGGCATTGATGGCAACATATGGAATGAAAAACACCACCAATCCAAAAGTATAATTATTCTATAACATTCTCCATTTCCTCATAAAAAATCCCCCAAGGATGAATCCTCCAACTACTACAACTCTTACTGAATACTCCCCCTTTCTTCATGCTCCTTCTACTTATTTTCTTGTTTTTCATGACTATATATTACTCCCCTTTTGACATCAATGGAAAAGGGCACCAACAATTAGGCACCGATAGTACTCCTAAAGTAGAGTAGTCAACCATTCATTAGTCACTAAGGATTGATGCACTTCTGAAAACTCTAATCAGATTCAAGGAAGGGAATTACTCCTAGCTTCTCCCTGAGATACTCAAAAGTATCCTTAGGTAAAGGCTTTGTGAATATGTCTTCTAGTTGATCTTTTGTACTCACATAATCCAACTTCACTTCTTTCTCTACTACTTTCTCTCTTAGGAAGTGATACTTTATCTCAATGTGTTTTGTCTTTGCATGCATCACATGGTTCTTAGACATATTGATAGTGCTAGTGTTATCACAATGAATAAAAATATGATAATCAATCTGAATACCAAAATATTTTATCATCTACTTGATCCAAATAATTTTAGAACAATTTAGTGCAGCTGCCACATACTCAGCTTCTGCTGTTGACTGAGAAATACAATTTTTCTTCTTTCTTGTCCAACTAACAAGCCTATTTCCAAGAAATACTGCTCCTCCTGAGGCACTCTTCCTATCATCAACACATCTTGCCCAATCTACATCTATATACACATGAAGTTCTACATTTTCTAAATTAGGATACCATAAACCATAGTCTATAGTTCCCTTCAAATATCTGAATATCCTCTTTACTACCATGAGGTGACTTTGTTTAGGTTCTTCTGCAAATCTTCCAACTATACCAACTGCGTTGGAAATGTCTACTCTAGATTGAGTAAGATAGATTAGTTTACCAATCATAGACTTATACAAGGTTATGTCTACTCCTACTGAATCATCTTCTTTTGAAATCTTAGATCTTGTTATCATAGGGGTACTTACTGGCTTGCAATCATCCATCTTGAATTTCTTCAATATCTCTTTCACATACTTGGACTGAAATGAATATACCTTTATCTTTCTACTGCACATTTAGTCCCAAAAAGTATTTGATAGGTCCAATCATGCTCATTTCAAATTATCTTTGCATCTCCTTAGAAAATTCAGCACTAAGCTTGTCATTACCACCAAAGATAATGTCATCAACAAATATAGCAACCAACAATAGTCCATCAGATGTTTGTCTTATGATCAATTTGCAATCTTCTACTCCTTTCTTGAATCCAATCTTTGTCAAGTATCCATCAAGTCTTTCATACCATGCTCTAGGGGCTTGCTTAAGTCCATAGAGGGATTTCTTCAATCTACATACTATATCAAGTCTATTTGATAATGTAAATCCTTCAAGATTCTCTATGTAAACTTCTTCTTTCAGCTCTCCATTTAGGAATGCTAACTTGACATCCATCTGGTATACCTTAAAGTCTTTGAATGTAGCATAGGCTAGAAACAACTTTATGGCTTCTAATCTTCTCATAGGGGAAAATGTATTAGAATAATCAATTCATTCTCTTTGTCCACACCCTTTACACACTAGTCTTTCTTTGTTTCTTACCACTGTACCATCTTCATTCATCTTGTTTCTGGATATCCACTTAGTTCCAATTACATTTTTATCACTAGGCCTAGGGACTAGTTCCCATGTATCATTCTTAATTATTTGATCTAGCTCCTCTTTCATTTCTTCATGCCAATCTGAATCATTACATGCATCTTCAACACTTAAAGGTTCAATCTGTGAAAGTAAACATAGTGGTTCATCATTTGAACTCTTTGCTTTTGATCTTGTCATGAATTTTCTATTCTGATCTCCAATGATGTCATCCTTTGAGTGATATCTAGATGTGGATTTAGGAACATTAGGTGTGACTCTCTTATCTTCCTTTTTTGTTTCTTCTTCACTTATTTTAGGGTCATTGAATAGAACATCAATGCTGTCAAATATTTCTTCAATAGATGCTTCACTACTAGTAGATCTAGGTTCTTCTTCAATCATAGGTGCATAATCATGATATCTCTCTTGAATCATAAAATTTTTATCAATCCTTACATGAGAACTTTCAATGATTTTCTTCAATCTTAAATTAAAACATCTATAAGCTTTACTTATAGTAGAGTAACCAAGAAAAATACCTTCATCACTTCTTGCCTCAAACTTGCCAATGGCTCTCTTGATGTAGCACTTGCTTCCAAAGATTTTGAAGTATTTCACTATAGGTACATTACCAAACCATAGCTCATAAGGTATCTTGTCTGTGCCTGGCCTCAATTGAATTCTATTGATAGTATAGACTATTGTATTAACTGCATCTCTCCAATAGGTGTGTGCCACCTTTCCTTCAATCATGATAGTGCACGTTGTATCAAGAATGATCCTATTCCTTCTTTCTTCAATTCCATTTGGCTGAGGGGTTCAAGGTGCACTTAGTTGTCTTTTTATCCCATGTTATTCACAGTACTCATAATATCTATCAGAGGTGAATTCTCCTCCTCTATCTGATCTCAAACATTTAATCTTTAATCTAGACTCATTTTCAACCTTAGCTTTGAATATTTTGAACTTCTCAAATGCTTCAGACTTGTCCTTTAAGAATGCAACCCCATCATTCTAGAGTAATCATCAACAAACAAAATAAAGTACCTTTCACCATAGTATGATATTTTTTGAGTTGATCCACACAAGTCTATATGTATTAGATCCAACTTGTTCTCTTTTAAATTGTTCTTTCTTCTAAATGAATTCCTCACATGCTTTCCCATTACACATTCCTAGCATATTGTATCAGCTAGTTTTTCTATGCTTGGAAGATCTCTTACTTCCTTTACATTTCTTATCTTCACTATGTTGTCAAAATTGATGTGACATAGTCTCTTATGCCATAACAAACTATCATCTAATTTAGAAACAAAATAACTTTCTTTAGGATTAAGTTGAAAAACATTACCTTTAGTCTTTGAACCCGATGCAATCATCTCTCCTTCTTTGTTATTAATGATGCACTTGTTGTCTTTGAATTCCAACTGATATCCTTTGTCAAGAAACTGTCCAACACTTAGTAAGTTATATTGTAAACCATCAACATAAAGAACATCATCAATGATGTTCTTTCCATCCAAGGTGATAGCTCCTCTACCAATGATAGGTTTAGGAGTGTTGTCTCCAAACCTAACCATGGTGCCTTTGTATCTATCTAGATATACAAATCTATCTTTGTCTCCTGTCATGTGATGTGAACAACCACTATCAATAATCGAATCAGTCCTAATGTTAGCTTGTGAAATTAGTGCTAACTCTTGTGCTTTCTTTTCATCTTCAAGAGCAATGAATCCAATTTCATCTTCTACTGATTCTTCATCAGATACTCCATCACCAACATAGTAACATTCTTTTGTATACTTAGTCTTGTAGTTATTTTTGAACTTCTTGACTCTAGTAGGACACTTAGATGCAAAGTGACCAATCTTATTACATGAAAAGCATTTGAATGGTAACTGACCTTCATATTTCCCTTTTCCTTTCTTTTCTTTCTTAGAAATCAAAGCAATGAAATCATCTAGTTCTTTCTCTTCATCATCATCATCAAAATTAATAGAAGTGTTCAAGGATTTCTTACCATGGACTGAAGCTTTGAATGTTGTTTCACTTTTAGGCTCTGTCTTCAACCTTGATATCTCAAAGGATAAAAGCTTTCTGATTAAGGTCTCTCTTTTAAAGTCTTTTTTGGACTGCATAGTCTCATCTAGGATGCATATCTTGTTATCATATTCTAGTGTCAAGGTAGTCATCAATTTATCCATTATGTCTTCTTCCGAAATTTCTCCACCATTGTTTCTGATTCCTGCAACTACTTCATTAATCCTTTGATTGTAGGCTCTGAAATTCTCATCAGGTAGCATCTCCAATGTATTGTACCTTTTCTTCCATGTCTTTTTGTGTGCATTCTTGGCTTGAATATCTCCTTCAAACATGTCCTCAAGATACTTCCATATCTTGTAGGCTTTATCCATCTTCTTGATCTCTAAAAATTCACTATCAAATAGGGTGCTGATAAGGGCTTCTTTGGAAATAGAATTTGAAGTGAACATCTCCTTTTGATTCAATGTTGCATCATCTTTTGCAAGATCTTCTAAAGAAGGAATATGAACTTCTCTAGTAGCTACTTCAAAAATTTCAAAAGAAATGCACTAAAAATGTGTCATCATTTTGTTCTTTCAGTCTAGATAGTTCTCTCCATAAAACTTAGGACTTTATTTTCTAAAGAATTCCATCTGATCAACCTCAAGTTGTTAAAATTTCTCTCTGAGACACTTGGCTCTGATACCAATTGTTAGGAATAGTCCCAAGAGATAACTGAGAGGGGGGGGTGAATCAGTTATCTACAAGATTCAATTATTTATCCAATTAAGTATAGAAGAACATTAAGAATAAACACAATGTAAGAAAACTTGACTCAACACAACAATTTTGGTTATGGGGAAACCCAAATAGGTAAAAACCCTGGTGGGAATTAGCACCCACTATAAACTACACTAGTGTATAATGATCCCTATTAGAAGATCTTACAACCCTATTAGGAGTTGATCTTTACAATGCATTAAGTATAGTGACTTGGTTAAGGGTTAGACCTTGTTAGGAGTATTTTAAAATTAACCATTTTAGGGGTGAGGACACACTATACGAGAGCTCACTACTCAATGGGTTGAAGGCTGCAACCTTCTAAATAATAGATACACACTATATCTAGATTTGGTGAACTATGAGGTAGACCTACTGTCTTGATAAGTTCCAATGTATAGCACACACTTTCTTCTTTGTCACATAGACCTTCTGCTAATGGAAAAACACTCTACACCTTCTACACTGCTCTACACTTTCAACTCATTGCCATGCTTAGCAATCACAAATGACTGCCTATAAATATCTTTCCTCTAAATGATATAATCAAGTTAGCCTATTATAACCATCTTGAAATTATATTAGAGAAACAATAAAAATCTCTAATAACATCTTAGTCATCTCTACTAAGCATGCAACACAAATTAGGACTACTCAACTCCATATGAGTAGAGGGGTTTCTTCACACTATTGGCTCTACCAAATTAACTGCTACTTTCTTCTCATGCTAAATTACATCATGCACTCTTAACTAAATATTCTTAAATCTTATCCAAACAAAAATCCAAGTATGCATATCCAAATGATAGGCGCAACTACTACAACAATAAAAACAATGTCGGCTCTATCAGATAAACTCAAGAAACTATAACTGGCAACTACAGACATCATAACTTAGACTCTACTACATATCAAACTCTGCTTCCATGAACATAGCTTCTCTATCATGTCTAAAACACACATTTAAATGCACAAGGCTCTACTTCAACCTTACTGCAAATCACATACATAACTCTTCCTGAGACCTGTCACAAACACTTACTGAAATAGTCAACTGTATAACTGTCTACACTTAGAATCAACCTCTGCGCTTATGATATCATGCTGATAACATATCTAGGAAACATATGCTCAAGGTTCTCTCCATCAGGCTTCCATGTATGCTACTTTCCATATGTTGTCATCAATGACACACATACAGTCAACACTAGCTTGTTGGCAAATCTCCAACAGTTAAGACACGTACTTTTGCTAAATAGATGTGCAACAATATTACACTAGTTCATGGAGGAGATGTGAATGTGCTAAGGGATAAATCTAAAATTCTTAGAGGAATTTTTGATGACATGAAAATGAAAGGAGAGAACATATCAAAGTACAACAAATGAGTCAAGGAGATTGTGAATGCTATCCGAGGAGCAAGATTTATTATTGAAGAAGACACTATTATAAGTAAAATTATCATAAGCTTGTCACCTATTTATGCCACAAGAGTTTCTACAATTCATGAGATGAGATCAACTCTTGGTAATCATATGACACTTGATAGTGTTAGGAATAATAGTCCACAATACAACTGAGAGGGGGGTGAATCAATTATATGATAGATTATTAAACTTTAAACTTTGAATAACAACAATATTAGATCTAATGAACATAATGAATGCCAACACAATAACACAATATTTTGGTGTTGGGGAAACCCTGTTAAAGGTAAAAACCCCAGTGGGAATTAGCTCCCACAAATGATGTATTGAGAGTATAGTATCCTTGTTAGAAGATTTAGCCTGGTTAGGAGCTTATTGAAACATTACAATACATAGTCCTTATTAGAGGAAAGACCCTATTAGGAGTCAAGAAAGAAGGGTGGGCTCACTACCCAAAGAAGGTTAAATCTACCTTCAAAACTCATTGTTTGCAACACAAGTGTATATGAAGAAATAAAAAATCTTTTGAACTGTCTGGCAAAAAATGTCTTTGCTTAATCAGTTCCAATGAAGTACACCAGTAAACCTCTACTCTACATCCATCAGACACAAGCTCACAACTTTCACAATCTTCTTTACATCACATACATTCTCACCATATATTTTCCAAAGAAAAGATCTTACATATATACCCTATTACAATTTCCATGATCAGGTTGGCCCATAAGGATTTCCTAATTACAAAAAATTACATAGACCCTTTCTAAGATACACACAATATCTAAATCAAGTATACAATGATTACATTACAACAATTAAGGAACAACATCCTTAATTTACAATTGCGAACCAAAATGCATGCTACATCTCTGAATTCGGCTCCCAAACAAGACTTATCCAGAACACACACCATAAATGACATCATCTAGCATTATGTACCTTGGATTGACCAAAAAAAATTCTCCAGTACCTTTTCTTTCACTCCTCAAGCTCGCATACACTGAATCCATACCTTCTATATGATATACGAGAAACATAGAGATTATCTCTGTCAACTTTCGCTGTCACAGTCCAGTAACCAGTCTTCACAAAATCATTTGTAGCTCATCCAATATGAAAAATTATATTATGTGATCTGGGATATAAGATTAAAACATATTCCATAACTCTCATTTGACATTGCATGATTTGAAACATTCGTACTGTGTCTGTATACTGTAATAATTGGCCAGTTTTCCTCATAGAAACATATGTTAACATCAGTGACAAAACATAAATGACAAAAGTATGAATACCCATTCAATAATGTAATGATTAAACATATAAAATGTATCAACCACCTCCCATGCATTAGCAATATCCAAAAATCTCCCCCTTTGGCATTGATGTCAACATATAGGAAAATCCATTATCCCAAAGTCATATCAATCCAAAGCTCTACAACCAAACAATACACATAGGTCACCTCCATAAAATATCCTCATACAGTAGGGATTTTTTCATAGCAACACTCCCCCTAAGAAAATAATGGAAAAGGGTGCCATAAGTCATTAACTATCCTTCTCATCTTCCTTCAATGATCACTCCCCCTAAGGAGAAGATTCCTACATCAAGTCTAGAATATGATAAGGCTCTGAAAACCTCTGGACTGATGCATCCCTACATCATTTAATTTTGACTAGGAGGGGTCTGAACCCCAAGCATACCTCTAAGATATTCAAAGGAATCTTTTGGCAATAGCTTTGTCAAGATGTCAACAATCTATTCCTTTGTGCTAACATATTCCAACTTTATTTCCTTCTCTACCGCTTTGTCTCTGAAGAAGTGATACTTGATAGAAATATGTTTAGTTTTAGAATGGATCACTGGGTTCTTTGACATATTCACTGTACTGGTGCTATCAAAATGGATAACCACTAGCTCATCAAAAATTATTCCAATATCCTTCAGCATTTGTTTCATCCAAACAATTTGAGTGTAGTTAATAGTAGCAACAACATACTCTGATTCCATAGTAGATTGAGCTATACAATCTTTCTTTTTACTTAGCCATGAAACCAACTTTTTCCCAAGGAAAAATGCACCACCACTAGTACTCTTCATGTCATCAATGTTTCTTGTCCAATTAGCATCAGTATAAGCATGAAGTTCAAAACTATCATTCCTATTATACCATAGGCCATATTCAATTGTCCCTTTTAGATATCTGAATATATTTTTCATAGTAGCTAGGTGTATCTCTTTTGGTTCTACCTGATATCTAGCCAAAATTCCAACATAGTTAGCAATATCCGGTCTGATATGAGTCAGATATTATAATCCTCCAACCATTGATCTATACTTGGTCTGAAATACACACTGAGTCTCATCATTACTTGATAGCTTATTACCAGTCACCATGGGTGTCCCCACTAGTTTACAGTTTTCCATTCCAAACTTCTTTCACATTTCTTTAACATACTTAGTCTGAGAAATAAAAATGCCATTCTTGTTCTCAATTATTTGCAGTCCAAGAAAGAATTTCATTTCTCCTATCATGGACATATCAAATTCATTTCCATCTCTTTAGAAAAATTCTTACACAATTCATCATTACCTCCAAAGATAATATCATCAACAAAAAATTCAATTATCACAACTCTATCTTCACTAGTTCTTAAATAAAAATTAGTGTCAGTATTAAATTTTTTGAATCCAAGGAAAAGTAAGTATTTGTCTAACCTTGCATACCAATCCCTTGGAGCTTTCTTCAATCCATAGAATGCCTTCTTCAACTTGCATACCATGTTTCTATCTTCAGATAGAGGAAATTCATCTGGTTGTTCTATGTATACCTATTCTTCAAGATCCTCATTCAAGAATGCAGATTTCACATCCATCTAATACACCTTGAAGTCTTTATATCTAGCATAAGCCAAGAAAAATATTATAGCCTCTATTCTGTTTCTTCAAAATCTATGCCTTCTTGCTGTGAATAACACTTACATACCAATCTTTCTTTGTTTCTTACAATAGTTCCTTCTTCATTCATTTTGTTTTTGAAAACCCATTTAGTTCCTATTACATTTTTGTCTTTAGGTCTTGGAACCAATTCCCAAGTGTTATTCTTGTTTATCTAATCTAAATCTTCCTTCATAGCATTTATCCAAGATTCATCTTTACATGCTTCATCTGTAGTCTTTGGTTCAACTTAAGAAATCAAACAAATTTATTCTCTAGCCTTTGATCTAGGCATTACTGCTTGATTAGAATCACCAATAATTTGATTTTTAGGACGATTGTTCTTTACATACCTCAGAGTCTTAGGAACCTTAGTAGCCTCATTTGTGTCAACATCACAAATCTATTTTTCACATTCTTCCTTAACAAGTTCTTCTTCTACAACAACCTCTTTGATCTCTGTAATCTGATTACTGTCATACATTCTCTCTTGTATTTGAAACTTCTCATCTATCCTTACATTGTTACTTTCAATCATCTTTCTCAATCTCAAATTGAAAAATTTATAAGCCTTTCTCTTAGTAGAATAACCAAGGAAAATTCCTTCATCACTTATAGCATCAAACTTCCCTATTTCATCATCTCTCTTGATATAGCACTTACTACCAAATATTCTAAAATATTTTACAGTAGGAGTATGATCAAACCATAATTCATAAGGAGTCTTACTTGTACCTTCTCTAATTTGAATTCTATTTAATGTATACACTATTGTCCCAACAACCTCTCTCTAATGCATATGAGATACATTTCCTTCAAGCAACATTGTCCTAGAATCATCAAGTATAGTTCTATTTCTTCACTCTTCTATCCCATTCTGTTGTGGAGTCCTAGGAGAAGATGTCTACCTATTTATTCCATGCTCTTTGTAGTATGAATTGAATAAGTCTGAAGTAAACTCTCCACCTCTGTCTAACCTCAAACACTTTATCTTTAAACCTGATTCATTCTCTCATTTTTCTTTGAATAACTTGAATTTATCAAATGCTTCTGATTTTTCTTTCAAATAAGTAACCCACATCATCTAGAAAATTCATCAACAAAAAGTATGAAATACCTTTCACCATAGTATGATCTTGTCCTTGTAGGTCCACATAGATCTTTATGTACCTGTAATAATGAAATATGGGAAAGAGAGTTGAGAGAGATGATAAAATATGGAGATGATGATGATCTTAGTTGAAATGAATTGATGACAAATACTAACCTCAAAGTGTAGCAGATTTGAAATTTCTATTTTTTGGTGGGTCTACCGAGTTTCTAGAAATTCTGCAACTAGATCTAGCCTAGAAACATAAAGACAAAGAAAACCCAGAGATATTTTGATTTTCTAAGTAAGGTTGACCTTGACCTCTTTATGTCAACCTTGACCTGCACTGCTCCGATGGAAATTTCATTCCTGGATCCTGAAAGTTTCAAGAAAAGGATATCCAGACC
Source organism: Chamaecyparis obtusa (assembly GCA_027943335.1). Lineage (NCBI taxonomy): Eukaryota > Viridiplantae > Streptophyta > Pinopsida > Cupressales > Cupressaceae > Chamaecyparis > Chamaecyparis obtusa. Next base: position 1,543,704 of record BSBK01004817.1, read on the forward strand.
TACTCTATAATTCACTGTCCCACACCTACACCTGTGAGAAAAATGGTTTTGTTGTTTGGGTGGGGGGTTTGCCTTGGTCAAACCCTAGTTTGGAATTAACCTTGAAATATAATTGAAATTTCATCAATAAACAAAGTAAATGGAATAATTCATCTTGTTTATGTTGAAACCCTTATGGAGGATTCAAATCCTTGAATCTAAAAGTATTGGTGCTCCAAATGAATGTAGAAAAGGATGTATAATGTCTCAAATCAATTGTAAATTAGATCTTCAACACCAATATTGAATGGATCTTGGAATTGGGAGAAGCTTGAATGGATATGGAGAAATTTTCAACAAGAGGGCTCCATAGAGCTTGAATTCTTCAATAGCTACCAATGCATCTCCTTGATGAATTGAATGTTTGAATTCTTGAAGGCTTGAAGGCTTGCTTTCTCCTTCTTTCTTTCTTTCTTGATAGATTGCTTATGGAATTTATTCTTTAATTCACTGGATACTTGATTACTTGATTGATGATGGATACTTGATAGAGAAAATGAGAGGATGAGGCTTCTTTTTATAGCGATCTAGGGAAAAAAATTCTAGGGAGGTCGACATAGGAGAAATAAATTCCCATTAAGCCTATACCCCTAGAAATTGACCTAAATTAAATATCATTTAAGAGTTTACCATTTCAAAGCCTGAAATAGCCAACCCAAAAGCGAGAAATAATTCTTTTCGAAACCTGACATCTGGAAACCCTTAGATTTTGAAATTTGCACCCTGGGTCAGGGTCAAGGTCAACCATGACCTAGGTTAGGGTTGAGGTTGACCTTAAACCAAAAGGTTGACCTTGACCCTAAGGTCAAGAACCTCAAATTCTCTGAGTAGGATGCCAGAAATCAGTAAGAAAGAAGTGGAAAATAGGGCAGGACAGGGGAAAAAGCCAAATCCAAGTCAAAGATCCATTCAAGGCATTTGAAATGACCCCAAACCACTTACTCAAAGGGCTAAAACAGTCCTAAATGGAAGTAATTCCATTTTATAATGATACATTTAGCCCCCACTTTAGCAAGAGTATGGACTTGATGTAAACTCTTGGTAAAGGAGATCATGAAGAAATAAAAATTCTTGTTGAAATCAAAGGGACAAAGAAATTCTCAAGTCCCCAAGGAATCAGGTCTTTGTCAACCCCAAGATTACAATAAGATAAACATTAGTCTCTAATCCATAAAGGGAGAAAAGTTTTGAAAAATATCTTGAAAGTGCATGTGTGCAAAAAGTGAGCAGAGTGTATGCCCCCATGTTAAAGTCATTGCTAACACTTTAACTAGAGAAATGTATTGAACGGAAACATAAACAACTCCATTGATTATGTTTCTACTTTGAGATGCCCCAAAGCGAAGACAAATCAAGAGAAATACCACATAAACATACAAAGAACATAGAATGGATCTACCTACCATGGAGTTAGTATGATCATAAGATAATATATATTTATATGATATTATTGCAATTTAATTGACATCATTCCCCAAACAAAGTAGAACTACAATCACAATGGAGGAAAGGAAACAAAAGAGTTACCAAGAAGAGTCTTTTTGGACCACAACATGGAGACCAAAAAGAATCAGTGCTACCAAGTCACAAATCCCAGCGGACTACACAAGGAAAACATTTACGAACAATAGCACAAGTAGAACATATAATGAAAACAACATATAGAAGAATAGAGATACGTATAGAGGAATAGTACAATAGGTCTGATTCTTTTATCACCTTGCACAAAAAAAGTAACAAGGGTTGTATAAAAGAATCTAACAAATATTTAGCAAACACATTACGGGAGAAACACAATACAATAGGTAAACACACAAAAAGGATACCATGGAGGACAAGCCAATCAAGTGCATCACCTACTCTCCCCATCTTGGTCTATATCATTTAGGGAAGGTGGGAAACTTGCAAGAAGGAATATATCCAACACAGTAGGAATGATATCCAGTTCCAAAAAAGAATCTTCTTGAGAATCGTGATGTTTGCTACTAGGTGTAATTATCAATTATGTTGAAAGCATTTTAGGTAAATCAATATCAATGTCAATAGTCTCATATTCATCATCAACATCATTAGGATCATTAAGAGTATCTTCTTCATCAAGATTAATTGAAATAGAATTTAAGATACAAATAGAATAATCATAACCATTCATCTTAACATCATTATTAACATTAAATTCTTCTAACACATCAAGCATAGGATGGTCAAAATGATGTGAGTGTTCCAAGGCTTGCTTGCACTTCTATCAAGAGACCTAGCTTGTCTCTTCTAGGATCCTAATATTCTCTAGGATCTTCACAAAGGCTTAGATGATTAACTAAGGCCTTCTCAAGCTCCTCTCCAAGAGCCAATATGATGTAGTCAAGGTAGGTGGATCCAATTAAGGATAGTCCAAACCTTGCAGCCAACAAAATTACATGGGGGAATACTCAATAATGAAACACAAAATAATTTTTTAACATTGATTTTCATTAACATGTCCGAATGTAAGGCCTTCTGGGTTAGGGCCAATTACAATCAGAAAACAATTCTGCAAGATTCTCAACCAGATCCAATATAAACTCAGTGAGTTTAGCTCTAAAGATAAACAAAAGCTGATGGAAACCCTAAGGAAGATCTAAAATTGAGCTCGCAAGCCTCCAAGAAATCTCCTTGTCTCCAAGTATGTAAACCCCTAGCTCTGCTACAAACAACTATTAGATTACAAATGATCTGCAAGATCATTAAGAACTTTTCCACAACTTCGCCAACTTCAACTTTCTGAACCTTAGATCTGACTCATTAAGTTTTCCAAGTCATGAACTTCTCTGCTCCTTCCAGATCTACCAAGTTCTCCCTAAACATCTACCCAAGAACTCCTTAAATACTAGTCATAAACCACAAGTCAGAAAGATGAATCCCTTAGCTCCCCCCAAAAAATAATTAAATGCCATACAAGTCTGCTTACAAATGTATACAAATATTTAATTTAGCATGTTGGCCCATAAAAATGGCTACCAAAAATAAATTCACCAAGTCGGCTCAATAAATCACACAAAACTCTAGTTGGTAAACTAGAGCTACCAAGCGACAGTAAATTAACCAAGCATGCTAGGCATCACCAAGCACCAGTGTCGATCGATCATTGTAGGCATGACTGAGTAACAATTTCTTGAGCACCTGAGACTATTGAGTTCCTTTAGTGACTGAGCTTCCTTTAATGACTGAGACCGTTAGTCAAGGCTACAACCGAGTAACACTAGCCTAAATACTAACACTCCATGTAGTTTCACTAAGTACATAGAATTCCATTGCCTTAACCTTGGATGCCCCTGCATCATAATCAACTTGTGCTTCACCTTGAAGGACTAACACCATGTAAATACTTCACTTCTTCTCCTACACTTAGAAGGATCTAAGTGCCATCTCTTCACAAACTTCAAATTTCATTGCAGGGGTGTCCATCATCATGAAAAAAATCCATTTGTTCCCATTTGAATCCATTTGAAAGGATCTTCAAGCCTTTCCTTACCGGGTTCACGGTTTCACCTTGAGGAGGCCTAATTAGGTCTATTTCCTTGTAGCCTTTTGTAGGGACCTTTTGTCAATTCTCGCAAAAAATTTCCAAGCAACCTAAAACTCTAATCCCATATTAGGATACCCTTTTGGAGTTTATCAAAGATACTGAAGGTTTTGGACCCCTAGGCCCTCCATACATAGGGTTCCTACAAACTAGGACTAATAGGGCTAAAAGGCCTATTTACTAGGATCTCACTATTTTCTCACTCAAAAATTATTCTAATGGATTGGTATGAACTCAATCCTCATATAATTTTAGGATATGACTATACCCTACCTAGAATTGTACTTGTTTCATATAGTACTTCTCTCCCCTGCATTCAATCACTAGATTCTTCATTGTCAAGCCTCTAACCGAACTCTCCTAGCTCGCCTAGGGCTTGGCATTTAAAATAGTTATCCATCTGATCATGAATCCTACCTCTATAGACATAATTTAAAATGGCTCCACTCTAAGATTCATCCACTTTCTTGAATTTTCAAGGGTTGATTCTCAAGTTGAAGCCATGAAACCAAAAATAGTCTCACAAGGAACAACACACTGTCTAAATCTAAATTATTTTCTCACAACTAATATACTAACTCAAAAAAATTAACTCACTAAATGAAAAATTCTTAAAACATCCTATAATATCCAAATCTAATGCTAACTTTCAATCTTTAATCCACATAGTATCACTACCATACTGAAATGCTCGGGTTCCTCTCAATACATAGTTACAGAGCTATCTTTCATTACTCAAACTTGTTACAATGAATGACTAACTTTGAGATTCAAGCCTTCCTTTACATTAGATGCCATTTCCATATTTTTAGGGCATGTTGGTTAATTTCCCACTTCCTATTCTTTAGGGAATCCAAGGTAACCGAGTTGTATGCAACATTTTCCATTATTGCAAATGTTATCATGACAACTTCTAACAAATTTTTGGCATCTTTTCTTTATGCCTTCATCCTACTTCTTAGGACCTCTATCTCCTATATCTTGAGGAACCAACATCATAAATGACCTCAAGGCATCTTCCTAACCTCATTCATGTGTTTAAGACACATTGAAGACTCTAACTCAAACTTTAAGCTCTAAGACTAAGAAATTAAAAACTACTAACAATGGCTATTTTGGTGACCTTAGTCCTAATGAATAACTCACCTAGCCCATAATAGAAATGACCTTATAAGGTTTAAAAATTAACACACAACTCAAACTATCAATCTTACTTGGCCAATGTTAGATACAAGCCAAAACATCTAAACTATGGAGGTTAGCCTAGGTGTGCTCCTGCACCATCCTCCCCAAAACAAAAAGTTCAATCCACCCTTGGATTGAGTAAGATTGGATCAATTCCCATCTTCTTAAATTCTGATTCCTTCACCCATATTACATCAACATCAGGTTGACCATGCTTCTTTATCAAGTGTTCTTTGTACTCCTTGGTTCTAGTCTTCTTATAGACTCTTGTATCCAGTATACTATCAAATCCTTTAACTGTAGCAATAGGTAGGTTGAGATCTTCCACATCTTTTATCACTTCACTTAGGCTTTGGTCCATGTCTAGTTTTGGTCCTCTATAATGAACCAGATCTACAATGTTGAAGATAGGGGATAGTCTACTATCTTCCGGTAGCTCCACTCTAAAAGCATTGTCACCATATTTAGCCAAGATAGGATAGGGGCCTATCCTTCTCATCTGCAACTTGTGAGGGACTCCCTTTTTAAGTCTAGACTTGTTTAGATGTATCATTACCAAGTCTCCCACATTAAACTAAACTTCTCTTGTACTTTCATCGACCTTAGTCTTATGTTTAAGGGTGTTCTCTATCAAAGTCTTCCAGACTGTATCATGGATCTCCTACATTGCATATGCAAATTCATCAGCATATCCACTTCCCTTCACTCCATCCTTTAAGTCTCTTAGCTCATAGACTCCTCTAGGATGTAGTCCATAGACTAAAGGGACTCTTCCCTATTGATATGTTTATAGTGTCCTTGTAGGAATATTTATCTTTCCCAATCAACTGATCACATTGTTGACCATACTCCTTGGCAAGCTCCTTAATAAATTTCCAAGGCTTCTATGGACAACCTCAATCTAACCATTAGTTTGGGGATGGTAGGCCAAGACAAAAGATACATTAGTGCCCAATCTCTACCAAGGAGTCTTCCAAAAATGACTCATAAACTTGGTGTCTCTATCTGACACAATGCTCATTGGTAACCCATGAATTCTCACTATCTCCTTGAAGAAAAGAGATGCTATTTGGCTAGCATCATTATTTCTCTTACATGGAACAAAGTGAGCCATCTTGCTGAATATTTCCACAACTACATAAACACTATCCATGCCTTGTCTTGTCTTGGGTAACCCAACTACAAAATCCAAACTCAAGCATTCCCATGGCCTAGTAGGAATAGGTAGTGGTTGATAAAGGCCTTTATTTGAAGAAGTTCCCTTGGCCTTTTGACACACTATAAAACTTTTCACATACCTCATAACATCAAAATTCATCCTTGGCCAATAATAGAGCCTTTGAATAAGTTCTTGAGTCTTAGTGATCCCAAAGTGACCACTCAAAGTGCCATTATGATTTTCTTGAATCAGATTCTCTCTAATAGAGCCTCTAGGAATACATAATTGATTCCCTTTAAATAAGAGATCAATTTTCAAAGTATATTCAACAGACTAACTATGAAAATCATTCTTATACTCAACACATACCTTGTAAATGTTTGCAAAGTCTTCATCATCTGCATATAGATCCTTGAAGTGATCTATCCCCATACTCTTCAACTGAATCTCTTGGATAGTGAGAGCTCTCCTAGATAAGGCATCTGCCACTTTTTTGAGTACTCCTTTCTTTTGTTTGATATTAAAGGTATAAGCTTGTAGGTATTCAACCCACTTCATGTGCTTGTGACTCAACTTCTCTTGTGAATTTAGGAAACTAAGTGCTTGGTTGTCTGAATACACTATGAACTCCTTGGGAAGCAAGTAGTGCCTCCATTTCCTTAAAGCTTGAACCAATGCATACATATCAAGGTCATAAGAAGAGTATTTCTTCTTGGGTGATTCACTTAAATTTTTTGAATGAAAAGCCACCAGTCTCATTCTTGGCTTAAAACAACTCCAATAGCCACATTGCTAGCATCACACTTAATGGTGAAAAGCTTCTCAAAGCTTGGGAAGAATAAAATAGGTTGGGTAGCTATCTTTTCCTTTAGCAACTCAAAGCTCTTGTTAGCATGCTCATTCCATAAAAATTTAGTCTTCATGCCTCCTTTAATAGTTTCCAACATAGGAGCATAGATTGCCTTATGAATTTCCTATAATATTGAGCAAGGCCATGAAAACTTCTTACCTCTATTGCTGTCCTTGGAGTAGGCCAATTTATGATGGCTTCTACCTTACTAACATCCATTTTTAGATTACCATGTGATAGAACAAATCCAAGGTACACTAGCTTTGTTTTGATGAACTCACACTTCTCTAAGTTGATCATCAACTTCTCCTCATTCAGCTTCTTGAAAATATTCTCAAGATGTTCTAGGTGCTCACCTCTTGTCTTGCTATAAATCAATATATCATCTAGATATACTACTACAAACTTGCCTATATATTCTTTAAGGACTTCATTCATGAGCCTCATGAATGTGGAGGGGGCATTGGATAATTCAAATGGATAACAAGCCATTCATTCAAACCTTCATTGGTCTTGAAGGTTGTTTTCCACTCATCTCCTTCATGTATCCTAATTTGGTGATAGCCACTCTTAAAGTCTATCTTGATAGAGTACTTAGCTCCACCTAGACAATCCATTAGGTCTTTAATCCTAGGGATAGAGAACCTATACCTTATGGTTATCCTATTGATAGCCCTTGAATTAGTACAAAGCCTCCAAGTTCCTCCTTTCTTAGGTGCAAGGACAATGGGTATGGCACATGGAATAATGCTCTTTCTAATGATACCTTGGTTTAGGAGTTCTTGTATTTGTCTAACAATTTCCTCATTTTTTTGAGGGGTCATCTTGTAGGCTACCTTATTAGGAAGGGTAGCTCCTGGGATAAGGTCTATCCTATGACTTATGGCTCTTTTAGGGGGTAAGGTTGATGGTTGTCCATCACTTACTATACCTTCATAAGTCTAAAACATGCTTTGTAACTCCTTGGGTAACTCTGTCTTCTTAGTCACCTTGCCTTCATCTATCTCCCTTGGTCTTAGCACCAATGTAAAGACAACTCCTTCACTCTCTTTCATGGCTTCCAAGAAATCTTTTTCACCAACCATGAGCACATTTGGACCTACCATCTTCACCTCTTCATTCTCTAACAGTGACTAAATTTAAAAGTCACATTGTCCTGCTTGAAAGAATAGGAATTCTTTCCTCCATCATGTATGGCTTGGGAGTCAAATTTCCATGGTCTACCTAGGAGCAAGTGACATGCATCCATAGGTAACACATCACAAAAAAACTTGTCTTTGTACCTTCCAATGGAGAACTCCACCCATGCTTGTTCATTTACTAACACATGTTGGCTTTTATTGAGCCATGTGACCTTGTAAGGATTGGTGTGGGGTATCCTTGTCAACTTGAGCTTGCTAAATGCTTCCTCTAGCACAATATTGTCATTAGACCCTAAGTCAATGATGACTCTACATACTTTCCCCATCATCTTGCACTTTATCCTAAACAAAGACCTCCTTTGGCTTGGCTCTTCCTTCACCAGTTCCTTGATCAAAGTTCTCCTCATCATGAGGTTCTCTCCTTCCTCTAAATTCAATGGTACCTCAACATGTTTCTTTGCTATATTATTGTCTTCATGAACTAGATTAGTTCTCTTCTCACCTCCTTGAGAAGTACTACCCTTCTCTAAACACCTATAGGTAGGGTGTCCCATTTGATTGAAATGGTAGCATTTCATATTGGAAAAGTAGTTTCCTCTTCTTCCTTGTCCACTACTTCCTTAAAAGCTAGAGTTAGAGTTCCTTCCTCTACCACCTCTACTAGAGCTTCCATTTTTTTGCTCACTAAATTTGATTTCTCCTTGAGCCCTTGATTCAGAACTCCTTCCACCATAGCCACCTCTTTTTCCTCTACTATCCTTGCCTTTACCTCTACCTTTGGAGGTTTTCTCTTTCTTCCTCTTGCCTTTCTCTTCAATTTTCAAGGCCATTTGATAACATTGGCAGATGGTATTGAGTTTCACTAGACTCATTTCTTCTTAAATAGACCATTTGAGGCCATTCAAGTACCTTGCAAGCTTGATGCTTTCATCTTCAACCACCTTTGACCTTAAGCATAATTTTTGGAACTCCTCGGTGTATACTTGGACATCTAAATATTTTTGTCTAAGATTGTGTCTCCTTCTATGCAATTGAACTTCATAGTCATTAGGAAGGTAGGTCTGCTTCACTTTAGTTACCATGCCCTTCCATGTAACTATAGTACCCTTTCCATCCTTTTCTCTCTCAATTTGCACAAATTTCCACCATGTGAGAGCTGAACCTCTCAACCTTGACTTAGCCACCACAACCTTTTGGGCCTCTGAGATACCATGACATTCAAAGTGATTCTCTATGATGTCTATCCAAACCACAACTGAATCTGGATCCATTTGTCCACTGAATAGTGGCACACCCTTTAAAGCTTTGCCACTCAAAGCCTTCAATGCCTTCAAGAAGGGTTCTTCAGGAAGAATAGGGTCAGGTGTTGGAGATTCCTCCTCCAATTATAGTTCCTTTTCCCTTGCTTCTTTCTCTTCCTTTTGATCAATTTTATCTTTGACCTTATCAACTTTGTCTTGGACTTCACCCAAGAGCTGCTCCATTTGGGAAAATCTTTCTCTTAGCAACTGATTATCCTCTTCTTGTTCTTCTACCTTTTTGGCTAACTCAATGTTAGTCACCATGGTTTTATCTTCTACTAATCACATTGATGTATTTTCTCCCACTGATTCAGTAGGCTGCAAAATCAACCACAATCCTGATCAATTCAAGCTCTGATACCAATATGATGTGAGTGTTCCAAGGCTTGCTTGCACTTCTACCAAAAGACCTAGCTTGTCTCTTCTAGGATCTTGATCTTCTCTAGGATCTTTGGAAAGGCTTAGATGATTAAATAAGGCCTTCTCAAGCTCCTCTCCAAGAGACAATCAACTTGTGCTTCACCTTGAAGGACTAACATCATGTAGATACTTCTCTTCTTCTCCTACACTTAGAAGGATCTAAGTGCCATCTCTTCACAAAGTTCAAATTTCATTACAAGGGTGTCCATCATCATGAAAAAATTCCATTTTTTCCCATTTGAATCCATTTGAAAGGATCTTCAAGCCTTTCCTTACCGGGTTCAAGGTTTCACCTTGAGGAGGCCTAATTAGGCCTATTTCCTTGTAGCCTTTTGCAGGGACCTTTTGTCAATTCTTGCAAAAAATTTCGAAACAACCTAAAAATATAATCCCATATTAGGATACCCTTTTGGATTTTATCAAATATTTTGGAGGTTTTGGGCTCCTAGGCCCTCTGTACATAGGATTCATACAAACTAGGACTAATAGGGCTAAAAGGCCTACTTACTAGGATCTCACTACTTTCTCACTCAAAACTTAGTCTAATGGATTGGTATGAACTCAATCCTCTTAGAATGTTAGGATATGACTATACCCTACCTAGAACTATACTTGTGCCATACAGTACTTCTCTCCCTTGGATTCAATCACTAGATTCTTCAATGTCAAGCCTCTAAATGGACTCTCCTAGCTCGCCTAGGGCTTGGCATTTAAAATAGCTATCCATCTGCTCATGAATCCTACCTCTATATACATTATGTAAAATGGCTCCAATCTAAGATTCACCCACTTTCTTGAAGATCGAGGGTTGAATCTCAAGTGGAAGCCATGAAACCAAAAATAGTCTCACAGGGAACAACACACTGTCTAAATCTAAATTATTTTCTCACAACCAATATACTAACTCAAAACAATTAACTCACTATATGAAAAATTCTTAAAACATCCTATAATATCCAAATCTAATGCTAAATTTCAAGCTTTAATCCAAATAGTATCACTATCACACTGAAATGCTTGGGTTCCTCTCAAAACAGAGTTATAGAGCTATCTTTTGTTACTCAAACTTGTTACAATGAATGACTAACTTCGAGATTCAAGCCTTCCTTTACATTAGATGCCATTTCCATATTTTTAAGACTTGTTGGTCGATCTCCCACTTCCTATTCTTTAGGGAATCCAAGGTACTGAGTTGAATGCAACATTTTCCATTATTGCAAATGTTGTCATGACAACTTCTAACAACTTTTTGGCATCTTTTCTTTATGCCTTCATCCTACTTCTTAGGACCTCTATCTCCTATATCTTGAGGAACCAACATCATAAATAACCTCAAGGCATCTTCCCAACCTCATTCATGTGTTTAAGACACATTGAAGACTCTAACTCAAACTTTAAGCTCTAAGACTAAGAAATTAAAAACTACTAACAATGGCTATTTTGGTGACCTTAGTCCTAATGAATAACTCACCTAGCCCATAGTAGAAATGACCTTCTAAGGTATAATACATAACACATAGCTCAAACTATCAACCTGACTTGGCCAATGTTAGATACAAGCCAAAACATCTAAACTATGGAGGTTAGCCTAGGTGTGCTCCTACATCACAAAAGAAGGTAAAGAAATTTGAAGAACAGAGGCACATGCCTTAGCTTTAGCTTGATGCTTCTTATGAAATTCATTGGTAGATCAGTTACATTTTGTCTTGTTTGAAATATGTTGAGAACCAGGAGGAAAAACTACTGATTCCTTCACAAGTTCTATAGGAGGATTAGTAGGATTCTTAGTAGGTTGAAAAGAAACACTAGAAGCTTGATTAATAGAAATAGAAGCAATGGATAAAGGAGGTATGGAAGGTGTAGGAAAAATACCATGGTTAAGATCCATATGAGGCATGCTTAACTCAACAATCTTGTGATGTTTATAGGCTTGATATGAGCAAAAAAGGTTATCAGGTCGAGAAGGACATGAATTGGGTAATGAAGGCCAAAAGAAGTCAAGGGTAGCACAATCCCTAGGCCTAGAAGGTTGATATAAACTATGATTAATTATCTTCACTTCTTCATCATGAATGAATTTAATACACTTATGGATAGGAGAAGCAATGACATGCATGGAATTCAACCAAGGCAAACCAAGCTTAACTTGAAATTGATCAAAAGTAGGGACAACAAAAAAGGTAGTGTCTACAACTTTACCAGAAAGTTCAATAGGAAAGTTAATAGAACCAAATGATGGTTAGAGAAAACCATTACAAGTTTGAATCCACACATTAGATGTATCATAACAATCACATTGTAAGTTTTTCATAAAAAGGTTTTCTTCAGTAATGACATTGACTAAGGGTGTAGGATCAATAAGACAACGACGCGTAGTTATCTTAGAAATCCTATCATGAATGTAGAGGGGACCATCATGAGCTTTAATAGTCTTAGAATCATCAAAGGTGATCAAGAGTTCCCTAGGTCTTTTATTCTTAGGTTGTTGTCTAGGTTTAGGTTTAGGTTTTGGTTTAGGCTTAGGTCGAGGTGGAACTTGAAGTTGAGGTTGAGATTGAGGCTGGGGTGGAGGTATAGGCTGAGACAAAACAACATACTCCACATGGTTAAAAATATGATTGAGATCATCCATCTTTGAATTATAAACAATATCCATAGAAGATGGCTGAACAAAGGTATTAGTATCATGTATAGGAAAATGATTCATATAGATTTGGAGATTTTGATTAGGAGAGATAGATTTGTTTCCATTACCATCAAAATTATCAATAGATAAAGCATTAGAATCAATTAAGTCTTGAACCTTATATTTTAGAGAATAACACTTTTTAGTATCATGGCCATTTTGATGATGATATTGACAAAAGGCTTTGGGAACAAAGGATTTGGATACCATCATAGTAGGTAAAAGAGGTCAAATAGGAGAAAAAGTAATCATATTAGCATTCAACAATTTACCCATAATAGAATGTAAAGTTTTAGAAAGAGAAGTAAACGTACAATTCAGATGGAAAGCAATGGATGCAGAAGTGACATTGTTGGATGCAACAAAAACTTGATCAACAACTGCATTTTCTTGTTTATTTATCTTGACATAGTTGTTAGGTTTTTGAAACTTGTTGGGATTAGGAGAAGCATCACTCTTATCAACTGGAATATGAGCCATTGGAGTGTTGCTCTAAAATTGACTTACTTGTAATTGATAATGATGAAGCACTATACAAAGTTGTTGAAAAGAGGTAAATTCAGTAAGAAAAATCTTATCTCTAATATCCTTTTGTAAATTTTAAATAAACATATGCTGAATATCAATATCAGGAATAGGATAAGAAATTTGAGCATACAAATGCTTAAATCTACCAATAAATTCAGTCAATTTTTCTTTAGGATTTTGTTCACAATGCATCAAATCAGTTAAGGATACTTGCAGACCAATGTTATTTTGGAATTGTTGGATAAAGGCATTAGCAAGTTTTGGAAAAGAATCAATAGAATAAGGAGGCAAGGAACAATACCATTGCAAGGCCTTATCATGAAAAGTTCTAGTAAACAACTTGGCTAAAATCCTATGGTCATGAGCATAGTCACTACAAAGGATTTGACATATTTTAACATGAGTGGCAAGGTCTCCCTTACCATTGTAATTCTGAAGATGAGGCATATCATCCTGCTGAGGAATAGGAGTATGGATAATGTCTAGGGACAAAGGACTACCCATGTCACATGTAGGAATATTAAACTTGGATTGAGTTAAGGATGCAAGTTGTTGTTGTAAAGAGGACATAGTTTGAGCTAAACTAATGATTGTAGAATCATTAGAAGAAATAGGAGGCATAGAAACATTAGAAACACTAGGAAAAGTGTAGGAAGTAGCATGAATAGAAGACACAACTGGTGGAACCCTTGGAACCACAGTTGGAAGAGGGTTGGAATAGGTAAAAGGAACACTATGATAAGAAGGTTGTGAGGTAGGTAGAGATACCGATGGAACAATCATAGGAAGATATGGAATAGATGTAGTCACTAAAGGAGGAGTATAAGTAGGAATGATAGGTAAAGGAACAGAAGAAGGTTCCACACTAGTGATAGGAGGAGTGAATTCTAGTACTTGAACTTCTTGAGCTAAAGGTTTAAAGTTTAAATGCACAAGATGAGTGATACCATGCAAGAGATTAACACCTTGATCACTATCCTAAAGAAATTTATTAAGAGCCTCTCTAGCTTGAATAGAATCTTCATTATGATTTTCTTGAATAATCCAATTTCCCATCTTATCAAGTTTAGTTGAAAGTTTTTGGACTTGTTCAAGAGGAACTCTTAAAGCATCACCCTCATCATGAGATGAGTGAGAAGAGTTATGCTTCATAGTAGGATTGGAATCATGAGTGATCAAATTGTCATCAAAGATCCTAAGGAAAGGAGAGGAAGACTTAGGATCAAAGAAACTCATAAGTCTACGACTTCTTCTAACCAAAATATTATAAGTAGGACTAGAGGTAGTAAAGCTTATATACCAATGCAATGTAAATGAACTAAATTAGGAAAACACAAGGCATGAACAAATAAATGTTTTTGTATTTTTTCCTTATATGATTTTTTTGTTTTATTTTTGAAATGTAAATGCAAGCACATAAAAGAAGGCTAATCTAATATACATGCAAGAATAATGTAATATAAATGCAAGATCTAACATGAAATATAAATCTAACAGCACAAAAGAAAGAGTTTTCTATCGCGGGTTCGCCAAAAATGTAATAATAAAATATGGGAAAGAGAGTTGAGAGAGATGAGAAAATATGGAGATGATGATGATCTTAGTTGAAATGAATTGATGACAAATACTAACCTCAAAGTATAGTAGATCTAAAATTTCTATTTTCTGGTGTATGTACCGAGTTTCTAGAAATTCTGCAACTGGATCTAGCTTGGAAACAAAGAGATAGAGAAAACCCATAAATCTTTTTCTTTTCTAAGTAAGGTTGAACTTGACACAATTAAAGGTTGACCTTGACCCCTTTATGTTGACCTTGACCTACACTACTCCAACAAAAATTCTATTTGTGGATTCTGAAAGTTTTTCGAAAAGGGTATCCAGATTTTCTCTATAATTCACTTTTCCGCACCTGCACCTATTAGAAAAATGGTTTTGTTTTTTGGATGGGGGGTTTATCTTGGTCAAACCCTTGTGGAGGATTCAAATCCTTGAATCCACAAGTATGGATGCTCCAAATGAATGTAGAAAAGGATGTAGGATGTCTCAAATCAATTTTGTTAGATCTTCAACACCAATCTTGATTGGATCTTGGAATTGGGAGAAGCTTGAATGGATATGGAGAAATCTTCAACAAGAGGGCTCCATAAACCTTGAATAATTCAATGGCTACCAATGGATCTCCTTGATGAATTAAATGTTTGAATACTTGAAGGCTTGAAGGCTTGAATGCTTTCTTTCTCCTTCTTTCTTGCTTTCTTGGTAGATTACTTATGGACTTGATTCTTTGATTCACCTGATACTTGATTACTTGATTGATGATGGATAATTGATGGAGAAAATGAGAGGAGGCTTCCTTTTATAGTGATCTAGGGAACAAACTTCTAGAGAGGATGACATAGGAGAAATAAATTCTTATTAAGCCTATACCCCTAGAAATGGACCTAAATTAAATATCATTTAAGAGTTTACCATTTTGAAGCTTGAAACAGTCGACTTGATAGTGGGAAATAATTATTTCTAAAACCTAACATCTGGAAACCCTCAAATTTTGAAATTAGGACCCTGCGTCAGGGTCGAGGTCGACCCTGATCTAGGTTAGGGTCGAGGTTGACCTTGACCTAGGTTAGGGTCGAGGTCAACCTTGACCTTAAGGTCAAGAACCTCAAATTCTCAGAGAAGGATACTAGAAATCAGTAAGAAAGAAGTGGGAAACAAGGTAGGATAGGAGAAAAAGCCTGATCCAAGTCAAAGACCCATTTAAGGTGTTTGGCATGACCCCAAAACACTTACTCAAAGGGATAAACTAGTTCTAAATGGAAGTTCTTCCATTTATGATGATATAGTACCAGATCCAACTTTCCTTTTGATGTATATGCTTTTCTCTTATAACTGATTCTAGTATGTTTTCCAATAACACATTCTCTGCATACAGTGTTAGATGGTTTCACAATCTTCAGTAGCTCTCTTACTACATTAGCCAAACTTGCCTTCACAATGTTATCAAAATTAACATGACAAAATATTTTGTGCCATAACCAACTATCATCTACCTTCACAACAAAACAATAGGCTCCAAATGTATTTAATTCAAATACATTACCTCTAGATTTAGTACCGGTTGCAATCAACTTTCCTGCCTTAGTTCTGATAAAACATTTACCATCATTGAATTTTAACTAAAAATCTTTATCCATTAATTGTCCAACACTTAACAAGTTATGCTTAAGACCATCAACAAGTAGTACATTATCAGTATTAGTCTTTCCATCCAAAGTAATAGATCCTACACTTATGATAGGTTTAGGAAGATTGTCTTTGAATCTCACAACACCACCATCATACTTCACTAATTTAACAAACTTGTTTTTTGTCCCTAGTCATATGATGTGAAAAAGAACTATCTATAATCCATTTAGTTTTCTTATCAACATGAGATACTAAAGCCTTTTCCTCATATACTAGTTCATCTCTAATAGCAAAAAATTTAATCTCTTCATAATCTAAATCATCATCATCAGAAATGCCTTCACTAGCATAATAAAATTCCTTATCCTTCTTAAAAACTTAGGCTTGTACTTAGGGAATCTTGTAGGACATCTAGATGCAAAATAACCTACCTTATTGCATGAAAAACATTTCAAGGGTAAATTGCCTTCAAATTTTCCCTTACCTCTCTTTTCTCTTCTAGAAATTAGTACAACAAGTTCATCCATCTTTCTTTCCTCTACCATTATTTGTTCCCATTCCTCATCATACTCTCCAAGCTCTCCTTTTAGGTATTCACTATTGGTGCTTGAAAGTGCAGACAAATTCTTCTGTGTAGATGCCTTGAATGCAGATTCAACTTTAGGTACTGAATCTCCCATTTCAGTATCTTCAAAGGTAGTTAGCTTTGCAATCAACATCTCTCTACTAAAGTTCAGAGCTAGAGGTATAGTATCTTGAATAGAAATAACCTTAAACTTGTAAGCATGAGTCAATGATCTAAGGATCTTCATAATAACTTCTTCATCATAAGTGCCTCCACAGTTTCTGATTCCAATCACAACTTCTGTAACCCTTTGAACATAAGACCTAATGCTTTAATTATCCTTCATTTGTAGCTTCTCCATCTTGGTTTTCCAATTCTATAAATTTTCTTGCTTGGTATATGTCTCCTTCATATAATGCTTCTAATCTTTGCCAAATTTCATATGTCGAATCCAAGTCTTTAACTTCAGTAAATTCAGCTTCAGATAGTGCTTCCCTTTTGAACATGTTGTATGAGAATACCTTCTTTTCATCATCAGTAGCTGATGGAAAATCACTCTCAGTCTTCATAGCTACCTTATTCTTTGTAATCAACCAATAGTCGATGCCAAAACATAGAAAATGAGTTTTTATCTTGTTCTTCCAATTGTGAAAGTTTTTAGGATCAAATTTTGGACTATCCTTCCTATAGAATGACATCTTCCAAGATCACCTCAAACTATTAAGCTTTATCTCTAAGGACTACAAGCTCTAATACCAATTGTCAGGAATAACAGTCCATAATACAATTGAGAGGGGGGGTGAATCAGTTGTATGATAGATTATTAAAATTTAAACTTTGAATAGCAGAAATATCAGATCCAATGAACACAATGAATGCCAACACAATAACACAATATTTTGGTGTCAGAGAAACCTTGTTAAAGGTAAAAACCTCGATGGGAATTAGCACCCACAAATTATGTACAAAGAGTATAGTCTCTTTGTTAGAAGATTTAGCCCTGTTAGGAGATTATTGAAAAATTATAGTACACAGTCCTTGTTAGAGGATAGGCCCTATTAGGAGTCAAGAAAGAAGGGTGGGCTCACTGCCCAAAGAAGGTTAAATCCACCTTCAAAACTCACTGTTTGCAACACAAGTGTATATGAAGAAATACATAATATTTTGAACTATTTGGCAACAACTATCTTTTCTTAATCAGTTCCAATGAAGTACACCAGTAAACCTCTACTCTACATCCAACAAACACAAGCTCGTAGCTTTCATAATATTCTTTACATCACATACATTCTCACCATATCTTTTCCAAAGAAAAGATCTTACATATATACCCTATTACAATTTACATGATCAAGTCAGCCCATAAGGCTTTCCTAATTACAAACAATTACATAGACCCTTGCTAAGATATACATGATATCTACAACAAGTACACAATGATTACATTACAATAATTAAGGACCGACATCCTTAATTTACAATCACCAACCAAAATGCATGCTACATCTCTGAATTCAGCTCCCAAACAAGTCTTCTCCAAAACACACACCCCAACTGATGTCATCTAGCATTTTGTACCTTGTGCTAGCCAATGAACATTCTCCTATACCTTGGCTTTCAGTCCTCAAGCTCACATACACTAAATCCATACCTTATGTATGATATACCAGAAACACATAGACTATCTCTGTCAACTTCCACTATCACAGTCTAATAACCAGCCTTCACCAAATCATCTGTAACTCATCCAATATGAAACACTACATGATGCGATCTTGGATATAAGATCAAAACTTCTTCCAAAGCTCTCATCTGACTTCACATGATCTGAAACATTCGTATAGTGTAATAACCAGGCGATTTTCCTCACAGAAACATATGTTGACATCAGTGACAAAACACAAATGAAAATAGTATGAATACCCATTCAGTAACGTAGTGATTAAACATATAAAATGTATCAACCATCTCCCATGCATTAGCAATATCCAAAAAATAGTCTAATCGGTAGAATAACTACATTTGAGTTGAATAGTTTTGATAATAGTTTTGTTCCTACTGTTGAATCTGCATTTATGTCATCTTTGAAAATTGGTAAATCAAGAAAAAATCATATGATACAAAATGAAAGTGATAGTGAAAGTGATGAGGGAAAAATTGATGAGCTTGAAGCATTAATAGCTAGAAGACTACAGAAAACTAAAGGGAGATATAGAGGAAAATTACCTTTGGTATGCTTTAACTGTAAAGAGATTGGCCATATTGTAGCTAGATGTCCAAATAGGAAAGAAGATGAGAAAAATAGTGAAAGATATAATGAAAGGAAGAATAATAAAAGAGATAACCGAGAACACAGAAGCAACATATAGTATGATAGGAGAAGTAACCGAGATTACAAAGATAAAGGCAAGAAGACATGTTACATCCTTGTTGAAGATGATGATGATGATAATGATGACACCAACACCAACACTGATACTGATGAAGACACTTGTAATACCCCAAAAATGGGCTATAAGTTCATTAATCTCCTACATCTTCAATTCAAATGAAATTGACATCAAAGTCCTAATCTAAGGCACATCTAAACATCATCGAATCATAATTGATTATCTTAAATTCTGCATCGGGGAATATTCCTAGTAATATTCTTAATTATCTTAATTATCTTTAATTTAATGATTATTTGGCGATAAATCACATTTATCCTAAGTTTAATTAATTGAATATTTTCATATTTAATTAATTAGATTTAATATTTGCCACTTAATTATGTAATTAAATTTAATTCTATCTATTATTAATTGTATTATTTAATTTTGACAATAAATCAAAATTCCTATCTTTAATTGATTAAATTCTTATTTAATTAATTAAAGCATGTTGTCATTATTTAATAATATAATTTTTAATAAAAGTTTGAATAAATAGTTAATTAACCCATAAATTAATTATTTATTTTCAAAAATCAGTTGAGTTGAGGATAAATCACTTTATTTATTTATTTAATTCTTAATTATTATGCATATTCAAAAGAAACAGTTAAACTCCAAATCAGAAAATCAATGCAAGTTATTGACTTTTTGGAACTCAACATCCTTTTGGAGTTCAAAAAGCTGATCTAAACTCTAATTTGAGTTAAAAAGCTATTTTTGCATGATTTTGAGAATTAACTATCTTTCATGATCAGATAACTCAAAAATCAAGCTGAGTTTATTTGAGTGATTTATGGCTTTTATCCATGCACCTCCAAAGCCCTGGATTTCTATAAATTAAAGGCTTCAGCTCTTCACAAATCATCTCATATTTTGTACAATCACGCTGGAGAATTGGAATTGAAGAATCAAAGCTCTTGCGAATCGACATCTTTGTGAGATCAATCTTATTTTTGCATTCATATTACATATCATTATTAGATTTATAGCATATCAGTTTTCAATAGCATTCATATCATATCAGTTTTTATCATTCTTATTGCATAGAAAATATCAAAAATATAGATTAATTGCATTTATTCCATATCTAGAATTGCATTCAAATCCTTCATTTAGGTGTCGTCTAGGTCACTGATCTCAATTACAGTCTGAGAACATTAATCTCGCACCTATTAGAAGGCAGTAAATCGCTTGGTTAGATAGCTTTCAATTTTGCACGATTTTGATTATCACTAACCTCTAATGTTTTATTGAGTGTTGTGTCTACAGATCAGGTACAATTTTCACACACACATTTTTGGCGCCCACCGTGGGGCCCTGAAATGAGTTTCCCTTCATTTCTATCAATTTTTTTATCTTTTGAGGATAAGGGTTTCAAGGGTCCTGGTATACTCTGTAGGCACTTTTTCTATCAAAGTTGTCCGTACATAGCGATTTTTATCATTCTGTCCGTACTTCCGTACACCTCTGTACAAATTCTCACGCGAGATTTCACTTGCGTCGCGCGAGATTTCTTTCTGTGTCGCGCGAAATTTCACTGGTATCATTTTTATGCGCAAAAAATCACTTTCTGGCGCGAGACTACAGTTCCTCGCGTGAGACTTTATCTTTTATCGCGCGAGACTCCACTTCCTCGTGTGAGTCTTCATATTTTTGTCGCGCGAGATAGTACTTCCTCGCGCGAGACTTCATTCTTCATCACGCGAGACCGTGTTTCCTCGCGTGGGACCGCATTCTGCCTCGCGCGAGATTTTGCTACAGAGACACATAATTTGCAGATTTGTACTTTCAGATTATTGATTTCTAACGCTTACAATTTGCTGTTGATTGGTCTTGATTTTGTACTTTCAGATGTGTGCTAAATTCTGGATTGCAGAGCGTTGGACCTAAGGTATCCTTCTCAAGCTGATAATATTTCAATTTGGATCCTAAAATAAATCTCTTATGTGTCTGGCTTGTGTGCATCCTTTCATGCTTTTATCTATCTCTACACACTTGCATAATTGATACTAGGTTGTGAACCCTTAAGGATTCTTTAAGTAGTCTTAGAATACTTGTGATTGATCTTGATTGCTATCTTGGGTTATTGGACTCGCTAATCCGCCGGCCCCTCATTTCCGCCCCGTGGTTGCAATCTCAGCGCCATAAAGGGGAGGGGTCAACAGGACAGAAGCGTTAAATGTTCCACTTGGCAACCCTTTTGTGCTTTTAGGAACTCACTTGTTTTTTAAGTTGTGGACTTGTTTTTAGCTTGTGTGAGGTGTTAAGTGTTCCACCTTGTGGACTCATCTCATATTTGCTTTAAGCGTTAAGTGTTCCTCTTTCTACTTTTTGAATGCTTTTGGTAGATTTACTTTCGGAACATATATCTGTGCTCACATAGTAATTAGGCCCTATGAACACTATTCGTGATTCTTGAAAGATTGGATTCCCAGCGAAATCCTTCTTGACGACAGAATCCTTGTAGGTAGGGAGGATACTTAGTGCATTTCACATTCAACTTGGTTAGTGCATCTTCTCTTATTGATCGACACATTCTCTCTCCAGAGAGGTTGATAGATCACGTAGGGTTGATATCACAAGCTTTGGTGAATCAAAATTGGTTATTGCGTCTTCTCTTATTGATTGATACATTCTCTCCTCGGAGAGGTTGATAGATCACGTGGAGTTGATATCACAGACCTTGGTGGAACAAAACTTTGTCTTAGCGTGTCGGATTAATCTGCTTGCTTTGTTTGGGTTAAAAGTGAAGAGGTGTCAAAACCTTGAATCTGGATCCAAGTCCCCTTGTGGTATACTATTGTGAGTCATCTTTAGAGAGGGTTAACCGTAGCGGACAATCCTTTCACAGGGAAAACTGCGTTGACGGAACCTCAAGCGGTAATAGCCATTTTTGCCATGGTAGTGACAGTCGCTATATAAATGTCCTTGTGGAAGAAATCTCCACGGGTATGGTTCATTGTTGGGTTGTCAGATCTCCCTAGCAGCTCTTGAAGATTAAGTTCTCAGACTGTGTCAAAACCCTGGTGCGCCGGGATTGGAGTTCACCCCTTTGAATCATAAAAGTTGCAGAGTCAAACCATTACTAAAAACCCTAGAGAGGCCAATTTTTCACTTTCAGGTATATGTGCGTTATTGCAAAACTTTTTCAGAACATACACAATTAGTACTCTCAGGGATTAGCACAATTTGGTCACTTGATTGTTCATGTGCAAGGTTGCTTTTGCCCTTGTTCATTGTTTTCAGACGTGCTTGGAATCACTTTCTTGTTGTTCTGCATTCTTATTTATCTACTTGGCTATTAAAAATGATCAAATCTGGTATAACCTTCAAAATCTGGACAGTACAATTTGCAAACAATCCAAAACTGAAAACCTTACATTTTGCAAAAATTGACGTAAAATCTTTTCTGGAGTCAAAAGTCATTTCAAGAAGTCAAAAGTTGTACGAGTTTTGTCAAGTGTCATTTCATAGACTACCCAGTGTCATACGAGTCTGCAGAGTGTCGTTTGGAAAAATTTGAGAAAGTTGTCAGAAATTGTCAAATTGCAAGATATCCAATGTTTCCAGCCTAGTTCCAGAATCTGTCAAAAATATCATTGTGTCAGGAACAGAGCAGTAGCTATTGAGCATTCTACCATTTTCTGAGTTTGATCTTTTGAATCCGATCTAGTCTTCTGTTTGATCAATTTGAGTCCTTTTTATCTCGTGTCAAAACCTTGTCATAACTATCAATCTTTAATCAATCAATCTTCAAAAACAAACTAAGTGTTGAGAACTCGTGTCCGCTATCTTTTGGGCGATCTATCCCATACATCCAGGGCACAGTTTCCTTCACCCACATCTCATCAGATCTTTAAAACTATCATAATCTTGACAAGGTTGTGCCATCCGATTTTCTCGAATCAAATTGTTCTTCAGTTGTCTTCATCCTTTTCTTCTGTTTCATTCAAAGTTAATGGTGGAGACCAGAGCTTCTTCACACAAGAAATCAGAAGAAACATCTCAGAACTTACTTTTGACCAATACCCCGGGTCCAACTCTTGAACAACTCATCAAGTTAGGTATCTACGAAGACGACGGTCTCGGTAACTTTCGATTAAAAACTGGTTACATACCTCCTCTATCAACTCACAGAGGTAATCAACAAACTCCTCCTCAATCTATTCCAGGGAGCCCAAAAACTCCTACCATGTCTCAAGCAGGGACAAACCATGGTTCTCTAGGAGGAGGATCCCAGGGACACCATTCTCAACATAATGCCGACCAAGACCCTACACCCTCTGAAATCCATCGGTGTCAGAATGATGATGAATTCAAAAGAATGATGAGGCATTTCTTGAAAATGGATAGAGAGGCATACTTTTTGCAATTAGCCCAAGAAGGAGCTAAACTTCCTCCTCACTTCAATGTCGAAGATATCATCACGCATGAGGAAGAAACTCCGATGACGGCCATAATGAACCAGCTGCACGCTATGCAGGTCAAAATGAATAAAATTGAGAAAGAGAAGGAACCCAAGGAATTCTCCATGGAGGCCCTTTGTCCTTTCCCTTTTGACAAAGACTTGTATATGCCTCCATTCCCAAAAAGAGTGGAGATACCAAAGTATGACAAATATGACGGACACTCTGATCCTCAAGATCATGTCAGAGAGTTCTGTACACAATCCATGGAATTCATGCATGAACTGACTTATCTAATGCGTCTTTTTCCTAGATCCTTGGGAGGAGCATCCATTCAGTGGTTTTCAAGATTACCTTCTACGATCAAAACTTTTGAGGAATTGATTAAATTGTTTTATCAACAATATTCCTACAATATTCAACATTCGATTACCATGATCGATATCTGTAACCTCAAGCAATATCCAGGGGAATCATTCCTAACTTTTCTCAAGAGGTGGCGAAAGAAGTTTTCTTTATATGCTAGACCAATTCCTGAAATGGAGAAACTTGAAATCTTTATCAATAACCTTGTTCCAGAGCTCAACTATCCATTGCAAATGCAAGATCATGTATCTTTTGATAAAATGGTGGATAATGCAATCAAGATTGAGAAAGTACTTGTCAAGAAAGGAGAAATCACACTTCAAAAGGACAAGTCTGAATCGGGATCTAGCTCAAAAGATAAAAACAAGAGCTGGAATAGAAACAAAGGTATCATCTCTGACAGTGTTGTTGACACTATCCACACCCCATCAAAGGCACCGGCCTACAATCTCACCCTTTCCACCAAAGCCATTGAAGCTTCAGAGCAAAAATCTGCTGAACCATCTCCAAAGAAGCCATTCAAACGATGGGACAATAAACGAAAGTTTACTCCCCTGGGAGAATCTTTGGAATCTGCTCTGAGGACCCTGATAGCTGATAACATGATCTCTTTACCACCAATCCGAAAACCTGATCCGGATCCAAAACCATGTTGGTGGAAAGATAATGAATTTTGTGCTTTCCATCGAACTAAAGGCCACAGAACTAATGGATGCTTCCATTTGAAGCATACCATTCAAGACTTGATAGATCAAGGGGACATCACAATCGATAATCCTACCAGCAATAATGATCACACAGCATTTACAGAACCTTTTCCACAACATGGCAAGGGAGTTTCCACTTCTCAGCCTAACATGGGGGCAAAAGTCAACTATGCCTACCCTGGAAATGATGCTGTCATCAATATGGTGGAACCATGCCTTTCTGAGAGCTGTAATGTCATCACGATTGTACGAAGAGATAGAAATCATTCCTCAGATAATGCAGTTACCAGATCACAAGCTCAGATGCATCTGAAAGGACAAACACCAAATTCATTTGATGTCCCTAAGATACCTTTCAATCTCACATCTGCTTCTAAACAGAAGGTTGCCTCGAAATCTTCCAATCCAAAGGATACCAGACCTACATCTTACAGCATCGTACAACAACTCTAGCATACCAATGCCAAAATCTCTATGTTTGAGTTACTTCGAATCTCTCCAGCTCACCGAGATATCCTAGACAAAGCTTTGCTCAGCTCTAATGTTCCTAATGATCTAGATCTAGATAGGTTCCAAACTATGGTTGGTCATCTAACATCTCCGCAATATATCTCCTTTGCAGAAGAGGATGACAACTCCCTAAGTCACCCACATAATCAGCCCTTGCACATAGAAGTCTTGATCCAGAACCGTCGAGTCAAACGCGTGTTGATAGATGGGGGCGCAGGCCTCAACATTTGTTCTTACAACTTAATCACACAGTTGGGATTCTCAGAGATGGCTATTGATCCTTGAAAGAAGATCACCATAAAAGCCTATGATGAACAAGAAAGAGCTTCTAAAGGCACCATTGTCTTGCCCATCCAGGTGGGTCCAGTCATCAAAGATACCACATGTCAGGTGCTCGATCTACCATTGGCTTACAATATCCTTCTAGGGAGACCCTGGATACATGAAATGCAGGCTATTCCTTCAACATACCATCAATGCTTGAAATTTCCCTATGAAGGAGTGGAGGTTACTATCCCAGCTGATCTGAGTACAACTTGCAATACATTGAAGGAAAGTGCTGATAAACTTGTTCCCAATAACAGAGAATCTTCCATCAAGCAACAAAATGTGGCTTCCACATCTAAGATGGATGACATTGCTAAAGAGATCAATATCAAAGAAAATGGGATGGGAGAATACACTATAGAGCCAGTCTTGTCTCTGACATCTCTCCCAATCTCACCTAAGTCATATGGCCAATCCTTGAAGCAGTCTAAATCAGAACCTAAGGAACCTATGGAAGCATACAAAAGACATTTTGTGGTGGAGCAAGTATCTAAACAAGAATTTGAAGAGGATGAAGCTGTGCTGGCATGGCTATATAAAGAGGATTCTGAATCTAAAATTGTTCAACCTAGTGAATCTATAGCACCTACAGTCCCTTCTAATTCATATGGTCCAGGAAACAAATTGATAGCCAAGATGGGATATTCTGGTCAAGGACCTCTAGGAATTAGGGGAAAGGGTCTTGTGACCCCCATTTCACATATTGGTCGAGCCAAAAAAGATACTGGTGGCATAGGGTTTAAAAAGAAACCCTATCATCTTAGAGGTGGTTGTTCTCATGTCATAGAACAAATTGCACCAGGAGAACCCCTTCTTAAGAAAGAAGAAACAGAACCCTCTGATGATGATTCAGATAGCTCTGAGCTTATCCCCTATGAAAAATTTCCTAAAGAGATCAAAGATCTTCTTGATGATACAGATGATCCTATCAGAAGAATTAATGTAGTAGAAACACAAGAACCTACTGTAGCGCAAGAGATGGTTGTACCACAAGAACCAGCCAATCTCAAAGGCAATCAAACTGATCAAGAAGTAGGGGGTAGTTATTCTGACACTGATTCCCATGAATATGAATTCAAGTCAGAGACTGAGGGTAATCCTTCTTGGGGTATTCATCCTGATTTCACGCACTTTCTAAGATTTCCTAGAGATTCTGAATCAGAAGATGAGTCAAATGATTATGAATGGGGTGCCATTCCAGAAGAAGATGAGCTTATAACAGAGAAATCTATTGATGTTATTCACCAATATGTCTCTCAACCCAACGTAGGTCTAGAGCGAAACAATGAACTTAACGTGTCTGATCCACCTATGGCTAAAGAGGACTCCTATGATGATGTTGAGCCTATTCATGAATTGAACATTCTGAGCTGTAATATCACCTTTGAACTTGAGCGTCAGGTTAGGACCAATGATGACATATCCACATCCGTGAACACCATATCCCAAGCCTTTCCCACTTTGACTATCCAACGCCCTGATCTTATCGACCAAACTTCCACCAACCCAAACCATGGTATGTATACCTTCCCAAATGACTATGCCCTTGCCTGCTACCTCAATGCAGTTGAGCCTATGAGTACTTCCATCAGTGAACCGAGTGTCAGCATGACCGAGTCGGACATCAAATATCTTAGTCAGAAAAACAAGAGTAAAAAGAAAAAGAAAAGAGTTCTGAGGGTGAAAACCACTTTGTGGCAGTCTCAGAACTGACAAAAGTAAAAAGAAAAGACGTATCTGAAGGTGAAAACCTCTCTGAGGCACCTAAGGATGAGATATTTGATGTCCTTCCAAGTCATTTACAGGATAGATCTCCAGTTCTGATTGAGCCAACTCAATCCATCAATTTGGGTACAACAGAGGAACCACAATTGGTACATGTAGCACAATCTCTATCAGACGAAGAGAAACAAAACTTCACTACCTTCTTATCAGAGAAAAAGATCAACTTTGCATGGAAATATTCAGATATGCCAGGATTGGATCCCAATCTCATTATGCACCATCTATCCATTGCTCCCGGAGTAAAACCAATCAAACAAAAATTGAGAAAGATGCATCCTCATGTTGCACTCTTAGTCAAAGCAGAACTAGAAAAACTCCTAAAATCTAGATTCATCCGTGTCATAGACTATGCTGAGTGGATTTCCAACATTGTACCTGTTTCCAAACCAGATGGTTCAATCAGAGTATGCACAGACTTTAGAGACGTGAACAGAGCATGCCCTAAGGATGATTTTCCACTGCCTAACATTGATATGATAGTGGACATGACTGTGGGCTATGAAATGTATTCCCTTATGGATGGTTTTTCTGGATACAACCAAATCAAAATTGCTCCAGAAGATCAAGAGAAAACAGCTTTCACATGTGCATGGGGAACTTTCTGTTGGAATGTCATGCCATTCGGACTCAAAAATGCTGGAGCTACATATCAAAGAGCAATGACATCTATTTTTCATGATATGATGCATAGAACAATGGAGGATTACGTAGATGATACCTTGGCAAAATCCATGATTAGAACTGAACATCTAACAGACTTGAGCATGATCCTCGACAGAATGGAAAAATTTAGTCTTCGACTAAATCCTAAAAAGTGTGCTTTTGGAGTCACTTCTGGAAAGCTCCTAGGATACATCGTCTCCAAGAAAGGCATTGAAGTTGATCCAGCTAAGGTCAAGCCTATAATAGAGATACAACCTCCCACAAATATTAGTCAAATGAGGACGTTGCAAGGCAGAGTTCAATCTATCAGAAGATTCATATCACAGCTAGCGGACATCTCACAGCCTTTTACAAAAACATTACATAAAGGTGTGACCTTTGCATGGAATGAAGAATGCGAGAACAACTTTAAACATATCAAGAAGTATCTATCAAATCCACCTATATTGATGCCTCCTATTCATGGGAAGCCATTAATATTATATGTCTCCGCAACAGATACATCACTGGGGGCATTGCTAGCACAGCATGATGAGAACAAGAAAGAAAGAGCCATCTACTATATCAGCCGAACTTTAGTGGCCTATGAGAAGAACTACTCAATGATAGAGAAGGCATGTCTTGCTGTGATCTTTGCATCATAGAAATTGAGACACTACATGTTAGCTCATACTACTCATTTGGTAGCTAAAATTGATCCACTGAAATATCTCCTAAGCAAAGCTGCCCTCACAGGTAGACTAGCTAAATGGGTCATGCTCTTGAGCGAATTTGACATTGAATATGTTGAAAGAAAAGCTATCAAAGGATAGGTCATTGCTGATCAATTAGCTGAAGCACCACTATTTGATGATACACCCATGCAAATGGAATTTCCCGATTCCTCTATCATGCACCTCTCTTCTAGAGCATGGTGATTATTCTTTGATGGCTCCTACACATAGAATGGATCCGGAGTAGGCATATTGTTCATCACTCCTCAAGGATACTCGATACCCAAAGCATTCAGATTAAAGTTTCCTTGCACAAACAATATTGTTGAATATGAGGCACTTCTCAATGGTATGAAAATGGCAATACAATGGAGAGTTACAGAGATGCACATCCATGGGGACTCACAACTGGTTATCCACCAAGTCAATGATGTATACCAAACCAAAGATGAAAAGCTCATTCCTTACAAGAGAATGGTAGATGATTTAAAGAAATACTTCATCTCTATCACATTTGAGCAAATACCCAGAATGGAGAATAAGGCTGCTGATGCAATGGCAACATTATCTACTCTTTTACAACAGCTTGAACATGAACTACGCTACGAGTTCCTGGTGGAAGCCCTATCCTATCCTGCATATGACTCCCCTAAAACTTGCATGATCTGCACTGTTGTAGGTTATGACTCATCTCGCTACAAAAATCTATTCTCCTATCTCCATGACCAAATCATCCCTGAGTCCTTTAACCGTTTTGAGAAATGAAACCTTATCCGATCCGCATCCCGATATGTCATCATTGGTAATGATCTGTACAAACGAGGTCTAGATGGTACACTACTTAGATGTTTAGAATGAGAAGAGTCTCAACGTGCATTAGAGGAAGTCCACGAAGGTATATGTGGGTCACACTTGAACGGGTTAACGTTAGCTCGAAAACTTATTAGGGCTGGGTATTATTGGCCTGAAATGGAAAAAGAAGCTATTAAATTTGCTAAAAACTGTCAACAGTGTCAAGTACATGGCAACTTGATTCATGCTCCAGGGAGAGATCTGATTCCCTTTACTACACAATGGCCTTTTCAACAATGGGCATTTGATCTCATAGGTGCTATCCATCCGCACTCTTCTAATGGACATACCCATATAATCACAGCTACAGATTATTTTACAAAATGGGTAGAAGCATTTCCTCTAACACAAGCAACGGGGAAACAGATCTCTATGTTCATCCTGAATTACATCATTTGTAGATATGGGATCCCTCACTCTATAATCACAGATAACGGGGGACAATTCAAAAACAAGGACCTAGATGACTTATGTGCCAAGTTCAAAATTACTCAACATTGGTCATCTATCTACTATCCTCAAGGGAACGGACAAGCTGAGGCTTCAAACAAAAATCTCCTGAAGATCTTGCACAGAACAGTGAATAAAACAGGAAGAGACTGGCATCTGATGATCAATCCAGCTCTCTGGGCATACAGAACTAGTATCAGAACGCCTATAGGGGCTACACCTTTCGCTTTAGTTTATGGGTCTGAAGCGGTACTGCCTATTGAGGTTGAAATCCCATCACTCAGAATCAAAATGCATGGACTTGTCACTGATGAAGACTACAGAGTGTCGAGGTTACAAGAACTTGAACTACTAGATGAGTGCAGACAAGCAGCGTATGATCATCTCAGAGTGTATCAGAAAAGAATGTCTAGAGGCTACAACAAGAAAGTCAGACATAGAGAATTTTAGGTTGGCGATCTAGTGTTGAGAGAAAATCCTAAAAATCAATCACATCGAGAACGCAAGGGGAAGTTCGAACCCAATTGGTTGGGTCCCTTTGTAATCACTGCTACTTTTGGCTCTGGTGCCTATCAACTCTCAACCACTGAAGGAGAACAGCTCCGAGAACCAATCAACGTTCTCCATCTAAAGAAATTCTATGCCTAAGGCATTCAGTGCTTGGTAAATGTCCTAAAAAAAAATTTTAAAAATCGGAAAAAGTCCTGAAAAAATGAACATCTTGGTGAAAACCTAGCAATAGGCGCCTTGATGATTCACAAAAAAAAATAAAAAATATCAAAAGTACAAAAAAATTGAAAAAATATCAAAAGTACAAAAAAAAAAAAAAAAAAAAGTGCCTTGGTGAAAACCTGGAAACAGGCACCTCGGTAGCAAAAATAGAATCTCTACCAAGATGGTGAAAACCCGGCAAACGGGCGCCACTTGTTCCAAAATGCTCCATCTATCAGCACAATCTTGGTCTTTCCTAGCTTTCAGTCTTGCTTTAGTTTGTACATATCTCCCAGTTTGTTCCTGCATTTCCAGTTTTCAATAAATCAGCCTGTACACCAACCAGCTCAAGCGTCTGCATCCTATCAATGTTCAAACTTGGGGGCAATCAATGTCATATCCTATGGCCTCCAATGTATCTTAGACGTGTCATATCCACTCAGAGTCCTTTGAAGCTTCAAGTTGAGTCAGTCAGTCAATCTCGTCTCCAGAAAGGATTTTGCATCAACAACAATCAAACATCAAAACTCAACTGAAGACAATTTGTGCTTTTCATGCTTTTATCTCCTTGTAGGCTTACTGATTCGCATTGAGATTTTTGCATATTGTGTCCCTTCGAGCTCTTCGATGATGTCCTTTATAGGATTTAGAGAGTGATGACTGGGGGCATAATCTTTTCTTTGTCTTCTGCTTGTATGTGAAAATCTAACATCTTTGGAACTTCTGGATTGAAATGGTGTCCGACTATAAGAGCCTCTATCTCGAATTGGATGGCCATGCGTACCTCGACCATTGATACCCAGATAATTCCAGGAAGTTTGATCTAACTATTATCTTTTTGAGTAAGTTCTTTCTCCTACTGTGGAACGCAATCTTGCCTAAGGATGTGAACGATAAAGGGTCACTACGGGTAATTCACATTGGATTTAGAATGATCTCTTGACTGTTTGATGTGTTTGCAATGCAAGGCGTACTCAGGTCATCACGACGTGTATGTTTTGATGCTTGTACAAATTGCTATATCAAAATGGACATGATATTTAGGTCATCCTGGCGCTTGTGCCTTGGTGCTTATATCTAATCCGACATTTCAAAAACAAAATCAATATTCATATATCCATGGTTGTTTGACCAGTGGGTGTTGTATTGATTCTTGCGCATACAAATTGATATTCATATGTCTATGGTTTCATGGCTAGTGGGCATTGTATTGATTTATCCGGTTACCTAAAATTTCAATGATGATAAAAAATCGACATATGATCAGTGACTAGGTCCTAGGTCTTAGGTTGCATTTCATTTTGCATGTCTCATTGCATTTTGCATGTTTACATGATCTCACAATGATTAAACAAACTTCAATGCTTAAATGATTCTTCAAATCGCATCTTCAAATCTAACAAGAGCTGAATCTCACACGAAGGTTCCTCCAATGAAAGAGCAAGTAGAATCCTTTTTCGGGATCAAAATTCAAATCTGAGATCATTCATATTATTAACTACTTGCATATTCGACCTTCAATCATCACAGAAATCTAGTATTCAACTTAACTGATTATCTAACATCAAACTATCAAAATTTTAACTTGGTCAACCATGGTCCACTCATGGTCAAACCTAGTCAAACTTGGTCTTTTAGGACCTCCAAACGATGCAGAATGCATCCTCGGACGTGTATAACCACTTCTCAAATCAATTAACATGCTTCTAAACTATCAACGTTGACTTTTCTTGTCAGATTTCAATTTTAATCCCGAAGGGGGCATGGTATTGCACATCATTCAAAGTCTGTAAATCAAATTCTATCGATCAAGTCTATCAATATCTTTCATCAGTGATCAAGACAAACAATCACGTCTAGTTACTGATTCATCAAAAGTCCTCATCGCTCGGGGCAAATCTATCATCACTTGGGGCATATCAGATTCATCGATCCATATCAATCTGGTATTCTCTTAATCTTGTAATCTGTATCAGTTTTTGCAACCATCAGATCATAGTGTTATTTCCTTGGTTCTTCGACAACTAAAGGATTCGGATGTGATACCTGCTAGTTCTGCTAAGACAATCGAGTCTAGAACGAGTCACTCACTTCTTATCAATCCTAAGGTTCAGAATCAGGCATTTTGACACTTTTTCGCAATAATAGGTTCATTTGCTGCTACAGTGAACATTATCTTTGGTCATTCAAGACCTATTATCTCCATCTTAATTCAATATCAATCAACTCCTATCTCAATATCTTTCAATCGGTTTCTATCTTGAGATCGGTTTATCTTTTGAATCAGTTTCATATCTCTATCAAACACAGACTATCTTTGAACCACTGCGCTTCACACAGTAATTCAAAGAGGGGCAAAATGTAATACCCCAAAAATGGGCTATAAGTTCATTAATCTCCTACATCTTCAATTCGAACGAAATTGACATCAAAGTCCTAATCTAAGGCACATCTAAACATCATCGAATCATAATTGATTATCTTAAATTCTGCATCGGGGAATATTCCTAGTAATATTCCTAATTATCTTAATTATCTTTAATTTAATGATTATTTGGCAATAAATCACATTTATCCTAAGTTTGATTAATTGAATATTTTCATATTTAATTAATTAGATTTAATATTTGCCACTTAATTGTGTAATTAAATTTAATTCTATCTATTATTAATTGTATTATTTAATTTTGACAATAAATCAAAATTCCTATCTTTAATTGATTAAATTCTTATTTAATTAATTAAAGCATGTTGTCATTATTTAATAATATAATTTTTAATAAAAGTTTGAATAAATAGTTAATTAACCCATAAATTAATTATTTATTTTCAAAAATCAGTTGAGTTGAGGATAAATCACTTTATTTATTTATTTAATTCTTAATTATTATGCATATTCAAAAGAAACAGTTAAACTCCAAATCAGAAAATCAATGCAAGTTATTGACTTTTTGGAACTCAACATCCTTTTGGAGTTCAAAAAGCTGATCTAAACTCTAATTTGAGTTAAAAAGCTGTTTTTGCATGATTTTGAGAATTAACTATCTTTCATGATCAGATAACTCAAAAATCAAGCTGAGTTTATTTGAGTGATTTATGGCTTTTATCCATGCACCTCCAAAGCCCTGGATTTCTATAAATTAAAGGCTTCAGCTCTTCACAAATCATCTCATATTTTGTACAATCACGCTGGAGAATTGGAATTGAAGAATCAAAGCTCTTGCGAATCGACATCTTTGTGAGATCAATCTTATTTTTGCATTCATATTACATATCATTGTTAGATTTATAGCATATCAGTTTTCAATAGCATTCATATCATATTAGTTTTTATCATTCTTATTGCATAGAAAATATCAAAAATATAGATTAATTGCATTTATTCCATATCTAGAATTGCATTCAAATCCTTCATTTAGGTGTCGTCTAGGTCACTGATCTCGATTACAGTCTGAGAACATTAATCTCGCACCTATTAGAAGGCAGTAAATCGCTTGGTTAGATAGCTTTCAATTTTGCACGATTTTGATTATCACTAACCTCTAATGTTTTACTGAGTGTTGTGTCTACAGATCAGGTACAATTTTCACACACACAACACTAAGGTGGTATTTGTAGATTTGAAAGAAGATTTAGAAGAAGAAGAAAGGTATGTTAAAACAACACTTATTTCTAAAGTTAGCAAGAATGATACTTGGATCATTGATAGTGGTTGTACACATTATATGATTGGTGATCAAGAGAAATTTGAATACCTTGAACATTATAATGGTGGATCTGTTAAAATGGGAAATGATACACCTTGTCTAGTAAAGGGAAAAGGGTCTATATTGTTGAACAATAAGATCAGAGTGAGAATGCATATTGGGTGAAGGGACTTAATTATAATTTATTGAGTGTAGCATAGCTGAATAACATAGGTCACCGAGTTGCATTTGAGAATAGAAAGGTGAAAATATATGATGAGAATGGAAAGTTGGTCGATATTGGTGAACAATCTAAATGTAATCTATTTTATCTTGACAATTCTGAAACTTCTTGTTTGTTGGCTCAAACTAAAGATGTTTGGTTATGGTACAAAAGGTTATGTCATGTGAATTTTGAAAACATGGTTAAGATCAGTAAGAAAAGGAGAGTTAGAGGCTTACCGAGCTTATCTAAACCTGACCATGTCATGTGCAAATAATGTCAAATGGGAAAAATGTCAAAATATAGTTTTAAGAGAAAAAACTCTTCATCTAATGCTATTTTGGAGTTAGTTCATACCGAATTGTGTGGTCCTATGAGAACTTAGAATTATTATAGAGACATATATTTTATCTTGTTTGTTGATGACTACTCTAGAATGATGATTGTCATGTTCTTGAAAGAAAAATCTAAAACTTTAAAGATGTTTAAATGGTTTAAAGCTAAAGTGGAAAAGGAAAGTGGTAAAGAATTAAAATGCTTGAGATCATATAGAGCTAGTGAATTTATTTTTGATGAGTTCACTAATTTTTTTAATGAGCATGGAATTAAGAGACAAGTTTCTGCACTAAGGACACCCCATCAGGATGGGATTACTAAAAGGAGAAATAGATCTATTGTGGATTGTGCTCGAATACTAATGATTGGAAAGGATGTTGCATAGATATACTAGAGAGAAGCTGTTAGTACTGCTGTATACATATTGAACCGAGTTAAACTAAAGAAAAATTCAAACAAGACACCTTATGAATTATGGTATGGTTACACACCTAATGTAAGTTATTTCAGAATATTTGGAAGCATATGTTAGATTCTAAAAGATGAAAGAAATGGGAAATTTGATTCAAAAGGTGATGAATGAATATTCTTAAGATATTCTATTAAGAGAAAAGATTACAAATGTTTGAATAAGGCTACTAATTGATGATTGAAAGTGTAAATGTGAGAGTTGATGAATTTTTTGAGAAGAATGATGAAGAAAGAAAAAAGGAACCGAAAGATTATGGTAGATTTACTTACATTGAGAAACCTGACACTCTATTTGAGCAACAGTCTGGCATTACCGAGCATCAAGGTAATTGTAATGAGCATTAGTCTATATAGAACGAGAATTAGAAAATAGTTATCGATGAAGATTATGATGATACACCGAGTGGAGAAAACAATGAAGAGAAAATAACTAAACCTATACTTGCAAGATACGTAAGGAAACATCATCCATAGAATCAGATTATTGGAGAAAGGAAAGATGGTATGATGACATGAAGTAAGTTGAAAAAAAAACATGCTTAGTTTTTGAATTTGAACCTAAAACTATTAGAGATACACTTGAAAATGATGAATGGGTTAAGGCCATGAATGAAGAAATTGAGAAGATATAGAAAAACAAAACAAGGACATTGGTAGTGAGACTGAAAGATAAGAATGTAATTGGAACCAAATGGATATTTAGAAATAAGTTGAATGAAAATGGAGATGTCACTAGGAATAAGGCAAGACTTGTATGCAAAGGGTATGCACAAGAAGAAGGTATTGACTATGGTGATACTTTTGCACCTGTTTCTAGACTTGAAGGAGTTAGAATATTGCTTTCTTATGCTACTTAAAAAGGATTTAAAGTTTATCAGATGGATGTTAAATCTACATTTCTAAATGGAATACTTGAAGAAGAGGTATACATTGAAAAAGATGAAGGTTTTGTTGATCCTAATCAGAACAACATGGTATGTAAGTTGCACAAAGCACTATATGGATTGAAACAAGTACCAAGAGCATGGTATGAAAGACTGCATTCCTATCTTATTAGTATTGGATTTGTTAGAACAAGTGACAACATCAATTTGTATTTGAAAGGTGAAACTAATGATAAGATTCTTATTGCAAAAATTTTTGTTGATGATATCATATTTGGAGAACATTATAATTCATGAAAATCATTTGCTAATGAAATAAGAAAAGAATTTGAAATGTCAATTTTTGGAGAGATTAAATTTTTATTAGCTTGCAAATTTTACAACAAAATGAAGACATATACATTACTCAATCAAAGTACATAAAAGAAATATTGAAGACATTCGGTGTGGAGAATTCAAAATCGATCGGTACACCTATGGTCACTAGATGCAAATTGAATAAGGATGACTAATCAAATGAGGTAAATTAGACATTATATAGATCAATGATTGGTAAGTTGATGTATTTTGTGCATAGTACATCAGATATTGCACATGCAGTCAAAATTGTATCAACATTTTCTACTAATCCTAATGAATCACATATGATTTTTGTAAAAATAATTTTGAGATACTTGAAGAACACTAAAGACCATGGCTTGTGGTATAAGAAAGAAGGCAATTTTGAACTGAAAGTCTATATAGATGTAGATTGGGCTGTAAACATTGATGATAGAAAGAGAACCAGTAGTGGAGCATTATTTTTGGGAGAAAGATTAGTTACTTGGATAAGTAATAAATAAGGACGCATTTCTGAATCCACTAAAAAATAAAAATATGTTGTTGCTGCTACTAATTATTTGAACATTGCATGGATAAAACAACTTTTGGAAGGTATCAATGAAGAGGTCACTGACCCAATGATAATATATTGTGATAACACTAGTGCAATAAACATTTCTAAGAATATGATGATGCATGCAAAGAAAAAACATATATCTATAAAGTATCCCTACTTGAGAGAACAAGTACAAGAAAAGCAAGTGAAACTAGAGTATGTAAAATCACAAGAGCAACTTGTTGATATATTTACTAAAATTTTACCAAATGATACATTTGAGTACTTGAGGACTAGACTAGGGGTCCATCCCCTATCTATCAATCACTAAGGTGATTAGGAGGTTGCATCAACCTATAGTTTATCGGAATATCAAATGGTGTTGATGGATGATGTTCACACTTTAGGTTTTTTGAGGTTGTGAAAGATGAAAGATGAAAGACAAATTAGAACTGCATATTGGTACATGAAAGGTACTTGATCTAAACCAAAAACTAGAGATAATAGTTTGGCTATTGAAGAGCCAATTATTTTCCTTTTGGCATTTCTGTCAAAGGGAGAGAATAATCAATGAAATATTTATCTGAAGAGAGATATACACATATGTAGACAAGATCAAATCCGTGGGGATAGACTACATGGAGTATTGATGTTATGTAGTGATTAAACATATTAAATGTACAAGCTAGGGAGAACTTACTGAGTTACAACATTTGCATACAAAGTTGTAGAATAGATGTTTGGTATTCTATGTCATATTTCATATTGTGTTTCCATCAATTCCAAAGGGAGATATTGATAAACTATAATTGATTAAATATCTTGAAGAAAAGTTTGATAATGGAATGGATATTTTAAAGACATTGATTGATGATCACCAAGCTACTTAAGTGTATGTAAGATATTAAATCAATTAATGTATTATAATTGATGTCAACTAGTATTGATTGTAGTTATCATGATGGTTACAAACATCTTAAGAAGGAAAAATGGTAAAAGAATGAGATATCTACATGAAGATGAGATGGATGAGAAAGATATGGATATGGTATTCATTGGAAAACTTATTGATAGTCTATCACATAATGTTAGTTATTTGATTGTATTACATGAATCTATTGTGTATTGAAGATCAAGAATGAAAAAGTTCATGTGATCGGTAAATGAAGAATTCAGTATACACCAAACAAGTGTAGTGTATACCGAGTATAGTGTTAACTGAGCTAGTTATCACAGACACATTTTGGTATTGAATGAGTAAAATAAATAAATGGAATTTATGAATGCTGACTAAAGATGATGAGCTGGACAATTGTTTATGATTCTGAGGTAAATGATAATGTTTGTTATGTTGATAAAATGACTGATAAAATTCAAGGATGATTGGATGAAGGAGAATGAAATGTGTTATTGACACAACTGTCGAGGAAGGTTAAAGTGACAAAATCTATGGTGAAGATTAAGAGGAAAAATCTATGGATGGAAATAAAATGGTTTATAATGTCTATATAAAGAGACATGAGATTCATTATTGAGTCTATTGTAGGAGAATTCATGTAAAAATATTGATTTCATGCAACACTGATAAAATTGGTTGAAGATAGAACTGAGAAAATATGTAGACAACACCCGATGATAGTGAAATAAATTACTGAGTAGAACAAAGTTGGAGAAAATAAAGATATTGAATTGATTATTGATCAAAGGTATTTTTAAGCTTAGCATAGATCTGAAAATCTAAAAATCAAGTTGTATTTGAATTAGATCATTATTGTATCAGCTTAACTATTGTTACAGATAAATCTCTTAACCAAGTGGGACTTAACAATCTTTATATTTCAAGATGACATTCAATGAATGTTGATTGTTTTCTTGTTGAGCCCATAGTGAATGTTTGGTCAAGGGAGAACTATTAGTGATAAATCCTCTAAATAGTTCACACCTCACAGTGTGTTTTGTAACCTTTAAAAGGGTTGGCTCCTAACCAAGATCACTTCAGTAGAGTAAACTATTTTGGGTTACCAGTCCCAGGTGGTTTTTCCCCTAACAGGGTTTCCACATTAAAAATCTATGTGTTATGTGTATGGATGTGTTGACTTGTTATTTTACTTTACACATTACTATAAATGGATTGATCAGTAAACACGGCATTTAATTTACTGGTAATCGGTATATGAAGAGAAAGGCACAATTGATATTTTATTGATTTGATTAAATGATTTGAAAGTTTTTTTATATACATCTGGGAGTATTTGGGACTGTAGGATAACTAGAGTTAATTGATTCACCCCCCTCTCAATTATCTAACAGGGAACACATTAAGTAAAAGAATAGATAATAAGATAGATGGTAGAGATATGACTCTGAACTTGATCGAACAAAGCATAGAGAGATAACTAATCCCAAACCTGATTGAACAAAAACTAGTAGAGATATGTAAGATTTTTGTTTAAGAGATAGATTATTCCTACCCCCCTTGAGATTGAAATGAAAATAAGGTAGAGGAGATGCATAAATGAGATAGATAGATTTGATCAAATCAGGATAAGGTAAGGTTCAAGATGATTGATTAAGCACATTAGACCAAGTTTGACCACCGAGTGGTGAGAATTTTCCCCAGTTTGAAAAAGATATATTAGTAGTGTTAAGTCAAGATTAGAAGAAGAGATGACAAGATGATGATGGAAGAGAGAGAAATGGTGATTGCCTCAAAAGATCAAAGAAAATAATCTTAAAGGGTCAGTCAACTACGTATAGGAAGGAAGAAATTTTAAAACATGATTTTGACAATCAAGATGAAGCTAAATTTTGATTTCAATCCTGAAAATGGATCCATGACATTGAAATTAGGTAGAGGTGCAATTTTTGCAAAAATTTGAGACTTTGAAAAATTAGGTCAAAATGCTATATAAGGGGCTCAAAGGGTCATTTTCAAATCATGTGTACCTTTCATCTTCTAGTGATTCCAGAGTGAGTTTAGATCTTTCAATGGAAGATAGGTGAGTTCCAATCAAGAAACATAGATTCAAGCTTAGCCAATTGCACAATCGGCCTCAGGGGTACCCACAAGTAGTAAGTCATCAAAAACTTTTCCCTATTTAGTGCATTTATTACATTTTTTTTGCATGTTTTACTAGTTTTTTTTTATAATTTCATACAAAAATTTGGATTGTCACATGACTTCACTAAAAAAGCTCATATGACATTTCACAGAAACTTTAAATATCACACCAGCTTTTTATGATGTGTCACACCAGTGGGTCCCATTGGTTGTGCAAAATATTGCACTGCATTGAAGTGTCACACCGCTATAATAAGGAGTGTCATACAAAATTAATTTGAACTATAGAATGTCATTTTTCTTTTTATGTGTCTTTGACTACTTGGAAACTTGATTGAAAGTACTTAGATCTTATATTGATGCTTTACTGATGCTTTAAGTTGCTTTCTGATATATCCTATGATGTATTCTAATGCATTTCTACTTGTGTTTGTGATGCAACATTGATTTCCAGACTTGGCCATTAAGGTTCTACATCCAGTGGGTCTTCATCTCATTCCTTGATTATCCACCAATGAGAGGGGTATATTAGAGTCCAAGAGACTTAAAGAGTTATTGTAGATGCCCCATATTTGGGAAAACCATGGGTTGTTAATCACACTTATTGATCAGTTTCATTCAGAGCATAATACCTTCCACCTACCCACTGGAGAGGTCACAGTGATATTAGAGGATGTCTACCATATTCTATGCATCCCCCACCATGGAGAGGTGATAAGTATCCTTGATAATTGAAAATTCTTGATTAAGTCATATGTCATGCTTCACTGTCATTGATCTTGATACTGGTACTGAAATTGCATCTTGTAGATATATTTTGATCAGTCTCCTACAGACGGGATTGTGACCATGCAAACTATGTTTGCAGATTCTACCATCCTCAACTATGTAATCTTGTGGGAGAACATGATGGATACTTAAAGCACTAATTATCATGCTGAATGCATCTTCTTCTCTTTGATTGGTCATGTCCTTGGTACTAACATGAGAGGCTTCCAGTACAACTGGGGTAGATTAGTCATGGATCTATTATCTCGACCTCAGCGGACAACATGGCGACCCTCTCTCTTAGTAGATATGTATCAGGAGCTTCATGATATTGTCTATAGGTAGGGAAAGAGTTGGTCAGTAGGGGCCATCATTTCATAGGTGTGGCTATGGGAGCATATTATTGTGATCCACCCTAGTGTTCAACCTAGACAAAGAGGGAAACCTTATATCTAAAGGTATTCAAGTTTCATCCAAAAGACTCATGTGGGGGATACCTCATACTGGCAGTGACACTTGGATTATTTACATTCTTTCACATGGTGACTATAAATTGAGTGGGAGTAGTGGGCCGAGGATAGATATGAGCTAGCATTCATATTTTATAGTAGGCCAGTATTAGGCAGACACATAGGTATTATTGAGATATTTCTAATTAGCAAGGTATGGCATCAATTTGGTAGGGCACATGGTATCTTCACAAAGACAACTTACTACACTAGATATAATGATGATAAGGACCTTGGATGGGGATCCATCCTAGGTTATGATATATGTGTATAGGAGACCCAACAACTTCAAAGGATAGTGACCGACCTACTGTTGAAAGTTATAGATGTATATACTACGCATGAGTATAGGAGATGGAGTCAAGATCATCCCTTCCCCATATTTTAGCATTGACATACTTGAGCTTTAAAGGTGGTGGGGATAAAGGTGATGAGGGAGGTGATGGAGGAGGAGGGAGGAGAGGAGGGGGAGGAGGTAGTGCTAGTGGGTGTAGGAGTAGTATTCCTTCTAGAAGCTAACCTACCAGATCTAGGTCACAAGGTATGGAAGATGCTATGGATATAGATGAGCCTAAGGATTTCCTAGTTAAGAGACCATGAGGGAGTAGGGAAGAGGAGATACTTGTAGCAAAGCTAGAGAAAAGGGAACCTACCAATGATGAGTTGGCACAAAGAGTGACAAAACTAGAGGTAGATTTACAAAAAAGTACAAATCACTATTGTCATGTGGGATCAAAAATAGATTGATGATAGGGATAGGATACAAGAGCTTAGGTAGGAGTGAGATCAAGCAAAGAAAGATGAACAACATCATGGGGCCAGAGTGACCTATTATTATGCTACTAAAATTACCATAATACCTACAATATAGAGAGTTCTTGATTATTCACAGAGTGTAGATAGATAAGAGGGTGTTGTATAGAAACCAAACAGAGCCCAAGATCCTCCTCCATCTCCACCTATGCAAGAGGGAGGAAGCCAATCATAGATTATTTTAAGGCTTCTCATTTTGACTCAAGATTTTGATCTCATTTATTGTACTCAGACAAGATCCATTTTTTATATATATGAGATACCATATTTTGTCATTGTGTTATATACTTGTCTCATTTCCTTTATGCTCATGTATTTATTTTTACTTTTTGCACTTGTATCATGTGATATCTGATTCTGTACTCATGTCTTTCTATTGAATTACTTGCAATGTGATACTCTTGTAGTTGTATATTCCTTTATGCTCTAATATATATGTTATGCACTTCATGATTTGAAACATGATCCTTTTAGTAGAATAGATATGATGATGTGGTTAACCCCTTGTGATGACA
This sequence comes from Chamaecyparis obtusa, assembly GCA_027943335.1. Taxonomy (NCBI): domain Eukaryota; kingdom Viridiplantae; phylum Streptophyta; class Pinopsida; order Cupressales; family Cupressaceae; genus Chamaecyparis; species Chamaecyparis obtusa. Next base: position 1,586,395 of record BSBK01004817.1, read on the forward strand.
TGAAAGGGCGAGAGGATGAAAGATTAAGGAGATGAAAAGACATGATCTAGATAGAAGAAAGGAGATAAATGATCAAGCATAGGTGATTGATTTTTCCAATAATGATGAAGGAGACTCTCTCCATACTTGAATGCAACTAAGAAATTTACCTAAGAAATGCAAGCTACCATGAAAATGCAAAGTGCGATTTGCAAGGGTTAATAGGTCCTTGTTTTTATCATCGAGCCTTATTAAGGGACATCGCAAGATCATAAAACCATCATTAGTGCAAGCAAAACTATGAGGATATGAATATGATATATCAGATAGAATGTAGGAAAAAAATGTAAGCATCGAGACATAAGTGTCGAGATGACTTGAACATAGTTTCCAAGTTCATGTTGCAAGATTATACCAGTATCGAAGTATAAGTGCCAAGATAACCATGAGTATAATATTTTTTGAGAAAACACAATGTAATAGTCAAGGATATAGATTTAAGTCTCCTGAGTGTCCAAGGTATCAAATCAAGAGACACCTAGGATCATCAAAGTGATACCCACAGGTAGAAGTCAAAGAAAATGTTCCCCATGCCCCCAGTCCTCTAGTTGTGACATCATGGAGAGACTAAGGAGGGAACACTCACTAAAAATAATGAATCAATCAACACTCAAAGAAAAATAAGTCATAACATGTCTTAGTCATTTTAGTTTAAGCACAGTCTGAAAATAAAAGATAATCACTGACTCGCTAGGACTCATGCCTGTAAGTGAGAAATATTGCACAATCCTAGACTATATATGAAGTATTGAATCAAGATAGCATATATGATAATTGTTAAGAAACACTAGATGTCAAAGGAAGGTAGTGTTAAGAAACACTATTTAGGGTGGGTCACTAAAAGGCACCATCATGCACCAAAGAAGTACAACTCATGCCCCCTAGCCCTAGACAAAGATCAATTCTAGACCAAAGAGATAAGAAAATGAGAGTTAAAAGGATTCAGAGTGCAAAGCAGTAAGATGATAGATATAGGTGCATAGGTCTCAAGTAGCACCTATTTCCAGGTTTTCACCACTTGGAAGATTTATTTATTTTTGCTACCAAGGTGCCTATTTCTAGGTTTTCACCAAGGCACAATTTTTCTCTTTTTTTATTTTTTTGATCTTTTGTCATTTTTTACTTTTTTTTTGTATTTTTGTATATTGTATTTTTTTTTATTGATGCATCAAAGCACTTGTTTGCCAGGTTTCCACTAAGATGATCATTTTTTTAGGACTTTTTCTACTTCTTAGAATTTTTTGCAAGACATTATATCAATTTTTAGGATTTTTTCAAGACTGCAAGATATGTACAAAGCTCCTATGGTATCATGCGTAGAACTTCTTCACATGTAGGATGTTGATAGGTTTAGGGAGTTGTTATCCCTTAGGTGTAGATAGATGATAAGTGCCAAATCCAAAAGTAGTAGTGATTATGTAGGGGCCCAACCAGATTGGCTCAAATTTTCCTTTTTGTACTCTATTATGTTGATTCTTGGGATTCTCTCTTAAGACAAGATCTTGAGCCTTAAAATCTCTGGAATGAACCTTCTTATTGTATCTTTCTAACATCGTTTTTTGATATACCCTCATGTGGTCAAATGCAACATTTTTTCGCTCATCCAGAAGTTCTAACTCTTGTATACACATGATTCTATAGTCATCATTAGTGATAAGGCCTCTCAAAGAAACTCTTAAGGAAGGTATCTCAACTTCAAGAGGCAAGATGACCTCAGATCCATAGACAAGTGCAAAGGGCATAACTCCAGTTGGTTTGCGAATGCTAGTTCTATAGGCCCATAATGTAGGATTAATATATAAATGCTAATCATTTCCTGTCTTATTAACTATTCTGTGTAAGATCTTTAGTAGTGTCTTGTTAGAAGCTTCAACATGGCCATTACCTTGAGGGTAGTATATTGAGGAAAAAATTTGTTTCATCTTGAATTTCTTACATAGTTCTTTGAGATCCTTATTTTTGAACTGTCCTCCATTATTAGTAACTATGGGGAAGGGTATGCCATAGCAACAAATGTGTGATTAATTATGAACTAGGATACTTGTTTTCCTTTAGCAATTGAGAGATGAATGAACTCAACCCATTTTGTAAAGTATTCTATTGTAGTAATGATGAATTTATGTCCACTAGATGAATCAGGGTGGATTTGGCCCATCAAATCAAAATCCCACTATTAAAAAGGCCAATATGTAATTGAAGGGATAAGTTCCCAACCATGAACATGAATCAGGTTCCCATGTATCTAACATTTCTTGCAAGATTTAGCATAGCGCACGACATCTATCTGTGCATTTTTAACATCATCATCAACCTCACAATAGATATTAGAAATATCAATTTCTCATTTCTTATCTTCTTCAACACAAAACAAATCATCTTCTACTTTTGACTCAACATCTTAAATACTAGCACCTTCATTCATATAACAAGACTTTTTATTGAACTTCTTAATTTTTTGTCTAGGACACTTCTTTGGACATCTAGTTGCCAAATGACCAATTTTACCACATCTAAAACATTTTAGAGGTAACATACTGTATTGTCTTAAAATGGAAGCACTTTCATGTTAAGAGCATTTAGCCATCCGAGTGAGTGGTCTAGGGTCATGTTAAGTGCCTTGATTGGGTCTTTGCATGGATCTAGCTTTCCCCCCTATTTTGTTGTTTTCTGCTCCTATTTTCACATGTTTTTCTACATTTCCTAGCATTCTAGATTGAGGTCCTGGGTTTTTTGACCTCAAGGTCAAAGATGACCTTGAGGGTCAATAATGACCTAGACCCTAACCTAGGTTAGGGAAAACCTTGACCCTAACCTAGGGCATGGTCTGTATGCACCCTAAAATGGTCACCTAGACTTTGGGCCCCCATTCAACAATTTATCAAATCCCTAAATCAATATTTTCAAAAATGAACATTTTATCAATTATATCAATTTCCTTGCTTAAGTCCTATTTTATCATTTTCAATTATTTGCCTTGGGCTAACCATTTTATCCTAAGTCTTTATTTATTTAATAGGAATTTCCTTCCCTTTTATTAAATAAAAAATCCCCCCTTTTCCTCTTATCCTAAGTTGCACAAACAAAGCATTATTTTTATTTTATAAAAAGGAAAAAAGCACTTTTTGTCTTATATGGACACAAAAGTCAACTCTTATTTTCTCATTGGAGGATACTTGTGCACATGGATTTCTCCTCTTTCAAGCTCCACCCTTGATTAAATCTTTTTCCTCTTAATCTCCATGGTCCATTCCTTTTCAATTCCTTTAAAAGGAGAGCTCTCTTCTTCATTTGCATATCAATCTTTTATGCTAATGTTATGCTGCAAGTTTTCTAGGTCACTTTGGAGCTTTTGAAGATTTGGAGCATTCTTGGCTTTTGCATCTACATTTCATTCTTAGTTTCATTCATGCATAGTAGCTTCATGTTTATGCTTTCATAGTTTAGATTTCCTTTCAAGCTTTAGAGTAACTCATCTAGTTTAACTAGGAAGGCTTGGTAATACTTGTACTTTCCTTTTCATAGCATAGCTTGTACTTTCATTTCCATAGCTTAGCTTGCATCTGTCATTTCTAGCTTGCATAGTCATCTTAATCTAGCTTTCATTTGCATTTCATAGTGATTCTTGGGGATATTGGCATTCTTGCCCTTGTCTTCATTTGAATCTCTCATTGTGTGATTGACTAGCAAGGTCATTAGCTTAATAGCTCTAGCTGAGAGAAATCAAATAATGTTGCAACTCCATGCATAGAGAGCTCTAGGTCACTTTCTAAGGTTTCTTATCATGGATTCCCTTGGATATAATGACTTAGAGAAGTGGACTATTTGAGTGTGTATAGGGTCTACCTCGTCTTTGACCCAGGGTTCAAATTTTAGGTTCCCATGATTTATGGATGTCGAGTTTCAGAAATATTTGTTTTCCCACTTTCGGGTCGGCCATTTTGGGTTTCAGAATGGTAAATCCTTAAATTACATTTAATAAGGGTCTATTTCTAGGGATTAAGGTTAATTGGGATTTAATTCCCCAATGTTGGCCTTCTCTAGAGGTTTGTGTCCTAGTTCACTATAAAAGGAATCCTTCCTCTCTCATTTTCACATCTCATCTCACAATCTCTCAAGCTCTCAAGTACAATCAAGCAAGAAAGAAGGAGAAGGAAAGCAAGTAAGAATTAATTCATCCTTAAGCCTAAGCATCCATTCAAGCATTCAAGCATTCATCAAGGAGATCCATTGTTAGCCATTGAAGGATTCAATCTCTTTGGAGCCCCCTTGAAGATTTCTCCATCCACATTCATCCAAGTCTATTCCTATGCAAAGATCCATTCAAGATTGGTGTTAAAGATCAAATGCCATTGATTTGAGACATCCTACATACTTGTACATTCATTGGAGCATCCCTACTTGTGAATTCAAGGATTTGAATCCTCTATAAGGACTTCAACATAAGCAAGGTGAAAAGTTCCATTTTCTTTGTTTATGCATATTAAAAATTCAATTCAATTTCAAGGTTGATTCCAAATTCGGGTTTGACCAAGGAAAACCCCCCATCCAAACAACAAAAATCCTCTTTTTCTTGCAAGTATAGGTGCAGAACTACAGATTTGAGCTTGGATTTGGATACCCTTTTTGGTGAACTTCTGAGATCTGCGAACAAATTCAAATTCGACCTTCAAAATCCCAAAGTAGTTTTTGACCTTTTATCGGGGTCAAAGACTACCTGCTGTTAGAAAGATAAAAATTTTCTGGGTTTTCTTAGCCTCAACATTTCCAGTCCGAAATAGGTCAAGCATAATTTCTCAAAATTGCACACAAACACCAGAAATCAGCATTTTCTAGATCTTCCCTACTTTGAGATTATTACTTGTCTTTCAATTATTTCAGATTTAAAAGCATATACTCTTCATGGAAAAATATAAGTTCTTCTTCTTCATTCATATTCTTCATAGATTGATTCAATTGTGCATTAACCTTTTGGTTAATCAATTTAGATCTCTCCTTTAGGAATTTGGATTTAGTAGTTGATCTCATATTTCCCACATATTTGAATAAGGTGAAGACATTCCATATTTTAACATTATTCATTTTGGTGAACCCGACATAATTACTCTACTTTCTTTTGTGGAATTAGATGCTTTATTATGTTTTATGGTGTTAGATCTTGCATGTATTAGATTCCTTTTATGTGTTTGCATCTCCTATAAAATCAAAATATTTTGTGTTAGTTTAGTTCATTTGCATTTCATTGGTTTATGAGTTTACTACCTTTAGTCCTACTTATAGCATTCCAGTTAGACGAAGTCATAGAATCATGGGTGCCTTTGATCCTAAATTTTCTTCTCCTTTCCTTAGGATCCCAGATGATAATTTAATTCTTCATGATTCCAATCCTATGATGGAGCATAACTCTTCTCATTCATCTCATGATGAAGATGATGCTTTAAGAGTTTCTCCTGAACAAGTCCACAAACTTTCCACTGAACTTGATATAATGGGTAATTGGCTTCTTCAAGAAAACCATAATCAAGATTCTATTCAAGCTATAGAGACTCTTAAGAAATTCCTTTGTGATAGTGATCAAGGTATTAATCTCTTGCGTGGTATTACTCACCTTTTGCATTCAAATTTTAAACCTTTAGCTCAAGAAGCTCAAGATTTAGGGTTGATTCCTCCTATTACTAGTGTCAAACCTTCTTCTAATCCTTTACCTAGTATTCCTACCTATACTCCTTCTTTGGTGACTATGACGGTTCCCTTTGTTCCTATGAGTGTTTCTCCTATGTCCCTTCCTACATCACAACCTTCTTATCATAATGTTCCTTTTACTTATTCCAATCCGCTTCTAACTATAGTTCCTAGTGTTCCTCCAATTGTATCTTCTATTCTTGTAGTTTCTTACACTTTACCTAGTGTTTCTAATGTTACTACACCTCCTATTTCCTCTAATGATTCAACAATCATCAGTTTGGCTCAAACTATTTCATCCTTACAACAAAAACTTGCATCCTTAACTCAAAATAAGTTGTGTTCCTACATGTGACATGGGAAGCCTTTTGTCCTTAGATATTATTCATACTCCTATTCCTCAGCAAGTTGATATGCCTCATCTTGAGAATTACAATGGAAAAGGAGACCCCGTTCATCATGTTAAAACATTCCAAATCCTTTGTAGTGATTATGCTCATGACCATAGGATTTTAGCCAAATTGTTTGCTAGAACTTTTCATGATAAGGCCTTACAATGGTATTGTTCCTTGCCTCCTTATTCTATTGATTCCTTTCCTAAACTTGCCAATGCCTTTATTCAACAATTTCAAAACAACATTGGCCGGCAAGTGTCTTTGACCAATTTGATGCATTGTAAACAAAGTGCCAAGGAAAAATTGACTGAATTTATTGGTAGATTTAAGCATTTGCATGCTGAGATTTCCTATCATGTTCCTGATATTGATATTCAATGTATGTTTATTTCAAATTTGCAAAAGGATATTAGAGATAAGATTTTTCTTACTAAATTTACCTCTTTTCAACAACTTTGTGCAATGCTTCATCATTATCAATTACAAGTGAGTCAATTTGAGAGAAACACTCCAATGGCTCTTGTTCTAGTTGATAAGAGTGATGCTGCTCCTAATCCAAACAAATTTCAAAAGTTCAACAATTATGTCAAGATAAACAAACAAGCGAATGCAGTTGCTGATCAAGTTGTTGTTGCATCTCACAATGCCACTGCTTTTCAATTAAATCATACATTTACTCCTCTCTCTGAATCTTTACATGCTATTATGAATAGGTTGTTAACTACTAATATGATTATTTTACCTCCTATTCGACCTCTTTTACCTGCAACAATTTCATCTAAATCTTTTGATCCTAAAGCCTTTTGTCAATATCACCATCAGAATGGTCATGATACTGAGAAGTGTTATTCTTTAAAACATAAGGTTCAAGACTTAATTAATTCTAATGCCTTATCTATGGATAATCTTCATGGTAGTGGGAACAAATCTATCTCTCCTCCAAATCAAAACCTTCAAATCTATATGAATCCTTTACCTATGCATGATACTAATACCATTGCTCAGCCATCTTTTATGGAAATTGTGTATGATTCAAAGATGGATGATCTTAACCATGTTGTTAATCAAGTGGAGCATGTTGGTCAATCTGTATCTCCACCTCAACCTCAACCTCAGATTCAACCTCAAGTTAAAACTCAACTTCAACCAAAACCTAAGCCTAAATTGAAAACTCAACCTAAACCTCAAAAACAACTTAAGCATAAAAGACCTTAGGAAATTTTGATTACCTTTGATGATTCTGAGACTATTAAAGCTCCTGATGGTCCCCTTTACATTTATGCTAGGATTTCCCAGATACCTACTCTTGGTTGTCTTGTTGATCCTACATCTTTAGTCAATGTTATTACTGAAGAAAATATTTTTATGAAAAATTTGCAACGCGATTCTTATGATACATCATATGTGTGGATTCAAACTTGTAATGGTTTTCTTTATCCATCATTTGGTTCTATTAACTTGACAGTTGAACTTTGTGGAAAAATTGTGAACACTACCTTTGTTGTTGTTCCTACTTCTGATCAATTTCAAGTTAAGCTTGGTTTACCATGGTTAAAAGCCATGCATGTCATTGCTTTACGTGTCCATAAATGTCTTAAATTTTTTCATGATGATGAAGTGAAGATCAATAATCATATTTTATATCAACCTTCTAGGCCTAGAGATTGTGATGCTCTTGATTTATTTTGGCCTTCATTACCTAATTCATGTCCTCCTTGACTTGATAATCTTTTCCATTCATATCAAGGCTATAAGCATCATAAGATTCTCAAATTAAGTGTACCTCCTATGGATCTTAATCATGGTCTTTTTCCTACACCTTCCATACCTCCTTTAACTATGGCTTCTAATTTTGTTAATCAAGTTCCTACTATTCCTGATAATCCTATTAATCTTCCTAAGGAATCTATGAAGGATCCTGTGGTTGTTCCTCCTAATTCTCAACCTATTTCAAGTAAAGAAAAATGGAATTGATCCACTAATGAACATCATAAGAAGCGTCATGCTCATGCTAAAGCTCATAATTCTATTCTTCAAAATTATTCTAAACCTATGCATAATGTGGTTATTACTAATGATGTTAAGACATGCATGATTATGATGATTCTATTCATATCTTAGATCCTATTTTGATTAATTTAGATGAAGAAGACACTCTTGATGATACTAATGATGTTAATGATGAATATGAGACTATTGACATTGACATTGATTTACCTAATATGCTTTCATCACAATTAACACTTACATCTAGTATCAAACATGATGATTCTCAAGAGGATCCTTGTTTGGAACTGGCTATCATTCCTACTATGTTGGATGTAGTCCCTCTTGTGAGTTACCCACCTTCCCTAAATGATATACAATGAGATGGGGAGAGTAGGCAGCACGCTTGATCAGCTTGTCCTTCATGGTAGCCTTTGTTGTGTGTTTTCCTGTTGTACTGTGCTTCTCCCATGATGTATTTGCTAAATGTTGTTAGATTCTTTTATACGACCCTTGTTACTCTATTGGCACAAAGTGATAAAGGAATCAAACCTGTTGTATAATTCCTCTATATGTATCTCTATTCTTATATATGTTGTTTCATGTTATGTTGTAATTTTTCTATTGTTCATGCATGTTTCCTTGTGTAATCTGCTTGGATTCAAGATGTGGTAGCACTGATTCTTTTTGGTCTCCATGTCATGATTTGAAAAGATTCTTCTTCATATATCTTATGTGATCTTTCCTCTTTTGTGATTGTAGTTCTACTTTCTTTGGGGAATGATGTCAATTCATTTGTAATAATATCATATATATATTATCTTATGATCATATTGACCCCATGGTAGGTAGATCCCTTCTATGTTCTTTGTATGTTTATGTGGTATTTCTCTTGATTTGTCCTCATCTGGGGGCATCTTGTAGTGGAAACATAATTAGTGGAGTTGTTTATGTTTCCGTTAAAGCCATTGCTCCTATTAAAGTGTTAGCAATGACTTTAACATGGGGGCATACACTCTACTCACCTATTGCACACATGCACTTCTCGATACACATATATTGTTTTTCAAGATACTTTTCTCCCTTTTTGGATTAGTGACTAATCCTTAAAGCATGGATTTATATATTAGGATCTCTTGATCCCGCTATTTTCAAATTTTTGATCCCTTAAGGTTGAAGGTGTCCTTAAGACTAGATCTCTTTTTCTTTTGGTTCTGCTCTTATGGAATAGAATATTCCTAAGGGTGAATCCTTGATGGGTTGACTAGTGAGTAGCCACATTCACTAGGTGGTTTAATTCCATCTTTCCAGTTGTGTTGTTTCCTTGTGTGGTTCATAATGGGACATAAGTTCTCATTGGGTGAGATAATCTCTCTCTCTCTCTCTCTCTCAAGAGATGTCTCTCTTATTTTGATCTTGGAGTTGATGAAGAGTTGAGTCCCTAGGGGATTGAGATTTCTCTTTGTCCCTTTAATTATGATAAGATTATCCTTTCATTATGATCTACTTTACCAAGAGTTTGCATCGAGTCCATATTCTTGCTAAAGTGGGGGCTTAATGTATCATCTTAAAATGGAAGCACTTCCATGTTAAGAGCATTTAGCCCTCCAAGTGAGTGGTCTGGGGTCATGTTAAGTGCCTTGATCAGGTTTTTGCATGGATTTGGTTTTCCCCCCTATTTTGTTGTTCTCTGCTCCTATTTTCACCTATTTTTCTACATTTCCTAGCATTCTGGATTGAGGTCCTGGGTTTTTTGACCTCAAGGTCAATGATGACCTTGAGGGTCAATGAAAACCTAGACCCTGACCTAGGTTAGGGATGACCTCGACCCTGACCTAGGGTGGGGTCTAACTTGTCGTTGACCTAGGGTTCAAATTTTAGGTTCCCATGATTTTTGGATGTTGGGTTTTAGAAATATTTGTTTTCCCACTTCTGGGTTGGCCATTTTGGGTTTCAGAATGGTAAATACTTAAATTGCATTTAATATGGGTCCATTTCTAGGGGTTAAGGTTAATTGGGATTTAATTCCCCAATGTCAACCTTCTCTAGAGGTTTGTGCGCTAGTTCACTATAAAAGGAAGCCTTCCCCTCTCATTTTCACATCTCATCTCACAATCTCTCAAGCTCTCTAGTGCAATCAAGCAAGCAAGAAGGAGAAGGAAAGAAAGTAAGAATTCATTCATCCTCAAGCCTAAGCATCAATTCAAGAATTCAAGCATTCATCAAGGAGATCCATTGTTAGCCTTTGAAGGATTCAATCTCTTTGGAGCCCCCTTGAAGATTTCTCCATCCACATTCATCCAAGTCTATTCCTATGCAAAGATCCATTCAAGATTGGTGTTGAAGATCAAATGCCATTGATTTGAGACATCCTACATAATTCTACATTCATTGGAGCATCCCTACTTGTGGATTCAAGGATTTGAATCCTCTACAAGGACTTCAACATAAGCAAGGTGAAAAGTTCCATTTTCTTTGTTTATGCATATTACAAATTCAATTCAATTTCAAGGTTGACTCCATATTGGGGTTTGACCAAGGCAAACCCCCCATCTAAACAACAAAAACCCTCTTTTTCTTGTAGGCATAGGTGCAAAACTGCAGATCTGAGCTTGGATTTGGATACCCTTTTTCAGCGAACTTCTGAGATCTGCGAACAAAGTCAAAGTCGACCTTTAAAATCCTGAAGTAGTCTTTGACCTTTTATCAGGATCAAAGACTACCTACTGTTAGAAAGATAAAATTTTTCTATGTTAACTTCGTCTTGGCATTTCTAGTCAGAAACAGGTTGCAGAATTGCTCAAAACTGCACACAGATGCCAGAAATCAGCATTTTCCAGATCTTCCCTACTTTGAGATTAGTACTTATCTTTAAATTATTTCAGATTTAAAAGCATATACTCTGCATAGAAAAATATAAGATCTTCTTCTTCATTCATATTCTTCATAGATTGATTCAATTGTGCATTAACCTTTTGGTTGATCAATTTGGATCTCTCCTTTGGGAATTTGGATTTAGTAGTTGATCTCATATTTCCCACATATTTGAATAAGGTGAACACACTCCATATTTTAACATTATTTAGATACCTTTTTACTTTTCATATACCTTTTTGTTTTCTTCTTGCAAACTTTTCTTCAAATTCTTCTTCACCATCAACATTAGGATCTTCATCTGATTTAGTTCCTTGAAAGGTGTCTCTAAACTAATCTTCTCTCTCCTAAAATTCTGTAGCTCAAATGGGGTCAAGGTGCCAAATAATTGTTCTTTAGTAAACTGATTCGGATCATACACCTCCTCAACCACCAATATTTCATCACTGTAACTATCTAGTAATGTCATCAGGATCTTTTCCATAAAATCGTAATTGGTAATAGTACCTCCTTGGTTCTTGAATTCATTCACAACATTCTCAACTCTCTAAAAAATAGATTTTAATGTCTTCTCCATCCTTCACTCTTAGATTATCATAGTGTCTCTTAGCTATGAGATTCTTAGATAACTTAATGATGTAGGAGCATCCTTGGCAGTTGGCAATCCTACATGTTGGTGTGTTTTGTTGGAGTATTTTTCTCTTTGTGTTGCTCGGTTGAAGTGTTGACCAAGGAGATCAATTGTTGAAGGGCTTGGTGGTTGAAGGAACTTGGAAAAAATTCTGGTGCTCAATAGAACTTGTGCTCAATTATGCTTGTGGTGCTCAATTAATGTGCTTTCTTACTGATGCGTGGCTTGCTTAGTAGTTTTAATATCGTTCGATAGTCTGGCTTACCGACTGGAGTTCTTGGAGTTTTTTTGGGCCAACTTGATGTATTTAATATGGGTAGCTTACATTGGATTCTCCTAACTAGGTAGATCTGGAGGCCGACATGGATAATTATTTAATTGTAAGGCAATTTGAAAATTGAATTGTATTGCATTTAATATTTGTTGTTTTAGGAGCTGACTTGGGCTTAGGATTTATTTCTTTCTTCTAGCTAACTTGTGGCTAAAGAATTTTATTTAAGAAAGGTATGGGGTAGTTGTTGAGGAAGTAAGAGAAAAGGAGAAAAGTTTCAAGTTAGGAATCTAAAGATGCGACTTGGTGAGAAGAGATAGTGGCTGAGGCTTAGGGACAAGAAGATTGCTTGGTGGCTTGTGAGCACAAGTTTAGATCTTGTTGAATGTTTCTACCAGATTATTATAGACTATTGTTATAGATCTGGCTAGATAGGGTTAGGATTTGTTTTGGATCTTAAGGGATCTTGCAGAACTGTTACTTGCTTTGTAATTGGTTGTAACTAGGAAGGCCTTACAACTTGACACATTGCATGTAGTCAGCTATTTTATGAATAAAGAATTTAGATTGTTGCAGATCTTGCTTTTATATTGGATTCCTTTTTGTGGTTATTTAGTTGGGGGCTTGGACATCTCCTTTGGGGATTCTCTCAGCCTTGTAGTGCATTAGGTGGTATCAAAGCTTGAAGTTATTGAGTGTGTGGACAAATCACCAAAGTTGAGGTAGTTTGCACCTGGACCTTGGGTTGGGTTGATTTGCTTCCTTTGGTTTACGAAGATCTTTGGAGATGCCTCCAAGAAGATTGGACCCTAGGGTTATTGTAGACCTTTGTGATACAGTGGATTTTAGGATTAAAGAGAAGGTAAAAGATGATTTTAGATTTGAGATAGAATTGATGAAGAATGACATGATCACCAAGATTATGAGGGCTATGGTTGGTCTACTATTGGTACTCTCAAATTTGGCCCAAATTTGGAGTGACCAATTCAAAATTTTCTCTAAGGCAAGGTGAGTACCTTTGAAATTTTTTTGAAGATGCCTATTTGAAGTGCAAATAAATTGTGACCTGATTATTTTCATGACATACCAATTGGGGAACATGTTAAAAACCTATCATGGGGTAGATGTAATGGATCAAAACTTTCAGTTATTAGTTTTGATGAATTTTGGAGATAGTTGTTTAAAGGTGTTCACTTAAAACTGCATTCGGCATATTGCTTGATTGTAGCAAATGGCCTACTTTGCATGCTTGCATCTTTGACTTGATAATGTTTCATGATATAAGGATAGGTATGAGATGTTTTAGACATGAGAGAGAAGCTTTAGTTTCACTTACAGAGTCATATGAGTTCATATGATAGGTTTTCTAGAGCAATTTTGTTTACAATTTGAGTTGCTTCTCAGAATGTGAAAGTACAAAATTCTAAATGCCCTACTTTGAAGTCTTGCAACTTGCACTCGATTGAGTGGAATGGATAATTGAATATTCCTCTATATTCCAATCATGGAAATGTGATACCATGAATATTTTAAGGCCATGATGAATCTATTTGCATAATTTGTCAATCTGATTCCATTTGTAGTTTCTAACATCTTAATGATGATCAGTTGCACAGTTTAGTCGAAGGCCCACTTCGGATGATTACATCTTTTTCCCTCTAATTGATCATAATGTTATAGTTTCTCTATCATGTTGTAAGCATGAGAGAGAGTCATCATGCCAATTTTTAGCCCTCCATGTTCCCTTTTGACCTATTTGCTAGTCTCATTTAAATTGCAGATTTTTAAGTTTCTCTATGTCTGCATTGTTCAAAATTCTAAGTAGCCTACTCTGAGGCTTTGTAATTTGTGCCCTATGCAAGGTCCAAAATAATTGAGAGTTATTTAAAACTATAGACCTGAGAGAATACTTTCTTGAGGATTTTTAGGTCTTTGCCAATCTATGTGACTATTTTCCCAAGCCATTTCCGAATCAGATTTCTATGATTTTCACTATTTTGAATTCTGAACATATCTAACATGCTGACTTTGGTGATTAATTGTGATTGACATTTCAAATTTCTAAGGAAGCTAGTTATGGATCCATGTACCTTGTATGGGGGTGAATCAGTGCCCAAGTTTCTGGATCTTGGAAGTCTCAATTGGTTAGTTTTTAAAGCCGGTTCTGGAGGCAACTTGTATGTTTTTGGCAGTACAGACAGGTAATGTTTCTAAGTGGCCATGTTTGATCATGAATATCTTTTGGCTTGGGTCTCTTTGTGAGGTCTCCTTTGAATAGTATACTTTCATGTTGGGGGTTAGTGTATGCTCCTAATGGCTTGATCCTGTCAGGCCTCTCAGTCAGTTTTCAAAGCTATTTCCAAAAGTCAGCTGGAGTTAGTTGGTGGTTTTGCAAAGGTGTTAAGGGAAGCGCGATGTCCTTAATTTTTTATTGACCATGGAACTGACTTTGTCTAAGTAATTTCATTGTGGTATCCATGAAAGTTCCTAAATTAGATGAATTAATCAAGAAATGTTCAACTGAAGGCCCCACTAGTGAAAATAAACTATATAGAGATTTAAGAGATTCAAACTTGTCTAAGGATCCAAAGCTAGAGCCTATCACTGAGTTGCCTATAAAATTTTTCCAAGCAAGGCAGTTTCTTCATAAAACATCATCTAAAGTTTGAACAAGTATAGATGCAAATCAGTTGGAGAGTGGTTAGGTATTGTGTGATGAGGTTAGGGATGGTGTCATTAATCACAATTTTCTTTTTGAATCCCAACAATGTTCTAGTTTTGTGGCTCATGAATTTGAACAACTAGGGCACAATTTGATCAAATTAGTGGATTGTGACATAGAGTATGTAGCTGAGAAAAATTATTTCCTTACTGGCCTAAATAAAATTGAACTTGCAACCAATGTTACTGGTATTTATCGAAATTCACATATAGGTAGGCTGGGACAGGCTCGGCTGCAGGTTTTCAACAAATAGGTTGAGATAACAAGAAATTATCGTGGTAATGCAAATGTTAAATATGTATGGCATGGAACATCTGGTATGAACATATCATCAATTATACTACACAATTTTAGCAATGACAAATTAATGAATGGAGGGGCACCGAGCATACTACAGGCCACCAATGGAAGGGAGGGTTGCACAAGCTTTAAAATGGGCCTTTATAAAATTCATTCACTTCATTGTAGTGTATACGGTGTTTGAATAGAGGCTTCCTGCATTTGGAGGCCAGTGCCAAAGACAAGATTGTGGGGTTGTTCATATTATTTAAAATAAAAAGCAGTGTAGCCTTGCGTTAAAATGATGGACCACTACTGCATGAGAAATGCTTCAAACATTGAGAGTGGGTAGCTTGTGCAGGGAAATAGGTAAGTGTATTGCTAGCACATATGGTGCAATGAAGAGGAGAACCCGTGTGATGTGGTGGTTGTTTGCATGGAATGATGAATGGTAGGCTTGTGTCCAATGTACCACCTTCTTCCTACCAACATTCTTGCCATGTTACCATTATTGTTTGTCACAAATACATCACTTTGATCACAAACAATATAATCAAGAGTACCCATACAAGAAGAATATGATGAGAATGGTTCTAGCTTCTCCTTGCTTGTCAGAGTATCTTTTGTGTAGAAGTTTGGAAATAGAGCTTTCAAAGGTGCCAATGTCTCTTCTCCTCCATAAACTTCACCAAATGCCACATAAAGGTGTACGTCACTTCTGAAACCCAATGCCCTCAGCATCAACCCCACTTCTCGAGGAGTGAGAGGGCATTTCCCATGTCTACGTGCTTTTTCTGGACTGCTTATGTGCAAGGTTTTCCACCATTTGCGTATGACACCCAACTCTCTCCTTTCTTTGTCTTCTCCACCATAGTAGCATCCAGAAAATTCAAGCATATCATGTTCAAACCTTAAGTGAAGGGTAAGGAGCATTCTCCTCTTTCACATTCTATCAATCAATTCCTCTCCTATTTCTAAAATAGACTTGGTAAATTGCAACACATGATAAATCACTTTACAATGTGATTTCTGAAAATCAGTGTCCAACTTATTTGCAAGCCTACAATCAAACTTAGTAAGTTCAACAACATGTCTTTTGAGAAGCACTAGATGTACTTGACTTTCATAGAAATGCCAACTGCATTTCCTGGGGACACACAATTTTGTTGGCCTTCCCACCTCTTTTTTCCTAACATTTTCAAGGAGCTCTTTGACAACTTTAACATCATCTGAGAGTGAAGATATAAACCAATCAATATCAAAAATTTCCTCAAAGTTGCTTTTGTCTTTCCAAAATGATTTCTGATCCAATTTTGGAACAACCAAAGTGGCATTGCAATAGAAGCAAAGAGGCCTATACAACAATGTTGAGACTCATTTTGAAGTTTTAAACAAAAAAAGCTTAATCCCACATGCAGCAGGTAAGGGACTTCTATTGTGTTTTTATATTCCAGCGCTTGATTAGATTGTAAATGAAGAGCCAAGAGGTTCTTGGGGGGCCCCTTGGCTGGAGGATTTAGTGTGGTAGTGGGCCCCAATATTTTGAGCCAAAATGCAAAGAAATCTTTAAAAGCATCCAAAACATTATCCCACATTCATGCCGAAATGGGTATTTCAACTGTATATTAGCAAGTTGTCACACATAGTGAAATAGAATGAGAGAGTGGAGGCTCTGCTCACGTGAGCTCTTAGAAGTGCCTCAGTTTTTGTGTGGGTGGGCTAGAAGAAATTTTGTAGAAAGGAGATAGTAATGAGATGGCTGAGGTAGACATGTGGCACCCGGTCATGTAGTCTTGAGACCAAGCCACCAGTTAGTCAAAAATCTAGAGACTTTGATCAGAACACAGTTAGTCGCCCAGTCTTGTGAAGTTTGGTGGTTAGGAGGATTGATCCGGAGATCTGGAGACTAACCTGGTCACTCGGTTGCGAGAAGATAACTGTCAAGAGAGAAAACCGCTATGACCCAGAGATAACCGCCAGTTGCCAGGTCGCTAGAAGGAGGATCAAGAGACTTGGAGACTAAAGGAGGTCACCCAGTCTCATGTTAGACCCAGGGTTAGTGAAAAGTTTAAGAGATTTGGAGACTAGAGGCATTCTCCAAGTCTCTAAAAGAAAGCATGGTTAAGAAATAACTCCAAAGATTTAGAGACTAATGTAGTCTCCAAGTCTCTAGATGGACTAGGGTTAAAAGTCAGTATGTAGAGCCAGTCAAAGACATCAAATCAGAGCGCACCACTTGGCAAAATCTGGTGACCTTAGAGGAAAAGTAGAGTTAAAAAGAAATAAAAGATTTAAAATATGATAAAGTTCAGACTTAGGGAAAAATTTGAAATATTTAAAAGAAAAAACTTGCTCAAAGATTTAATGCCTGCATATTCATTTTTTAACGAAATATGGTCATGTAATATGTTTTCGAAAATGCTAGAAGACTAGGAATGCAATGACGATGTTTAAAATTAGATCTGATTGAGCAGATGAGAGTAGTAATGGCTTTTTAATCTAAGATCATATTTTGGGGAGGATATTTCATTTCACAGAAGACAAATTTGTAAATCTGGAAAGGGAAAAATCAGATTTATTTGGTTTACAAGCTTATGAGTTGTCAGTTATCAGTTGAAGAAAATCAGATTTGTGAGTGAATATTTTCAAAAGATGAAAGGATAAGATTAGAGCTTTGAAAAGACAACCATAAACTAGATATTAAGTAGATTTTGAAGGGGTAGATAAATTCAAATTTTGAAGTGCCCAAGAAGATCAGATTTCAGAGGAGAGAGAAGGCAAGTTAAATCAGATTGCAGAACAGACAAGTGTTTGTCAAGCATAGACTTTTAGGGTTTCTTCTTCTACTATTTATTCTTTTCTCTTCTTAGTGTTAGGGGTCCATGTTCCTATCTTCTACCTATTTTGGGGGTTTCAGACTGTGTTCTGCCTCTCTTCTAGAAGTTCAAAACAGGTTTCCAAGTGATCTTTTGTAATATTTTCTCTTTTCTTTGTATACTTAGTGTTCAGATTTCCTCTTATTTTCAGAGAAGAATATCATTGTAAAAGGCAATTTTTTGCTTGTTTATGAATGAATTGTAGCACTTGTTGTTATGATATCAAGTTGTCTCCATTTATGTCTTTGAATCATATAGAATGAGGCATTAAGGATGTTTTAATCTTGTCTGTTGTTAATCATTTAAGGAATGATCAGCAATAGAGTTATTCAAGGGATAACTGCGGTTTAAGATTTGTATTCAGATGTGTATGAGATTGAATATCAAGGGTATGTCAATCTTGTCTTTCTAGTGGGTGCTGGTTATGTATTGTCTATTCCAAGGTCTCTTCCAAGGGGAGGGTTAAATTTTTTGAGTAGTCAGTTGCATATTTGAAATACATAGGTGGATTCATAAGAACTTGATTGTTGAGGTCTATTTTATGTAAGGCATATAAACATTTCAAACTATGGTGATTTCCTTTGTTCATAATCTCTTTGCAATGTTATGTTTGACTCTGCTGCCTAATGGATAAGGCACTGGTCTATGCAAGGTTTGGGATGTAACGGATGCTATATAAATCCATTCATCAAAACACAATTGAAAAACCATTTCCATTTCATGTCATTAGGAGTTAGGATTGCTCTGGTTTTTAGGCTTACTTTATGTAAGTAGAATATTGTATAAGATTTGAGGAAATATTGAGGTAGTTGTTACCTAAAGAGTCTAAAAACTATTCCACAAGTTATATCTACAAGTTTGTATTTGTCACAAAGGATTCATGTGTGTCCAAATAAGGCAATACCTGTCTAAGTGATGTGGAGCTCGAAGATGAAGGAGGATCTTATCCAATCCTCAGTAATTAGGCATTTCTTTTGTTTGAATCAGTATTAGGGGGCATAATGTTCAAATAGTTATTCAAGCACTGTGATTCATACAATAAAAATCCCTAACAAATTGGTGACTCTATTGGGGATATGTTAAAGTGAAGATAGAATAATGCAAGTACGAGTAGAGCTAGATTCCTGGCCGGCTTATTCATTTATCTAGTGGTTTCCATTGAAGTGTATAAGAGTCATTTTTAAGAAGTTTCAAATCATCTCATCAAGTTGTGAGTGGCAACTCTGAGTTCTATATTTGATCAATACATAAAATGATATATTTTCAGTCCCGATAAACAATATATGTACCCTATTGAAGTTTGTTGCATTGGTGGAAAAGGATAAATAAAGAGATCTCAGCTTATGAAAGGTTTTTCCTCTGCAAGAAGGGGGCGACTCTACTAAGTTTTGAAGGTGATTTGGAGGTGACTTCAAATCAAACAGTTTGCAACAACTTCATCATACTCTAGGTATTTTATTTTCATTGGATAAAAGCTTTTGTTCATGAAAATCAGTTATACATGTTTTCCCTATTAAGTGGTCAGCACTAAGTTAAAAGGTAAGAGAGAGGTAGTTTGTAGTTACTTTGCTTGTTAAGATGTCACAACTATTTAAGAATAAGTTGTTTGGACCAATAAATTTTGAAGGTATCCCTGGATACCCAAATCATATTCCATCAGTAGTCAGGCATTGTTTACCAAAATTCACTGGTTTTGGTGAGCAATCAGCTGAAAATCATATACAAAAGTATGCTGACCTGATAGATGATCACAATATTACACATGAGGATGTATTGATGAAACTCTTTGCAATATCACTAGTTGAGATTGCAAGGGACTGGTTTAAAGAATTACCTCATGGCTCAATAGGATCTATGGAAGCATTAGAGGATTGTTTTATTAAAACGTATGGTGATATTGAGAAACATAGTGATATGGAGCACAGTGATGAACAAGACATAGCTGAATCAAAGGACTCGGTATTAGAGCTTGAACTTCTTCGAGCAAAAAAAAAATGTTAACACAAAGGTTTCAAGAAAGCTTGGTGTTACATTTACAAGAAAACATGAGCAGGGAGGAGGGTGAGTCACAATATGATTTCTACATAAGGTTTACTGATGAGATAAAGAAGTATGTCATTCCTTTTTGTCCTCAGGAATTTGTATGGGCAAATTTATTTGCCAAAATTTGTTTTCCTTACACACTTAATTTACCAATCTCTATGAGGGTAGAATATATTCAACATATTATAGAATGGATAAAAAATATAGAAGATTCTTCTTCTAAAAGTGTATCTAAGGCTGAATACAGTGATGTTGAATCTGAAAACTCTAAGAGTATTGTTAATGTTGAATATGAATCTAGTTATGCTGATGAGGTTGAGTCTAAGGATAGTCAATCTACTTATTATGGTTATGATAATGAGTCCACTTATGCTAAATGTTTTGCTAATGATAATACTGATAATGAACTTTGTGAACAACAAGACAATGAAATTTTTTTGTGTGGAAAACAAGATGATAACTATGATGAGGATTGAGTGTTTGTAGTGATTTCTTTACACAAGATGATATGCTCCCAGAGATCTCACTCCATGATTCCAATGAGGAAGAAATTTGTAGCATCAAGCAAGAAGACAGTTGGGATAATTCAGATTGTCAATCCTTGCTAGGTAGTGAGAAAATTTCAGATTTTCAGAGGTATGTATCAGAAAATGATTCTCAAACTTCATGCCTTATGGATATAAGTTTTGATAATAATGACATTGCTAAGGGTGTGGAAAATGACAATGAAGATTTTGATTGTGATAGTTGTTCACTTCATAGTGAACAAATTTCAGATTTATTATCTCATGAATATCTCAGATTTTTAGGGAAGGATAGATTTGAATCTCAACACTTCACACATATTATGTTTGACAAGGAAAATACATCAGATAGTCAGAGTTTTGATACTTATATTTCTGATTTTTCTTGTCCTCCCATATCACTAGACCACAATCAGATTGAATATGATATGTCAGATTTTGAAATCATTAGTGTTGTTTCAGATTCAAGGGGTGAAGATTTTCCTAATATAAATAATTGTGTATATTCTAAATCTTTTTCTAGTCTTGAGTCTTCCATCAAACCATTAAAGGATGATCTTTCATTTTCTCAAGCTTCATATGCTTACAATGAATGCTATAATGTTTTCCCTCCCACCCACCAACAAGTTTTGGATTTGTATCATGCTGATACTTTGCAAGAAGGTATTGAAGAAGATTTTGATGGAAGTACACAAGCCATTGATGATAATCTTTTTGAAAAACAAAATGTGGATCATGACATGGAGTTTCCAAGTTTTGAAGATGATGAATTTGAACCTTGTTCTTTTTGTGTTCCTGATTTATCTCCTCTTGCAAAAGATCAAAATTATTTGCATGAGATCCCTATTGTTTATGGTGAATATGAAGTTTCTTGTGCTAGTACACATTCAGATTTTGATAAGCCAAGTATTACTGATTTTTTCTTAAACCGTGATTTGGAAGAAAGAGACAAATCTGAATATGTACTTTCAGATTTACAAATGATTTAGGAACCAGTGATGGACAATATTTTATTCTACTTAAGAAATGCTAATAGAGCTTGTGATCATCGAACTATCCCTGATTCTTTACAGATAGATTTTTGTTTAAAAAGTTTCCATTTTAGTTTGCAAAATGCTGATGTGAGAGAACTGTGTTTTGTGGTACAAACTAATGATCAGAATAATGTTTTCAGTTTTGAGAGAGAGCTAGAATGTTTCATCTTTCAGTAAGTCAGTAGTAATGAAGAGTGTGATTCTTTGATATCATACAATGATCAGCAGTCACAATGTTTCAGTGATTTTGTTTTGCAAAGTGATGGTGAATTCGCTGATAGTTTCTTGTTTGATGTGCTGAAGGAAAATGTCAGCATTTTTTATCTTGTTGATGCAAACAAGAATTTTAGTTTATCTCTGATTTGTGAAGATCAAAACCAAATGTATGATAGAGGTAAGAGTTGACTTCAGTTTTAGGGCTTTAGGATTCTTGTAGATAAAGTACATATTGTATAGTTGCTTTCCCTTTCAGTTGTGTGGTGTGTTTGCTTTCAGTAGAGGTTCCTATTTTTTGAGAAGAGGTGTTAGAAGGGAAAGGTGAAGAGAGAAAAAAGAAATAAATTTTGATTTGAAGTTTAGGGGTGGTCTGCTTCTACCATAAAATTTTAAATTTCTCTACATACCCACATGGGGAATGCGATCCCAACTAGAGCCACTGTTGGTACTCTGAAATTTGGCCCAAATTTGAAGTTGCCAATTTAAAATTTTCTCTAAGGCAAGGTGAGTACCCCTAAATTTTTTTTGAAGATGCCTATTTGAAGTGCAAGTAAAATGTGACCTGATGATTTTCATGACATACCAATTGGGGAACATGT
Source organism: Chamaecyparis obtusa (assembly GCA_027943335.1). NCBI lineage: Eukaryota > Viridiplantae > Streptophyta > Pinopsida > Cupressales > Cupressaceae > Chamaecyparis > Chamaecyparis obtusa. The sequence continues at coordinate 1,608,563 of BSBK01004817.1, forward strand.
TAAAAACCTATCATGGGGTAGATGTAATGGATCACAACTTTCAATTATCAATTTTTGTTAAATTTTGGAGATAGTTGTTTAAAGGTGTTCACTTAAAACTGCATTCTGCATATTGCCTGATTGTAACAAATGGCCTACTTTGCATGCTTGCATCTTTGACCTGATAATGTTTCATGATATAAGGATGGGTCTAAGATGTTGTAGGCATGAGAGAGAAGCTTCAGTTTCACTTGCAGAGTCATATGAGTTCATATGATAGGTTTGCCAGAGCAATTTTGTTTACAATTTGTGTTGCTTCTCAGAATGTGAAAGTGCATAATTATAAATGCCCTGCTTTGAAGTCTTGCAACTTGCACCTGATTGAGTGGAATGGGTAATTGAATATTCCTATATATTCCAATCATGGAAATGTGCTACCATGAAGATTTTTAGGCCATGATGAATCTATTTGGGTAATTTGTCAATCTAATTCCGTTCACAATTTCTAACATCTTAATGATGATCAGTTGCACAGTTTAGTCAGAGGCCCACTTCGGATGATTGCATCTTTTTCCCTATGATTGATCATAATGTGCCAATTGCTGCATCATGCTGTAAGGATGAGAGAGAGTAATCATGCCAATTTTTAGCCCTCCATGTGCCCTTTTGACTTGTTTGCTAGTCTCATTTAAATTGTAGATTTTTAAGTTTCTCTATTTGCATTGTTCAAAATTCTAAGTAGCCTACTCTGAGGCTTTGTAATTTGTGCCAGGTGTGAGGTCAAGTATAATTGAGAGTTGTTTCATACTATAGATTTGAGAGACTACTTTCTTGAGCATTTTTAGGTCTCTCCCAATCCATTTGACTATTTTCCTAGGCCATTTCCAAATCAGATTTCTATGATTTTCACTATTTTGAATTTTGAACATATCTAACAGGGTGACTTTGGTGATTAATTGTGATTGGAATTTCAAATTTTTGAGGAAGCTAGTTATGGATCCATGTACCTTGTATGGGGCCAAATCAGTGCCCAAGTTTTTGGAGCTTGGAAGTCTTAGTTGGTCAGTTTTTAAAGCCGGTTCCAGAGGCAACTTGTATGTTTTTGGCAGTATGGATAGGTAATGTTTCTAAGTGGCCATGTTTGATCATAAATATCTTTTGGCTTGGATCTCTTCATGAGGTTTCCTTTGAACAATATACTATCATGTTGGGGGTCAGTGTGTGCTCCCGATGGCATGACCCTATCAGGCCTCTTGGTCAGTTTTCAAAGTTGTTTTCGGAAGTCAGTTGGAGTTACTTGGCAGTTTTGCAAAGGTGTTAATGAAAGCGTGACGTCCTTAATTTTTGATTGACCATGGAACTGACTTTGTCTAAGTAATTTCATTGTGGTATCCATGAAAGTTCCTAAATTAGATGAATTGATCAAGAAATGTTCAACTGAAGGCCCCACTGGCACAAATAAACTATATAGAGATTTAAGAGATTCAAACTTGTCTAAGGATCCAAAGCTAGAGCCTGTCATCGAGTTGCCTATAATTTTTTTCCAAGAAAGGTAGTTGCTTCATAAAACATCAGCTAAAGTTCAAAAAAGTATAGATGCAACTCAGTTGGAGAGAGGTTAGGTATTGTGTGATGAGGTTAGGGATGGTGTCATTAATCACAATTTTCTTTATGAATCCCAATAATGTTCTAGTTTTGTGGCTCATGAATTTGAACAGCTGGGGGACAATTTGATCAAATTAGTGGATTGTGACACAGAGTATGTAGCTGAGAAAAATTGTTTCCTTAATAGCCTAAATAAAATTGAACTTGCAACCAATGTTACTGGTATTTATCAAAATTCACATACAGGTAGGCTGGGATAGGCTCGACTACAAGTTTTCAACAAATAGGTTGAGATAACAAGAAATTATCGTAGTAATGCACATGTTAAATATGTATGGCATGGAACATCTAGTACGAACATATCATCAATTATACTACATGGTTTTAGCAATGACAGATTAATGAATGGAGGGGCACTGAGCATACTGCAGGCCTCTAGTGGATGGGAGGTTTGCGCAAGGTTTGAAATCAGCCTTTTAAAAATTCATTCCCTTTATTGGATTGTATATGATGTTTGAATAGAGGTTGTCTATTTTTGGAGGCCAGTGCCAAATACAAGATTGTGGGGCTATTCACATTATTTAAAATAAAAAGCAATGTAGCCTTGCGTTAAAATGATGGTCTGTCAGTGCATGAGAAAGGCCTCAAATGTTGAGAGTGGGTAGCTTGTGTAGGGAAGAGGTAAGTGTATTGCTAGCACATATGGTGCTATTAAGAGGAGAACCCGCGTGATGTGGTGGTTGTTTGCATGGAATGACGAATGGTAGCCTTGTGTCCAATGTACTACCTTCTTCCTGCCAACATTCTTGCCATGTTGCCATTATTCTTTGTCACAAATACATCACTTTGATCACAAACAATATAATCAAGAGTAGCCATACAAGAAGAATATGATGAGAATGGTTCTAGCTCCTCCTTGCTTGTCAAAGTATCTTTTGTGTAGAATTTTGGAAATAGAGCTTTCAAAGGTGCCAATGTCTCTTCTTCTCCATACACTTCACCAAATGCCACATAAAGGTGTATGTCACTTCCAAAACCCAATGCCCTTAGCATCAACCCCACTTCTTGAAGAGTGAGAGGGCATTTCCCATGTCTACGTGCTTTTCGTGAACTGTTTATGTGCAAGGTTTTCCACTATTTATGTATGGCACCCAACTCTCTCCTTTCTTTGTCTTCTCCACCATAGTAGCATCTAGAAAATGCAAGCATATCAGGTTCAAAGCTTAAGTGAAGAGTAAGGAAACGTATGCTCCTCTTTCGCATTCTGTCAATCAATTCTTGTCTTGTTTTTGAAATAGACTTGGTAAATCGCAACACATGATAAATCACTTTACAATGTGATTTCTGTAAATCAGTGTCCAACTTATTTGAAAGCCTATAATCAAACTTAGTAAGTTCAACAACATGTCTTTTGAGAAGCACTGGATGTACTTGAATTTCATAGCAATGCCAACTGCATTTCCTGGGGACACGCAATTTTGTTGGCCTTCCCACCTCTTTTCTAATATTTTTAGGGAGCTCTTTGATGACTTTAACATCATCTGAGAGTGAAGATATAAACCAATGAACATCAAAAATTTCCTCAATGTTGCTTTTGTCTTTCCAAAAGGATTTCTGATCCAATTTCGGAACAACCAAAGTGGCATTCCAATAGAAGAAAAGAGGCCTATACAACAATTTTGAGACTCATTTTGAAGTTTTAAATGAAAAAAGATAAATCCCACATGCAGTGGGTAAGGGACTTCTATTGTGTTTTTATATTCCAATGCTCAGTTAGATTGTAAATGAAGAGCCAAGAGGTTCTTGGTGGGCCCCTTGGCTGGAGGATTTAGTGCAGCAGTGGGCCCCAATATTTTGAACCAAAATGAAAAGAAATCTTTAAAAGCATCCAAAACATTATCCCACATTCATGTCAAAATGGGTATTTCAAGTGTATATTAGCAAGTCATCACACATAGTGAAATAGAATGAGAGAGTGGAGGCTCTGCTCACGTGAGCTCTTAGAAGTGCCTCGGTTTCCATACCAGTGGGCCAGAAGAAATTTTTTAGAAAGGAAAAAGTAATGAGATGGCTGAGGTAGTCACATGGCACCCGGTCGCGTAGTCTCGAGACCAAACTGCCAGTCAGTCAAAAATCCAGAGACTTTGAGAATGCAGTTAGTCACCCAATCTCGTGAAGTTTGGCGGTTAGGAGGGTTGATCCAGAGATCTGGAGACTAACTTGGTCACTTAGTCATGAGAAGATAACCATTAGAAGAGAAAATCATTGCGACCCAGAGATAACCGCCAATTGCCAAGTCGCCAGAAGGAGGTCGCCCAGTCTCACGTCCAACCTAGGGTTAGTGAAAAGTTTAAGAGATTTGGAGACTAGAGGCATTCTCCAAGTCTCTGAAAGAAAGCATGGTTAAGAAATAACTTGAGAGATTTAGAGAGTAATGTAGTCTCTAAGTCTCTAGATGGACTAAGGTTAAAAGTGAGTTTGTAGAGCCGGTCAAAGACATCAAATCAGAGCGTGCCACTTGGCAAAATCTGGTGAGGTTTGAGGAAAAGCCATAGTTAAGAGGAAATAAAAGATTTAAAATATGATAAAGTTCAGACTTAGGGAAAAATTTGAAAAATTTAAAAGACAAAGTTTGCTCAGAGATTTAATGCCTGCAAATTCACTTTTTAATGAAATATGGTCATGTAATATGTTTCTGGAAATGCTAGAAGACAAGGAATGCAATGATGGTGTTTAAAATCAAATCTGATCGAGTGGATGAGAGAAATAATGTCTTTTTAATCCGAGATCAGATTTTGGGGTGGATATTTCATTTTAGACAAGACAAATTTGTAAATCTGGAAAGGGAAAAATCAGATTTATTTTGTTTACAAGCTTATGAGTTGTCAATTATTAGTTGAAGAAAATCAGATTTGCAAGTGAATATTTTCAGAAGATGAAAGGATAAGATCAGAGCTTTGAAAAGACAACCATAAACTAGATATTAAGAAGATTTTGAAGGGGAAGATAAATTCAGATTTTGAAGTGCCTGAGAAGATCAGATTTCACAGGAGAGAGAAGGCAAGTGAAATAAGATTGCAGAATAGACAAGTGTTTGTCAATCATAGATTTTTAGGGTTTCTTCTTCTGCTATTTATTCTTTTCTCTTCTCAGTGTTAGGGGTCCTTGTTCCTATCTTCTACCTATGTTGGGGGTTTCAGACTATGTTCTGTCTCTCTTCTAGAAGTTTAGAATAGGTTTCCAAGTGATCTTTTGTAATATTTTCTCTTTTCTTTGCATACTCAGTGTTCAGATTTCCTCTTATCTTCAGAGAAGAATATCATTGTAAAAGGCAATTTTTTGCTTGTTTATGAACTAGCACTTGTTTTTTTGATATCAAGTTGTCTCCATCTATGTCTTTGAATCATTAGAATGAGGCATTAAGGATGTTTTAATCTTGTCCGTTGTTAATCATTTAAGGAATGATTAGCAGTAGAGTTATTCAAGGGATAACTATTGTTTAAGATTTGTATGAGATTGAATATCAAGGGTATGTCAATCTTGTCTTTCCAGTGGATGTTGGTTATGTATTGTCTATTACAAGGTCTCTTCTAAGGGGAGGGTTAAATTTTTTGAGTAGGGAGTTGCATATTTGAAATATACAGGTGGATTCATAAGAAGAACTTGATTGTTGAGGTCTATTTTATGTAAGGCATATAAACATTTCAGACTATGTTGATTTCCTTTGTTCATAATCTCTTTGCAATGTTATGTTTGACTCTGCTGCCTAATGGATAAGGCACTGGTCTATGCAAGGTTTTGGATGTTATAGATATCCATTCATCAAAACATAATTGAAAAACCATTTCCATTTCATGCTATTAGGAGTTAGGATTGCTCTGGTTTTTAGACTTACTTTATGTAAGTAGAATATTGTATAAGATTTGAGGAAATATTGAGGTAGTTGTTACCTAAAGAGTCTGAAAACTATTCCACAAGTTATATCTGCAAGTTTGTATTTGTCACAAAGGATTCATGTGTGTCCAGATAAGGCAATACCCACCTGAGTGATGTGGAGCTCAAAGATGAAGGAGGATCTTATCCAATCCTCAACAATTAGGCATTTCTTTTGTCTAAATCAGTATTAGGAGGCATAATGTTCAAATAGTTATTCAAGCACTGTGATTCATACAAGAAAAATCCCTAACATGTACCTCAGAATGTAGGCACTGAGGATGGCTATGAGGAAGCTGCTGAAGAATTTGATCCTACTGGATCTAGTGGAGATGATAGAACTGATTGGAGGGACAGATCTAGTGAAGATAGAACTAGTCGATTGCAAAGATCTGGAGCTTGGTTAAGTACTAGTTACAGAATGGAAGTTTCTAACTTCTTTGGTACTTTGAGACCTAAGGGCTTGATTGAATGGATTGGTGAGTTAGAATACTTCTTTAAGGTTGATGAAATTGAAGATCCTCTTAGAGTGATGTTGGCACAGACAAAGTTGAAAGGACATGTTGATCTTTGGTGGAAAGAATTACAGAGAGAAAGAGAAGATGGAGGTGAAATGAAGATCCATTGGTGGAGGTTGTTGGTGGATAAATTGAAAGCTAAGTTCATACCTTCTGAATATGAACTTGAGTTGTTTATGAAGTTGCAGAATTTAAAGAAGAAAGAATTGACCATTGAAGAATATACTAAGGAGTTCTATAAATTGACTACTTGGTCTAGACACAGGGAACTCAGTAAGGAAAATGTAGCTTGGTATGTGAATGGTTTGAGATTCAATATTTAGGATGAGATTGGTATGCTAAAGATTGATTTGGTTGAGGATGCTTATCAGTATGCCCAGAAGGTAGAAGATAAGTTGAAGAGGAAACAACATGGTGATTCTTGAGGGAAGGAGAAATAGAATCACTCAATTAAGGATAAACCGACTGTTGAAGATGAAGCGAAACTTGTTGAGCTAAGGAAGAGGATGGGTAAGGTTTCCTTTAAGGTTACTTGTTTTCATTGTCATGAAGGACATAGATCTTATGAATGTGGTGTAGGGGCACCACCTCCTCCTTCAAATTTCATTTTATTTAAGTTATGTCAAGAAATGGGTCATTTGTTAAGTCATTTTAAAAGTTCTTGGGAATGTGTCTAGAAGGGATAAATTTGTTAGTCTGCATGATATTTGTAATTAATATTTCACAAGGAATATGAAAGGACTTAAGGTAGGTGAATGGTTTGTAACCATTAAGCATTGTCTTGAAATAGACATGAATGTAACCGAATAGATAGAAGGAGATAAAAGAGGGAAGCCACAAAGAGAGAAGAGTGATGAAAAGTTTGAGAAAGGAATCAGCTCTCTAGCCTTTGGCCAAAGAGCCATTGATATTTTATGTATTCATTAGCATTTAACGAAATATAATGGAATCAAACAATGGTGTTTTATGTTTCCATAGAGTCTTTTCTTTTATATCCATTATGTCTGGTTTCTTAGTTTCCTATTTGAATCAGTTACTATATGCATCTTGATTTCGATTTCTTTTATGAAAGAATGTAACTTCTTTTTGGATCGGGTTCTTAAGTTTTAATGAATGATATTGAAGAACCCGTAGCTTTTTTATGTATTTTGGTTTATCACAATCTTGATTTGGGCTGGTGAAAGTTGTATTTGTTGACAAAGAATGCGATGGTTGAAAGGAGACCGAAAGATGTCTATGTATAGCGACACTTTTAAGTAGAACAACTGACTGAATTCTGTTTGACACAGAATGGATTTCAAAATTGATTGTATTATGGTGGAATGGTTTGTAGCAATCCCAGTTTGGGACGTAATGATTGTTTCATGAATAGAAACAAATGGTTCTATTTGAGAAGAGATTGATTTAATATCTTAGTGATCATTCTTGAATATATTGGAAATAGTTTCAAGAACTGTTACTGAGCTTATATTGATGTTGAATCATGATGTTGCCAATTGTCTATGCCAGGGGTGCCAAGAGATAACATTTTGATAGTCACCTTTGAAAGTGGCCAATGAAGATAACCGCATTATCAGAACCGTGGAGACTTAGCTTTTGAAGTAAATAAAAGGTGGTGGCTGGGAAATAAAGTTATAGAATGATGTGTAGAGTTATTGGAATAGTTGAATGATATTGATGATCATTCCTAAAATGATGGCTGAAGACCATCGTGTCTTTGAACATGACAAGTAGAAATGGAAAGAAGGTGGTGGGTGTACCACTATATTCATGCTTGAGTTGGAACCCCAACACAAGGTGGGAGCATCATTATAGACTGTAAAGACCCAAGAGAGATGCATGCAATGTATTGAAGGAAATGATGATTAAATATTGGTGTGGTTTGAGCATTATTTAGAATAAAGAAAGATAACGCAATGTACGGGTTGCAGAGACAAAGGTGTCTTGGATATAGATTAGAGAAAGACAATGAAACTAATCACAAGGCACGAGATGATCAGAAAGATATGAATAGAATATGGGTGAGGTGTGGTTAAAAAATGAAAATGGAAGATAAAGTAATGTATTTCCAAAAGTAGCAGTGTGAAATGAATTATCTCTACATCAAGTGGTATCAGAGCTTGCTAATGGTTTGGTGTTTTGTGGGTAGATAATGCAGGGGCATCCTTGGTTCCTGAAGATTTTGGTAGTCTCGGTAACTATCTGGTGGGGCTTGGTTGCTTGGCTAATGATCTTGGTAGAAGGTTGTAGTTTCCTGGTCTTTGGTGATAGTTCTCAGTTGAAGATTGTTTGGCTTCACCGATGGAGCTCAATGGTTGTGGTAAAGGTTCTCGGATGGAAGTACCGATGGAGCTTAGTGGATGATGGTCACTCGGTGTTCCTAGTGCTCAATTCCTGGTTACCGACAGGGACTTAGTGGTTCTAGTGCTTGGTGTTTAGTTACCAACGGGGTCTCAATGTTTCTTTCTGGCCCTCAGTGTTCTTGCTGACCGACTTAGTTGTGTGGATGAATTGGCCTGGCTGACTGATGCATTTAATTTGGGTCATGTTCCTTGAGTTATGGATTGACTGTTGGATGTGTGGGGACCTAGATCTAGTATTTTGCATTCTCCTATGTGGATCTGGAGGCTGACATGGATAATTTAATTATTGTAAGGCTGTTTGAGAGCCGACCATATTTTGCATTTAATATTTGTATATTTGGAAGCCGACTTGTGGCTAGGAATTAGTATTTAAGAGGATGTTTGGGTAGTTGTTTAGGGAGTTGGAGGAGAGATCTGGAGTTGGATTTAGAAATATAGCAGAGTTAGTAGCTTGTGAGCTTAGGCATAAGAAGATTTCTTGGTGGCCTACGTGCACAAGTTTAGATCTTTCTTGGTGGGCCTACCAGTGTCCTATCATGTTACAGACCTAGACTAGCTGAGAGGTGTATTGGATCCTATGTGATCTTGTAGAACTATTCTTGCTTTGTAATTGGCCATAACCGAGAAGGCCTTACAACTTGACATTACATGTAATCAATTGTTGATGAATAGAGATACCTTTTTTCTCTCAGATCTGGTGATATTGTTGTATAATTCTGCTATGTTGTGGTTTGGCTGCAAGTTTGGATAGCCCTTAATTGGATCCTCCATACTTGACTGCATCAAGCGGTATTAGAGTGAAGATTTGATCTTGTGGAGTGAAGGTTGACCTAGGAAGGTTGATCTTGCAAATTTGATCTTGTTGGTGAAGAGATCGTATGATCTAGGTTGTGGATCTGTGGCACTTAACTTGTGAAATCATGGCCTAGTTGTTCATGCAAGGTGACAGGTAGTGATCTGACTTGCATACAACTTAGAGGTTGTCACAAGGTGGTCTTTGGAGATGTCTCTAAGAGGATTGAACCCTAGTGCAATTGTGAATCTCCATGATGTGGTGGAGATGAATATTTTTGAGAGGTTTTCTCGATTAGAAGCAGAATTGCTGAATCAAGTTAAGAACCTTGCAAAGGAAAGTGTTGTTGAGCTTTGTAGAGCTTATCAGAGTTGGAGCATGCTGATCTAGAGGAAAGTTGTTTGGCCTGTTAGAAGACTAGTCCAAGGGAGGAGACATGTGGAGGTATGCAAGATTGGTTTTGATGGTTAGTTGGTGGATTCTACCATGAAACCTATGGAGAAACTTGAGGCTATTGCTGAGATACTTGTGATTATTGACGATGTTGTTGACCTTGTTAAGGTTGGTGAGGAGATTGGTTTTCATTTTTATTCGGTTGTGCCTGACATGGAGATTACAAAGCATTTGGTGGTGCCTAATTGAGTTGCTGTTGTTGAGAAGTTACCTGATGTTTAACACCTTTGTGATGATGGTGTTATTGAATTGCTTTTGTTTGGTGTTGTGATGTAGATGTTGTTTTCTAGTTACAGACTTGAGTCGCTGGTTGATAGTGGTAAGTCTTGTGATGAGATTTTGAGATAGGATTTTGACTTGATACTTGGTGATGGGTTGAACCCTTGATTTGTTCTAGATGTTGAACATGCTGATTGGTTGGTGGCAGATCGATTAAGGAGGACTTGGCTGATAGACTTGTGCATTTTCCTAGCTTTTTGGATTGGCAAACCTTGTGTGAAGATGAAGTGGATGGAAGATTTTCTTGAAGGAGTAAAGTTTCAGACACACTTTCTTATTTACCCCAAGTGTCTAATGCAGGGGCATCCTCAGTTCCTGAAGATTCTGGTAGTCTCGATAACTATTTGGTGGGGCTCAGTTGCTTGGCAAATGATCTTACTTCCATGCATGTTGTTTACCATATGTGTGATGGAATATGGATGAAGTGACTGAGAGGGGGGGGGTGAATTAGTCAACCATAAAAACACTTCACAATTAATTCTTTGCAGATCCCTTAAGATATCTTAACAATGTTATCTGTTTTAGCACTTGGTAAATAGATTGCAGTAACCTTGAAGATGCAGAAAGTATTAGCAATATTATCTTTGGATATTCATCAGTGCATGTAAATGATTGAGGAAGCAATTAAGAACATAAGAGACACAAGATTTAACGTGGAAACCCAATATGGGAAAAACCACCAATGTATCTAGATACTGATTTTCACTTTTATGAAGTGATGCCCGGTTAGAAGCCAACCCGGTAAAAGGTTACAAAACACACTGTTAGGTGTGACCTTGTTAGAGGATTTAAAAACACCCTGCTAGGAGTGGCCTGGTAAGAGGTCTTGAAAACAATTCAATGGAATTGTCACCTTGTTAGAGGATTTATATTATGGCTGTTAAACCAACTCGGTTAAGAGATTTAGAATTCACTATTACAATGATAAGAAGGTAACAATGAAAAAGTGACCTGTATAATAATGCAACTATCTTGCTAATTACAGATCTCTGTTCTGCATAAGTTTGATCCTCTCTGATCGAATAAATCTCTGCTGCACCTCAAGGATATCTGAACATCCTTCACAAATTCGCATATACCTTTCCTTCTTTTCTTCTGTAAATATTCTGCTGTGTTATATTTACTTTTCACATTTGACCTTTTATTTATATGATTTTGGATTAGTCAAATCGACATTATTTAGTATAACAGTCGGCTGAATTGAGAAAACTCTATTTGCAAAAATCCTTCAAGGGCCGACAGTGCTCGGTGACCATATCTTTTTATAATTTTCCGGTGACCGAGGGAACTCGGTAAACACCAACAATCCTTTACCTTTGATAACTGACTGAACTCGGTAAATACTAACTTTTCTTCGATGACCGACTGAACTCGGTAAACGCTAAATTTTCTTCGATGACCGACTGAACTCGGTAAACACTAAACTTTCTTCGATGACTGACTGAACTCGGTAAACACTAAACTTTCTTCGATAACCGAGTGGACTCGGTAAGCACTAATATTCCTGTCTGGTAGACCGACTGAGCTCGGTAGAAGCAGATTGCTGCAGACTATGACATTGTGTGACATCAAAGACAATACATAATTGAGTAGCAATTTCCTTCAGACAATTGTTTCCAACAATCTCCCTCTTTGGCATTGATGGCAACACAATATGTCATAGCATAAGAAATTTGAAAGAGTTAGCTCGGTTTAGATTCAAATCTCCCTCTGTCAGCAAACTTCCTGTATCCTGAAAATTCTTCCTTCTGACTAATGAAAATTTCTTGAAGTAATAGCAAAGACATAGCAAACACTCCCTCTTTGACAACACATGCCAAAGATAATTCACATATTACTGGTGAAAATTAATGTACCTCAAGTACTGATTCATATGCAATGATTCCTTGAATATACTGCATCAACAGGTTGATTTTCAATCATGTTCTAGTTGATGCATCACTAAAACTGTATTTAGTGAGCCTCGGATAGGGGAATGACCCCTAACTTACCTCTTAGATACACAAATGCATCCTTAGGTAATGGTTTGGTAAAATTGTCTGCAATCTGTTCTTTTGTATGAATATATTCTAATCTGATTTCCTTGTCCTGCACCAATTCTCTGACAAAGTGATATTTAATAGCAATGTGCTTGGTTTTGGAATGCATCACTGGATTTTTAGAAATGTTTATTGGACTGGTATTATCACAAAATATAACAACTGGTTCTTTGATTTCAACCTTCATACCTTCTAATAGCTATTTAAACCAAACAATATTTGAACAGTTTACTGCAGCAGCAACATATTCTGCTTCGGCTGTGGATTGAGATGTACAATTCTGCTTTTTACTAGTCCAGGATACTAGTATTTTTCCAAGAAAAAATGCTCCACCACTTGTGCTTTTTTTGTCATCAATGTTTCCTGCCCAATCAGCATCAGTAAACACTTTCAAGTCTAGATTGCCTCCAAATTTATACCACAAACCATACTCTTCAGTTCCTCTTAAGTATCTTAAGATTCTTTTGATTTCCATCATGTGATTTTCCTTAGGTTTTGCTGAGAATCTAGCTACTATACCGACTGCTAAGGCAATATCAGGTCTTGTATGTACCACATACTGCAATTTTCCAATCATAGATCGGTATAGGGTCTGATCAACTTCTTTTGAATCATCATTGTTTCAGTCCAGTACACATGGGTGTACCAACTGGTTTTGAATCTTCCATTCCAAACTTCTTAAGTATCTCCTTAATGTATTTGGATTGAGTAATGTATATACCATTCTTGCTTTGCTGAATTTGAAGACCAACAAAGAATTTTATTAAACCAAACATAGACATTTCAAATTCTCTGTTCATTTGTTCTGAAAATTCTTTGCACTGATCCTCATTCCCTGTAAATATAGTATCATCCACAAATATTTCTGCCAATACAATTTTGTCATCCGGTTCTTCTTTGATATACAGATTACTGTTATCATTAGCTCTTTTAAAATTAATCTGGATCAAATAGTTATGGAGTCTTTCATACCATGCTCTAGGAGCTTGTTTTAAACCATACAATGCTTTGTGTAACCTACAGACCATGTCCCTTTTGTCTGGATCAACAAAACCTTCAGGTTGTTCAATGTAGACTTCTTCATCAAGAATTCCATTGAGAAATGCAGATTTTATATCCATCTGATATACCTTAAATCCTTTGTGTGCTGCATAAGCAAGTAGAGTTCTTACACCTTCTAATCTTGCAATAGGAGCAAAAGTTTCTCCATAATCTATACCTTCTTCTTGAGAATAACCTTTACATACCAGTCTAGCTTTGTTTCTAGATACTTGACCATCTTCATTCAGTTTATTTCTGAATACCCATTTTGTTCCAATTACATTCTTATCTTTAGGTCTAGGTACAAGAGTCCAAGTTTTGTTCTTTTGTATTTGTTCTAATTCTTCATTCATTGCTTCAATCCAACTTTCATTCTTCAATGCATCTTTGATATTTCTAGGTTCAAAATCAGTAAGTAGACATGTACCTTTTAGCTTGCTTCTTGTCATAGTACCATCTGATTTGTTTCCAATGATTTGATCTGGTGTATGATGTCTTCTGACATATTTGGCTAGTATAGGTTCCTTGCCTTTTGAATGATTCATGCTGTTGTCTTCTAGGATCTCTTCTTCAGGTTGCTCGGGCTCGGTAGATATTTGCTCGGTAACTTCAGGCTGAGACTCGGTCTGAATTTCTTCCTGTGACTCGGTTTGAACTTCTTCCTATGACTTGGTAACTGTGCTCAGCTCGGTAGATATAGCTTCCTTATTGATAGTTGTGTCTGTCAATGTTTCAGGTTCAATGTAAATGAATCTTTTGTAGTTCTCAGGTTCCCTTTTGCTTTCTTCCTCAGTCTTTTCTGCAAACTCATCAAATTTCACATGTATACTTTCTATGACTTTGTGAGTAGATAAGTTCAGACATTTGTATGCCTTGCTTTTGCTAGAATATCCTAGGAATATTCCTTCATCACTTTTCACATCAAATTTATTTCTTCTGGATTCTTTTAAGATATAACACTTGCTACCAAATATTTTCATGTAACTTACATTAGGTTTATAGCCATACCATAATTCATAAGGAGTTTTGAATGTGTCTTTCTTCAATTGTACTCGGTTCAAGGTATGAACTGCAGTGCTGATAGCTTCCTTCCAGTACTTTATAGCGATGTTCTTTTCTATCATTAGAGTCCTTGCACAATTCATAATAGATCTGTTTCTTCTTTCTGCTATTCCATTCTGCTCAGGAGTTCTAGGAGCTGATACCTGTCTTTTGATTCCTCTTTCAATGCAGAAGTTGTTAAAATCATGGGAGATGAATTCACCACCTCTGTCTGATCTTAAGCATTTCAATCTTTTCCCTGTTTCTTTTTCTACTCTTGCTAAGTACCATTTGAATTTTTCAAATGCCTCTGATTTTTCTCTTAAATACATAACAGTCATCATTCTAGAATAATCATCAACGAAAAGAATAAAGAATTTATCTCCAGTATAGCTTTGTATTCCAATAGGTCCACATAAATCAGTATGCACAATTTCCAAAATTTCTTTAGACTAATAGTTCTTACTCTTAAAACTAGTTTTACTCATTTTGCCAATTTGACAATTCTTACATAGACCAGTGTCAGGTTTCTTTAATGTAGGAATGCCTCTAACCTTCTTGAATTTGCTTATTTTTATCATGTTATCAAAATTCACATGACATAACCTTTTGTGCCATAGCCAACTTTCTTCTATTTGAGCAATAAGGCATGAATATTCATTAAGATCAAGATAAAATAAGTTACCTTTTGTTTGTTTGCCTGATCCAATGAGTTTTCCTTTTCCATCCAGCAGTCTTGCTTGACCATTCATGAATTCAACCTTGAAACCAGTGTTGATTAGCTGTGCTACACTTAGAAGATTATGTTTTAGTCCTTCAACCCAGTAAGCATTATCACATATGAGTTCTTTGGTTAATGAGATTCTTCCTTTTCCTTTTATACAACAAGGTTCATTGTTTCCAAATCTTACATTACCATTGTCACAGTCTTCTAGATATTCAAATTTTGTCTTGTCACCAGTCATGTGGTGTGAACATCCACTATCTATTATCCAAATATCATCTTTGCTTATATGAGAAATAAGTGCCATCTTATCTTCATCATCATCAGATTCATCTTTTATAGCAATAAAGACAATTTCTTCTTCACTATCATCAGAATATTTAGCCATAAAACATGTTTTCTTACCTTTATCCTTGAATGATTTGAAATTCTTTTTGCCATAGTACTTGTGACTTCTCTTCTCTTCCTTGACTTGCTTGTTTGGGCACCTAGCTACAATATATCCAATTTCTTCACATGAAAAATAGATTAAAGGAGTTTTACCTTTATATTTACCTTTCCCTTTAGAGTACTTCTTTGCAAGTAATGCTTCTACAATTTCAAGATCACTATCAGAACTTTCTTCTGATACTTCTTCACTTTCTGACTGAACTTCTTTAATTTTCTTGTTCTTCTTTAGTGAAACCTTGGCCTCAAATGCTGATTCAGTATTTTTGGAACTAGGAACATAGTTGTCATAGTTGTCTAATTCAAAGGCTATCAATCTTCCAACTAAAGCATCCAAAGTTATATTGTGGTTTGTTTCACATCTTCTTTCTTGAATAGCTGATACTCTTATTGCATAGATAGGGAGTAATGTTCTGAGTACCTTACTTATAACAGTTTCATCTAAGATTGTTCCTCTAGAAGCTCTAATTGCACTTACACTTGCTTTGATTCTTTCAACATATTTTGCAATGTTTTCATCTTCCTTCATATTCATCTTGTCAAACTGTCCTCTTAGGATTTCTGCTTTGGCTCTTTTCACATTTGCATCACCACCATATATTTTCTTCAGTGCCACCCACATTTCATATGCAGTAATGCATTCTTTAATATCATCAAATTCTTCATAGCTGAGAGCAGATGCAATGTCTATCATCATGGTGTTGTGAGTCTTTTTATTTGCAATGTCTTCAACAGTTAATGCGCCATTAGGAATTGTGTATTCTTCATCAATGTATTTGCATCCTGAATAACCAATGGAAGCCAGATGAAGTTGCATGAGTCCTTGCCATGCTGAAAAGTTATCTCTGTTGAGCTTTGGAATTTCCCTCTTGTAAGACATCCTGATCTTTAGCTTAGGTCCTTGAAACCCTTCCTACAAGCACCAAATGCTCTGATACCAATTGATGGAATATGGATGAAGTGATTGAGAGGGGGGGGGGTGAATCAGTCAACCATAAAACACTTCACAATTAATTCTTTCCAGATCCCTTAGGATATCTTAAAAATGTTATCTATTTTAGTACTTGGTAAATAGATTGCAGTAACTTTGAAGATGCAGAAAGTATTAGCAAAATTATCTTTGGATATTCATCAGTGCATGTAAATGATTGAGGAAGCAATTAAGAACACAAGAGACACAAGATTTAACGTGAAAACCCAATATGGGAAAAACCACCAATGTATCTAGATACTGATTTTCACTTTTCTGAAGTGATACCCGGTTAGAAGCCAACCCGGTAAAAGGTTACAAAACACACTGTTAGGTGTGACCTTGTTAGAGGATTTAAAAACACCCTGCTAGGAGTGGCCTGGTAAGAGTTCTTGAAAATAATTCAATGGAATTGTCACCTTGTTAGAGGATTTATATTATGGCTGTTAAACCAACTCGGTTAAGAGATTTAGAATTCACTGTTACAATGATAAGAAGGTAACAATGAAAAAGTGACCTGTATAATAATGCAACTGTCTTGCTGATTACAGATCTCTGTTCTACATAAGTCTGATCCTCTCTGATCGAATAAATCTCTGCTGCACCTCAAGGATATCTGAACATCCTTCACAAATTCGCATATACCTTTCCTTCTTTTCTTCTGTAAATCTTCTGCTGTGTTATATTTACTTTTCACATTTGACCTTTTATTTATATGATTTTGGATTAGTCAAATCGACATTATTTAGTATAACAGTCGGCTGAATTGAGAAAACTCTATTTGCAAAAATCCTTCAAGGGCCGACAGTGCTCGGTGACCATATCTTTTTATAATTTTCCAGTGACCGAGGGAACTCGGTAAACACCAACAATCCTTTACCTTTGATAACCAACTGAACTCGGTAAATACTAACTTTTCTTTGATGACCGACTGAACTCGGTAAACGCTAAATTTTCTTCGATGACCGACTGAACTCGGTAAACACTAAACTTTCTTTGATGACCGACTGAACTCGGTAAACTCTAAACTTTCTTCGATAACCGAGTGGACTCGGTAAGCACTAATATTCCTGTCTGGCAGACCGACTAAGCTCGGTAGAAGCAGATTGCTGCAGACTATGACATTGTGTGACATCAAAGACAATACATAATTGAGTAGCAATTTCCTTCAGACAATTGTTTCCAACAATGTGGTCATCAATGACAAGCATATAGTCAACACTGGCTTGCTGGTGAATCTCCAACAATCTCCCCCTTTGGCATTGATGGCAACATATGAAATGAAAAACACCACCAATCCAAAAGTACAATATTATTATAACATTCTCCATTTACTCAACAAACTCCCCCAAAGATTAATCCTCCAACTACTACATCTCTTACTAAATATCCCCCCTTTCTTCATGCTCCTCCTGCTTGTTTTCTTATTTTTCATGACTATATATTACTCCCCCTTTGACATCAATGGAAAAGGGCACCAAAACAAATAAGCATAGGTACTACTCCTCAAGTAGAGTATTCAACCATTCATTAGTCACTAAGGACTGATGCACTCCTGCAAACTCTAATCAGATTTAAGGAAGGGAATTACTCCCAGCTTCTCCCTGAGATACTCAAAAGTATCCTTCTGTAAAGGCTTTATGAATATGTCTACTAGATGTTCTTTAGTACTCACATAATCCAAATTTACTTCTTTCTTTATTACTTTCTCTCTTAGGAAGTGATACTTTATCTCAATGTGTTTTGTCTTTGCATGCATCACAGGGTTCTTTGACATATTGATAGTGCTAGTGTTATCATAATGAATAACAATAGGATAATCAATTTGAATTCAAAAATCCTTTATCATCTGCTTGATCCAAACAATTGTAGAATAATTTAGTGCTACTACCACATACTCAGTTTCTATTGTTGAATGATAAATACAATTTTTCTTCTTGCTTGTCCAAGTAACAAGCCTATCTCAAAGAAATATTTATCCTCCTAATGTGAACTTTCTATCATCAATGCATCCTGCCCAATTTGTATCTATATGCACATGAAGTTCTACATTCTCTGAGTTAGGATAACATAAACCATAGTTTATAGTTCCTTTCAAATATTTGAATATCTTTTTTACTTCCATAAGATGACTTTGTTTAGGTTCTGCTGCAAATCTTCCAACTATACCAACTGCATTAGAAATGTCAGATTTAGATTGAGTAAGATATATGAGTTTACCAATCATAGACTTGTATAAGGTTATGTCTACTTCTACAGAATCATATTCTTTTGAAATCTTGGATCCTCTTATCATAGAGGTACTTACTGGATTGCAATAATCCATCTTAAACTTCTTCAATATCTCTTTCACATACTTAGGCTAATTAATGAAAATACCTTTGTTTGTCTGCTGCACACTTAATCTCAAAAAGTACTTGATAGGTCCAATCATGCTCATCTCAAATTATCTTTGCATCTCTCTAGAAAATTCTTCGCTAAGCTTGGCATTACCACCAAAGATAATGTCATCAACAAAAATAGCAACTAACAATAATCCTTCATATGTCTCTCTTATGAACAAGTTACAATTTTCTGCTCCTTTCTTGAATCCAATCTTAGTCAAGTAACCATCTAGTCTTTCATACCATACTCTAGGGACTTGCTTAAGTCCATAGTGTATGCACCATAAAATGGTCGCCTAGACTTTGGGCCCCATTTATTTAATCTATCAATATCAATTCCTGAATCAATATTTGTCATACATTCAAATCAAATTTATTGATCAAATCATAAATATTTCAATTTTCCCTAAAGTTTGAATATCCCATCAATTTTTAATTAAAAGAAATATATCCCTTTTTAATAAATAAAATAATATTATTTAATTGAAATTAATATTCTTTGAATGAAATAATGTTATTTAATTAAAATCCTCTTTTAATTAAATGGTTTTATTTTATTGAATTAATATTCATTTCTAAATTATATAATATTACCTTATTTAATTAAAAGAGATACTATTCTTTAAAATTAAATAAATGAAATATTCTCTCAAAAGATCTCCTGTGATGAAAAAGGAAACAAATTGAATAAAAATAAAAGAAAATAAAATGTAATTCCATTTTATTACAAACCTTCTAAAAATGATGATTGTTTCCTCTTTTTTCATTTATCCCACATTGCTTATACTTTCACATTCGAATCCAACTTTTCCTATAAAAGGAGACCTCTCATGCTCATTCAATCATCCCGAATTTTGATATTGAACTTATGCTGCAGAATTTCATAGCTTGTAATCATTTAGCATTTCAACTTGCACATTCACATTTTAGATTAATTTACATTTTAGATTATTTGCAAATCATTTTAGTTTAAATCCATTACATATAGCTTAATTTCATTTTCAATAAATTAGTTTAGCTTAGTTTGCATGGCAAATCATTTAGAATAGTTTCATTTAGATCAACTCAAATCTCTCATTCTGAGTTGTATTTGCATGGGTAAAATAGGCTGATCTGAGGGCCACATTCAAACCATGCTCTTCTCAGATAGAGAGCTATGGGTCATTTTGTGAGA
Organism: Chamaecyparis obtusa; assembly: GCA_027943335.1. Lineage (NCBI taxonomy): Eukaryota > Viridiplantae > Streptophyta > Pinopsida > Cupressales > Cupressaceae > Chamaecyparis > Chamaecyparis obtusa. The sequence continues at coordinate 1,628,306 of BSBK01004817.1, forward strand.
ACTCACTGTTGAGCACTCTCGCATACAAAGACTCATAGAAGTGTGATCACACATCTGTGCACACATTTTTGGCGCCCACCGTGGGGCCCTGAAAATGGGTTTCCTTTCATTTTCATTAATTTTCTAGCTCGAGGCTAAGGGTTTCAAGGGTCCTGGTATACTCTATAGGACGTTATTTTTTGTTTCTTTTTTTCCTGCAAAAAAGAAAAAAAAAAATTTGGCCTTTTTTTTGTTTTTTTTACAGATTTTCAGGAAAAATTTTACAGGTTCTCTAAACGACAAATTTTTTTTTTTTCTGCGAGTCCGTACTGTTTGTGTACAGATTTTTGCGTGAGAGTACAGAGATATCCGCGCGAGATTCTGCTCCTGTAGCGTTTCTTCGCGCGAGACTATACAAAATTTCACCCCGGGTTCTGTGTTTTCTCGCGTGATACTGGGTGTTTTCTCGCGTGGGACTGGCGTTTCCTCGTGCGGGACTGTTGTTTTCCCGCGCGGACCCTGTGTTTTCTCGCACGCTCAAGGTACTTCCTCGCGCGAGATTCTGGGGCAGTGAACTAAAATTTCCTGCTTTCTATTTTACAGTTTCATTTTCCTAACAAGTTTTCTATTTTCTGTTGCATAAAATAATTTTGTTTTTTGCAGCATAACAGTTTTCTGCAGGACGATTTGACAAAGACATAAAAAACATACTAATGGTGTGAATGCAGGACGTTTGCCGAAGATCATTAAAACATTGTGTTTGCTTTCCTGCTTTATTCACATAGTTTAATTAGGGCTCCGTTAAAATTTCTTGTGGATTTCGATAGTGAGTAGGAATTTTGGCTCTTCATTACATGGAGGTGATGACCATGAATGAACCTAGAATTCTAATGATCTTACTAATATGAAGAATCTGTAGGGAAGCGGAGAAAGTTAGCGAATCTTTAGCATTTTTATTCACAGGGGATTATGCTCTTCTCTCCTTGAGAGAGAACCAGAAACCCAAAAGCGTGTGGATTTGGTGGAGTGAAACTAACTCAGTGATTAAGTTTGTCTTGTGTGTTTGGGTAAAGAAACGGGCTAGAGAAGTATGCTCTTCTCCCTTTGGGAGAATCAAAAAATCAGAAACCCGAATCTGAGCCAAGTCCTGAGTCACCTTTAGAGGGCCTGCCGGAAGTTGAACCTCTGGGAACGACCCAAGTGAGTACACACCTATTGCTGGTGATTCCACCTCACTATAATAAAGAAAGTTTTGTTGAGTCTAAAGACTCCAAAACCATAGTAACTTCCTTTTCATGACTTTGACTATCATCATGGAAAGGCTCTGTTTGTTGCACTGAGCGGCGCCGCTCCGAGCCCTGCTTGCGGGGGTGTGTGACTTTTAGGTGTTGGTGTGGCTGCGAGGCCCCAGCTCTGTATCAGAGGCACTGAAGGTTATTGTGAACGGAAGCCAAGTAAAAACCTCTTAGTTAGTGGCCTACCCAGTTCATCTCCGAAAGGAGTCATAATCTTTGCACAAGGAGGGGGAAGAATCTCTTCATATGTTTATCATACACAGATTCCCATCATAGGCATACACCTGGACGTTTGGAGGCAGTTGCAACACTGGCCCCTACTACAAGGGTAACCTTTCAACGTACACTGTTGAGTCCTTGGAAACACCAAAAACATGGGCACCCTCTAGGGGGTGACATGGCTGTGTGAGGTGCACGTATGCACATAAGAAATGGGGCAAAGATTTTGACTTCTCACCATTTTCTTTGGTAGGGATAACTATGTGCTTGTTTTTTTTTGAGTCTTAAACATTGTCCAAAACATCTTCAAACAAGACTCCCCTAATACTATCAAGTTGCTTTGTCCTTGATAGGTCTGTTAATGACTACTGCTTGCTTCACATGTGCTTAAAACAACTCAAAAACACCAAAATTTGCAACCCACGGACATAATCTGGTAACAGTGTCGCCTACCTTCACCAGAACAAGCATCGCACAGCTTGCCTGAATATTATCGCCTGAGATCATTTTGTTGCATGCCCAGTTTCAGGTGTTTCATAAGCCTTTTTAACGTATTTGGTCATAAAATCAGTGACTTACCTTGCCCTAGAAGCCTGTTTTCACTCAAGTTTTCTGATTTTAGACTACTAAGGTGCAAAGCCTTTTCCAAGTGATGCCCAATCAGCTCAAGCATCCCAAAGCAAAGTTACCCAAATCAAAAGTTTACCAAGAGCAAAAAGTTGCCAAAAGAAACCTCAAGAGCTATCAATCCACCATCCAAGCAACCCAAGCCGAAGAGAAACAGCAAACCAGACTTGAGAACATTGCCCATAACGCAAGAATTAAACAGTTTGCTTATCGATTCCGAGTAAACCGTCATTACATCAACCTTGAGCCAGAAGATTGACTTGTCCTGTATTTAGGGTCCTTGTGTCTTTGACCTTTTTGAGATAGTAATCCTTGATCTCATAAGCAATTTTTCTTGAGATTGGCAAGTTAGGAATCGTTTCTGTCAAATAGATAAATTTTTAGACTCTTTTGATAACACACTTGGAGAGTGTTAGTAGTCTCTTTGTCCACTCATTTTCATACAATCAAACTCAAATACACTTTGTGTAAGTCATCCTCCTGATCCATATGTGCTAGGGTATTCACCCAAGAATTGAGCACCTCTGTGGTAGTATTGGTTTGCACCTACTTGCAACAGTTCTACTTCACTATTTCTCTTGGACAAGAGAACTTTTACTATCCTAGTCTAGTATTGACGTTTCCTAGATTTGTCTATTTGCCTGAACTCTCCCTTTCATGTCAGTAACAACAAGATATCAAGTGAGCCAAGGAAAGTGACCTCAGATAGTCTTCAACCAACTACCCCCAGTTCAAACTCGTCAAAAGAGAAAGGAAAAGGAACCAATATTTGACCAGTCACCTAGAAGTAAGTCTGACACCTGGTTTGACCCAAAGAGCCATTTTAGTGATTTGAGTACCCCCTCAGCACCTTCACACTCAGGTATGGATATGAGTTATACCATGACTCGATGGGAGAGGGAAGCTATGGATCAAACCCTTGATGATATCTATGAAAGACACAAAGACAAGATTTTGTTTGGTAATTCCTCTCATGATGCTCAACCTAGTTCACCCCCCATCAGCACTAGGTACCTAGATGCACATCAACGAGCTGCTAGGCATGAGAGACGAGCTCACCCAGACCAATGGTCCCAACATGAAGGCCAAGACAATGAACCTGGTGATGCTCATATCAATGCAACGTATACCAATGATTTGTACAAACATTCAAGACCAAACTCTCCACTCCGAACAGCCTCAAGGCATACAAGTGAGAGGCTAAAAAGAATTGCGAAGGAAAAACAAGTTGCACAAAATGAACGAGCTGCAAAAGAAGAAAAACTTAGGCTTCTTGAAGAGGAACAACGAGCCTTGTTGGACATAGAGAGAAAAGCATTCCAAGAGGAGCAAGATAGGCTGTTAGCCCAACAATTAAACACTCAATTCAACAACAGGGGTGCTAACAGTGGAAATAATTCTCCTCCCTCCACCCCTTCTAGAACACCATGAAGTAGAAGGCGGTCATGAACCCCTTCTAGATCTCCTAGTCCTAGAGGAAGAAGGACTTCTCAGTATGCTCACTATAGGAGGCAAACCCCTCCTAGAAACTCAAGACCACACTCCCAACATGCACATCATGGTTCCCAACACAGAGGTGGTAGCTCACATTATGACCTTGATACTCAAGACTTTATGCGAATGCAACAAGAGCCTATTTTCCAACAGTATGTAGATAGGTATTTGGAACAAAACAAAGATAAGTTCTTGGAAAGTCTAATCAACAAGGGTGCCAGAGTCCCTTATGACTTTGATGTAGACAACAAGATACAAAAACAAAGTCCCTCTCAAGAGGAAGAAATCCATCAAATGAAGCACATGATGGAAAAAATGATGCAACCTAAGAGCTCATTCTCACTAGACTCTATTTTTCCTAATCCATTTGACAAAAGTGTGAGTATGAAAGATTTTCCAAAGAGTGTGGAATTCCCACAATATGATAAATATGATGGCAGTGGTGATCCACATGACCATGTGCGCCAGTTCTATACTATGAGCTTTGAATTCCATCAGGATGATTCCTATTTGATGAGGTTGTTCCCTAGAAGTCTTAAAGGACAAGCAATGGAATGGTTCACCAACATCACTCCCCCTGTCAAGACTTTTAGAGAACTTGTTCATAGATTTGTCCAACACTTCTCGTACAATCTATCAAGATCAGTTACTATGTTGGACCTATGCAACTTGAAACAAAATCAGGGAGAACCCTTTGTTACCTTCTTGCGAAGGTGGAGGAGAAAGTGCTCTCAGTATCCTAGGACCATCCATGAGGATGAAAAGATTGACATCCTTGTTAATAACTTGGTGCCTGAAATGAGATATGAGATCAAAAAGATAGTCTTCAATTCCTTCGATACCATGATTGAAACTGCATGTCGAATTGAAGATGTTCTCAAAGAACAAGGCATTTTGACCAGACATAGCAACAATGGCAACAATGGTCAGCACAACAACAAGGATAAAGGGAAGAACACCTACTGGAACAAAAACAAACAAGTTGTCAATGACAGAGTTGTAGATGCTCCCCAACCTAAAGATCAAGCCGTTCTTCACTTGTCCAGTGCAGTTCAAGCTATGAAGCTCAATGCACCTCCTCAACAAGAGAGCAAGCCACGGTATCAAGAGAAGCCTAAAAAGGAAAAACATCAATTTGCCAAGCTTGGTGATTCTTATGAGGATGTTTTCAAAATGCTCATTGCCAATAATCTTGTGCATCCACAAGATCCAGCAAAACATTACATCCCTGACATTAAGCCACATTGGTGGGATGAGAAGGCTTTCTGCATATTTCATAATGGCATTGGGCATACCATTGAAAATTGTTGGAAACTCAAGCACATTATCCAAGACCTCATTGACAGTGGAAAACTTAAGGTGGATGGACTAAATACCAATGCTGATCACAAAGCATTTAAAGAACCATTGCCTAAGTATGACAAGGGGGAAACCTCTAAACAAAAGGATGGCAAGGCTACTATCAACTACACATATACAGCGGCAGAAAATGTGATAAACATGCTTGAAGTTGTGGAGCCAAGTGTTAACACGATGAGGAGTAAGGACCCACATGGTTATGACTCTCCCCCTATCTTTGACAAAGAACCTGTTGTGGTGTTGAGAGGTCCTCATTCTAGGTCATCTTCCCAAGCCCTGAATGCTATTACTAGGAGTCAAGGTCCTATCATTCTTAGAGGTCCTAATTCAGGTCCATCCAATAAACCCAAGCAAGTGGCATCCAAGAATGTCACTAAGTCCACCACTACTCCCAAACCAAACTATAATCTTGTAGATCGGCTACAAAAAACTCCAGCGCAAATATCAATACTGGAGCTTCTAGAGTTGTCCCCTAGACATAAGCAGATCCTTGAGGATGCTTTGCGCATAGAAAATGTCCCTAATGACATAGATATAGACCAATTTCAAGGCATGGTTAACCACATTTCCAGCCCACATTACCTCTCTTTCTCAGAAGATGATGACAAATCCCTAAGCCACCCACACAATCTCGCCCTTCACATTGAAGTAATGATTCATAAAACTTGTGTCAGGCGCGTGTTGATAGATGGGGGTGCTGGGCTAAATATTTGTACATTAAGTTTGTTAAAAACCTTGGGCTATTCAGAGGAGGTGATCGACAGTAAAAAGAAGATCACTATAAAGGCCTATGATGAGGCAAAACGAAGTTCCAAGGGGTTAGCTGTCCTTCCTGTCAGGATTGGCCCAGTTGAAAAAGACATCTTGTTCCAAATTGTTGATACTAGACACCTTGCATACAATATTTTACTCAGTAGACCATGGATTCATGACATGCAGGCAGTGCCGTCTACCTACCACCAATGTGTTAAGTTCCCCTACAATGGAGTTGAAATTTGCATACTAGGGGATAACACTTTATTAGTTAATTCAATCTCAGCTAATGTTCATGTCCCTCTTAATCGAGATGCAGAGGATTATCAAGAAACTTTAACAGACTGTCAAAACAAATTTAAATCAGTAGACCTTGGCATGGGGGGGTATCAACTTGACTCTTTTGCAAAGATGCCAATTTCCCCTCGGTCATATGGAAAACCTTCACAGGAAATGAAATCGTCTTCTTCAGCGATGACACTATTTGACACATTTGTTGAATCCTCAGTACCAATACAAGATGAAAAAGAGGAAGTAGCTGTTCAAGATTGGATGTACAAAGAGGAGAAATACCAGCACAATGAAAATTTCTCCCCCTCTCCTAAGCCTTATGGGAGAGGATATACTCTTGTCAAAAAGATGGGTTATCCAGGATATGGCACTCTTAACCACAGATTAGATGCTAGAGCCGAACCACTTAATCATGATCTTTTTGGACGTAAGTCTAAGAAACCGGTTGGCCTAGGCTTTATGAAGAAAAACAAGCACGCTGTCCCCATTCCTGATAAGCGAGATAGCAAAGCTGACACAGAATATGTACCAGACTTGACCAATCAACAAGACATGACAAATGATTGGGTTCCTTCAACAAATCTCCTTTGGGGAGATTCAGAAAATATGACTACCAGTACACACCAAATCACTACTGAAGGACATGCTGAAAATTTCATCCGAGAAGGTGTGCTTCTCGAAGATGTCTAGGCTTCTACCTCGAGGCTTAGGAAACCCAGCTGGTGTAAACATCCTAGCAAGGATTCAGACACAGACTCAAATGAGTATGAATGGGATTCACTCTCAGATGCAACAGTTGACTTGGATATGGATGTTGTTCATGCTTATAGTACTCAACCCAATGTAGCTAATGAGTCATGTGTTAGATTAGAAGATTTGAACCCACATGTCGCATTAGTAGATGATTCTTCACTTGATGGGATGAATCTTGATTTAGACACCTTAGAGAGATACTTGACAGACTCTGATTCTGCGGTCACCAGAGATGACATCCCCTATATCTTTAATATTGAACCAGACATCAATCTACCCCTCATTAATCCCAACCTTATTGATTGGTCTCAACGTCATCAAGCACCTCAACTCTTGACATTTTCCAATGACTATGAGATCACTTGCTACCTAAATGCTGTTGAACCTGTAGTCTCTTCCACCAGTGAACTAGCTACCAGCATGACAGAACCAGACATCAAGTACCTTAGTCACAAGATAAAAAGAAAAGAAAAAAAGAATAAGAGTTCTGATGGTGAAAACCACTATGTGGCGGTGTCAGAACCAAAAAAAGTAAAAATAAAAGACGTATCCAAAGGTGAAAACCTCTCTGAGGCACCTACGAATGAGGTACTTGATAGTCTCCCAAGTTATTTTCATGATAGATCATCAGTATTGGTGGAGCCTACAGATGCTTTTAATTTGGCCATAGAAGAGGCTCCAAAACTTGTACACTTGGCTAAATCTTTATCACCTCAAGAAAAGAAAGCCTACACTGAGTTCCTCCAAAAGAAGCAAATTAATTTTGCATGGACATATTCAGACATGCCAGGGTTGGACACTAATCTCATTATGCATCATTTGTCCATAGCTCCGGGTGTGAAACCAGTCAAATAAAAGTTACGAAAAATGCACCCTCATATAGCTCTTTTAGTAAAAAATGAATTAGAAAAGCTCCTTGGTGCAGGATTCATTAGAGCAGTAGACTATGCTGACTGGATTTCCAACATTGTACCTATTTCCAAACATGATAAATCCATCCGAATCTGCACAGATTTTAGAGATCTTAATAGAGCATGCCCAAAGGATGATTTTCCACTTCCTAACATAGACATGATAGTGGACATGACAGCGGGCTATGAGATCTACTCCTTGATGGATGGTTTTTCTGGGTATAATCAGATCAAGATTGCTCCTGAGGATCAAGAAAAGACTGCATTCACATGTGCATGGGGTACTTACTGTTGGAACGTCATGCCCTTTGGATTAAAAAATGCAGGAGCTACTTATCAAAGAGCTATGACAACCATCTTCCATGACATGATGCATAAAAATATGGAAGATTATGTGGATGACACCCTCATTAAGTCCAAGAAAAGAGGAACACACCTAGCTGATTTAGAAGCAATTCTAGATCGTATGGAACAATTTCAACTGAGGTTAAATCCAAAAAAGTGTGCATTTGGTGTTACTTCTGGCAAACTATTGGGGTTCATCATTTCAGCTAAAGGGATAGAAGTGGACCCTGAAAAGGTTCAGGCCATTATAAACATGCCACCTCCTAAAAATGTCAGTCAAATGAGGAGTCTTCAAGGACGCCTTCAATCCATAAGGAGGTTTATTTCACAATTAGCTGATAGAGCACAACCCTTTAACAAAAACTTGCATAAAGGTGTTCAATGTGTCTGGAATGAGGATTGCCAGAAAAGCATGGATCAAATTAAGGAATACTTGGCAAGTCCTCCCATTTTAATGCCTCCCATTCCAGGAAAACCTCTTATTTTGTATGTATCAGCTACTGAGTCTTCACTGGGGGCATTGTTGGCTCAATTAGATGAACAAGGGAAAGAAAGGGCCATATATTATATTAGCCGCACTCTTGTTGCTTATGAGGTCAATTATACTAGTATTGAAAAAGCTTGCCTTGCAGTAGTATTTGCTTCTCAAAAATTGTGACACTATATGCTTGCGCACACCATACACCTCATAGCAAAAATTGATCCTCTCAAATACTTGCTCGGTAAAGCTGCTCTCACAGGTAGACTTGCTAAATGGATGATGATTCTTTCTGAATTTGACATAGAGTATATTGAGCGCAAGGCAATCAAAGGCCAGGCTATTGCAGATCAACTGGCTAATTTCCCAATTCAAGATAATATGCCCATTCAAGTCAATTTCCCAGATGAACATATTATGTACCTGACTGAGAGATCCTGGAAATTGTTCTTTGATGGTTCCTACATGCAAAATAGTTCTGGAGTTGGTGTGTTGTTTGTCTCTCCACATGGGTACACTATTCCCAAATCTTACAAGTTACTCTTCCCATGCACAAACAACATAGCCGAGTATAAGGCTTTAACAAATGGACTAAAAATGGCTATAGAGTGGAATATCACAGAACTACATATCTACGGGGATTCTCAGTTGATCATTAATCAAGTCAATGAGCAATATCAAACAAAAGATGACAAGTTGATACCTTACAAAAAAATGGTTGATTCATTAAGACGGTATTTTACTTTTGTCACTTTTCAGCAAATCCCTAGGGCTGAGAACAAAGCAGATGATGCTATGGCCACCCTTGCTTCACTTCTTCAGTTGGAGGAACATGAGTCTAGATATGAATTCCTGGTGGAAGAGCTACGTCATCCCATATTTGACTCACCCGAAAACCATGTCATTTGCACCCTTGTCAATCATGAATCCTCCCGCTATGGTGCTATTTACTCATATCTCCGTGATGGCATCATCCCCGACACATTTAACCGATCTGAAAGAAGAAACCTTGTCCGTAACACCTCTCGCCATTCCCTCATCACTGGTGATTTGTATAGGAGGGGTCTAGATGGGACACTTCTTAGGTGCTTAGAAAAGGAGGAATCTGATCAAACGCTAGTTGACATCCATGAGGGCATATGTGGGGGACATTCTAATGGTCTTTCCATGGCTCGAAGGTTGCTTAGGGCGGGGTACTATTGGCCTACGATGCAGATAGATGCAGTAGATTTTGCCAAGTCTTGTGAAAAATGCCAGAAACATGGACACCTGATACATGCTCCAGGTAGGGAGCTAATTCCTTCTATATCTCACTGGCCATTCCAGCGATGGGCCTTTGACCTTGTTGGGCAGATTCATCCCAACTCATCAGGTGGACATAAGTTCATTATCACTGCTACTGACTACTTCACAAAATGGGTAGAGGCTGTTCCACTTTCTGTTGCCTCAGGCAAGACAATATCTTTATTCATTTTAAACCATATCATCTGTTGATATGGAGTACCATTTGAGATCATCACTGATAATGGAGGTCAGTTCAAAAATAAGGACCTTACCCAACTCTGCCAAAGATTTAAGATAAAGCAGCATTGGTCCTCCATTTACTTCCCACAAGGAAATGGTCAGGCAGAGGCTTCAAATAAAACCATTCTCAAGATTTTACACAGAACAGTTCATAAGAATGGTAGAGACTGGCACCTACAGATAAACCCAGCCTTGTGGGCCTATAGAATGAGTATTCGTACTCCAACTGGGGCTACTCCTTTTGCCCTCACATACGGTGCTGAAGCGGTGTTACCTTTAGAGGTTGAGATTCCATCACTCAGAGTCTCTCTCAAAGGTCTGATTATAGATGAAGATTATCACGCCATGAGATTACAGGAATTAGAACTTCTGGATGAAAAGCATAAAGCTTCATTTGACCATATGAGGGTCTACCAAAAGCGGATGTCCAAAGCATTCAACAAAAAGGTTCGCCCTAGAGAATTCCAAGTAGGAGATCTTGTCCTGCGAGAGAATCCTAAGAACCAACAACACAGAGAACAAAAGGGAAAATTCAAACCTAACTGGCTTGGACCCTATATTATCACAGTAGCTTTTGGTTCAGGTGCATATCTACTATCTACTGAAGAGGGGGAGCAGCTCCCTATGCCTATCAATGTTCAGCACCTGAAGAAGTTCTATCCTTGATGCCCGTTCTGTCTGGGGGCATCCTTTGTATATAATTATGGTCCTGAAAAAATCCAAAAAATTGATATATGATCCTGAAAAAAATACAAAAAAGTAAAAAATTCAAAAAATACAAAAAAAAAAATAATAGAAAATGTGCCTCGGTGAAAACCTGGAAACAGGCGCCTTGGTAGCAAAAGTACAAAAAAAAAATATAAAAAGTCCTGAAAAAAAAAAAAAAAAACAAAACAAAACTTCCAAGTGGTGAAAACCTAGAAATAGGCGCTACTTGAGGCCTCTGCAACCCTATTTCTTAGCATGCACTCTCGACACTTAGCCATTCTCCATCATGCCTTGTCCTTGTTGCCTTGGTTTGGAATTAGTCTTTGTCTGTGTCTAGGGGGGCATCATTGTGTTAGCTTTGGTCTCTTGGATATGCCTGTCTTTAGGACACCTCACAAATGGTGTTTTTCAACACCAACCCAACTGTGCTTTTCAACACAAAACCCTCGACATCGAGTGTTTCTCAACACTTATCAGTTTGGTCTTATCCAATTCGGTCATGTGATCTTACCCATTAGCAAGCATTCGACCTTTACCCTCGAAACTCAATATCAGTTTACACACTTAAACTTTTTAAAACACTTCAGCCTGAGATATGTCATGATCTTTTCTTTGTGTGCTGACTGTTATTGATTTTGATTGAGTGTCCTTGCCTAATCAGGTCTCTCCGTGATGCATAGCTAGAGGACTTGGGGCATGGGGCATGTTTTTATTTGCTTTCTGCTTGTGGGTGTTTGTCTTGAACCTCTTGAGTGTTTTTTGTTGTCTCCTTGACACACTTAGGATATTTGAGACATCATCCTTGACTGTTTCTTGCACAACTGTCCTCATGGTTTTCCTGGCATTTATGCCTTGATGTGAGCATGGTTTTGCTAAATTAAATTGGGTAAGCTAACATTGTAGTCATCTTGACCTTTATGTCTTTGATGCTCATGTTAGAATCTTTCCACATTCCATACCGATATAAATCACATTCATATCTTCATAGTTGCATTTGTGACTAGTGATGGTTGTGTGATTGTCCGATGTCCGGTAATAACGGCCCAGTGATGAAAATAAGCTTTCTTACATTCTCTAATGAATGATGAACACAAAATACCTATGTTACCCATGCAAGTACATCTTTGCATTTTCATGTAGCTTGCATTATTTAGGCTTCATGTTAGCATTTGCACTTTTAGGCTGCATTATGAGTTTGAGAGAGTTTTTCTCATCTTTCTTGTGGATTTTTCAGTCAACTGTGGTCACGATTTGATCTTCATTTCCTTACTTTCTTTTGTGATCTCAATCAAAATTCTCTATCTTAAACAGTTGATTGATTCTATTTCTTCTCTCCATTTCTTTCCATTTCTTCTAAACTTCTATCTTCCATTCACTATTCACCCCACTTCTTTTCTTCTAATTCAATCTTGGGGCATAATCTTTCTTGTTGTGAACCTTATCTTTCATTTGATTTGATCAAATTTATCAATTTACTGTTTCTCCTCTATCTCATTTCGATTTCGATCACGAGGGGGCAGTACCTATCAAATTTCAAACCTTGATTCAGTTTTATCAAATTATCAATTGCTCCTCTTGGGGCAACATTGATTGAGATTCTTATCTCTCACTTTGGATATGATCCCAAATCAACCTCATGTTCAAAAACCTTTAGTTTATGTTTGTCCTGATGTGTTCCCATCTTTCGAACACACATCTAAGTTGTTTTGTGATCCCAGATCGATCTCACATTTCAATTCTTCTTTGACTACATGTGTTCCCAAATCGATCACACATTAGTCAAAGAGGGGCAAATGTATGCACCATAAAATGGTCGCCTAGACTTTGGGCCCCATTTATTTAATCTATCAATATCAATTCCTGAATCAATATTTGTCATACATTCAAATCAAATTTATTGATCAAATCATAAATATTTCAATTTTCCCTAAAGTTTGAATATCCCATCAATTTTTAATTAAAAGAAATATATCCCTTTTTAATAAATAAAATAATATTATTTAATTGAAATTAATATTCTTTGAATGAAATAATGTTATTTAATTAAAATCCTCTTTTAATTAAATGGTTTTATTTTATTGAATTAATATTCATTTCTAAATTATATAATATTACCTTATTTAATTAAAAGAGATACTATTCTTTAAAATTAAATAAATGAAATATTCTCTCAAAAGATCTCCTGTGATGAAAAAGGAAACAAATTGAATAAAAATAAAAGAAAATAAAATGTAATTCCATTTTATTACAAACCTTCTAAAAATGATGATTGTTTCCTCTTTTTTCATTTATCCCACATTGCTTATACTTTCACATTCGAATCCAACTTTTCCTATAAAAGGAGACCTCTCATGCTCATTCAATCATCCCAAATTTTGATATTGAACTTATGCTGCAGAATTTCATAGCTTGTAATCATTTAACATTTCAACTTGCACATTCACATTTTAGATTAATTTACATTTTAGATTATTTGCAAATCATTTTAGTTTAAATCCATTACATATAGCTTAATTTCATTTTCAATAAATTAGTTTAGCTTAGTTTGCATGGCAAATCATTTAGAATAGTTTCATTTAGATCAACTCAAATCTCTCATTCTGAGTTGTATTTGCATGGGTAAAATAGGCTGATCTGAGGGCCACATTCAAACCATGCTCTTCTCAGATAGAGAGCTATGGGTCATTTTTTGAGAACTCACTGTTGAGCACTCTCGCATACAAAGACTCATAGAAGTGTGATCAAACATCTGTGCACACACATAGAGCACTTTCTTCAATCTGCATACCATATGAGGTCTATTTGATAAGGTAAATCCTTTAGGCTGCTCTATGTAGACTTCTTCCTTCAACTCTCCAATCCATCTAAAATACTTTGAAGTTTTTGAATGTAGCATAGGCTAGAAATAACTTTATGGCTTCCAATATGCTCATAGCGGAAAATGTATCAAAATAATCATTTCCTTCTCTTTGTGCATATCCTTTACACACTAGTCTTGCTTTGTTTCTTACCATTGTACTATCTTCATTCATCTTGTTTCTGAATATCCATTTTGTTCCAATAACATTTTTGTCACTAGGTCTAGGGACCAATACCCATGTATCATTCTTAATTATATGATCTAGCTCTTCTTTCATTGCTTCATGCCAATCTAAATCATTACATGCATCTTCAACACTTAAGGGTTCTATTTGTGAAAGTAAACATACCGCTTCATCATTTGTTGAATTATTTTCTTTTGATCTTGTCATGACTTTGCCTCTAATCTCCAATTATATCTTCCTTTGAATGGTATCTAGATGTGAATTTAAGAACATTAGGTGTGACTCTCTCATCTGTCTTCTGTGTTTCTTCTTCACTTATTTCAGGGTCATTAAATAGAACATCAATGTTGTCAAACATTTCTTCAACAACTACTTCACTACTAGTAGGTCTAGGTTCTTCTTCAATCATAAGTGCATAATCATAATATCTCTCTTGAATCATAAAATTTTCATCAATCTTTACATGACCACTTTCAATGATCTTCTTCAATCTCAAGTTAAAGCATCTATAAGCTTTGCTTTTAGTAGAGTAACCAAGAAAAATATCTTCATCACTTCTTGCATCAAACTTTCCAATAGCTTCATCTCTCTTGATGTAGCACTTTCTTCCAAAGATTCTGAAGTATTTCACTATAGGCAAATTACCAAACCATATCTCATAAGGTGTCTTGTCTGCGCCTGGCCTCAATTGAATTCTGTTGATAGTATAGACTATTGTATGGACCACATCTCTCCAATAGGTGTGCACCACCTTTCCTTCAATCATGATAGTGTGCACTGTGTCAAGTATGATCCTATTCCTCCTTTCTACAATTCCATTCTATTGAGGGGTTCTAGGTGCAGTTATCTGTCTCTTTATCCCATGTTCTTCACAATACTCATAAAATCTGTCAGAGGTGAATTCTCCTCCTCTATCTGATCTTAGACACTTTATCTTTAATCCAGTCTCATTTTCAACTTTAGCTTTGAATATTTTGAACTTCTCAAATGCTTCAGATTTATCCTTTAAGAATGCAACCAACATCATTCTAGAATAATCATCAACAAACAAAATAAAGTACCTTTCACCATAGTATGATCTTGTTTGAGTTGGTCCACATAGGTTTGTATGCACTAGATCCAATTTTTTCTCTACCGAATTATGCTTTCTTCTGAATGAATTCCTCACATGCTTTCCCACCACACATTCCCTACATATTGTATCAACTAGTCTTGCAATACTAGGTAGGTCTCTTACTACCTTTACATTGCTTATCTTTACTATATTGTCAAAGTTGATGTGACATAGTCTTTTATGCCATAACCAACTTTCATCTACTTTAGCAACAAAACAACTTGCTTTTGAATTAAGCTGAATAACATTACCTTTAGTATTTGATCCTGATGCAATCATTTCACTTTCCTTGTTATTAATGATGCACTTATTGTCTTTGAATTCCAACTGATATCCTTTGTCAAGAAACTATCCAACACTAAGTAAGTTATGCTGCAAAACATTAACATATAACACACATCAGTGTTATTCTTTCCATCCAAGGTGATAGCTCCTCTACCTATGATAGGTTTACGAGTGTTGTCTCCAAATCTAACCATGTCACCTTTTTAATTATCCAAATGAATAAATCTATCTTTGTCTCCTATCATGTGATGTGAACAACTGCTATCAATGATCCAATCTACCCTGATGTCTGCTTATGA
The DNA here is from genome assembly GCA_027943335.1 of Chamaecyparis obtusa. Taxonomy (NCBI): domain Eukaryota; kingdom Viridiplantae; phylum Streptophyta; class Pinopsida; order Cupressales; family Cupressaceae; genus Chamaecyparis; species Chamaecyparis obtusa. Next base: position 1,643,784 of record BSBK01004817.1, read on the forward strand.
GATCAAGGCTAGCTCTTGTGCTTTCCTCTCTTCCTCCTTATCCATTTCACCATACATTCTTTCCATTTCTTCAATTTCTACAAATCCAATCTCATCTTCTACTAAATCTTCATCTGATACTCCATCTTCAGCATAGTAACATTCCTTATACATAGGTTTGTAATCTTTGTACTTCTTGACTCTTGTAGGACATTTAGATGCAAAATGACCAATCTTGTTACATGAGAAATATTTGAATGGTAGCTGACCTTCATATTTTCCTTTTCCTTTTCTTTCCTTCTTAGCAATCATAGCAATGAAATTATCTAGTTCTCTATCATCAAAATTACCAGAGGTGTTCAAAGATTTCTTACCATGGACTGAGGCTTTGAATGTTGTTTCACTTTTAGGCCCTGTCTTCAATCTTGATATCTCAAAAGTTGAAAGCTTGTTGAATAAGGTCTCTCTTTTGAAGTATTTTATGGACTACATAGTTTCATATAGGATGCTTATCTTGTTGTCATATTCTGGTTTCAAGGTAGTCATCAACTTATCCATTATTTCTTCTTCCAAAATTTCTCCACCATTTTTTCTAATTCCTGCAACTGCTTCATTAATCCTTTGGTTGCAGGCTCTGACATTCTAATTAGGTAGCATCTCCAATGTATTGTATCTTTTCTTCCATGTCTTTCTACATTCATTCTTGGCTTGAATATCTCCTTCAAACATGTCTTCTAGATACTTCCATATCTTGTAGGCTTTATCCATTTTCTTGATCTCTAAAAATTCACTGTCAGATAGGGTGTTGATAAGGGCTTCTTTGGAAATAGCATTTTGATTGAATATCTCCTTTTGCTTCAAAGTAACATCATATTTTGCAAGATCTGATAAAGAAAGAATCTAAACTTCTTTAGTAGCTACTTCAAAAATCTCAAAAGTAATGCACTGCAAACGTGTCATCATTTTGTTCTTCTAGTCTAGATAGTTCTCTCCATCAAACTTAGGACTTTATTTTCTAAATAATTCCATCATATCAACCTCAAGCTATTAAAATTATCTCCGAGGCACTTGGCTTTGATACCAATTGTTAGGAATAGTCCCAAGAGATAAATGAGAGAGGGGAGGGGGTGAATCAGTTATCTACAAGATTCAATTCTTTATCCAATTAAGTATAGAAGAACATTAAGCACATACACAATGAAATAACACTTAAACACAACACCACAATTTTGGTTACGGGGAAACCCAAATAGGTACAAGACCCTAGAGCATGGTATTCCAAACTTGATGCACATTTACATGATAAAGGTTTCACAAAAGGTATAGTTGTTAGCAACTTATATTTGAAAATAAAAGGTGATATCATACTATTTTTTGTATATGTGGATGATATTTTTTTGATAGTAATAATTATGATTTGTGTATTGAATTCCCTATTATTATGAATTCAAAATTTGAAATGTCAATTTTAAGTTAAATCTCTTTCCTTTTTGGTCTACAAGCAAGTCAACTTGAAAAATGAATTTCATATCTCAAACAAAATATGCAAAATAAATGTTAAAGAGGTTTTAAATGGATGGGTGCAAACTTGTTGGCACTCCTATGGAAACAAGTTGCAAAATTAAGTAAGAAGTTGAGCAGCTTGATGTAGATCATATTTTGTATAGGTCTATGATTGGAAACCTATTGTACTTAGTTGTTACTAGACCTGATATTTTGCACTTTTCATGTTTGGCCTCGAGGTTTCAATATTCACCCAAATGGTGCCATTTAGAGGTTGTTAAAATAATTCTAAAATATATTTTTGGTACACTTGATTTTGGCTTATGGTATCCTAGACACAATGATTTCACTTTAATTGCCTATACTAATGTTGATTGAGCAGGTGCTATATAGGACATGAAAAGAACATTAGGGGGTTCTTTATTTCTAGGAGGTAGACTAGTAGCTTGACACAGTCAAAAAACAAGACTCTCTAACATTATACATTGTTGAGTCAAAATATATAGCATTTGTGAACTATTGTACATAGGTACTTTGGATGGTCCAAACATTGAAAGATATTCAAATTGATGTTCCTAAGCTAGTACACATACTATATGATAACACTAGTACCATTAATGTCTCCAAAAATATTCTTCAACATTCTTCTACTAAACACATAGACATTAGATGTCATTTTCTATGAGATAGCATTTTGGAAAATGATGTAACTTTTAATTATATAGCTTCAAACAAACAAGTGGCTTATATTTCTACCAAAACCTTACCAAAAGCCACTTTTGAATCTTTGAGGAATAGACTTGGTGTCTTCTCTTTCAGTTCCATTCAGTGATTTTCTTTGGATCATGGAGTAACAGGGGGCATTTCGTTCCTATATTTATACCTATTGGGAGTGTTGGCATTATAGATTATCATTGATGAATCTATGATGCATGAGTGTACATTGATCACTTACACACCATACATCCCTTCCTGTAGCCTTACTTGGTATCTTTTTATGGCATTGTTGTCAAAAGGGGGAGAATGGATGGTGATATGTCATGATATGTGGTTTACAGTACTAGTGGTATGTGATTTGTACTTTGATATATAGGGATAATGATATGTGATATGTGGTTTATAGTACTTTGATGTACAAGGACAATGATACATTATTTTATATAGGGATTTATGGTTGCATACATGAAAGTGACTTATGATAGTTTATGACAATTTTGTTTCTTTTGGTTCAGTATTGATTGATTATAGGGCATAGTATTTTTGGTAGGCTTGGAGATATAAAATCACATGGTATTGTTGACTTGTGTTTACATTTACTAACATACTTTTTTGGTCTGTATAAGGTTTGGTCATGTTCTTATTACAAAGACTTGTACAACATGGGTATTTATAGGTTTGATCAAGTTCTTATTACAAAAACCTATACAACACAAGTATTTATAGGTATAATTTCTATTTGACATTTGGCTCAGTCATGTTAATCTTATTTTGTTTGACATCAATGCCAAATGGGGAGTTTTTTTTTCCCCTCTAGAATGTGTTGGCATTAATGTCAAATAAATAATATGTTGAGATGCTCTTATTTCATCCTCCTTGGTATACTTGATTTGTTTATTCTCTCATTTTCACAATTGACAATATATATTTGATTGCTAAAACATTCATCTTTTACATATGTCTTATTAACTCTTATTAGTAATAATGACATTGACATCTTGGTTCAGTGACACTAGTGAAAAATCATCTCTTAGCATATCATTGACAATAGTTTTGATATGAAAGGCTAGATTATTTTTGCAAATGTAGAGGATTATGGATACAATATATATTGTACCACTATTATGAAAAGTGGTTATAGCTACCGATCTTTTATTTGACTCAAAAATATGCATAAAAAGTTCATACAAATAACATGATATAAAGTTAACATTTTTGAGTGATCCTTGTAAAGGGTTTTATAATACATCTAAGGTATTATTTTCCTAGGCATATAAAGAGAATGATTGTGTTGGCTTCTGATTTGACAGAATTTGAACTACCTTCAAAATGAAGAAATGTACCTAGGGGTTAGAAAAATCCCATGATTAATACACTCATACAGGAAAAAGGACCAACTAACAAAGTAATTTAGATTTCTACATTTTGAACTCTACAAAATTTAGGCAGGTGAACCTAGGATTAGACTCATTTACTTCTTAACATTACTTTCTCTGATCCTTAACAAAGTAGATAAATGCCCATAAATCTTCTCTTGCTTATGAAACTAAAGTGACACTATAAGAGCTAATCAGACTATCAATTCACTCACAAACTAAGCAAGGGATATCAATTTAAAATTGCAACTTAAAATTTAGAAGATTTTGATTTAATTTTTTATATAAACTATGAAGAGAAATGAATATCATCTTGACTGCATTTTCTTTTATCAGTGCCTTATTCATTGGGTATACTTTAAACCAGCCCACATTATGGTTAATGGTCTATACATTCACCTTGAAAATGAAAATCAATTGCTTCTTTATATCATATACTTATGAAAAATCCACTCCTAATACTTTATAATTTTGTCAAATTATACTAAGCATTTACTTAATTCATTGAATCAAAAGAAAAGAATAATATGACATACAATTTTAAACAAATTACAACTGTGATCTTGAGCTCTTGTTCACAAGGCAAAAAATTACAAAATACCACAAAAGGAGACAAGATTTAGAGAAATAAATTTCTGTTGAATCCTTGTATTAACTTCCTTGAAATTTATACATAATTGTATTGGAACAGACTCAAAAGCAACACCCAATGACCAGAAAACCACATATTTTATTAAACTTCAATGCAAGCCCAATGTACTAAATAACTCTTACATAGTACTTGACTGACTACAAAGACTTTTGTTCTCAAAAAAGAAAAATTGATTTCTTTCAATGTGCAATCAATGCCTTTTCCCACTCTTGGAAATCCATAGATAATGGATTGAAACAAGCTTTAGACTTGGGAAAAAGAGTTTTCAACATTATAGAAACTTTAACAACTTCATGAAGTAATTACAAAAGTGAAAGCTGGTAACCTGAATTATTTAGAATTAAATTTGGTTTGCACCATAGGTGTATCCACAACAGATGAACCACAAAGATAAGATACACCTATTGAATTAACTGATCTCCCTCTATTGGATCTTCATTTAATACCAGAGTTGACTCAACTACTTCCAAGTGGTAGGATTTGAATCTCTCCAAAGGTGATGCAGGAGCATCTCAGGTCCTTGGCAATCATGTGTCACCAAAAACATATTTGAGTTTTTTTGTGTTGCTCGGTTCCTGCTTTGACCGAGTTGGTTCAGTGTTGCTCGGTTTCCTTTATTCACAGATGTTGGTCAGTTATCTCTTTGGCACTCAGTGAATTTCCCTAGCGCTCGATGATGCTTGTCTAGCACTCAGTTGTCTTGGCTTACTGATAGGTTTCTTTTGAGTTTTGTTGAGGCTGACTTGTGCATTTTGTTAAAATAAGTGAGAGGGGGGTGAATCTATTATCCACAATACCAATCACAAAATGTATATCCAAAATAATTTACTAAAAACTTCTGCAGCTCGGTAAACTAAAGTAGTATTCTTTTTGTGCTTTTACCGATTACCAGTTAATAACATGTAATGATTACCGACCAAATCCAATATGCAACATGCAAAGTATGATAACAAAAAATCATCACAATCAACACATAACACAAGAGATTTAACATGGAAACCCTATGAAGGGAAAAACCACCTGGGACTGGCAACCCAAAAAATTATTCACTCTTCTGAAGTGAGGTCAGTGAAGACCCAACCCTGTTAAAGGTTACAAACACACTGTGAGGTGTGACCTTGTTAGAGGATTTTAGACCAACCATTATCGTCCAACCATCATTCACTATGGGGTTGACAAGATAACAAATGTACACTCTATGAATGACATTACAAGACTTTCTAGTTCACTCTATTAAGAGATTTCTCTATTTATAATGGTTAAAATGTAACAACAGTTGATCTGATTACAACACAACTTCAATTGTAGATTATCAGATCTATATTAAGCTCATTCAAATCCTTTGATCAATATTTCAATTCTATTTCAAACAATATTCAGTAACTTATTGTCACTCGGTAATAGCTTTCTCACGCTCGGCAATCTTTGTAGTTCAGTTCTCCTTAACCAATCTGATCAGGCATGCATGAATCTTGTGCACGTGATATCTTTTGCAGTCTCATTTCGGCATGATTTCATCGTGAAATATCAGTCTCTTAAATAGATGAGTAAACTATTTTAATTCTATCCATCATATTTTTCCACTTAATCTCATTTGTTGATTTTGTCACTTAAACCTTCCTCAGCTGATGTGTTAGTAACATGTTTTGTTTCAATACATTAGATCTTCTTCAAATTATGTTAGTCGGCGATCTTCATAACAAACATTATCTTCATCTCTAATTTTGATGTACTTTATAGCTCATCAACTTCATCGGCTAAACTAGTCATTTAGTTCTTTTCTTCTGCTCGGTTAACAAAGAAATGTGTCGGTGAACGTAGGCTCAATTTGTATTGTGATTGGTATACACTACACTGCATCATTGTATACTGAAATGGTTCTTTAACTGACAACACTGATTTGTGCATTTTTCTCTATCCTTCATCATAGATGAATGCAACATAATCAAGTCAATAACATAAGGTCATAGACTCATCCATAAGTTACCAAATGTATTCCTTATCCTTATCTATCATATCCATCATCCTCATGTAGATATATTATTTTCTTCATATCTTTTCTTCTTCTTTCTATAGATGTTTGGGTATAGTAACTTACAAGATAAGTACTATCAAAACTAGTTGACATCAATGATAACATATTACTGATTTAACCATCTTACATATCTAATTAGCAACTCAGTGATCTTAAATCATAGATCTTCAAGTTATACAATGTATTCAATTCAGTTGTAGTTCATCAATCTTTGCCTTTGGCATTGATGGAAAAATAAGAAATATGAAATATGTCATACACATACCAAACATGTATTCTACAACTCTATCAACAAATGCTATAATGGTACAAGCTCTCCCTAGCTTAATATGTTTAATCACTATGTTACATAAAACATTTGCAATTGCAGACTAAGTTTTGCAGATATGATCTTTTCAACTCCCTTTTCTATATCTCTCTCCCTTTGTCTTTGGTTCCATATTCTCCATATTGACCTCTCTCCCTTTGACAATAATGCCAAAGAACAATACAAACATACAACTCTTTAGTAGCCATGTAACTCTCTGTTGTTTGGTGCATTCTCTATATCTTGGTATACTGTTATGCAAATTGGTTCCAGTACTTCAACTTTTCACAACCTTAGATACAAATCCAAAGTTTGAACTCTGCTGCATCAACATGTATGATCTTTTGATAAGATTAGGCTGATGCAACCTCCAGATCACCTTAGTGACCAGTAGACAAGGGATGGACCCCAAGTCTAGTCCTCAAGTATGCATATGTATCCTTCGATAGAGGCTTTGTAAATATGTTAGCAAGTTGTTCTTTAGATGTAACAAATTCTAGCTTAACTTGCTTCTCCTATACTTGTTCCCTTAACTAGTGATACTTAATTGATATATGCTTTTTTTATAGTGCATCACTGGATTCTTTGAAATATTAATAGCACTAGTGTTATCACAATATATAATCACCCGCTCAGTGATTACCTCATTCATTCTTTCTAATACTTGCTTGATATATGCAATATTTGAATAGTTAGTAGCAGTAGCAACATACTCTACTTCAGCTGTAGATTGAGAAATGCAAGCCTATTTCTTACTTGTCCATGTAACAAGTCTTTCACCAAAGAAGAATGCTCCTCTGGTGGTACTTTTTTTGTCATCCACATTTCTAGCCCAATCAGCATCGGTGTATACCTTCAGTTCAAACTTGCCTTTCTTAGGATACCACAGTCCATAATCTTTAGTTTTCAAGTATCTTAAGATTCTCTTTGTAGCAACCATGTTTGACTCTCTAGGGTTTATAGAAAATCTAGCAACTATTCCAACAACATGTGCTATATCAGGTCTACTATGAACTACATACATTAACTTACCAATCATGGATCGATATAATGTCTGATCTACCTTAGTAGTTCCATCTTCTTTAGTCAGTTTACATCTAGTAGCCATTAGTGTTCCCATAGGTTTAGCATCTTCCATGCCGAATGTCTTCAAGACTTCCTTTATGTATTTAGATTGTCTAATGACTATACCATCATTCTATTGAATCACTTGTAAGCCTAGAAAGAACTTAATCTCTCCAAACATAGACATTTCAAATTCACTTTTCATTTCATCATCAAATGACTTACAGATTTGATCTTGTCCTCCAAATATTATGTCATCCACAAATATCTCAACAATCAAGATAGTATCATCAAAATTTCCTTTCATGTATAGATTACTATTCTCACTTGTTCTAACAAATCCAATACTCAGCAAATAGTTATGCAGCCTCTCATACTAGGCTCTCAGTGCTTTCTTCAAACCATATAAAGCTTTATGTAATCTACATACCATATCTTTATTTTTTGGATCAATGAATCCTTTAGGTTGTTCTATGTAGACTTCTTCTTCAAGTATCCCATTTAGAAAAGCTGATTTGACATGCATTTGGTAAACTTTGAACTTTTTGTGTGTAGCATATGCAAGTAACATTCTGACTCCTTCCAATCTAGCAACAGGTGCAAATGTCTCACCATAATCTATTCCTTCCTCCTGTGCATATCCCTTGCATACTAACCTAGCTTTGTTCCTTGTTACCTCTCCATTCTCATTAAGATTATTTTTGAATATCCACTTAGTACTAATAACATTCTTTTCCTTAGGTCTAGGTACTAAAATCCAAGTTTTTTTCTTCTCTATCTCTTTTATTTCCTCTTTCATTGCATTAACCCATTCATAATTTTCTAATGCAACTTTTACATTCTTTGGTTCATAATCATAAACTAGACATGTACCTTGTCTTGCTTTACTTCTTGTTTGTATGCCAGCTTGTCTGTTTCCAATGATTTGTGTATTAGGATGATGTCTTCTAACAATTTTGCCAGTATCTGATCTCTTCTTTCTTGTTCATCCTATGTAGGTTCATTTTCTTGCTCAGTGGGTACTTACTGCTCATCAGTTTCTTTTTCCTATTCCTCAATCTTGTTTTCCTGTGAACTCATTGTCACTGTCTGCTACGTCGGTAGGTACTCTGGTTGTTCAATGTAATTGAATCTACCAAACCATAACTCATAGGGTGTCTTATTAGTGTCCTTCTTCAATTGTACTTGGTTTAGAACATAAACAGCTGTGCTAACAGCTTCCCTCCAGTATGTTTGAGCAACATTCTTTTATAACATCAGTGTCCTTGCACAGTCAACAATTGACCTATTCCTCCTTTTAGCTATTCCATTTTTTTGTAGTGTCCTCAGTATAGAACCTATCTTTTAATACCGTGCTCATTAAAAAAGTTAGTAGATTCATCAGAAATAAATTCACCACCTCAGTCAGGTCTTAAGCATTTCAATTCTTTACCAGTCTCTTTCTCAACTTTTGCTTTATACCAATTGAACATCTTAAATGCCTCTAATTTTTTTTTCAAGAACATGAATGTCATTAATCTAGTATAATCATCAACAAAAAGAATAAAATATCTATCTCCATAGTAACTTTGAGTTCTCATAGGACCACATAGGTCGGTATGCACTAACTCAAGTAATTTCTTTGTTGAATAATCTTTTCTTTTGAAACTAGATTTTGTCATTTTACCTTTTTGACATTCATGACACATAACATGATGAGGCTTAGATAAGTTAGGAAGACCTCTAACCTTTTTCTTTTTACTAATCTTAATCATGTTATCAAAATTCACATGACATAACCTCTTATGCCACAACCATGCATCTTCATCTTTCATCATTAAACAAGAAGACTAATCATTATCAAGATAAAATAGATTACCTCTTGATTGTGTTCTAGTTCCAATAAGTCTTCCTCCATCATCATATATCTTCACTTTCTTTCTCTCAAAAGCAAGGTTGTGGCCTGAATTGTTCAGCTATACCACACTTAGCAAATTATAGTTTAGACCTTTTACCTAATAAGCATTATCACATCTAATTTTATCATTTATCATTAGGGATCCTTTTCCTCTAACCATATAGGGTGCATCATTACCCATTCTAGCAGATCCTCTATTGTGTTCTTCAAGATGATCAAATTTCTCTTCATCACCAATCATGTGATGTGTATAACCACTATCTATAATCCATGTATCATTTTTATTAACCTTAGAGATAAGTGTTGTATCTACATACCTCTCATCTTACTCTAAGTCATCCATCATTGCAACAAATACTACCTCCACATCTTCATTAGTGTTGGTATCAGTGACATCTTCTTCTACAATGTAGCACACCTTCTTGCCTTTATTATTATTGTCTTGGTTGTCTCTGTTGTAGTGTTGGTAACTTTTGTTGCCTCTTCTTCAATAGCTTCCTTCACTAGATCGGTCTTTGCTTCTGTCATCATCTTTCCTATGTGGACATCTAGCAGCAATATGACCAACCTCTTTACAATTAAACCATGCTAAAGGTAATTTACCTCTATACCTTCATTTTCCTTTAGGTAACCTTCTGGCCATAAGAGCTTCATGTTGGACTACAACTGATTTGGAATCTGATTGAAGAATCTGTGATTGCAAGATCACTAAGGAGTTGCTGATTAGATATGTAATATGATTAAATCAGTATTATGTTGTCATTGATGTCAACTAGTTTGACATCACTTATCTTGTAAGTTACTATACCGAGACATCTGAAGAAAGGTGAAAAAGATGAAGAATAGAGAAATCTACATGAGGAAAAATGTACATGACAGATGAGGATAAGGAACACATTGAGTAACTTGTATATGAGTCTATGACTTGATGATATTGACTTTATTATGTTTCATTCACCTATGGTGAAGTATAGAGCTGAAAGACACAAAGCAGTGTTGTCGGTAAATGAAGCATTTCTAGTATACACCGACGGAGTGTAGTGTATACCGATCGTAGTATTAACCGAGCAATGTTCACCGATGCATTTTTTTGTTAACTGATTGAGACCGAATGAATTAAATGATTATTTTAGCTGATAAGATTGATGAGATGGCAAGGGTGTAACATCGAGGTAACAGATAATGTTTGTTACATAGATTGATAGCTGACAAAATTCAGGGAAGATCTAATGGAGAAGATTGAAACATGTTATTGACACAAGTATCAAGAAAGTTTGAAGTGGAAAAATCTATGAATGTGGTTAAGTGGAAAAATATGATGGTGGAGAAGAAAATGATTTACTTGTCTATATAAGAGAACAAAATTTCTTTATGAAAGATGTTGGTAGAAGAAGAAGCTGTAGGAATATCATGTGAATAAGGTTTTCATGCATTCTGATCATACTAGTTAGCAAGAACCGAGCTGCAGAGCAATTACTGACAGACAGTAAGTTGATACAGTATTGAATCTAAAGTGAAATATTGATCAGAAGGATTTGTATGGACTAAATATTGATCTATAATCTGCAATTGAAGTTGAATTAAGGTAGGTCATTTACTGTTACATATTTAACCATTGTATATAGTCAAAATCTCTTAACCGAGTGGACTCTAAAAGTCTTATGATGTATCATTCATAGAATGAACATTGTTATCCTATCAACCCCATAGTGAATGCTGGTTGGATGATAACTTCTAGTCTAAAATCCTCTAACAAGGTCACACCTGACAGTGCGTTTGTGAACCTTTAACAGGGTTGGGTCTTAACCGACCTCGCTTCAAAAGAGTGAACAATTTTGGGTTGTTGATCCTAGGTGGATTTTCCCTTTACAGGCTTTCCATGTTAAATCTCTTATGTTATGTGTTGATTGTGATATTTGTTTGTTATCATTCTTTACATGTTACATGTTAGATTTGATCGGTAAACTGTTATAGTATTAGACTGGTAATTAGTAAAAGAACAGATAGTAAGAGTTATTATTGTTTACTGATGAGTAGAAATCAAAGAAGTTGTTTTGAACTATACATTTTGTTTAGGGACACTGGATAACTGATTCACCCCCCTCTCAGTTATTCTAACAATTGGTATCAGAGCTATGGTTGCTTGGAATAGATTTTTAAGGACTTAAGCATAAAGGTCTCAAGATGTATAAGAGGGGAGTACCGAAACTGAACAAAGAGAACTTCATAGTATGGCAAAGTAGAATGAAGCTACATATATCTGGAATTGGGAACTCAGCACTAGATCTTGATGAAGGGTGCTCCCCTTAATACCACAAACACATAACAGATATAGAGAAACAACAACAATATGCAAGAACAGAAAATTGGCTTCTTATTATCTCCACAAATGTGGAATTACAAACTTTCAAAATTACAATATGCAAAGCCACATGGGCATTCCCTTACAATATTCTGTAGGACAAAGCCTCCAACTATTACCCAGATCTACTACCCAGAACTATTCCGAACTGCCTAAGACAATAATACAGCCTTCCTTATATAGGCAATTTTTCACCGCTTGGAAGGTTCCAGAATTTTAGCCAATAAGGCCGACCAAACTTAGAATTATTTTATTTTACATTTTATTACATCATAGTCGGCTCAAGATAACCTTTGAAACCTGAACAAAAATTTTGAAGAAAATTATTTTTCGCCATTTCGGGTGGCCCAACTTCCGAAGACCATAAGTCATCACCAGTTGACCCGATCGGCTATTATAACCCCATTTCAGAAATGCCATGAAGCGCTCTACAGGCTTGACTAGTGCGAGCACCTGTCACCCAAATTTTTGACCTCATCCGGGGCCTCTAAAGCCTTCAAAACTAAGTTCAAAGTTTCTGTACCCTGCTGCCAATACCGAAAATCTTCAATATCTTCCAACATACACTTGATCTGGAAATGAAACTTTACTGGCAGACTTATATGACCAAAATGAACCTCCAAGAAAGAAATCAGATCATTATGAGCAAATACAAAAATTACCAAAAATAGTAACTTTCCATAAATAGCAGCTCTGCACAAAATAGCCCTTATTGAATATAAAAATAGAAATATTTTTGGGTGATGCAAGATTGCTCTTACACCCAGGATGCTCCTGCATCAGACACCCAGGGTAATTTGAGAAGTGACCCTGTCACGACTCAGGTGTGCAGAGGAAAACCAAGACGGCTAACCTCCTCCTTTGTCAGCCATGATGAATCTTCAACAGGTCATCCTTTCCACTTGACCAAATATTCTTCATATGTCCTGTTCCTTGTGCTTCTGCCAACACGACTGTCCAGTATATCTTCGATCTCCTTAGTGTCTGAACTAGTTGCTGGAATACTCCACTGTGCTGCTGTGATCTCATCTTCAACACCTCCTTCATGATACTCTGTCAGATCTGAAATGTTAAACACTGGTGAAATATTTAGCTCAGTAGGCAATTCTACCTCATATGCGTTTCCTGAATCATGTTTCTTCAGTATCCTACATGGTCCAAACTTCTTCATTTTCAGCTTGTTATATGTACCAACTGGAAACCACTCCTTTCACAAATGAACCATGACTTCATCACCAACCTAAAATTCCTTATACCTCCTTTTCTCATCTGCCTTAGCCTTATATTGTGCATTCATCTTGGTAATATGCTTCCTCACCTCCCCATGGATGTTCTTCAAGTGTTCTGCAAAATCCTCAGCTTCAGCACTACTTATTTCTCCTTTATCTATCTTCCTCAATTCAGATGCATTTCTTGGACTACTTCCATATACAATCTAGAATGGTGATTTACCAGTGCTCCTGTTGACAGAATTATTGTATACAAATTCCGCCTGTGGTAAAATCAAATCCCATCCTGTTGGCTTATCTCCAACCAAACATCTCAACAAATTTCCCAAACTTCTATTCACCACCTCTGTCTGTCCATCAGTCTATGGATGATGTGATGAACTGAACTTCAAATCTATCTTCAACTTTTTCCACAATGTACGCTATAAATATCCAACAAACTTAGTGTCCCGATCTGAAACTATGGTCTTTGGCAAACCATGAAGTCTCACTACTTCTCTGAAAAACAATTCTGCAACATGAACAGCATCATTAGTCTTCTTGCAGGGAATGAAATGTGCCATCTTTGAAAATCTGTCAACTACCACAAAAATTGAATCGTGTCCCCGTTGTGTCCTCGGTAAACCAAGAACAAAGTCCATGCTGATATCCTCCTAAGGCTTCTCTGGTATAGGTAATGGCTGATACAACCCTATATTTTGCTTCACTCCTTTCGCCATCTGACATACTCTACAACTCTGTACAAACTTCTTCACATCTTGCTACAACTGTGGCCAATAATAATTCTCACTAACCAAACCAAGGGTTTTATCACAACCAAAATGTCTAGCCAATCCTCCACTATGCTTCTCCTTGATGAGATTCTCCCTCATAGAACTTCGTGGAATGTACAACTGATTCCTTCTGAATAGCATATCATCCTGGATGATGAAATCCAACCATTTCGTCCTGTCTAGAGTAACAGGTTCTGTACAAGCTTTCCAAGCTTCACCAAAATCAGGATCCTCTGGATACAAATTCTTGAGTTCTTTGAACCCAACCACTTCAATCTACATTTCTATCAGCAATAGTTGCCTTCTGCTAAGAGCATCTGCAACCCTATTAGACTTTCCACTCCTATGTTTCAAAACAAATGTATAACTCTGCAAAAACTCAACCCATTTCAAATGCCTTTGATTTAATTTTCCTTGACTATTCAAATATTGCAAAGCTTGATGATCAGTATACAAAACAAACTCCTTAGGAAGCAGATAATGTCTCCACTTCTTTAATGCCTGAACTATAGCATAAAATTCCTGATCATAAACAGAATATTTCCTCTTGGCATCATTTAACTTCTCACTGAAATAAGCAACAGGTTTACCTTCTTGGCTCATAACAGCTCCTATTGCAGTACCACTAGCATCACAATCTACTTGAAACACCTTATTAAAATTTGGAAGTGCTAAAATAGGTTGTTCTGTAACTTTTTGTTTCAACAATTGAAAACTCTTTTCTGCCCCATTAGTCCACTTAAACTCTTTTCTATCCCCTCTCATTGTTTCAGTCAAGGGTCCACAAATACTGCTAAAATTTTTGATAAACTTTCTGTAAAAGCTAGCTAGACCATGAAAAGATCTTTCCTCAGTAGCACTCCTCGGAGTAGGCCATTCAAGGATAGCTTGTACCTTCTCTGGGTCCATTTTTAGACCTTCTGCTGAAACTACAAATCCCAAATACACCAACTCTTTCTTCACAAAACTGCACTTCTTCAAATTAATCAACAATTTCTCTTCTCTCAACTTCTCAAATACCATACGAATATGCATCATATGCTCATCCAATGTCTTACTAAAGATCAAAATATCATCTAGGTAAACAATAACAAACTTACCCAGAAATTCTTTCAGAACCTCGTTCATGAGCCGCATGAAAGTGCTCGGTGCATTGGTTAGCCCAAAAGGCATGACTAACCACTCATATAGTCCTTCCTTTGTCTTGAAGGTAGTCTTCCATTCATCTCCTTCTCTAATTTGAATCTGATGATATCCACTTTTCAGATCTATCTTTGAGAAATACACAGCTCCACTCAAACAGTCCATAATATCATCCATTCGTGGCAATGGAAACCTGTATTTGATTGTGATCTTGTTTATTGCCCTAGAATCTGTACACATCCTCCATTCTCCATTCTTCTTTGGTGCTAATACCACTGGTACAGCACAGGGACTCAGACTCTCATGGATCAATCCTTTCTGTAACAGTTCATGTACTTGTCTGTTCAACTCCTCACTTTCTGCAGGTGTCATTCTGTGTGCTGCCTTATTTGGAAAACTCGCTCCCGGGATCAAGTCCATCTGATGACTGATCTTCCTGACTGGTGGTAATCCATCAGGCACGTTATCGGATACAATATCCTGAAACTCATTCAACAAATCTGCAACTTCTATAGGAACATCTTCTACTTCCTCTTTACCAGCTTTTGGAATTAAAGAAAAACATACATGCTCATGCCTCATACCATCTAGGAAATTTCTTCCATCAACAAAAGTTATCCTTGCATTACCACATACCTTTTCTTCAGTCTCGTTCAATGGTTTTAGCTTATGTCGCACTCCATCCTTTGTCAGGGAATAGGTATTCACACGACCATCATGTACAACACATCTGTCAAACTACCATGGTCTACCCAACAACATATGACATGCATCCATAGATATGATATCACACAATACCTCATCTTGGTATCCGGCAATCTTGAACTTCACCAGGCATTGTTCATTGACCATGACCTTGTGGTCATCCTGTACCCAAGCAATCCGATATGGATGTGGGCGTTTCTATCTCTTGAGTTTCAACTTTGTCACCATCTCTTCTAACACCAAATTGTCAGTGCTTCCACTATCAATAATCACATCACAAAATTTACCTTCACACTTGCACCTGGTGTGAAACAGGCTCCTCCTTTGCTCAGGTTCATTCTCACCACTCAACAGGACTCTTCTGTTAATCAACGTTTCTCCTCTTTCAGCATCTTTAGAATTTGATGATCTGGCATCTTCATCTACATGTGCAACTCTGACCTGGCCTTCATTTCTCCTCTCTATTCTGCCTTGGCGCTGAGGACATTCAAATGCCCTGTGACCTTCTTCTCCACAGTGAAAACATGTTCCATGGAAGCCACCTCTTCCAGATCCTTGTCCTCTTCCTCTTCCTCTTTGATCTCTATTATTCTGATCCTGGAAGTGATTGGAATTATTTCCACACTGATTCTGACTGCTACTGGCCTCATCCTTCTTTTTCAGATCTTCATTTCGGCCACCATATGACCGTCCACCAGATCGTCCACCGTGACCTCTTCCGTTTTGTCTGCTCTTGAACTTCTTGTTCAGCTTTTCCTCTACTTTTAGGGCAAATTGGTATGCCTCCTCAATACTGCTCATTCGAACCAGATTCAACTCCTCCTAAATGCTTGGCCTTAACCCATTAAGGTATCGGGCAACTTTCTCCTTATCAGCTTCTGCATGGCCTGTTCTGATGAGGAGTCGATAGAACTCCTCTGTATACTCCTGAACAGATCTTCCTGCTTGCTTCAAACTTTGCATTTTCTTTAGTAGGTCAAGCTCATAATCAACAGGAATGAACTGTCACTTCAATTTATCCACCATCCGATCCCATCTCGTGATTTTCTCTTTTCCCCTTCTATTTCGCTCCAACTGAATCTCTTGCCACCATATCTTCGCATGACCTTTCAGTCTGGCCTTCGCAAATTTGACCCTATCAGGATCCTCAACATCTTCATACTCAAAATATTCTTCACATTCATTGATCTAGTCGATCAATTCCTCTGGGTTAAGATTTCCAGAAAATGTAGGAACCTCAATCTTAGGTCTTTTCCCAATCTTGGAAATCGCCCGAAAAAGTCTTTCTTCCTCCTGGTTCACAATTTCAGCTTCTCCTTCTTGATATTCTTCTTTGGCTTCATCCTCGCTTTCATCTCTGATATTAAGATTCATTCCTCTGCGAATGTCTTCTTGCAATGCTCGCACTTGTCTCTGCAGCTCTCTAACCTCAGGTGTCACAACACCAGCTCTTCCGCCACGTTCCCTTCATGGAGGCATTTTTGCGATGCGCGCTGAAACCCTAGCCACGGTCCTGGTGCAAACTGCCTCACAGTCGGTGATCTATTTACACACTCAAGAAAACCTGCTCTGATACCACTTGATGAAGGGTGCTCCCCTTAATACCACAAACACATAACAGATATAGAGAAACAACAACAATATGCAAGAACAGAAAATTGGCTTCTTATTATCTCCACAAATGTGGAATTACAAACTTTCAGAATTACAATATGCAAAGCCACATGGGCATTCCCTTACAATATTCTATAGGACAAAGCCTCGAACTATTACCCAGATCTACTACCCAGAACTATTCCGAACTGCCTAAGACAATAATACAGCCTTCCTTATATAGGCAATTTTCCACCGCCTGGAAGGTTCCAGAATTTTAGCCAATAAGGCCAACCAAACTTAGAATTATTTTATTTTACATTTTATTACATCATAGTCGGCTCAAGATAACCTTTGAAACCTGAACATAAATTTTGAAGAAAATTATTTTTCGCCATTTCGGGTGGCCCAACTTCCGAAGACCATAAGTCATCACTAGTTGACCCGATCGGCTATTATAACCCCATTTTGGAAACGCCACGAAGTGCTCTACAGGCTTGACTGGCGCAAGCGCTTGTCACCCAAATTTTTGACCTCATCCGGGGCCTCTAAAGCCTTCAAAACTGAGTTCAAAGTTTTTGTACCCTGCTGCTAATACTGAAAATCTTCAATATCTTCCAACATACACTTGATCTGGAAATGAAACTTTACTGGCAGACTTATATGACCAAAATGAACCTCCAAGAAAGAAATCAGATCATTTTGAGCACATATGAAAATTACCAAAAATAGTAACTTTCCATAAATAGCAGCTCTGCACAAAATAGCCCTTATTGAATATAAAAACAGAAATATTTTTGGGTGATGCAAGATTGCTCTTACACCTAGGATGCTCCTGCATCAGATCTGATGGAAAATGGCTACATACAACCGCCCACTTCTCCCTTAACTATTGATCAAATGAAGGACAAGCATGAACATAATGTTACTATGATGGAACTTGCTGCTACCTGTACCGACGCTGAATTTGAAGATATCAAGACATACACAACTGCCAAAGGAATGTGGGATAAATTAACACAAATCTACAGTGGAGATCTGAATGTCAAAAGAGCCCGAGCTGAAAGTCTGAGAGGCAGATTTGATGATATGAGAATGAAAGAAGGTGAGAACATTGTACAATATTCAAATAGACTCAAAGAGGTAGTACATGCTATTAGAGCATCTGATGGAGTGATTGATGATGAAACAGTGATAAGCAAGATTCTCAAAACTTTTCTACCAGTTTATGCAATCAGGATTTCTACAATTCATGAAAGAAGAGCTACATCCAACCTTACTCTTGACACTCTGATTGGTAAACTTACAACCTTTGAATTAAACAACTTTGATAATAGTGTTGTTCCTTCTATTGAATCTGCTTTCATGTCTTCTTTGAAGATTGGAAAGTCTAGTAGGAATAGTAAGAATTGTGATAGTGATGACTATACCAATGATGAACTTGATGAGATTGAAGCACTTATGGTCAGAAGATTGCCCAAAGGGAAAGGAAGGTATAGAGGTAAGCTACCTTTGGCATGCTTTAATTGTAAAGAAGTCGGTCACATCACTGCTAGATGTCCTCAAAAGAAAGATGATGATAGATCCAAAGACCGATCTAAAGGAAGCTATGGAAGAAGAGTCAACAGAGGCTACCGACACTACAACAGAGACAACTAAGATGAAAAAGGAAAAAAGGTATGTTACATAGCCGAAGATATTGAAACTAAATCTGATTTTGATGATGATATAGAAGTTGTATTTGTTGCTATGAAAGAAGACTCAGAAGAGGAAGAGACACATGAAGAGACAACACTAATCTCTAAAGTAAGCAAAAATGATACATGGATCATAGATAGTGGTTGTACACATCATATGACTGGTGATGTAGAGAAGTTTGATCATCTTGTTGTATATAATGGAGGATCTGTGAGAATGGGAAATCATGCACCTTGTATGGTAAGAGGTAAAGGCTCACTGATGATCAATGACAGATTACAATGTGAAAATGCATACTGGGTAGATGGACTGAACTATAATCCTATTGAGTGTGGCTCAGCTGAACAATTTAGGCCACTAACTGGCTTTTGAGAGCAAAAAGGTGAAGATCTATGATGATGGAGGAAGACTTGTTAGAACTGGTACACAATCTAGAGGTAATCTATTCTCTCTTGATATGGATCAGTCTTCTTGTTTGTTAATAAAGGATGAAGATGCTTGGTTGTGTCATAGAAGGTTATGCCATGTGAACTTTGACAGCATGATCAAGATTAGTAGAAAGAAAAGAGTTAGGGGATTGCCTAACTTGACAAAACCTGATCATGACATGTGCCATGAATGTCAAAAAGGTAAGATGAATAAGTCTAGTTTTAAAAGCAAAGACTATTCAACAAAGAAGATACTTGAGTTGGTTCATACTAATCTATGTATTCCTACGAGGACTCAGAGCTGTTTTGGTGATAGATATTTTAATCTTTTTGTTGATGACTATACTAGACTGATAACTGTTATTTTCCTGAAAGAGAAATCTAAAGCTTTCAAAATGTTTAAGTGGTATAAAGCTAAGGTAGAGAAAGAAACTAGAAAGGAAATAAAATTCTTAAGATCTGATAGAGGAGGTGAATTTATCTCTGATGAATTTACTAATTTTTGTAATGAGCATGGAATCAAAAGACAAGTATCTACACTGAGGACACCTCAGAAAAATGGCATTGCTAAAAGGAGGAATAGGTCTATAATTGACTATGCTAGAACATTAATGATATAGAAGAATGTTGCTCAGACATATTGGAGGGAAGCTATCAGTACAACTGTGTATATTCTTAACTGAGTACAACTGAAGAAGGACTCCAACTGAACACCTTATGAACTATGGTTTGGACACAAACCTAATGTATGTTATTTCAAAAATTTTGGAAGTAAATACTTTATTTTGAAAGATGAGAGAAATGGAAAATTTGATTCTAAATGAGATGAAGGGATATTTCTGGGATATTCCACTACAAGTAAAGCATATAAATGTCTGAATAAAGCTACCAATAAGATAGTTGAAAGTACTAATGTTTGTGTTGATGAGTTTGATGACAAGTACATAAAGGAAAGTATAAAGGAACCAAAAGACTGGTAGATTCACTTACATTGAACATCCAGAGTATCTACCGACACCACAAACTGTGACAACCGGTTAGTAGGGAAACAATGCAGGACAACAAGCAACACAAACTGAGGAACAAGATGGAGCTACCAAGCAAGAAAATGACCTTGAGCAGGATGAACAAGAAAGGAGAAATCAAGTTTTGGCTAGTTTTGTTAGAAGACATCATCCTGAGACACAAATCATTGGAGACAGACATGCTGGAATGCAAACTAGAAGCAAAATGAGACAAGATACATGTTTAATTTATGAATTTGAACCTAAAACTAGGAAAGTTGCATTAGAGAATGAAGAATGGGTTAATGCAATGAAGGAGGAAATATAGCAAATAGAGAAGAACAAAACCTAGTCCTTAGTACCCCGACAAAAAGATAAAAATGTTATCGGTACTAAGTGGATATACATGAATAAAATGAATGAAAATGGTGAAGTCACAAGAAATAAAGCTAGATTGGTATGCAAAGGTTATGCACAGGAAGAAGGCATTGACTATGGTGAAAAATTTGCACCTATTGCTAGATTAGAAGGAGTCAGAATGCTACTTGCATATGCTACACATAAGAAATTCAAAGTCTATCAAATGGATGTGAAGTCAGCATTTTTGAATGGTATACTTGAAGAAGAGGTCTACATTGAAAAACTTGAAGGATTTGTTGATCCCAACAATAAAGACATGGTATGTAGATTACATAAAGCATTATATGGATTGAAGCAAGCACTGAGAGCATGTTATGAAAGACTGCATACT